>CM055981.1:25472500-26672500 GCA_029531755.1 Holothuria leucospilota | reverse complement strand
TCATCCCCAGGTGAATCTTCATGTTGATGACTTCAGCATTTTAAGTGTACTGTACAGAACAAGCAAAATGTTAAGGACAATAACAAGTCCCCGAGTTTAAGAACATAGCTTTAACGGAAATAGTAATTTTGTTTTGCTGGCTTGATGTAAGATAAGTTTGTAAATAGTTGTAAATAGTTCATGGTTGTGTTTTTGCCGGTCCGATTTTGGGTCTTTCTGTTTGACAGTGTCCGTTTCTATGCACTTAAAAAGCACCGCTTTAACGGAAATAGATCGAAATATTTTTCTGTCCCATGCCTTTAAAACTTCTTTCGTTATACAAATACAACAGAGTTACAACTGAAAGATTCGAATAGTGACAACAGATTATCCTACACCTGCAGCTCGCAGCCACGAAAGAATCACGATATTTAAGAAGCCCTACATTTTAGTGTCACATATGTGATCTAAGCGACCAACGCTGTTAGTCCATCCCATTCAAGGGCCCTTTCAGACATAAGTTCGTGTCCCTTCAATCTGAGCACTATGGGCTACTTCCGACTTGAAAGCGAGAAAAGATTTAACACGGGATCCGCTCTTTATGCCAACTATTTTAGCCTATATACAAAGAGGTAGAATTCAAAGAAGGTCTTCAATTAATAATAACATGTCAGTAAAATGAAATGAAGGATGTGACGATTTAATGGTTTTCCCAAATCTTACGTAACTGACGTCTTCACTTGGGCATAAATTATGGGAGGAATGAGTTTCTCCGGATCACATTTTAAGTCTAGGAGGTAATTTATTCTTTAGGATAGAGGGGACAATCTACTCAACTGGAGTTATAACAATGAAGGTCATCCCTCATGAGAAGGTCATCGGGGTGGTAGTAGGGGATGGGGGAATGGCGCACCAGGGGTGGAGCCAGGATTAGCCCGACAGGGGCCCAAGCTCCCCGACGGGGCCAGGAACTCCATGACCCTACAAAGGTGATGAGTTGCCAAAAGGACGACAAACGTAAAATTGTCGGTGCGCCAAGGGCGCCGAAAAATTTCGACTTTTTTTCCAAAATTTGAAAATTTGGGGTGTTATTGAAGAAAATTGGAAAAAAATTGGCTTTTTTCCAAGGAAAAGTGGAAAATTTGAGGTCTTCATTGAAGAATCTTCACTTCCTATGTGCAAAATCAAGCGGGGCGACTGAAGGTCATTGGGATTACATATTATATCGTGTACGGATTAAGCTCCCCGACGAAAGTGGAAAATTTCCCCGACGGGGGCTAGCCTTCCCCGACAGCCCAGACAACTCACCAGATTGGGCCCCAATTGGGTCCTAATAGGGCTACCGATCGAGCCCAAATTAGGCTGCCCAATTGGGCCCCAACAAGTTTTGTCAGCCAGCCCCAATGTGGACCCAATTGGGCTGACCAACTAGGGCCAGAGTCGGCCATGATCGGGCCCAGATAAGGCTTTCCAAATTTGGCCAGTGTGGGCCCTAATTAGGCCCCAATTGGGCTAACCGATCAAAACCAGTTGGGCCCCCAACTGGGCTGTATTCGGGCCCAACTGGGCCCCTGCTGGGCTACATGCTGGGCTTATGCTAGGGCAAATCCGTGTTTGTCAGGTGTTCCCAGGTGGGACTCAACTGGGCTAGCCCAGCTGGGCTTGTCGGGCCCCAACTGGGCTATCCCAGCTGAGGTCGGTCCCACTTGGGGGTCCAGCTGGGTTAGCATTGGAAAATGTGAGGTAACTTTCCAGCTACAGTACAAGCCTTAAAAGCTACCGGGATTGCTAATGCCAGCCATTTTCAAAGGTAGTAGGATATTACTGGAATGTTCATATTTAGTTAAATAGTTTGGTTTGGCTATTATATATATTCAGTGACACTTGTTTGTTATTATTAAAGATTAAGAATGCAATTTTCTTGATGACATTTCAATCTCTCCTTCTTTATGTTGTATTGTAAAATTGAGAAACATGATTTTCTGCAAGAATTCACCATTGCCAGCTTCACTTTATTTCAATTAGACCTGCATTAAGTGATAAACACAAATTTTCTTTGAAAAATTTGGAATGCTCCATTAAGATGAAAAGTATATAAACCTGGTGTTCCAATAATATCACATTTTTTAAACAGATACTTTTCTCAAATTGTCTTTGCCAAAAATTCCCACATGTTTAGCAAAGAAAAAAAAAGGATTTATGATAAAATTCCTAGGGCATACATTTTCTGAAGCAAAAAGACTTAATCACCTTAATGAAATTATATTTTGAAAATTTTCCTAATTGGGCCCATCTGGGCCCCAGCTAGGCCCCAGCTGGGCCAAACATATTGGGCTAGCCCAGCTTTAGCCAGGCTAGAGCCCATTAAAACAAAATAAACTTCGAAGATGAACTTAATTTTAAATACGCATGCCTACCTTTAACCTAAAAGCGCCAATGCTACAAAAAGTTAACAATAGGAACTTTAGAAGAGTGAAATACCATTCATACATGAATGTGTTTCCCCAGCTGGGCCCCAACCGGTTCCTGTTTGGGCTCCTCTGGTTTGGGAAACTCATCAATATGAGTTTAAACACTTTTTTTATTTGAGCCCAATTGGGCCCCAATGAGGGCCCTAAACTCTAGCCCACCTAAGCCCAAGAAAAAAAAATGTATTTATTCCTTTTGTTTAAAAGCTAATAAACTTCATAAAATAAAAAAGAAACAATTTTTATTTCAATACAATGTTTCACGACTGAATTTAAACACCTTTTTTTATTTGAGCCCAATTGGGCCCCGATGAGGGCCCTAAACTCAAGTCCAACTAAGCCCAAGAAAAAAAATGTATTTATTCCTTTTGTTTAAAAGCTAACTAACTTCATAAAATAAAAAAGAAACAATTTTCATTTCAATACAATGTTTCACAACTGAGTTTAAACCCTATTATTTATTTGAGCCCAATTGGGCCCCGATGAGGGCCCTAATAAAAGCCCACCGTTAACCCAAGCCCACTTAAGCCCAAGCAGCCAGGTAAAACCCAGTTGGGCCCCAATTGGGCTTGTTTGCTGGGAGGGGGCATGCTATTTCCCCCGCTGGCACCTTCCCTGGGGCGCACACGGGGGAAACTGCACACATCAGGCCTGTAGTCAGACAGGTTCAGGTGCGAATCATAATTAAGGGGAGGTGTACTATATACAAAAATCATATTTTTTACTTTTCTAGGGGGAAAACATTTCCCCTGAATGCCCTTATCTATGGGTTTGGCATACATGTGGGGTGATCTAACCTTTAACACACCAGATTGCCAAATGAATAAGGTACTGTATTGTGCCTAGAATTGGAAAGAAAGGGGCGAAGAAGTTGGTAGTCTTCCAAAATAGTGCTAAACCCAGAGCTCGGGACTTACGAAACACGTTATCAGGTCTCTGCAACAGTGGACCTGCACGACACCTCAGACAAAAAATAGCTAAATAGGGGTTGTCTTTCATGCGCAATCATGTGTGGATCTCCTTTCAATGGGAACCTCAAAAACTTTCTCTTTCTTTTCTTCATTCCATCAAAGACCTCAAACAACAACTGATGAAGAAACAGTTCGTTGCCTAGCAACCGAGACTGGCGAAGCTTTTTAACTCACTGAAGTGCAACAGGGAGCTGTCTACAGATACGACAGCAACGTTCGACTTTGTGTATAAAGTACACAGTGGTAGAATGCTAGTACAAGTTGGAAGCCTAGATAGCTTGTACAAGAGTGCCGACAAAATGTTGCCGTGGAGGGTTTTTCATATCACACCACCCCATTAACTCAAGTGACACAGATGGATTGAAAAGCTCTTTGCATTGGCGTATGGTCCAAGGACCTTCCACAGTCACCTTGGTGGGTTTGATAGAGGGACAATGGCTAGGTGGGGAGCAGAGTAAAACCTTGTAGTAATTTGTAAGGCTCTATCCCTTTATCACTATGAGCCATAGGAGGGTGCTTGAATCCCAGTCCCCCTACCTTGCACTGGCACCTTGGCTACCAGTCTGAGCATGTATCTTTTGTCAACAGAGCAAAAGCCAATGCCTAATGTTATATTGGTGATGACTAGTACAGTACTTCTAAGTCTTCATTACAGGCTAAGATCTGAAACCACTCCCAAACGCGGACTGACAACCCCGAAGGTGACCCTTAATGAAAATCCCCAGAAAGCTTTAACGATGTTCTGAATTTGCATGAACTAGCTGCATTGAAAGGAAATGTGGCTGTTGTAACACCAACAATAGGGCCCCAAAGGATTATTACTCGTAATGACACAACTGAATGGAAACTTATACAAAAAGTTGCCCCTGACGTTAGACCTTTATGTCTGTAAACAATGGTACACCAACAAAGTAACAAACAAGCAGAAAAGCACACTGATTGGCTAGCACTTGATGAAAAGGATATGACGTTTTGGTTTTACTCTTCCATCAACTAAATTAAGTGCTGAAAATGTAGAAAATTATATAAAACATCATTTATTTGGTTGCATTTGCGAGAATCGCCATGAAGATATTGTCACAAAGTTGATTTACAAGTAAAGATGATAGCCACAGACACCCCAGTCCCTTCATGATGCATGGGATTTTGATTAAAATAGTCAGTAATAACATTAATATGGTTCTGTAAGTGACCCTATATAAACAATTCCAATTCTTATCTCTAGTAGTGGGTAGATAGCATATGCCGTCACGAGGCCTCTGTGTGTGGTGTGACACTTCATGGTTTAGGGGCCGTGTCATTTCCTCCCTCCCTGTCTGCTTGCTAAAGACCGGGGTCGTTCACGATGACGACAGGGATCGTTCATCTATTTACAGGGGACGTCCTTTTCAGATGTGGGCAGAAGCGAACTAAATAGCCTGCGCTCATTGGCTTACTCAGGCACTTGACTCAGTGGGGTATGTTTGATGACCAGCGTCTATGAAAGCGTGACCCTTGTCTTTTGGCTACTTTTCGCATTAATTAAGCACATTGGTGGCGCTCTCGTTTTAATGGATATTACTTACGGTGATGAAAGGTAGTTGAACCCTAAAAGAAAGTAGCGCCCCCTTTAGTATTACCCTTCCCCTGTGCAACAGAGGAATCATACCGCCAGAGCGAGGGCGCCTTTAGTTTATAACTTGTTGTAATGAATCCTGGGCGAATACTGTGCTGAATCCTTTGCTAGCTTCAGACTGGTTTACCTTTTTCGTGGAACTAGACCATCATCGTACTTTTTACGCGTAATCTACTTGAAATTTTGAAATGGCACCAGAAGTCAAAGAAAGAGCAGGTGGAGCTTTTCCAGACGTCCTAAACGATCAAAGCACTGCAACCATTGGTTCAGTGTTTGCGGTGGTTGTTGCGGCCGTGGTTTTGTGTACGTAACGATTGTTACTTTTTGTTAGGCTAGGTTGTTTGACAGTCACTCTGTGACAGCTGTTGTTGCTGTGATTGTGAATTGTGTCGTGTGATACGGGATCCCGTGTGATATAGCTAGGCCTATGCATAGGCTCCCTGTTTGTTTTATTCCTTATATGTTTGTATGCTAATAAAACGTGTTAATCAAGGTTTATATTCGTTAGAAATGGGTAACAGACGCCTAACTAGGTGCGAATGGAGAATCCGTGACCGGAAGTTGCGTAAATTGTAACTTAAATCTTACAAAAGATCAGTGACAAGTTAAGTTCATAACGTGGCGTAACAAGAAGTGACAAGTTAAGTTCATAATGTATCCTAGTCCTTGAACAGGACCGTGTACTGCGTTAATGGTAGAACCTACTCCATACCACGGTTTCCCCCTTGGGGGGGGGGGGGGGTGGGGGGGGGGGGGGGTGGGGGGGGGGGGGGGTGGGGGGGGGGGGGGGTGGGGGGGGGGGGGGGTGGGGGGGGGGGGGGGTGGGGGGGGGGGGGGGTGGGGGGGGGGGGGGGTGGGGGGGGGGGGGGGTGGGGGGGGGGGGGGGTGGGGGGGGGGGGGGGTGGGGGGGGGGGGGGGTGGGGGGGGGGGGGGGTGGGGGGGGGGGGGGGTGGGGGGGGGGGGGGGTGGGGGGGGGGGGGGGTGGGGGGGGGGGGGGGTGGGGGGGGGGGGGGGTGGGGGGGGGGGGGGGTGGGGGGGGGGGGGGGTGGGGGGGGGGGGGGGTGGGGGGGGGGGGGGGTGGGGGGGGGGGGGGGTGGGGGGGGGGGGGGGTGGGGGGGGGGGGGGGTGGGGGGGGGGGGGGGTGGGGGGGGGGGGGGGTGGGGGGGGGGGACAGTTACCCTTCTTGAGATATCATGTTAACAATGTTTTGACCTTTTGACCTGTGGTGACCCTACATGACCTTTGACCTCCACCAAAAATAACAGGGATCATTTACTCAATATGGGCAATCCACGTGCTAACAATGAGATCCCTTACAGTTACCCTTCTTGACATATAGTATTTACAAGGTTTTGACCTTTTGACCACTAGTGACCCCAAATGACCTTTGACCGCCACCAAAAACAATGGGGATTATCTACTCAATATGGACCATCCACATGGTGAGTATGAGATCCCGCACACTTATCCTTCTGCAGATATCATGTTTGCAAGGTTTTGATGTTTTAACCTCTGATGACCCCAAATGACCTTTGACCTCCATCCAAAAACAACAGAGATTATCTACTCAAAATGGGCAATCCACATGCTAAATATGAGATCCATCACAGTTACACTTCTTGAGATATCATGTTTACAAGGTTTTGATCTTTTGACCACTAGGGATCCCAAATAACCTTTGACCTCCACCAAAAACAATGGGGATCATCTACTCAATACAGACAGTCCACATGGTAAGTATGAGATCCCTCACACTTATCCTTCTGGAGATATCGTGTTTACAAGGTTTTGATGTTTTGACCTCTGATGACCCCAAATGACCTTTGACCTCCACCAAAAATACTAGGAATTATCTTCTAAATATGGGCAATCCACATGCTAAGTATGAGATCCCTCACAGTTATCCTCCTTGAGAAATAGTGTTTACAATTTTTTGACCTTTTGACCACTGGTGACCCCAAATGACCTTTGACCTCCACCAAAAATAATAGGGAACATCTACTCAATATGGACAATCCATATGCTAAGTATGAGATCCCTCACAGTTACCCTTCTTGAGATATAGTGTTTACAAGGTTTTAATGTTTTGACCTCTGATGACCCCAAATGACCTTTGACCTCCACCAAAAACAGTAGTGATCATCTACTCAATATGGACAATCCACATGCTAAGTATGAGATCCCTCACAGTTACCCTTCTTGAGATATCATGTTTACAAGGTTTTGACCTTTTGACCTCTGATGACCCTACATGACCTTTGACCTCCACCAAAAATAATAGAAATCATTTACTTAATATGGGCAATCCACATGCTACGTATGAGATCCCTCAAAGTTACCCTTCTTGAGATATAGTGTTTACAAGGTTTTGACCTTTTGACCACTGGTGACCCCAAATGACCTTTGACCTCCACCAAAAACAATAGGGATCATCTACTCAATATGGGCAATGAACATGGTAAGTATGAGATCCCTCACATTTATCCTTCTGGAGATACCATGTTTACAAGCAATTTCCAGGGTATTTACTATTTGACATCTGGTGACCCCAAATGACCTTTGACCTCCACCAAAAAGAAAAGGGATCATCTACTTAATATGGGCAACCTACCTGCCAAGTATGAGATCCCTTGGAGTTACCTATCTTGAGATATCGCGTTTACAAGGTTTTGACCTTTTGACCTCCTGTGACCCCAAATGACCTTTGACCTCCATCAAAAACAATAGGGATCATCTACTCAATATGACCAACCCACACACCAAGTATGAGCTCAGTCATACTTACCCTTCTTGAGATATCGTGTTTACAAGCAAAGCGTCACACACACACACACATACATACATACATACACACACACATACACACACACACACGACATCACCATCGCATAGATTCCTTCTGCCTTTGGCAAGGAATCAATAAACCACAAAACATACTGTAAATCTCAAGTACAGGAAATGAAAAAAGTTTTCCGAACCCCTGTCTCCAATTTTAGTAACTTCTTTCTTATGGGGGGGGGGGCGGTAATTCTTTTAACCCATGGTGACACTTCGGACAGTTGTTCTTTACACCGAGAGCTGATTGGTAGCTATTAGGGTATTGCATCTATGAGTTCTTATTTTTCAATCTTCCTTGGGAGTACCTTCAGCTTCTTGGTCACTGTCAACCATACTCATACTGCCTGTACATGCTCATCAATGGCTTTATTCTTTGAAAACACAGCAAAGTTATGTAAAATTTTATTAATGTTTAAAGTGCCAAATGCTCTGAAAACTTAAATAAAACGTGTTCAGTTTTAGGACCCTGCAGACTTTACCGGTAGCAGTACAATTAGCGAGCCAATGGCACCCGAGGGTGCATTATACCTTTATCTTAAAGGGAAATAGCAGTCGTGTCAAACTTACTTGACACTTCAAATCAGTGTTACTTATCTCCTTGATTTTCTCTTACAAGTGTCTTTGAGAGTGTTTCAGAACATAAATTCCACATCAAAGGTAAACTAAGGTTATTCTGTATGACTTTCAAGTTACCAGTTCGGTGATAAAAATTTTGCTGCATGATGTAAGAAAATCAGTCAAAATTAGGTTACCATAGTTTAAGTCAGTTTGGGTGACTGCATTTTACCTTTTATTGTATCTCAATTAATGTGCCAAAACATATAAACATGAAGATAAACAAATATTTGTATTTCATTGCAAATGCAACTCAAAGCTCAAGGTATTTGTATGTCATCGACCATATACATGTTTCCAAACACGCTAACAGCGTGACAGATGATAATATATTCGAAGGTAATATATTCCATATTCCTCATGGAAAAGAGCAAAAATTCAAAAACTTTCTTTCCATATCATCCTCTCAAAACTTTCCTAACAACCTACCCTTCTCCCACGGGCATTACTGAGTAAAAGTGTTATGAGCGTGGACCTCATTAAGCCCATTTCATTAACTTAACATTTTACAACAAAGTTGGTTTGTTATTGACTGTTGAGGATGGCAATGAATACTCTCACAAAGTTGGATTGTAATAACTGTACATCATGGCAATGTTCAATAATCTCACCCTCCATCTGAAGGAATGCTTAAATGATTTTCACCATTATCAAAGTTCTGTATTTCTTAGCGACATGTAACAGTTTGATGGTTCATAAATAAACATAAACAAATTTGGTTTGCATGCATTACTTCCTAATTAAACCTTAATCATTCACAGCACAACATGACAGCACCTGTCATCGTTAATGAGGACAAAATTATAATTGCAAACATCTTCATTTCAATTATTAAAAAATAGAACTTGTTTGAACTTCCAATCTTGAATTTTGAATTGAGAGAAGTATGTGATTACATTCACTTATTTCAAAGCAAAATGGTCGATCCAGCTTTAATGAACTTCATTTCAGTGTTATTTTAGTAAACCACAGCACTTTGTTTAAAAGTATGATTAGTGTTCTGAAACTTGTATTCTGATCAACAACTACACAAATTAATTTTTACAAAATATAGTGAATCAAATGGGTAATTTAAAATCACTGTGAAGGTCTTGCATATACCTAAAGTTATGGTGACATTCCACAGAACGGAGCTGTTTTCACGAGGCAGGTAATGGATGGAACCCAATAATAGATCCACTGGAATTATTTCAATATCTTTTACCCTTCCAAGTTACTGTATACCTGCTCAAAGTTTGTGACTTCTCAAGTAAAAGCAAAGGCGAAGTCACATTATCCATATTTGGTACGTCCATCTTTCGATGTCACAAATTTGCACATTTAGCTCATGTTTATTCATGATATAAGTGTGAAATAGAATTTACCCTGAAAATGGTCAATATTTGGTGGATTTTGAAATTTTGAGATGATTTTTTAGCTTCTTTCATCAAATTTCCACCTATTTAACATCACATAATCAGAGTATTTTACAAATCTTATCTTTCTCAAGAAATTAAAACATGAACCAGGGCTTTACAATAACACTTGCCTGATTTCCTGGGGCAAGTAAATTTTTTTCAAGGGCAAGCTACAGGTATCTCTTGTTCTAACCTGCCATATGGTCAAGTGATAACTCCGATCTCAAAATATAAAGTGGAAAGAATAAATACTTTCCCACAGTATGAAGGAAAATTGAATTGAAAAATTTCATTTCACAAATCACACCACTCTTGAAAAAACCAGAATGCAAAAATGCACTGAGGTTTCGATGATATATGTTCTATTCCAAATAATGCCATGATGTCCCATGTCTTTCAGTCACTGGTCAAGTGCTATCTTAACATGTTGGAAAAATAATTTTAGGTTCATATTTGATCTTGGGAATTCCTGGGAAATTTTGCATTTTGACATCTGATGACTCAAGATGATCTTGGGAATTCTTGGGAAAATTTGCTTTTTGCCTTCTGGTGAACACATGAGACGATCTTGGGAATTCTTAAAATTTTGCTTTTTGACCCCAGATGACCTTTGACCTCCATCAAAAACAATAGAATTCTTCCTCTTACCATAATGCATGTACATACTAAGTATGAAATTTATTCAAGCTTTCTATCTTGAGATATCGTGTTAAAAACATTTTCAGTGTTTGACCCCCCGTGACCCTAAATGACCTTTGACCTCCACCAAACATGACAGCATTCATCTTCCCACCATAACACATACACATACTACCTATGAAATCTATCCAAGCTTCCTAACTTGAGATATCGTGTCAAAATGGTTTTCAGAGTTTGACCTCCGGTGACCCCAGATGACCTTCGACTGCCACCAAAAATAATAGGGTTCTTCCTGTTACCATAACACATCTACATACTAAGTATGAAATTTATCCAAGCTTCCTAACTTGAGATATCGTGTTAACAAAGTTTTCAGCATTCGACCCCCGGTGACCCCAGATGACCTTTGACCTCCACCCAAAACAATAAGGCTCTTCCTCTTACCATAATGCATCTACATAATAAGTATGAAATTTATCCAAGCTTTCTATCTTGAGATATCATGTTAATAAGGTTTTCAGAATTTGAACTCCGGTGACCCCAGATGACCTTTGACCTCCACCAAAAACGATAGGGTTCTTCCTCTTACCATAACACATCTAAATACTATCTTACCATAACACATCTAAATACTACGTATGAAATTTATCCAAGCTTCCTAACTTGAGATATCATGTTAATAAGGTTTTCAGCATTTGACCCCTGGTGACCCCAGATGACCTTTGACCTCCACCAAGAATGATAGGGTTCTTTCTCTTACCATAATGCATCTACATACTAAGTATGAAATTTATCCAAGCTTCCTATCTTGAGATATCGTGTTAACAAGGTTTTCAGAGTTTGACCTCTGGTGACCCCAGATAACCTTTGACCTCCACCACAAACGATAGGGTTCTTTCTCTTACCATAACGCATCTACATACTAAGTATGAAATTTATCCAAGCTTCCTAACTTGAGATATCGTGTTAACAAGGTTTTCAGCATTTGACCCCCGGTGACCCCAGATGACCTTTGACCTCCATCAAAAACAATAGGGTTCTTTCTCTTACCATAACGCATCTACATACTAAGTATGAAATTTATCCAAGCTTCCTATCTCGAGATATCGTGTTAACAAGGTTTTCGGAGTTTGACCCCCGGTGACCCCAGATGACCTTTGACCCCCACCAAAAACAATAGGGTTCTTCCTCTCAATACGGGGCATCTATGTACCAAGTTTGAGAACTGTCAGAGTTTCTCTTCTTGAGATATCGTGTTAACAAGCAAAGTGTCACAAACACACATACACACAGACATACACACACACGCACACGCACACATACATACACACATACGCCATCACGAATGCATTGGTTTCTCTTATCATCGAAACCAATAACAAAAGGCTGAGGGTCCCCAGAGTCCTAGGTTAAGAACTCATGAATGAAAACTCTGTTCATTACTGTAAATGTGTTATAACTTAAATCTCCAAAGATGGAAGAAGCATCCAATTCAATGCAATGATTCTGGAAGAGTAATTTCAGGAATTTTCGTCACCTGTGTGACTGCACACAACCATGTGAGAAATCAACATTTTGTCTGCCTAACCAAGAGGGCAAGTGAAAAAAATGCCAGGGCAAGTGGGTTGGAAAGTGTAGAGCCCTGAGCCCTCTGTGCTTAATTTGAAATTTTCTCCTAAATTTTACCTACATCAAAAAAGAAAGACCCAACTTGACACTATCTACAGTTCAGTCTCCACATACAAATGATGAATGGTCTGTAATCTTACATATCTGCTTCTACTCAATACCACATTTTATGCTAAAAATGTCTTCAAAGTCACAGTCTTCCTCCACCGAAATACATTTGCTTGCATGAACTGTAAATTTCACCATGAGCAGCAGTGGAATGAGCAATGCTAGTACAGGTCCTGCTGATGTTTGCAAAGATCTAACACCTCGTCTTCAACAAAAACCATTTTATTTGAGGTGCATCAGCAAACAGTTAAGGTTATATACTGTGTATTCATTTTAGATTTATTGCTAAAACTTTGATTTTTCCCTGGTAGCTAAGTGTTGGTATTCTGCATAATTTCCACTTTATATCACTTTCTGAATTGCAGATCTCAGGCTGGTTCTTAACAAGTTTCCTTGTCTGATTTTGTTGGTGAGAATCTCCAAATGGCTGAAACAAAAAGTGTGCACAAAATTACAAAAAAACATCAATTAAACTGCAGTCTTATACAGGGGGTCCATCAACCTTAAGTTCACTACTTACAATTTACTGTCACAGTGGTACCTTAAAGTGCCTTAGTTAACTAAGGGTCTCCTTACTGTTTTCAAGCATGTTGGAATATGTTAACCAGAAGGATTACACATCCTTCCTGGGAAGCTGCAGAAGCCCTAGTCAGAGGAGAGGCAGGGTGTTGGTAACCTGAGAGGCCTGCTGCCTCGACCTTTCATCGGTCCCGGAGAATCCACAGTAGTTTTCCCCCAATCGGGAGAAAAATTGCTCATGGGCACCACCATATTGCCTATTTTACCCATGATTCCACACCTTTTTTTGTGCATCGTCAATGGTGCATCGGTTTTGGAACCCTCTAGTGCAAAATTGTCGGTCCAATGTAATGGAATTATTTTTTATTCTGTAGGTGTATTCTTAGATACCGAAAAGCTGTGTCGTTCTTGATATGGTTCACCACACCGTTTTTGAGAAAACGAAAGTTCTTGAGTGGTCTTCGTTCCTGCTAAACCTTGTCTCTGTTAGGATAGCAAGCCTATACAATGCGCTGCTGCCACTGCATAAGTTTTTCCCCATTAAGGACTTTTTTATTACCCCCCAATTGGACAATCTCCTGACTGTTTACATGGTAAGGATGAACAAAGCACACACTGTGAATTGTAACTGATGAGCAGCCTGACGAGGACATCTAGGTACAATTTACCTAGCTGTATACCACTACATCTCCACTTTAATTATGTGATCCTCCTGTTCATAAATATAATGTAATGTTATGAAAAATGAAAAAATGAAATGAAAAGTGGATGTGTTCAGAATAACTGGCACTTGGTTTCATTATTTTCCAAATGTTCTGAAGTTTGATTTAAGCTGTTATTAGTGTGTAATGGTTGGTACTGAGTGATTGTGACTTTAGACACCCTATGTTTACAGAATTTTGTGCAGAAAATGCATCATATTCTTAGGTGATATGTGTTTCAACTTCTGAAAAACAGCCTGAAATTTATGTACTCATAGGCGTAGGAGGTGTGAAAGTTCGGGCAATATGCTGAAAATTTTTCGGGCACCTACTGAAAGAAAAACAATGCAATTATGTAGCTAAAGGTAATTAATATTTAAAAAAAATTCCTTAGTAATTAAAATAAAGTTCTGATTTGAATTGCATCAGCACATGTTCAGTATTAATTCACGAGTGTGTTTTGTAATGGTTAAACGTATATATTAGTGGTGTATTTAGGAGGCCCATGGGCTATGCCTGACCCCTCACTGATACAGATTTTTTTTTGTACCTAAAATACGTAAATTTTTGACACAAATTTTACTTCAAAGGTAGCATACAGTATGTGGCACTAGATTGCATGTAAAGACGCCTAATTTTTCAAAAATTTTCACCCTCCCCTTAGACACCTCCCCCAGGCTGGCGGTCACACAACATAATGCATGCCCCACCCCATGAGAAAATCCTGGCTATGCCACTGATTATTTCCATTATTGTTGTAAACAACTTCCAAAAATATTATAACCAATATGGAAGGGTATAATACGGCAAATGATTGTATGTCATTGGCATGCGGTGTGATAACTGGTGCATGCTTCTATGATATACTGTATGTACATTAACATGCTGAATGCGCGTGGAGCGCACGGAAATTTTGGCTTGTACTTTTCAGGGAAGTCGCTGCAGCCCCCCCCCCCCACCCAATAAACTTGGGCTCCTACGCCCATGTACTTACTACAAAAATATCATTACAAACTATAGCTGAATCACTTGTCTTGACTTTGGTAGCTTAATATGAGACTACTTAGCAACAATGAAATGTGGTGTGAGGATGGATGTTGAACTTGTTTGAAAGAATATTACTCTAACAACTCTTCCCAATTTGATTATTATTACACTTCAGATTCACATTAGCAATGTAGTGGGCAAGGGGATCTTACAGGGCCTATTAATTACAACACCAATACTGTAAATAACAAATATAGTATTTTGCTTTCATAGCTCTATATAATGCACCAATATTTAGGACCTGAAATATAATCCAAGGTCAAGCACACTACATTCCTGGTCAATCTCATGCAGTCCTATAAGGCGGCTGCAGATATTATGGGGACCTGCCACAAACCCTGTTATTTTCATCACTACAATATGACATTTTACTTCACAGGCATTAATATAACTCTTTAAGTGTTCCAGGCAGAAAAAATAGGAACCTTGCACAATGAAATTACAAAATGAACCAGGTACATAAGAATTTAACATGGAATTACACAGGCTCACAAGCTGCCTGTATGGAAAAAAATATTTTTTCACTTGTCTGCATGTACTCTCAACTTACACTGTTTAAGAGATTTATTTCTGGGTTTGCTCCTCACTTGTGGACTTCAAGAAAGGCATCAAAATGTTGCCCCCTCTCTTTGCTTCAAATGTTCTAATGATCTCCAATGAGTGACCAAGCCCCCATTCTATCTGGAAATGATAAGGTTGTTTTTCACACTGTAAAAGCTGACAGCCACATCAAGTTGACAAACTTTTAAGACCCTGAAATAAAATCAAAATTCATTATTGAAATTGCTGAAAATTGCTAAAATACTACACATCATTTTTTAATGTGAGTCATTTGTATGGTGTTCATTTGGCTTCTTCACACAAAAATGTTAAACCAAGTTCAGAGTAATGCCATTCTGCCATTTTCCTGGCCTCAGAAGAATTCCTTTCACAGACAAAGTGACCAGTGGTGAGGACAGGACTCTCTCCTGGGGGAATGTAAATGTTCTTTGATCACTGGCAGGGGAAGAACTCTATGAGGGTATCCCCCTCCCCTTTTGAAAGTTTGAACAATAAGGTGTCCTTACATGCAATTTGGTGCTACATTTGCTACCTGGGAGATAAAATTTGTGCTAAAACATTTACATAGTATTTAAATAACAAAAAGTATAGGCTTCAGTGTAAAGGGATGGGGGGGGGGCACTGCAAGTGACTGACCTTCATCAACTATCTCAACTTTAAAACAAAAAACAATAACTCACACATTGTGTACAATGTAGATACCACCTATGTTTGTTCCACAATGGTTAATACATTGTTTAAAACCCAAGGTGCAAATGGCCTTGGCTTACTGCTTATTCTGCCTTGGCTTGTCTTAGCATACAGTATCAAGTTAGCATTGCCAGGGTGAAAGGATATGCTAATAGCTGCAAGGCTAATGTGAGCCTAGTCTGGCAAAACAGTTATCAGCAGGCATAAAAGCATTTATTTGAGATATTGCAATATTCCATTGTTAACACACGAAATACAGACAAACTTTTATAGTACTTGAAGGCACATAGGCTAGCACTGAGGTGTAACAGTTGCAATGAATTAGTTGGTTAAGTTCATTCTTTGTAAAAATATTAATAACAGTTTACAGTCTAGCTTACTTTAGCATAAAACTAGGAAACATTGTAAGGCAGGCTTTCATAAGGCCTACACATGGGCCAAATTTCAGGTTTGCAGTATATTTGCACATGCTCTGAGGTACCCCCTCCCCCCAAGTTACTATAGGCTAGACCACAGCCAATTGTGTGTAACATTTAAGCCCTAACTTATAGGCTGCATCATGGCTTCAGCCTATGACTGTAAATTAGTCATGGCTTCAAGTTACCCACCCAATGGTTACCCCCTTCCTTCTGACCTTCTCTTTTGTTATTCTAGTTCAGATTTTTTTAAACTAGGCTATTGTGGTTTGCTGAAGGAAGCTTTGGCAGCAAAGATGGCTATCTCTTATTATCAGCCAGGTATATATGGCATAGGCGAGTCCATGTTGTTTGGTATTTGTTGCCAACAGTGGGCGGCAGCGAAAGCCCTTGTGATGATAACTTTGGCCCCTGGCCAAGGTTAGTATAACATAGCCTACGTAAGACTTTAGGAGTAGGCCTAACGTTAGGCATAGGCCTACAGAGGCCTTGCCCATTGGAATGTACTAACATAAGGGCCTATGCCATGAAGAATTTTGGTAGGCCTAACTTTACTCGACTGAGTGTCATTGATAGTTGTGTCATGTTTATGCCGAGTGGTCATGTCATGCCCAAGTAATTAGACCACAACATTTTTCACTTTCTTAGACCGTAGTTAAGCCTTATGGTACTAGCTAGGCTAACGTTAGGCCTTTAAAATATGGTTATCAAACTTGGTCAATTTGCCCTGATAAGCAGGCCCTAAACGTTAGGCCTAACTTAAGTTGTGCCGTTAATTGATAGCCTCATCATTTCCAATGGCAATGACCTAGCCTAGGCTAAGTAAAGTAAGTCATGATGAGCGCGATAACTTGAAGATAACTGCCTTACTCTTTTTCTACTTAAATTCAAGTTCCTATTGGTTGAACCTAATTCTGAAACTAAAACACCATTTTAATTTTAAGCAATTGTTTGACTCTACGGAACTCCCCACGCAAGAGCAATCAAACCCAATGCATAATGCCGTAACTCAGCCTGTGTTTAACGTAAGACTTTACGCCTTGGATAGGCCTAGCCTAGACTGCACACCTTGAGTATGGGCCTATCACTGACGTCCGCTATGTGCTAAATTAGATTGACAAAATAACCATTAAAATATGGGGTTTAGTATGCCTGAGCCAATTTTCTACGGTGCTTTATTACTTCACGTACTGCAAACAAGGGCTTTTAAATGATTTTTGTCTACTCGGCGATAGGTAGCAAATCTAATCGCATTTAAACTTACCGGATTTGTGTTTACAAATCAGTGTTTGCTTGGTCGCCGACAGTATAACGTTGCCCAGTTTTTCATGTAATGACGTCATCATAGCCTCTTAAAGGTGAACTTTTTACAGTGAATCAATCGTAGCTCAAGTTTGATTTTGTGGAACGCAACTTAACGATCATTCGTAGGATAAGTTTGATCAATAAAATATCAAACTTAAGATCAAACTTAAGATTGAACTTAAGTTCATCTTTGTGGAACGGGGCCCTGGAGCGATTCAACGCATTTGCCGCACGGCAATAATTGTAACCAGCCACCTGGCTGTCTGACTCGCGGGCGCTGACCGGGGCAGGGATGTACTGGGATCGCGCCAAAAGCAGTGCACAAATTATTTGCGTACAAGATGCCTCGGAAGTCCGATTTACCTCCCGAGTTGGTAGAAAAATTGACAATATTAGTGCAGAAAGAATCATTTATATACGATGTCACGGATCCTGATTATCACGACAAAACCAAACTATTTAACACTTGGGAAAAAATTGCCAAGGAAATGGGCAATCCCCAATTAAATGGTAATTTTACCGTAACGTTGGTGTTGTAATCCATAACTTTTATTAAAGATAGGCTAGGCTAGACTACGTTATTGTAGGCCGTAGGCATCGAAAAGAATTTTGTTTGAGAAAGGCTATACTTTTCAGACCGCCCTTAATTTAACGGTATAGACCTGTGACCTTCGTTTTACAGTGTTTATGGAAGGCCTACTGTTACAAGACGACCCGTCAGGAACACCGGATTGAATCCATCGACGAGCGAATGGAAAGTTCCAGAGAATTCAACTTCAACGCAGCCGTTCTAGAACTGTCTAGAAGTGAGAACTGTTTACGTTATGTCCCAATTATAGCAGCGACCTGGCAACACTTCTAAGAAACTGCAATTGTCGTTATTCAACTAGAATATTCAACTGTGTTCTAGAAGTTTCTATTAAGGAACGTTCTCGTAATTGCTGGACTGTGGGCACTAGAAGTTTCTGTTAAATTCTGGAGAGTTCTCGAATAAAAGCCTAGCATATAAAAGGCAGTTCAACAGTTGTTGTGGCGGAGAGAGACATTGAGAAATGCCCTAATACTTCATCGAGTCCAGACGCTGTTGAGAAGTTATTCCCAGCCACTGACACTGCACACTTGTGATAAATTGCCTTACGCCGTTTCTGCACTGTGTACAGAGATTGTTATCATCCATCATTCATCGCCTAGCCTTGTCGTTATTCGCTCGTGGAACCAGTTCCTACGCTACAGCACGCTGCAGGTCTACTACTGTACCATCGTCAACGTGCATGCACTACCAGCCCTTGGACCAGACCAGGCAAATATTAATTAAAGGATTGTGAGTAAGTCTAATTAATTATTGTAAATTTAAGTGAGATAAGGAGATTGTAAATAATCATTAAGTTGTTGAATTTTAATCTCGTTCTTCTGTGATCTTTCGCTGTTATTGGTTTGACTCGCGACCACAAGCCGTAACAGAATTGGTGGCCTAACATCCGGGAACGAAAATACTAGAAAATTCGAGAAATTCTGTTGTGAATCGTAAGCAACTGTGTTTGCTCAGACTACTTATTTGTTTGTTGAAGGTTTGATACAATTTCAAAATGCCATTCAACTTAGATAAATTCGTGGCTAGTCCCTCAGTCGAGGAACTAGATTCATTAAAGAAGTCTGAGATTGTAAAGGTCGCAAAACATTATGGCATTGAATTTCAGCCTTTAATGCGGAAAGACGAGATTAAAAGATATGTTCTAGAATATCTTGTGGATGAAAGTGTCCTGCCTAGTACAGTATTGGAAACAGCTATCACTGTGCCAACTGACAACACATTTGAACTGAAAAGGCTTGAAATGGAAATGAATAAGGAGATTAGATTAAAAGAAATGGAAAGAGAAAGGGAAAGAGAGGAAAGGGAAAGAGAGGAAAGAGAAAGGGAAAGAGAGGAAAGAGAAAGGGAAAGAGAGGAAAGAGAAAGGGAAAGAAAGGAAAGAGAAATGCAAATGCAAAAGGAAAAAGAGGAAAGAGAAATGCAAATGCAAAGGGAGGAAAAAGCAAGAGAACATGAATTTAGGTTGAAGCAACTAGAGTTAGGGGTCATAAAAGGCTCAGACCCTAAGACAGGCTTGGATACTGGGGTATTTGATGTTTCTAAGCACGTAAAATTTGTCCCCAAATTTCAGGAGGATAATGTGGAGAAATTCTTTAACCATTTCGAAAAGCTGGGTGAGCAACTAAAGTGGCCAAGAGATAAATGGTCCATACTCATCCAGAGTAATTTCACAGGCAAGGCTCAAGAAGTGTATTCCGCTCTGTCAATAGAGGACAGCATGGATTACGATAAGGTTAAGAAGGCCATATTACAAGCCTATGAATTAGTGCCTGAAGCTTATCGCCAAAAATTCAGAAAGTATCGTAAGGCGGATACACAAACATATGTAGAGTTTGCTTATCAAAAAGAAAGGCATTTCGATAGATGGTGTGCTTCCAAAAAGGTCTCCACATTTGACACTTTAAGACAACTGATGCTGGTCGAGGAATTCAAACGGTGTGTGAATGATGACATTAAGACTCACCTTGAGGAAAATAAGGCTGACAACTTGAAGGAAGTGGCAAATTTGGCTGATCAGTATGCACTTACCCATAAGTTTGGTAAAGTGGGTCAGACTCAAAACAAGGGTCAGTTTAGTAGGCCAAATAAGAAATATGGCAATAGTAGTGGCACAACAGGTAATAGTGGATCTCAGTCTGGTTCTATCTCTCCAACAAATTCTGGTAAAAAACAACCAGAGTCAAGTCGTCAAAAGAACGACCAGGCCAGCTCAAACAAAGCTGCTTTTAAAGATATAACTTGTGGTTTCTGTCACAAAAAGGGCCACACAATGGCAAATTGCTTCACATTGGCAAAATTAAAGGAGACTGAAACAGCCTCCAATGCCTTAGCCATTGCAGAGAATTCTTCTGAGGTAGTCGTGACTTTACGGCCTAATTCTAAAGACAAAATTAAGGAAGAATACCTTCCATTCGTGTCTGAGGGGTTTATTTCCCTAGATGGGAATTCAGCTCATCCACCCGTCAAAATTAAAATTTTGCGTGATACAGGCGCAACTCAGTCGTTGCTTCTTGATGGAGTTTTGCCATTATCGGACTCTACTTCCACAGGGGCAAATGTACTAATTCAGGGGGTTGAGTGTGGATTTATTTCTGTCCCTCTGCACAAAATTAATTTGAAGTCAGATTTAGTTTCTGGGTCGGTCATAGTAGGGGTCAGACCTACTCTACCTGTAAAGGGGGTATCTCTGTTGCTAGGCAATGACCTAGCTGGTGGAAAGGTAGTAGCCAATGCAATTTTGACAGATAAACCATGTGATTATAACAACACAGAGCAATTAGAAAAGGAATTTCCAAATTTATTCCCTGCCTGTGCTGTCACTAGAGCTATGTCACAAAAGCTCGTCATGGATGATAATCTTAAACATCCACCCTCCAAAAGTGAGGATACAGTTCCCAAAAGTGGAACAAGTAGGGAATCATGTAAGGATGATAATCTTAAACATCCACTCTCTAAAAATGAGGGTATGATTTCTGAAAATAAGGATGATAAACTTAATCATCCACCCTCTAAAATTGAGGAATTAGTTCCTAAAAATGGAACAACACTCCCAAAAGAGGAGTCAGAGTCTGAAACAGATTCTAGTAAAAATATTCATGAAAGTGAAGATTCTTGGTATGATCTCAGCCAATCTTTTATGACTAATCTTAATGATAGTCAGGATTGTGAGTCTCCTGGCCCCACACATAGTGAGGGGGTAGAACAGGAAAAATCAAAAATGTCTGACACACTCCACAGAGACCAGTTGTCAGTCCAACAACAACATGATGAAGAGCTTCAGCCATTAATGGCTGGTGCACTCACTGAGGATGAATCGAAAGACGTCCCAGTCTGTTTTTATTTTAAAAACAATATTTTGATGCGTAAATGGCGACCACCTGATGCACCATTAGATGAAGAGTGGAGAATTTACCATCAAATTGTGGTACCTAGGACCTATAGAAGGGAAATACTGAGTATTGCTCATGAAATGCCATTTGCAGGGCACCTAGGAGTCAATAAGACTTACCACAGAATTCTAAATCACTTTTATTGGCCAAAACTTAAAAGTGATGTGGCCAAATTTTGTAAGACCTGTCACTCATGTCAAATGGTTGGGAAGCCGAATCAGAATATTCCGGCTGCACCCTTAAAGCCAATTCCTGCTTTTGAAGAGCCGTTTAGTAGAGTCATCATTGATTGTGTAGGTCCCCTACCTAAGAGTAGGGCAGGACATCAGTATATATTAACCATTATGTGTGCTTCTACGAGGTTTCCAGAGGCAATACCTCTGAGGAATATTAAGGCTCGGACAGTCTTACAAGCTTTACTTAAATTTTTCACATTGTTTGGGTTGCCAAAAGAGATCCAATCAGATCAAGGGTCTAATTTCATGTCAACTGTATTCCAGCAGATGTTGTATGAGTTAGGCATAGACCAAATTAAGTCTTCGGCTTATCATCCGGAAAGCCAAGGGGCTTTAGAAAGGTTTCACCAAACATTGAAGAATATGTTAAAGACATATTGTCATGATAATGAGAGAGATTGGGATGAAGGCATTCCATTTGTAATGTTTGCTGCCAGGGAATCTATACAAGAGTCACTTGGGTTCAGTCCATTTGAACTTGTCTTTGGACACACAGTTCGTGGACCATTGAAATTGTTAAAGGAGAAGTGGTTATCAGATCCAGGTGAAGACATACATCTACTTGATTATGTATCCCGCTTTAAAGATCGTCTTCATGGAGCATGTGAACTTGCTCAGGAAAATCTGAGACACTCTCAGAAGAAAATGAAAGCGTGGTATGACAAGACTACTGTGAAAAGAGAGTTTAAGCCTGGTGATAAGGTGCTAGTGTTTTTACCTGTTTCTGGTCAGCCACTTCAAGCTCGCTTTCAAGGACCTTATGTCATTGAGAGAAAAGTTAGTGACACAGATTACGTCATTTTGACACCTGACAAGCGTAAATCTAAAAGAATATGTCATATTAATATGATGAAGAGATATTATGAAAGAGAACATTGTGACATTTCTAAGGATGAAAGTGTACATGATGTAAATAGTAACACTAATGATACAGGTGATCAAGTGTGTGTTATCAATGCTGATCATAAACTCAGTAATGATGAGATCAAGGCTAATAATGTTCCTGACATGTGTATTAAGTTACAAAATTCTGATGTGTTGAAAAATCTTGACCAGAAATTAAGTCATCTGGATCACAAAGAAAAGTCAGAAATGAAATCATTAATCTATGAATATGCATGCTTGTTCTCAGATGATCCTACTAGGACAAATTTGATTGAACATGATGTTGATGTGGGAGATGCCACACCAATCAAGCAGCATCCTTACCGAGTTAACCCTCGAAAACGACAACATCTCAGGGATGAGGTTCGGTACATGTTGGACCATGACATTATAGAACCTAGTAATAGTGAATGGTCTTCCCCTTGTATATTGGTCCCCAAGCCAGACGGTGGGTACAGATTTTGTACTGATTACCGAAAGGTGAATGCGGTCACAAGAACGGATTCCTATCCGATACCCCGTATCGATGATTGCATTGATAGGATTGGGAAAGCTACGTATGTGTCAAAGTTTGACTTACTAAAGGGGTACTGGGAGATACCACTCACTGAGAGGGCTCGGAAAATCTCGGCATTCGTGACGCCAGATGGTTTATTTCAGTATAAGATTATGCCGTTTGGTATGAAAAACTCACCGATGACGTTTCAGCGCTTAGTAAATAATCTTACGTCAAATTTAGAAAATTGTGAAGTATATGTTGATGACCTTATTGTATACAGCAACTCATGGGATGAACATGTACAACATGTTAAGGCATTATTTGACAAGCTTGCCAAAGCTAATTTGACTGTCAATTTGGTCAAAAGTGAGATTGCTTGTGCCCATGTGGTGTACTTAGGGCATGTGGTTGGTCAGGGTAAAGTTAGACCAATTAAGGCTAAAGTTGAGGGCATTGACAAATTCCCTGCCCCAACTGATAAAAGGCAGCTCATGCGCTTCCTAGGCATGGCTGGTTACTACAGACGTTTTTGTCCGAATTTCTCTGACATTGCTGCACCATTGACAAAATTGTTAAAGAAAAATGAAAAGTTTGATTGGACAGATGATTGCCAAGCAGCATTTGAATTATTGAAAAAGGCACTAATGAGTTCACCAGTGTTGATCGCTCCAGATTTTGAAAAACAATTTAAGTTGGCAGTAGATGCCAGTGACAATGGCATAGGAGCAGTTTTGCTTCAAGCTGATGAGCATGGTGTTGATCACCCTGTTTGTTATTATTCTAAGAAATTTGACAAACACCAGAAAAATTATTCAACAATTGAAAAAGAGACATTAGCTTTGATACTTGGTCTTCAACACTTTGATGTTTATTTGGGAACTACTAGTTTCCCTATCACTGTATACACTGATCATAACCCTTTGACATTTTTATCTAAGATGAAGAACAAAAATCAAAGATTGATGAGGTGGAGTTTATTTCTGCAATCATATAATGTAGATATTAAGCACATTAAAGGGAAAGACAATGTTGTACCAGACTCTTTGTCGAGAATTTGATTTGATGCAGTATGTTGAAGATATCACTGTAAGTTTTGAAATTTTGTGTTAACTATGGCACACTGTGTATTGATGATGTTACTGTATTCATGTATTATCATCACCTTGCAAGACAAGTTGTATGTTATGATTATACCTTCCATTGAATATTGGACTACATAATATACATACTGTAGTTATTCCTGTAAAGTTATACATTGTAAATATTGTAACTTAAGTTTTGTCCGAGACGTCCAAAACTTTTTCAAGGGGGGGAGTGTTACAAGACGACCCGTCAGGAACACCGGATTGAATCCATCGACGAGCGAATGGAAAGTTCCAGAGAATTCAACTTCAACGCAGCCGTTCTAGAACTGTCTAGAAGTGAGAACTGTTTACGTTATGTCCCAATTATAGCAGCGACCTGGCAACACTTCTAAGAAACTGCAATTGTCGTTATTCAACTAGAATATTCAACTGTGTTCTAGAAGTTTCTATTAAGGAACGTTCTCGTAATTGCTGGACTGTGGGCACTAGAAGTTTCTGTTAAATTCTGGAGAGTTCTCGAATAAAAGCCTAGCATATAAAAGGCAGTTCAACAGTTGTTGTGGCGGAGAGAGACATTGAGAAATGCCCTAATACTTCATCGAGTCCAGACGCTGTTGAGAAGTTATTCCCAGCCACTGACACTGCACACTTGTGATAAATTGCCTTACGCCGTTTCTGCACTGTGTACAGAGATTGTTATCATCCATCATTCATCGCCTAGCCTTGTCGTTATTCGCTCGTGGAACCAGTTCCTACGCTACAGCACGCTGCAGGTCTACTACTGTACCATCGTCAACGTGCATGCACTACCAGCCCTTGGACCAGACCAGGCAAATATTAATTAAAGGATTGTGAGTAAGTCTAATTAATTATTGTAAATTTAAGTGAGATAAGGAGATTGTAAATAATCATTAAGTTGTTGAATTTTAATCTCGTTCTTCTGTGATCTTTCGCTGTTATTGGTTTGACTCGCGACCACAAGCCGTAACACTACATAGTATCCAAAGTTTTCTCGGAGTGTGGATTAACGTAAATTTGACAATATCCTTGCACAGTTAGGCCCAACGGTCAGCCGTTAGGTCACACTATGACGGTTCTTTAAGACCAAAATGTCTCTTCTAACGTTAGTCCTAGCAGGGATATTATTGAAGTGGTAGCTAATTATTCTGCGTGAATTTTAAGCAGTTAACGTTAGTACTGAACAAGAGACGTTAACTTAAAACCCGAAGGGTGAAAGTCCTGGGCCAGGGGGCAGTGGTCGCTGCAATATCACTAACGTTAAATCCTAAGATTTTTTTTAGATATAACCTTAGCCTATGGACTGTTTGAAATGGACTGAAAACGTTAACCCATCAAATACATTAGGCCAAGGATAGCCTATAACACAATTCCTGAATTAGGGCCTATATTTACTAGCCTAGGCTAGGATAATAGTATATGCCTAGTATAGCCTAGTGTGACGTTGGGCCTAGCCTAAGCCTAACGTAGGGCCAATGATGGACAGCCATGTATTCAAAATAGCCTAGGCTATAGGCTATGACCTCACATGGTCTACAGAGTTTAATTTGTACTGAGTGCCAATAGCCTTGGCTAGGACTATAGCTGGGCGTACAAGCCTAGCCTAGCCTATAGTACCGAAATACACGTCGATTGAAAAATCCACTGACTGTGACAAACATGACTGAGAAGTCACGGTACAGGCTAGGCCAGAGTATTACTAGCCTATAGCCTATTATATATATTTTATATTATTAAAACACGTAAGGCTTCGCCTAGGCCTAACGTTAGGCACTAACTAGTTTAAATATTGTTAACTAGGCCCTAGCCTAGTCCATCACTAACCTAGCCTAGGCTACCCGGTGCAATTAACGCCAGTCACTTTTTCTAACGTTAACGTTTATCTTACGCCTAAAACTTAACTTTGATTTTCCTTCTAGTTTAAAGCCACGGTCTGACGTTAGGCCTATGTCAATATTCGACAGCGAGACGCAGGCCTAGGCTACTCCGCTACTGTAGGAGAATTAAAAATACCTTGGTCATTCATTTCATAAAATTACCTTGAAAAAGAAGAGGAACTTAAATTTAAAACATACGCTGCACTCCGGCTGAAACGCATCGTTACGTTACAGTTAGGCCTTACGTAAGGCCTAAAGTTACGTCTTACTTTTAGTTTTAACGTTAGGCCTAAGGTTAGCACTAACGTTTGAAACTTTAGCTTCTAACTTACACTTTGGTTCTTCACATAGAGCAGGATATAGGAACTGCTCTATGGTTCTTCATTTGAGTTTGTATTGAGTTTTTTTTTTTGCACTCTAGTACAGCATGTATGACATGCACTTGCTAGGCTCGGAACCACGCCGCATGCATGCCACTGATGTGATAATTACAGATGATTATGTCATATGTACGTACGAACGTTATTACTATAAATTATAATCATTACGCTCTTCAATATGTGATGGCGCTGGACAGTTTACTATTTCATTTTTTTAGGTTGGGGTGCAGGTTTATTCAATAAGTATATTGATGTTAATATAAAGTCACAAAAACTTTTGTTGTGATATTTCACAACTTGTATGATGCATGTTCTCTCATCAGGGATCGCATCTTAGATGGTCTGCTGTTCTGGAACTCTGGAAATACATTAAACCTAAGGGCAGATCTAGAGTTTCCCACCAAAAGGGAGACTCGCAACGAAATATAGGAGGGCAAAATCAGTGAGCTGATCTACGCCCCCTATATTCGGCGTCTAAAAACCGACTGAAGACCCTTCTCAAAAAAGTCTAGCTATTTATCATATTTTCGTCTTCAGTAGATATCCAAGATGCTTCGCACGGCATGAGTCTACTGAAGAACTCTCACTAATCCAATTACTTGGAGGTCTTGGTAGTCCAGTGGCGCAGAGGGAATTGCTTCCTATTTTTCGTTGAACGAAAAAAAAAAATAAGTAATTCATGCTAGATTACCAAGAAGTCGCTTTAAGCACTGCCAAGTTTCCCACGAGGGAGGTTCGACACCCTCCAGGCGAGTCCTCGACTCCCGCCTGTCCTGACTCGGTTTGAAATCACATGTAGGCAATTCATGAGCAGACGGAGTTAGTTATGGATCTAAGGCGTATATACAGTGACTTTGTATGACGAGACTGGCATTTAGTTGTCAGCTTGGCGTGATACCGTACTCCTTGGAGGGTTGCCGATCGAGTTCCCGTAAGGGAGGATCAGTTGAACAAACAAACAAACAAACGAACATCTGAGATTTTCTGTTAGGCTCAAAATTCTAAATTATTAATAGAGCAGAGCGCACCTAGCCTATTCGTTGGCACAGGGCGTAGACTAGAAAGAGAATTTAGCTGAAAAATATACTGCCTAAATCGCCGAAAGCTAGAAAGAATGTTCGCTCGTGACTGGGATTCGAAATGGCTCACGGTACTGGCCGTGCAGTCTGCCTTAGAAAGTCTCCATTGCTATGGTTAATTTTTCGATAACTAAATGTCAACTTTGGTACAGGTGATGACCGCCAAGGAAAATTTAAGGTACGAACATTGAAGGGGGCGCGATTTCAAATTTTGCCCTGGGCCCCGGCTTGCGTAGTTACGCCACTGTTTCCAGCGATCTACACATATCACTTGAGGGAACCACCGGCACCCATCTGCATTATGCAAGCACCCTGTACGTAGGCCCTATGTCAGATTTTCCATGATGAACCGCGGGTGGTCACTTGAGATCTTAGGTCTTACGTAGTCGTGCTTAGACCCTACGTTACCATATATCTGTCGGCAAGGTGAACTAATTTGGTGACATGTTACGTATACTTTTGCACTCAGCCTTCACCTACCCTGACGATGGAACTTTTAGAAAAAGTATGTTATCAACCTAACTAATGTAAATTTGTTCAGGATGATTTGCTCATAGCTATCTAACTCTGTGTATCTGCTAAGGGTGATGACATGGGTTATTTTCTTTAACATGCGGTCATAAAAACTGCAATAGTACACGTATATGTTTAAATGTAATTTTACCTTTATTTCTCCTATATTTGAGGAAAACGATTAAAAAATAGCCAATAGTTTTGAAGGAACTAGGAAAACCAGGAGAAGAAAAAAGAGAAAATATTATTTCATACCTTTACTCGACTATGTACAGGCCCTCTCAACACAAACTTTAGTTAGGCAGTAAATATTTCGCTAATCAGTCAAAGTCATAGGCATACATAGGAGTGTTTTTTACTAATGAGCTGAACCAGCTTTGCTTGACCAAGAACCCTACGATAATTATTGCCCTAATTTTGCCAAAACCGTGCCCTAGAAATACGTTTAACCCGAACTAAACAGCCCGAGAACCATTGCATTCGCCTTTGTTGTCTTATTGAAGAGACAATATATTTAGAAGCCGGGTTATAGTGAAATATGGTTTGGTAATGTTTGTTTCAAGAAACCATGTACCACATTTCAATGTACGCTGATATATTTGACTTAACTGGGTTTGGGCAAGGGACAACTTTCAACCGGTGGGAAAAGAATGGGCGAGGTGAGGAACACCTCATTATTAATACACCGAATATTTTGAAACTTTTGCAGGTGATAGTTGGAGGAAGAAATGGAGAAACTTAAGGGACACCTACGTCAAAAAGAGAAGAGAGTCCAAGTCCACAAAGAGTGGACAAGGTGCTGTCAAAAAGATAAGATGGCCTTACATGGACATCCTCAATTTCTTGGATAAGCATGTTCACGAAAACATGTAAGTTGCTTTACACACGTGCACAAAACGCCGTTTTGCTACCGTATTTGTGTTCTTATATGTTGTCACCTTTGCGGTGTGTTCTACTTATCACTAAATGTTACATGGAACATGCGTGGATTTTCTAATATATATATATATATATATATACATATATATATATACGTATATTTATATGTATATTTATATATAAAAATATATATACATATTTCTTTGCAGCACTGAGTCAAATATTCTGTTGGATGAAAGTTCCGAGATGGGCATTGAAACCGAAGCATCTGTGGCGACTAGTGAAGTAGCGAGTGATTGTGATGATATGTCAGGGGACGAATTGGACAGGTGGGTCTATGTTATTTAAAATGGCTGGATATGGTGTCCAAGAGAGTACATTCATGTTCCTACTTGAAATTTAATTTAGTATACACATTATTAGCTCTTTACATGACTGCATGTGTGTGTCTTCCTCCGACTAAGACAGTCCACTTAAACTGATAGGGTGCGTCAACCGAAATCTCACTTTTCAAACATTTGAATAGGGTGTTTCAAGAACTTTGCATATGCATTAGGAAGCGGGGGGCTGGGGGCCAACCCCAACCAAAAATGTGGTAGGGCAGAACTATGATTCCACCCCTCAATCCAAGGACGAAAACCCCTTTTTGTTTCCTCTGTAAGAAATTGCAAAAAATTGCAGTGATTTACCTTAAAATTTGTCCAAAATGTTGCACCAAATTGCATCTAAGGACTAACAAATATTCAAAAATTTTCCAAACGGGTGGGGGTGAACCCTTCCCCTCACACCCTTCTCCCAGGACGGCGATTCAAAACAACGTTCAACCCCTCTAGTCTCAAACATCTTCCTACGCTTATGGAAATTTCAATTCACTTCCCTCGATCGGTGACGTTTTCTTGCCATGGAAGGGGTGCTATATGGCAGAAATACTCCTTGAACCTCTCTCTGATGTCCTTTGCTTGCTTAGCAGCTCTGTTGCCCGTGCCGGAAAAATCGACCAAAGACTGACTGTTGTGATTTGGATCAACCATGATAGCAGCGGTTTGAGATGGGGTCGACTCTGATTGTATCATATTATGTAACAGACATGTGGCTTTAACAACATTGGTAGCGACAGTTGTATTAACAGCGATCTTTGCGTGGTAAAGCCGCCACCGTGCTGCTAGTAAACCAAAGGCATTCTCCACAATGCGGCGAGCCCGCGATAAGCGATAATTAAATATCTGTTCCTGTTTGGGACAGCCTCTCCCAGGGAACGGTCTCATCAAATGTCGTTGTAGTGGAAAAGCCTCCTCTCCAAGAACAACATACGGCATGGGTCCCATGTGGGCAGCACTTGGCATTGGTTCATCGAGTGGCCAATTGAGCAGTCCGTTAGTAATCACCTTCCCCATGTTTGAGTTGGCAAAGATTCCACCGTCACTGTTCCGACCATATGCTCCCACGTCAATTGCAGTAAACTGCATGTTGGCATCGACAAGGGCAAGAAGTACTATAGAAAACGTGTTTTTGTAGTTGAAATACAGTGATCCGCTGTTTTCCGGTGCTTTTATGTTGACGTGTTTGCCGTCGATCGCCCCAACACAGTGAGGGAAATTCCACACGTGTTCAAATCCAGCAGCTTTCTGCAGCCATTCTTCACTGGTTGTGGGCACCTTCATGTAAATATGGGACATCTTAGACCAGATCACCGAACAGACTTCAGCCACGATATTGCTCACGGTCGAAACCCCTACCCGAAAACTGAATGCGAGGGAATGGAATGATTCTCCTGTAGCAAGATATCTGGGGAAAGGGAAATATATTTATACAGAGGTTAAAACGAAGAATCTTTTCAACCGTTCAAAACTTTTTTGATTAATTTTTACACGGTTACATATGGGGGTATTCGGACGAAATTCTATTGAACTTTAGCAAGCTTTCACGAGCAAATATCCCTTGGAGTTGTTCTCTTCTCACGTAATTGTTCTCATTACGTTTCCTTGACAGTTTTTTCTGTTTAACTTCCTTAATACGCAATAATGCGTTTGATAATTTAATACTGATCGTTTATATGTTTTTTTTTTCAGAAGTGCGTCTATTCCGTTTCCTTCACGACGCGAACTTTTGTCTGATGCAGCGTCGGAGCTCGCCTGCATTCCGTCCCAGCCCCTCGGGAGCACATCAAGTAAATCTACTCCTCCCAAATCAAGAAAAAGGGGGAAGAGCGGAGATGACTTTTTTGAGAAGACACTGGCAGAGCTCCTCCTTTGCTACAAAGAACAGCGTGGGAAAAGTTACGAAACGGCAGAGGACGCCTTTTTTCAAAGCTGTCGATTGAGAATAAAGAAACTCCCTGATCCCATTAAATCGGCCTTACAGCTGCAAATCTCTCAACTATTTTTTAATGCCGAGAACCCAGACCTTCAACCTCAGCCAATTATTCCATTGCCTTATACTCAACGAAATAAGAACGAACAAGCAACAATTAAATTTGACACAAATGTACACGCCCAAGCTCTTCCAGGACATGAGTCATTACCAGAAAACATTTTAACCGTAGCCATGGATATGGCGAGCGTTAGCCACGTTTGACGAGAAAGCATAAAGCAACTGGGGGTGGGTGGGGACTAACGTAGTAACAGTTTTTTGCATTTTTAATATTTGAAATTCATTCCACCAACAGGGGTCCGAAAGAGGTGTAAGGACAGGGATAACCTCAAATTGATCCACTTCAGCGTGTGGAGAATATCCTATAATCAGGGATTGCATTCTTTTATGTAGTAACTAGGCAACCTCATCCTTGACAAATCCGTCCTAACAAATGGACTGGACAGGCAACAAAGCTTTGAAGTGTTACTACAGTTGCCGACAGTTAGGAGAAAATAAATGTACCGTACTTGAGTACAAAAACTACTGTTTCGCCACCAAACAAATAGCTGTTCTCAGTAGACAAACACTATTGCTCTATGCAAATGAGCAAAAAGGGAAAGTCTAAAGTTAAATGATTGATTTTGGTCAATTCTCGCATAGGCTCGCAAGTTGTAGAATGCATACTCTTGTTCAGCATGTAGCTAAGACAATATTATAGTCAGCAACTAGCAGAGAGCAAAGAAATTTTTTTCCGATGTATCTCCATCTAATACCATCTCCTATTGCTCCGAGAGAGGTCAACTGCTAGCGACATTTCCTTTTGCTCTAAGTGGATGTAGATGCTTCTGTGTGTACCTACAAATTTTCTCCTACTTTGCATATTTCCGGAACAAGCGCACTAACATTAATCACCACTCAAGTTAGTACATCTAGTAAATATGTAGGCCTCTATATAGCCTGTTATGCAAAATATTCTGTGACGGAATGGTATGGTATTCAGTGGCGGATCCAGGATTTGGCAAAAGGGGGGGCCCAGGTCATAGTGGTTTGTATAAAAGTCCGATCTGGGGAGGGGTCTAAGGAGAAGGGGTGCCCCGGGGGGGCAGTGCAATGGTATTTTGATAGGGGGCAAAGCATGTGATGAGTAATCGCCGTCCTAGGGGAGGGGTCTAAGGGGAGGGGGTGTCCCCCTCCCTTTTGAGAAATTTTTGTTAATTTAAGGCTGATCAGATGCAAAATGGTGATGTCTGTGGTGCATTTTTTGAACTGATCTTATATGGCTGGAAAGTGTTCATAATTCAGTGAATTTTAATTTTTGGTTGGGTAAAAGATGCTTTTCTGGGGAGGGGTCTAAGGGGAGGGGGTCCCCTCCCCTTTGAGAAATTTTTGTTAATTTAAGGCTGCTCAGATGCAAAATGGTGATGTCTGTGGTGCATTTTTTGAACTGATCTTATATGGCTGAAAAGTGTTCATAATTCAGTGAATTTTAATTTTTGGTTGGGTAAAAGATGCTTTTCTGGGGAGGGGTCTAAAGGGAGGAGTGTCCCCTCCCCTTTGAGAAATTTTTGTTAATTTAAGATTGCTAGATGCAAAATGGTGATGTTTTTAGCATATTTTTGAACTGATCATATATCGCTGGAAATGTTCATAATTTAATGAATTTTAAATTTTACTTTAAATTCACAGTGCATTTCATCAAAATAAATTACAAGGCTTAAATAAGACACTTACTACAGGATAATATTGCAGCAAGTTATAATTAAAAGCCTGATGTTGTCGAAAATATTCGTCTTAATATTAAAGAATTCTGAAATTCCCTTGAAAGTAGAAGCAGTGCTCCCAATGCTGTGGGCCTGGCCGGTAATAGACTGAAGTTAGCAATCCATTAATACAGCGCTCATGAGTAACTCCTTGTAATGCCCAGAGAAAGTTACTGAGGCCAATATAAGCCAAAATGTTATCAGCTGAAAGTCAGTAGCAGAGTTATTAAGATAACACTTATTTTCTGAGGTAGAAAATAATGAACAAGTTTGAGTTTCACTCTGACACATCTCATAGGCCTATTTTATTGAAATAGGGCCTTGTCCTTTGTTTTACGAAGTTGAAAAAAACTTTCAAAATTTTTTGGAAGGGGGGGCCCGGGCCCCCTGGGCCCCCCTAAATCCGCCCCTGGTATTACGTAACTCAGATGGTTTCTCCTCTACCTCATCTCAGTCGTCATCCCTCCCGCAACCCGTTTTTTCCTTTCAATGCTTGGGGTGCCCCCGTCAGGAAAATGCTAGCAACACCTCTGTCCCAAAAGCTTCAAAATGTTGGAGAGTGTCGCCCTGTTCTTCTGTGATTGACGTCCAGACTGCAAACATCTTATGATGTTAGTATATATTTATGACATTTACAAAGCCTCGTTTAAATTGGCCGTAAAATAAGCAAACCACCTGCAAATCTTAGGCCTACACATTTTATTGACACAATTGAATGATTATTTTTTACTGTTGCTTCCCCTACCTGCTTACAAATTCCATTGTCTTGTGCTGTTTTGCTCCTATTTTCCATTGTATTTTGCCCATGTTATTTTTCTTTAAAAAGAATGGGCAGGGTTTACTAGATCGAAAGTTCTTCGGACCAAAGATCCTAATTCATCTCAACCCGGCAACCATAGTCCCTCCCCATTCCCTAATCCTACCTGAGGCTAATCCGTAGCCAAATTCTAAACTCTGTTCTGCAACTTACCCCAATTCTAACCCTAATTCTAAACTAAAGTGGATTTTAATTCAAGTGCAGGAATCCTCGGTCTAGCAAAACCTCCATCAACTTGAGTGAACCTTCGGTCCAGTGGGTATCCCCTAAATTGATGGTGGGAGATAGGCTCCTTGGGCCACCTTCCCCCACGCTTGCATGATATGGTTCTTTACGAGATGAAAATCACATTTCTAAGGGGAGATTGAACGAAGGTTTAAGTTTCCAAACGAATTATAGAGAGAGAATATATGTGTGTTTACGAATAGGCTTCTTAATCACCGAACATGTAATCTGATGGTTGTACACGCCATAAAAATCGTTTCGCATTACCTTTCAGTCATCAGAAAGAAGTATTCAAACCATCATCAACAAACATTACCGTTTTTACAAAAATGTAAAGCATTCCTTCACCAGTCAACCAAGTTATTGAAGGGGACTATGTCTAATGTTTATATCTTCAGCATATATTATGGTCTTTGACAAAACATTGAGGGGGATGAAAGGTGGTCCATTCCCCCAACCAAATTATTGGGGGACCAAATCCCCCCACCCCCAACTTTCGCCACCCCTGGACTAGCCCAGGGACTTTCGAATCTCATACCATTTTACGCCTATGAGCTCGTTCCTATCTTTTAACTTTCTTCAGATGTTTCCGTGCAACGTTCTCTATGTATGTAGTAACTGCAGCGCTGAGTAACTGAGCAACGTCACCTAGACCTATTAAAGGCAGTAGGTAGTGGCCCTACAATTTGCTTTGCAAAATCAGCAAATTGCAAATCTCGTCTTATTGCATTACAAGCACCTCTGACGACGTTTTGAACATAACTATTACAAACAATAGGTAAAGCAAGGAGAAATTTTCCTTGAGTTTCACAATTGACTAACAAAAACATTGTCACGTGATCAAAATAGGCCATTCATGAACTAGAGTGACTGACGGGGCATACTAACTCTGATTGGGGTGACTGCCTATTGCCTTTAAGCATCCAAAATGTGAACGGAATTTGTCAATACGTTGGTAATTAGTTTCATCGAAGTTAAAGTAAGAGTTCTTTGATAATTTATTTTTGCTTTTAATCCATCCTTGTTTTTCTTGCTTTGAGTATCACTTCTAAGTTTTCTAATGTTGTTTCCAATCAGCAAACATGATGAGTTAATTAAAATTGAGAATAACTTACCTGAGACAAATCGCTAGTCTTTCTTCGGGGCTAATCACCTCTCTAAAGCGGCTCCTCTTGGTAAGAGTTTTGCCAGTGAAAAATAGCAAACGAGCGAACTGCTCTCTTGTCACCCTTAAATATTGCACAAACTTGTCATCATCCGATTTAAGTTCTTTAAACAGATGATTAAAAACACCATACTCTTTCCTCTTTCGCAAAATATCGTGCACCCACCACCTTCTCTTCTTCCGCCCTTTATGCTTCCGATCCATTTGGTATGCTATTGCCATTAGGAGAATTAGCTCCTCATCAAGGTCAGCCATGTTCGATTATGGAACAAATTTGTAAGCTTAAACTTCCCGCCAATTGTATTTGAACCTCATCCGGTATTTTTTTTACCGTATGCGGCAATCATTTTTGCCGTCATATGTGAACAGCTATACCGGATTGCCGTTACCGTTGCCGTTGCCGTTACCGTTGCCGTTGCCGTTACCGTTGCCGTTGCCGTTAAATGTGAACGTACCTTAAGCAAGTAAGTCTGACTTACGCAAGTTTTTGTGCGTATTCTTTGTGAATCCGGCCCCAGTGCCTGTTGGTAGGCAAGTGATGCAGCGTCAAAAGCTGCTTGGTTGTAAGAAAGCTCGGCCGCAGGTTTGTTTACTGCCATGGGACTATTTCTAAGTATGTTGGGTGGGTGATTTGGCTGTGTGTGAATGACAGGGGGGTCGTTAGGTTTCTGTATGGGGCGTAGGTACCATTTCTCATGTGAAGCGTAACATCGAGGAAGTTAACGACGTGGGGTTAGTCTCAATGGTGATTTTCAGGCCAAACTCGCTGAAGATTTTAATGAAATCCTGACCCTGTCGGCGAGTCTCCCTGAGCTCGTTTTCAAGGATGCTATGCCGTACATAATCTCTGTAGGGGCCGACAAGGGAGACATGACAATGCCTACAAAGGCTGTTCAGAATGTAAAGGCCGACAAGTTGACATACCATTACAGCTGCCCATTGTGACATCAGGGAGGTGTTAGGAAGGAGATACAACAGCCAAATCTGTCAGACAATATGTACTTGAAAATGATTTAATTTTTTCAGGCACTACTATTTGATTGACAGGTCTCTTTGTTCCTATTGTTAAGTCTCTGTTGACTAAACCCTTTTAATGATGATCTCCCCTTTCTTTTCCAAGTAATCCCGAGCCAAACCATTGTCTATACATGCTTTGAAGTAAGGTTTGTTCCCGCCAATGAACAAAATTTAATTAGAATTTTCAGTTAACGACTGGCAACAAACGTTTTAAATAACATACTTTAATTGTGCCCTTACAATTTTTATACGTTTTGTCCAAGGGGTACCGTTACTAAACAGAACAGACTTTCTGGTATGTCTGATGATAGAGAAGTCTAGTTCTGAGATGGGCACACGTGATTTTTACCTTCGTTAAGGCTGTAGTAACTGCTGAGATATGGAGGGATAGAAGTATACAATACCAAAGACCATAAAAGTGCGGAACTGTTTATCTTTGGGGGAACTAAACCAGTCAATTACTGAGGATGTGTTCCTCTACTGGTTCATCTTGGTGGCGACCCTCAGGCTTTCGTTCATACAGTAGAGGATAAATTTGCAAACTCGCCCAATTTCACTCTTGGCAGGGTTGATAAGTCTGAATGACACTTTGTTAGGGAAGTTATCTAAATGGTCTTTGATAGTGATAAAATCCTCTCTCACACATCGTCAAGGATAAAAAACGGACACGGCGAAGACTCGAAAATCAATATTCATTCGGACCTCCTGATGAACGTACTAGGGTGAAACTCTGAGTAGAGGTTTTTTACCTCTTTGGCAAAGTTTTGAACTGATTATTTGTTGAAAATTGTTCTAGTTTTGCTGGGTGTAAGGGAAGGGTGTGGTGTCTAAGTGGAGGGGTTGGAAACTCATCCCCCTGAGAAATTTTCGTTTAGGTAACTTGAGGTGGCCTGGATGCAAAATGGTGCTATTTTAGGCAAAGCTATGGACTGATTTCATGTTAAAAGATGGTCATAAGTTAGTGATATCTTAGCTGTGACAAGGCACATCGCCAATTATGGTACGATGAGATCGACATAGGACCTCCAGGAAGCTCTGGGGTAATTACAAAATGGGGACGTCAGTATGATTCTTTTAACTAAATTCCAAACGACACCTCTGGAGAGCACACAAGAAATTTAGTTTTACTCATTATTGATGAGAAACCAAATGTAAAGCTTCATAATGATTCTTGACCGAGAGGGGTGTAAAGGTATAGCAAAAGGGTATAGAGAATTAATAAGTTGCATGTTTCTTAAGTCTTATACTATGAATACGCACTTAATGACCTTTGAGTAAGCTTATGAAAGGAATATTATACTTCATATTATGAACATCACTATAAAAATGTTGCCCATAATACAAGATTGCCGCATTAATCGCCTCTTGATGCAAGCCTGAGGTTGCACTTTCCGGATAATAATGCTTGCCAGAATGATTCCGTGAATTATCGTCCTATTAATGGTCATCAGGTATGGATTATAAATCGTGGAAGTTCAGGGCAAAGCGGGCTGAAATTTTTGCATTGGAATTGTTATAAAAATCTTCAACGTATACCTTAGAACTAATACGTTTGGTATGGTATTTGAAAAAAATAAAATTTCAAGTTAAAGGTTACAGCGCACAGAGCGAGCGAATTTTTTTTAAAAAAAAGTTTGTAAAGGATTTACGAAAATTTTGACAGTTTGCAAACGAGTTGTAATAGAAAATGATTAAAAAAATCCATCACTCAGTCGAAAACTCACCTTATCCTACCCCTACGAAAAATCTATAGCGTAAGCGTCTTTTGAATTCAATAAAGAGAATCGAAAATTTTCGAAAATCGCTTTGAGACATGCGCCCCCATACCCTCGTGCCTGCAACACGGCCCCTGTTCCTCATAGGGCGCCATCCTTAATACCAAACGTTGTACACTGCATAAAATTGAACTCTAAAAACCAATTTGTCACTGCAATGTTGCAAGCGATGACTTGAGTTGCTATCTCCTACCATTCAGTTCACTCATGTAGGCCTTTTTTAAGGATTCAATGACTTGAATAAAGCTCACAGTTGTCAAGCGAAACAAACGGTTCAGACATACATCGATGTCCAGTCTGTATTTGAAGGTTTAACTAATCATTCAGGGCTTAAACTAGCCATGCACCAGAGAGCATGCAGTAGCAACAGTTTCTAATCAGTAGCCATGCCTATGCTTGAATAATCACAAATTTTAATAAGAATGCAAACCCACATGAAAAAGTCATTGAATGTTTGACACAAGTATTGCTACAAGTGAGTACGTTTAATTAAAACAGACTAATAATAGCTGTACATACTCATAACCCCAGAATCCAACTAAAGTATAACAGTCCTCAAATTAGCCTTTGACCACAATGACGCTATGCATGGAACAGTCAGATTCAGACTGTGTCTTGAAGGGCATTTAAGCCACTTTAATGAATGACACAGGCATATCAGTGAGAAATGCATGTACAGTACTGTGGCAAACATTGCACGTCTCAGAGCGGATGATTTGCTGTGAGGCAAATACAGTTGTACACTTTAACTAGGTACTCTTTTAATGGAGACATTTGATTAGTGAATTGGAGGAGGGGCTCATAGTAAAGTTTGGTGGGAGCATTGAAATGTTCGGGAGACGTGTATCAGATGGCTTTTAATAATTAAATTTGTTTGCTTAGCATTTTTAATGAAGACTGCTTACTGTAGGTTCTAATCAAAGTCAGGGAACTACATTATTTGGAGTGGTATAAGGTTCTGGAACCAGAATTTATTTGAAATTAAATTTGGTGGTAGTCAGATGTAATTATTATTAACTGTAAGCTTTGAAATAAGTCATTATGAAAATTGATAACCTTACTTGTCGCAACACTTCAGTGATAATGCGCTACAATTATGTCGTTCATTCTAGTTGTAGGTAATTAATTTTCATGCCTTGTATTCAAATAGTATTAATAAGAGAAATTGCATATCATTGTTGCTAGCTGCTATGCTTGATGTAAGTTAATGAAACAGTCGTTTAATTAGCGGACGGAAAAAAGTTACTTTTGCTGCAGGTATCTCCTAAATTATGAGGGAGTGCTCTCAAAAATGTTGCCACCTATAGTTGCAATGGTGGAAATAGGGAAGAACTTGGGAAACGGTGTTGATTGTTTTACTTCATGTTGTTGACATGTAACAGAGGTGCATGTGCTAATACTTGTAATGCAGCATGATTAAGTTAGTGCCTTCTAACAAGAGGCACTATCCAGTTTTGTTCTAGACAGCTGTGTAAATGGGTACATAAGGCTAAGAAGTTTGGGACATGGCGTTAGATTGCATCATTTGAGTCCACGCAAAATATACCTGGACCATCAGCCTGTTCTCACTGCTTCATTAATCACTTGATGCTTTCACCAGTCTAAAATATTGCTAGGTGACCTATTATGCACCTAATATGTTATGGCTTTATGTAGGTGTTTCTTTGCACAATGTGAAAGAAGTTTTATTTATTTAGGAAATTTTTGTCTTCTTACTTGACCAACAGTATGTAACTCATGAGAAGACTTTTGTAAAAACAGAGACGCCCGCGACCTCAGCCCTTCGTAGTCGTCGTGTTATGGGACAGTTACAGCAAGACAAAGCAGGTTTCTCTAGTATTTGAGAGATGTCCATTGGTCTGAACCTCTTTTGTCAAACATTTGACACTCTGTGCAAATTCCACTACATTTGTAACATCAACAAACAAACGGAATGTAATGGATCATCATTTTGTGAGAAAGTACAAGATAAAAATACTAGAGAGGGTAATAACATAAGAGCATTTAGAGCCACCTTAAGTGCAAAACCTCAAACAGACTTATGAACTTAACACATGAGTCTCAAAAGCAGTGGTTCAGCTTTGTGTTGAAAATTTACATTTCAGTTTTTAATTTACATACTACTTTTCAAGGCTTATTACGTTTGAGCCACTTTTACCCATGTAATATAAAACACTATGCCTCATGAGGAACTGATGTCTTTGTGCAAAAGTTGTTTGATACCGTATATTCTTGTTTTTACAGCTTGTTTAATACAGAACTTAGTAACCTTATATCTGCATTATTCGCACCCGTCCTTTAAATACCATGCAGCACCACTGGCTGAACTAGATCAACTTCAAGTGGTTATTGTGAAATGTATACGTGTAATTGCAATCAGTATACTCTGGAATGTATTAGGTAGTCTGACCGAACTGTTAGGACTATATTTATTGTGAAGCTGAATACTACTATGATGGGTTTTGCAAGACAAAGTAGTGTGTAGAAAGCCGAGGCTGTAGATCAAATTAATCACTATTTTGTTAGAGATCAGGAGAGTTTATACTTTCGTTTACTCCAGGTGATCGTGGGACATTCACAGCAAGGCAAAGCATTGGTTTTGACGTTGTTTTTAACGGGCGTTCATATTGCACTATACATCTTTTGTACAAGTCATTGACACTGTACAAACTAATAATTTAATTTTCAACATCAGCAGATGGGTTGTAGCAGTTATGTCAGTCATTTTTCTTTGAAATGCAAAGAAAAGACACTGAAGAGGACGATAATGTTAAAGCATGATATAGGGCCTTTTAAATAAAAGACCTAATACTGATTTCTGGAGTTTCAAATGTTTTTTTTTTTTCCAAGAGTGGTTCGATAAAAAAAAGTCTTGCAGTTTTTGAATCTGTATTTTAAATTTACATTTTTTTAAAGCAAACTAGTATTTCTGGACCACTGTTTCCTGTGCAAGGGTTTTTTACAGGTTCATGAAGAACTGATGAGTTTTTGTTTCTCAAAAGTTGTTTGAAACCATTTGAGTTTCTATAGTTCGTGTAATTTTTCACGTAAGTATATAAACATATATCTACATTAACTCGGCTCTGCTATCAGTCCTGTAAGATCCACAGTGAGGTGTACTAGATAAAGTGGTTTTCTGTGTGGTTTTCACAGTTTTTAAGTGCATCTTGGGGTTGGAACCACAGAGTAGACTGACTTCGTAAAGGATTTTTTGTGTAGCTGACTATTTCTGTAGGAGGCTAGTTTAGCCAGACATAAATACACGTGGTCTGTTTACTTAATCACTACATCCTACATTTTAAACAAAGCATATTACATGCATGTTGTAACAATACTAGTATTTTTGTGTTACGCATTAGGGACTTCACTCAGTTTGCATTTTTGAATGCTAGTTTTGGTAAGCTAAACTGTTGATATGTTACCTGTGGCAAGCGGTCATACACCGCAACAAATACAGTATTTTCTTGCAGTAAATAAGAGGATAATTATCAGTGGATGAACTGAATGAAGATATAGTTTAATGTAAACCCAAAAGCTTGGATAGTAGGGTCTCTATTTCTGTTACTTCCTTTCTTTCTTTTTTATTTTGTGAAATGGGAAGTTTGCTTGGAATACGCTTACGTTGCTTTTCAGACTTTCCATGCTCCCTGTACATTGTACATTGTGTATTGCAATCTGCTTGGCATTTCTACTGCTTTTGATCGGCTGTTTATATTTATTTACATAAATGTACAGTTGTGTACATGGAAGTGAATTAAATAAACAAACAATCAGTAAGAGGGAAAGGGGTAATTGATCAGATAACTGACTCAGTATTTTTTCTCTTGTACTTACCAACCAATATCAGAAATAAGTTGGCACTTTCCTGGCTTCGAAAAATAAACGTTCATTCACGCTTCATTCAAGTGATCAACTGACTTATTATGTAACACTCATGTGATTGCTATCAAATGTTTTGCATTTTTCTCTGCTTCCTCTTAATATTTGAAAACTGAGGCTACTTCTGTAAAGTTTCATTCAACATACAGTGCATTGTGGGTACAACCAACACGGTTTTTTTTACTGAATAAAGCGTGTTCATAAAAGATCGGTTGCCTTCTGTTTATTGATTTCGATGATAAGATAAACCTATGCATTTATGATGGCATGTGTGTATGTGTGGGTATGTATGTATGTTTGTGACACTTTGCTCGTTAACACGATATTTCAAGAACGGAAACTGACAGTTCCCAAACTTGGTACATAGATGTCCCATCGTAAGAAAAAGAGCCCTATTGTCTTTTTGTGGAGGTCAAAGATCATCTGGGGTCACCAGGCGTCAAATACTGAAAACTTTCTTAAAACGATATCTGCAGGTAGGAAGCTTGGATAGATTCCCATACTTAGTGTGTGGATGCGTTATGGTAGGAAGTTGAATCCTATTGTTTTGGTGGAGGTCAAAGGTTATCTGGAGTCACCGGAATATAACACTGAAAAAAATTTGTTAACACGATATCTCAGGTCAAGAAACTTTGATGATTTCATATTTTGTGAGAAAATGAACACTGTTGTTTTGCAGGAGGTCAATGTTCCTAGGGGTCACCGGGGGTCAAACACAGAAAACCTTGTTAACACAATATCTCAAGGTACGAATCTTGGATAGATTTCATACTTACTATGTGACTACGTTATGGTGAGAAAATTAATGCTATCGTCTTTGGTAGAGGCAAAATATCCCAAGAATTCCCAAGATTGTCATCTGGAGTCACCAGAGGTCAAAATGCAAAATTTTCCAAGAATTCTTAAGATCAAATATGAAAACAAAACTGTATTTTCCCAACATGTTAAGACAGCATTTGACCAGTGACTGAAAGATATTCGACATCATGGCATTATTTGAAATAGAACATACCTGTAACCATCGACACTTCTATGCATTTTTGCATTCCGGTTTTTAGTTTTTGAACTGTTTGATGGCCTCCCTTGACATCCTCGAAAAATTTGGCCGGTGTTGATCTTTATTAAGCAAGCAGTGAATAAAAATTGAGGAAATAGGAAATTGCTCATCTCTGAGCAAAAAACTGTTCCGCAGAAGTTTAGCAAAACGATTACATAATAGTTGAAGAAAGGCTAGTACTAAACCCAGTTTAGCAAAGATTATTGCTAAAATTGTTTCATGTGCTATGTTTTCCATAGTTTTGGCAATATTCCTGCGCAGTATTAGGTAATCTTGTCTTATCAATTTTATGAGTGAATAAGAGAAAGGTATGTTATCAACAAACCTCCTGAAGCCCCCCCCCCCCCCCTTTTGGCTACTTTTCTGCCTTCTGTCCGGGGAAAATTTCACGCAAATATAGGTGCGTAGAGTCCACAGAAACATTTTATAACTGTAACGAAAATTTTCCTTTACTTCATTGTGCATTAATAAAGGGTATCTAAGGGTGGCAGATACCTGTACAGGGCCTCCTGGAAGCTCTAAGTTGATTAAACAAAACGGGACACTGACATAATGCTTATTACCTGACATCCAAATGATACTATAGAGTATGACGCCGAACATTTCACAACCATCGTAATTTTACTAATTTTAAACGAAACGTCAGAGGAACAGCTCCAGCTATGGGGAATGGGGAATGGGAAGGAGGGAGAGTATAGGTGCAGGGAGGTGATATTAGACCTCCCTAATAGTTATAGCAAAAGGGGTGAAGGACTCAAAAGCGCCGCGTTTCAGAAGAATGCTTTGTCGTAGTCAGTGAATTAATTAGCAATCATCCTCTATACTGATAGAGGCTTGGCGCGAAGATCTCGGTAATATTTTTTGAAAAATGTATAACGGCAAATACATACTTTTAACCTTCCACAGATGCTAGAAATTGAATTGAAAGATCCCATATCGATGCGGGTCCCCTACAAAGTTTGGAGATGTACCTCTGTTTTCGGAATAGTGTTGTGATCAGAATAATTCCAAGTATTATTACCTTAATAATGGTCATGAGATGGAGTAAAATCCGTGACGAATGGGCGCGATGCCCGCCAAAGTTTTTCATGAAATAAGATTTCCATGACATAACGTGCATTCAAGCTCTGTATGGAGACACTTTCAATTCCCCCCCCCCCCAAACCTGCATGCCAATCAAAAAGTCAGTCTTTAACGTGGAAATTCGTAAACAGCTTTCAAATTTTACTGCTTTACTTCTCAGGGAATTGCTATCTGAAGAAATTAATAATAAGAACAACACTGAGGTAAAGTTTGAAGCGCGCGAAAGTTTTATAGTGTGCGAAGGGTTTGCGAGAATTCTGAGAGTTTGAGAACCTTGTGTGATAGAAAATGATTACAGTGTATCCATCGTCCGGTCGAAAATACACCTCCTATCCCCTACAGAAATCTACATCTTAAAAGCCCTTTTGGGATCTTTTTAAAATTTTCAGAATCTTTTCAGAAATCGATTGGGGGCACACCCCTATCATGCCTCCCTTATCTCGTGCCGGCGCCACTGACATTTGGCAGGTTTTTGACATAGCTATCCTAAAGCTTCGTTTTAATCGGTGGTTCATCACGCCGTTTTTGAGACACAACACAACTTCTTGAGTGGTACTCTTTCTTCCTAACCCGTGTCTATGTTATGCTGGAAAACCTATACACTGTGTTACATAAACTTTTCCCAATTCGGGAGAAATTTGGTATTCTCCCAAAACGGGAGAATCTTCCGGACTGCAAACTAAATGTTGCTGTGCTACTTTTTGTCCGTCAGAATATCTCGACAACTTACTGCAAACATACACGTTTGCCATGCACGTTAAAAAATCCGTGTACAGCTTGTTCTTAAGGAACAGTACCATTTGTTTGCCGTATGATGTTATAACTAGTATAACCTAAAGCACAGAAAAGAAAGTACACAACTGGTTTATTCTACAGAAATTATTACTATGGCATCTACACTCAAGTTAGTGCTTTTAGTCTGACATATCATACTTCGTTTCAACTACGAAATTCACACCCATTGTTCAAAAAATGTTCAATTCAGTCTTGAATGCCTTCACCCAAGGGCGGTAATCATGGAGAGGGGGTGGGAGGAAGGATATATTCCCCCAATAATTTGGACGGGGGAAGGACCACCTTTCGGCCCCCAGTATTTGGTCAACGGCCATAATAGCCGATTTGCTAATATTTTGAGAGTGAGACATAGTCCCCTCAAATAATTTGTAAGCCTTTCTAATTTCAACGAGTTGCTCGCGCACTCTACTCATGTGCACGTTCTGTGATCAATAAAACAGTCGTAGACACACATACACTTTTCCTCTATAATTTGGTTGGGAACGTAATACCTTTGCTCAACCTTCCTCTAGAAATGGTCAACTGCAGAAATAATTGCTACAATTGGTGTATGTGAGACATAGTCCCGTCTTATAATTTGGTAAGGGAGGACGGAGTTTCCTTAGTATTTTGGCAAAACCTGCAATATTTGCTAATATTAGCATGTAGGCCCATGTGGCATGTTCCCTGGTTTTTGGTTGAGGGGGACGGAATGTCTTTAATCCCTTCTCGTTTTTGTCAAAACAGTAGCATGTAGCTCTACCGATTATGAAAGAAAAAATTCTCGGCGCGCTTCTCGCACGTCTATTGCAACATACATGCCTGATTACTACCGAGACGCTAAAACACACAGGCAAATAATGTCTTCAACTCCATATTCAAGGTATGCAAATTAACAATTGTATCCACATGGCACGAACCGGAATTTTGTCAAAACATGAATAAATTTGAATCACTATTTACTAGATTTGGCTAAAAGTGAAACACCTTGCTTCATATTAACCTAATCTAGGGAAATATTTGAACAAATTTCTGTTCGTGCCCCTAATGATAAGATTGTTTTCAACGTTTAATGGGTTGTTTTAAATGCTTTAGGAAAATAGCGTCATACTTATTTCAACTATTGCGTGGATAATGTGATATTAAATTGTTTTTGCTTTTTCGTGTCCCCGTGTTTCCAATCCCTTTAATTGATGCATCAACTGAATGACAGCAAATCCACAGTACGATCCCCAGTGAAGACCTAAATTTTGTTGTTCATCTCCACACCCCCAACCAAAATGGATATGAGTAGCTTTGACAGAATATTTTTAGGGCACTCCGCGCAGCAGTTGCTGATGCCTAAAAGCGATGTTGGGGAAAACGTAAGGATTTAATGTTTTAAAAGTTAACTTTAAGATCGATGGAGCCCCCTTTTCATTAAATTCTTTGCATTAAAGACACTTTGTTCTCTACAGTAGGGACCAGTTTTTAGCCTGGTATCTTTTCAAAACAGATCAAACTACTTTTTGCTTGTACGTTGACCCACTGAACTTCATTCGATTGTCCAAAATCTTTTTAAGGTCAAAAGCAGTTGCCCAAACTTATTTTGAAACAATAGCTAAATGTCACAAATTTCTTCTTATTTCTCTTCTAAGTATCTTTCATAATATTTTAGGACATAAATATTGCATATTCAAAGTAAACCGAGCAGCTGCTCCTTGTAAATTTTACAATTGAGTGAGAAAAATACTGTCACATGATTCTCAAGACCCATTCAGGAAATAGGATAGTCTACTATACAATTCTTTATGGGGGTGACTGCATTCTTCACCTTACTGGCCTTGTGGATCACACTATGGGTGCATGCTACTTAGGATTTCGTAACCTTGAACATTGTTGTATTTACGGTCATAAATTTTCTTCAACCAGAGAGTTGCAACTCCCTGCTTCAACATGCGAATTTTCTGCACGCTTCGCGGCTCTTATGGCTTTCTCGTGTCATTGTCAGGAACCTTCTTATTTCTTATGGTCTCTGTCAACCACTTAAATCAGGGAGCTATTAGAGATTGCCTCCCGCTCAAATCAAGCGGCTGTTGGATATACAACTTCGTGGTATAAGTTCTGGTTGTTAATGACTTCTGCACGCACACCCAATGCTACTTGGGACTAGGGAAAAGAAAAACTTGTGCTTCTTCGGCTCCACTTATGAGCACATTTCGTTACCAGCATTACGTAAACAGGCCTATACCTTTACATTCCCATATACGTTTACGTATACATATAGGACTATGTATGCGTTTACATATACATATGCGTGTACTTATATACATGTAGGTGTATATATCTATCTATATATAAATATATATGTAGTGAAATGAAAGGGGTTTGTTTTGTGTTGAGGTCAGTGTTCAGTCCCTCTTCAAGAGCAGAATGGATGTTCTGCATTTTATGTAGATGAGCACCTGTAGGGTTGAATGGGCATTGCGTCCAGTATGCAAATTTTGCTTATTGAAGTCCATTAGACCATGCTCACTATAAATGCGTTTGCGGTGCACGTGGCTCGCACTTCCTCACTAGACCTGTTAAGTATGTAGCTGGGAGTGCACCTCTGCACATTGTACGATGCCAATTTAGTATTTGCGTTATCATTCTCTGCGAAATCGACTTCTGTATTCGGAACTACTACATGGACCTACGAAACTTGCGAGTAATGGCCAGTAAACCCAAAGAGGTACAGTGTAAATTTATTTCACATTTTCTAGGGTCATTCTATTTCTTGTCTTGTTAGTTTTGCGTATGTGTATTGCGTTGCCTTGTAAGGTACAGTAGTGTCAGGTACAAGGGTGTTGCGTGGACTTCTTGCGAAGAGTGTAGTTTGATTTATTAAGCAACTGTATTGCTTATATTGCTTACATTTCCTTGAGCGTTTGGTGTATTTTGTGTAATTTATGTAGGCAGACATTGGTAATGTAGCCTGAAGTAGTTTGGAACGGATGTAATGTTATCGTCTGCAAATTGAGTTAATTGTGTGCAATGTGTTAGTGTCAAGTGCAATTCGTCCTAGTGCAATTTGTGAATTGGTATATATTATTTTTGTATTTTCAGTAACTATTTGTATATATTTTGTCCTTTGTCAGTTATTACGGAGTTACTGAGGAGTTTGGAGTTAGAAGTTGGAGTGCGACTGCGATGTAAGCAAATAAATCTGAGATAACTCCCGTCACAGCTCTCCACTGGTTTTCATTCGTTTCCTCTTGCGGGCCTTGCTACACACGCGGCTATAGTAATAACTCTCTTCGTCGGGAATCCTTGGACCGAAAGCTGGGGTGACGACGGTACGATCTCTATCTAGCCTCCTGTAGAAGGCCACATTATTCGCTGTAGTAGACCGCCCTCGAATTCGACGTCTTCGACTGATCCTTCTGATGTTACCGATGAATTGTCAAGCTAGCTTCTTACCGGTAGATGCTACTGATGTTAGTAATTCTGCGAAACTGCGAGTGTAAACTGTTGTAGCCGGGTATGCGTATAACTGTTGTTAAGAAGCTTCAGCAGCCAGAGGTATGTCGGTTTAATCTTCAAGTTTCAGTGACGTCAATTTCTTCGAATCTTCATGCGAAGAGGTTCCAGTATTGTATGAGTATTATTGTAGATTGTGTGCTTGCTATTTTGCACTCCCAAAGGTTAACTGTATAACGTTGTAGCCTATGCGAACAGTAAGTTCCAGGCTAGGCCAGTATAGGCCAATCCATTGTTACATGGTGTTTGCGTATATGATAATTGTTTTGAATGTTCTCCTGTTGGTAAGAGGTAATGTTAGTGTGTGTTTGAGCCAAACAATGAGTGAAACTGATATCAAAGGGGATGTTGTTGCAGATGAGGGTTCTCAGGCACAAGTTGGTGACCAGGCGAGCGGCACTAAGCCAATACGCCAGAGAACGTTGACTGAAAAGGGCCAGCAATACCAAATTGAACAGGGAGAGCATAAATTTCGTAATTTAATTTCTACTTGGCGACGTCGTGCATCCGAGATAGAATGCTTGTTGTCTGAGCAGGGTGATATTAGTCAAGTTAAAGGGTTACGAGATATAGCAATGTCAGTAATGGCTGAGATTACTTCCGTGTACTTTAAATTGGATCAGTTATTGTTAAATGTAGGCTTAATGGGCTCAAAGTACAAGGCTTATGAAGAGGTTGAAAATGAGCATTATGCCTTAATGAAGAGGGTTTCAGAATTCATCAGGGAGTTAGATGAAAGTAAGAGCCTCAAAGACAGTCGAAGCAGTAAATCACATTTATCAAAATCCAGCAAATCCAGTATTAGTATTAAGGTCGATGCAGAGATTAAGGCAGCTTCCTTAGAGGCCAAGCTGAAGTATATCGAAGTAAAGGCAAGGTACAAAACTGAATTGGAAAGAATCAAGTTTGAAATAGCCCAAGCTAAACTAGGTGCAGTTGAGAAGGTTGAAAGAGAGTCCTTGACTAATTTAGGAAGTGAAGTCTCAGGTGAGAGTGTTAGGTTTACAGAAGATTACATTAGAGCATACAGGAAGTCTTCCCCTCAGATTTCAGAAGTAGGGCATGATCATTCTGATAACTCTAGTGTGCATCAGACACCTGTACCAGTGACAAGTGCTGTCCCTAAATCAGATGTGCCTGTCACTAACATACCTGCTTCTAAAACACAGGTTGATAATTTTGCTAAGGTACTTGCTGAACAAATTACTCTTAATAGGCTCCCAGTGCCAGAACCATCTGTCTTTGACGGTGATCCACTGAAATATCCAGGGTGGAAATGTGCCATAGATTCGTTGTTAGAGAATAAGGGAATCCCCCAATCAGAAAAGATCCATTACTTAAAGCGTTATGTAGCAGGACCCCCAGACAGGCTATAGAAGGATATTTTCTGATCCCTTCAGATAGTACCTACAAGGAGGCAAGAGATTTGTTAGAGAAAAGTTATGGTGACCCTCTGATAATTACAGATGCCTTTAGACGTAAACTGGAATCATGGCCCAAAATTCAGCCTAATGACGGACAAGCCCTTAGAGAATTTGCAGATTTTTTAGGTCAGTGTGAAGCAGCAATGCACTTAGTTCCAGGTGGGCTGCAGTCTCTTAATGACAATTGGGAAAATCGAAAAATTTTGTGCAAATTGCCCTCATGGCTTGTTACACGTTGGGGTCGTTATTTGGAAAATTGGGACAAATCGAAGGGTTTCCCACCCTTCCGTGAATTTCATCAATTTATCCAGAAGGAAGCAACTATTGCGTGTAATCCTATAACTTCCCTGCAGTCATTGAATGCTATCAAGTCTAAAGATATGAAGGGTAACTCAAAGAAAGGGACCCGGGGTGTTAACAATTTTGCAACGAAAGCAACTCAGGTTTCCAATTCTGTTAAAGTAAATGTAAAGTGTATTCTCTGCCAGGGAACACACAAGCTAGATAACTGCCATCAGTTTATTTCTAAATCCTTAGAAGAACGTAAAGAGTATGCAAAGGTTAATAATTTATGTTTTGGATGCCTTCATATGGGGCATAGAGCAAAATTCTGCCGAAACCGTATTAAATGCAAGATATGTTCTAAGAATCACCCAACATCATTGCATGGTGATGTAAAGCCCCAGTCTGAGAAACCACAAGTTAGAACATCTGTTGGTATACAGACATCTGAGGTGCATGCAGGACTAAACTGTATGAGTGGAGCTGGTAATATTAGTATGAGTTCTTTAACCCTACCTGTGTATGTATCACACAAAGACTCCCCAGAAAATGAAGTACTTGTATACGCTCTGTTAGATACACAGTCAGACACAACTTTTGTTACTGAAAGAACATGTGACTTGTTAGGTGTTGAAGGAACTAAAACTGCATTGATGTTATCCACTTTGTCTGCGAAGAACCAGGTAGTGAATAGTAGTAGAGTAGAAGGCTTGGTAGTAAGAGGTTACAACACTTCTTTAGGTATTTCCTTGCCCACTGCCTTCAGCCGTTGCTCTATACCAGCCAACAGAGCCCATATTCCTACCCCTGAAATGGCTAGACAGTGGTCACATTTGCAAGGCATAGCTAATGAATTGATGCCACTTTCTGAGTGTGAAGTAGGCCTGCTGATAGGATACAATTGCCCTAGGGCTTTAACTCCTAGGAAGATAATACCATCTGTAAGTGATGGACCTTATGCTCAACAAACAGACCTTGGTTGGGGAATTGTAGGTATCACTAATAATCCAGAACAGGTTAGAAGTGATCATGATGCAATAGGCTTTAGTCATTTTGTAGTCACTGCAGAAGTGCCCACTGCAGTACAAATTGGTAAGCATTGTAATAAGATACAGGTTTGCTTTAAGTCTAATGTGAGGGAGATTATATCTCCAACACAAGTCAACAGATTGTTGGAACTTGAGTTCAATGAGAGAAATGTGGGGGATATGTCGTATTCTCAGGATGATAAGAAATTCCTCACAATCCTGAAAGATGGCATTTGTCAGTTGAAAGATGGCCACTACCAATTGCCATTGCCAATGAAAGTGTGCCAAACCCTACCTAATAATAAGTCATTGGCTGTATGTCGTTTAAATCACCTTTAGAGAAAGTTACATAGGAATCCAAGTTTTGCAAAGGATTACCGCATATTTATGCAAGATATTATTGAGAAAGGTTATGCAGAAAGGGTTCCAAATTTAGAGTTGCAAAGGGACAGTGATGTAAATTACATACCTCACCATGGAGCGTATCACCCCAAGAAACCTGGGAAGATCAGAGTAGTATTTGATTGTAGTGCTAAATTCAAAGGCACATCATTGAATGATTGTCTGCTCACGGGACCCAACTTAACAAATAATTTAATAGGTGTTCTCTGTAGATTTCGACAGGAGAACATTGCCTTTGCTGGAGACATAGAATCTATGTTTTATCAATTTCGTGTCAATCCTGAACAAAGGGACCTGTTGCGCTTTCTATGGTGGGATGGGGGTGATTTGAGTAGTGAACCAAGGGAGTATCGCATGAATGTGCACCTCTTTGGTGCAGGGTCGTCCCCTGGTTGTGCAAACTTTGCACTTAAACAAATTGCAACAGATTATGAGTCAGAGTTTGGTAGTGATGCAGCTGAATTTGTGTACCATAACTTTTATGTTGATGATGGGTTGAAGTCTGTTCCAACTGTTAGTCAAGCTGTAGATCTTATAACCAGGACTACAAACATGTTAAAGAAGGGAGGTGTCAGACTTCACAAGTTTATATCAAATTCTAGATTGGTATTAGAATCAATTCCAGAGCAAGACCATGCTAAGGTTATGAAGAACTTAGACTTTCGTTGTGACACAGTTCCTTTAGAAAGGGCATTAGGTGTACAGTGGTGTGTAGAATCTGATACATTCCAATTTCAAATAACATTGAAGGATCAACCTTTAACTAGACGTGGGATTCTTTCCACAATAAGCTCTGTTTACAATCCCTTTGGATTTGTAGCTCCCGTTATTCTTTTGGGGAAACAGATTCTTCAGACGTTATGTATCAGTCAAGCAGACTGGGATAGCCCCGTACCCGATGACTTACGGTGTCAGTGGGAGAAATGGAGAAAGGGTCTCTTAGAACTTCAGACTCTAAAGTTTGATAGATGTTACAAACCTGTTAATTTTGGTACTATCACCAAACTAGAATTGCACCACTTTTCTGATGCAAGTACCAGTGGGCACGGACAGTGTTCATACATTCGTTTTGTCAATGACAGAAATGAAGTGCATTGTGCCTTTGTTATAGGCAAATCCAGGGTAGTCCCTTCCAAACCAACCACAGTACTCCGTTTAGCGTTAACAGCTGCAGTGCTATCAGTAAAAATAAGTCTTCTACTGAGAAAGGAACTTGAATATGATAATGTAGCCGAGTATTTTTGGACAGACAGCCAAGTTGTCCTTGGTTATATTAAGAATGATGCTCGCAGATTTCATGTATATGTGGCAAATCGTGTACAACAGATTCGTGATGTTACTGATTGTAGTCAATGGAATTTTGTAAGAAGCTCTGAAAATCCCAGTGATCATGCGTCAAGAGGTCTAACAGTTGAGGAATTATGTAAATCAAATTGGTTATCTGGGCCAGATTTCTTATGGCAAAGGGAATTTCTAACTATTAACAATGAAATTAATATTACTGTGTATGACAATGACCCAGAGGTTAAATGTGCTAGTACATTGTCAGTTCAGAGAGGTGAATTTCCTCCTATTTTTGAATTAGAGAGATTTGAAGGCCTTTCAAGTTGGTTCAAGTTAAAGAGAGCCATTGCACTGTGTTTGCAGTTTAAAGAACGATTAAGGAGTGGTAAGTTATGTCACTCTAGTAAGAATGGAACATCAAAGGTTTCACATAAAATTGATGTAAAACAGTTGAGTGATGCTGAACTCAAAATAATTAAGGTGGTTCAAGCTCATGGGTTTGGAAAGGAGTTTGAGATACTGAAATCTGTAGAAGGTAAACAAAGAAGGTTTGTAAGTAAGGCTAGCAGTCTTTATGGCCTTGACCCCTTTGTAGATGAGAATGGTGTCATACGTGTTGGCGGACGCCTTCACACTTCAAATTTGGAATTTAATGTAAGGCATCCTATTGTTATACCTAAGAAGGGTCATGTGACAAGACTCCTCATACGCCACTTCCATGCAGTTGTTTCCCATCAAGGTCGTGGGTTCACAGTGAATGAAATTCGGGCAAATGGTTTTTGGATAATTGGGTGCAGTTCTCTAGTAGCCAAGGTTATACGGAACTGTGTGAAATGTAGGAAATTCCGTGGCAAGTTTAACCAACAGAAGATGTCTGACTTGCCAGTAGACCGCATTGAACCCTTGAATTTTTTTCTGCAGACGCCCATGAGTACAGTGTGTATGTAAAAGACAAGAAAATCATGCCATCAAATTGGTGGATAAGGTCTTTACTGCACACCGAAGATCTTTGGCGTAACATGCATGTTTTCCAGTCAGGGGCTAAGTCCTGTGGCTCTGTATTGGAAGTGTTCTACTACTAGACAGTTGTTTGTGTTTAAATTGGTGGTGGGGCTAGAAGTTAGGTTAGCTGGGAGAATTGTTACTGTCTGAGGTGAGCTTGAAGGGCCTCTAAGTGGAAACATATTCCAGCAGAAAGTTTTGTAGCTCTGCAGTATTAACTAGGCCAAGTTTGCTGTACAAAATTATGTCCTAGGCCTAGGCCTAGGCCTAAGCCAACTCAAGATTCCTCACACCAACATGCCAAGAGATTCCCTTTGCATACACCAGAGGTGTTCAGAGCATATAAATATATAGTACACTAGGCTATATATACATATACTACAAGGCAGGTCATTTCCACTTATTACCTTAGGATACCTTAGGAACCTCAGTGGACGCAGGTCTAATGACCTCTATGTCCGCATCTTCTTAATCTTCATGATCTGGAACTGTAGTAACGATCAAAGAGCTGTGGGTGACTGCCATACTAAACTTACAAAAAGTCTGCCTTGTAGTTATATAACATCTCATGGCGAGCCCAAAACCTATCCAAAGCCTTCTCAAACTGCAAAACAGTAGTTGCAGAAACTACACTCTCAGGAAGGCTATTCCAAATATCGACAACTCTACAGACAAAACTAAATTTTCTAATGTTGAGCCTACAAAACTCTTTGAGTAACTTCCGACTATGACCACGGGTATGAGTAATTGAACTAAACTTGAGAAAACCTTCAGTAACACCTCTGTCATACACACCTGAAACAATTTTAAAAACCTCAATCATATCTCCTCTTAATCTACAGTACTTGAGAGTTGGCAGCTTAAGTTTCTTTAACCTTTAACCTTTAACCTAAGTTAAACCCTTCAAGGATGGAATCAACTTAGTTGCCCTCCTCTGAACATTTTCAATAGCATCAATATCACATTGATAATGAGGCGACCAAACAGCAGTCAGCATATTCCAAATGTGGCCTAACAAGGGCCTGAAATAAAAGCTTGAAGCATTGCTCATCCAAAAATGTATAAGTACGTCTGATAAGGCCCATAATACTATTAGCCTTGTTTACTTGGTGCTGAATGTGCTCTGAAAAACCAAGACCACTGTCCACAAGAACACCTATATCCTTCTCACAATCCGACTTTTCCAGGAACACTTCATCCCCACTATCACCATATAAGTGGTAACTCCGAGGAAGACAATCATGGTACCTATTTAGAGAGACAGTTAAAACTTTGCACTTATCAGGATGAAACTTCAAGAGCCACTTGTCTGACCAACTCTGGAGTTGATCAAGATCATTCTGTAAATTCTCAATATCGTCCATACTTCTAACTTCTTTAAAAATTTCCGTATCATCTGCAAATAAATAGGCCGTACCATTCACACACTGAGGTAAATCATTAATATATATAACAAACAAGATAGGACCTAAAACACTACCCTGCGGAATACCACTAGTAACTGCATGCTCACTAGATTCAACTCCATTAACAATAACCTTTTGGCTTCTTCCATTTAAAAAATCTTCAATCCATCACCTAATTTGAATACTAAAGCCATATGCCCTAAGTTTCTCCATAAGTCTTTCTGTGTGGCACTTTGTCAAAGGCCTTCATAAAGTCCATATATACAGTATCAACACAACCACCATTGTCTATCACTTTCGTCCACACATCCATAACCTTCAACAACTGCAGTGTAGTCGATCTCCCAGAAATAAAGCCAAACTGCCTGTCACTAAACAATTTATTCATCTTCATATGGTCCACCATTAAAGATCGAATTATTTTCTCAAGTATTTTGCACGCTACACTTGTTAACTGACTGGCCTATAATTTCCTGGAAGAGCCTTGTCACCTTTCTTAAATAATGCAGTAATATTGCCGACTTTCCAAACATCTGGAACTTTACCAGTGGAAAGAGACAAATTAAATATTTTAGTCAACGGCTTTGTGATAGTCTGGGCTAATTCTTTTAATGCCTTTGGATGAAGTCCATCAGGACCAGGTGATTTGTTAACATCCAAATCTTGAAGTAAGTTCAAAACATCGCATTCCTTCACCATCTTATCCATACAAGGACTAACAACCTGAACCAGTTCCACAAAAGAAACTGGACCCGCAGGTTCAGCAGTAAAGACACTGCTAAAAAATTTAGCTAGGACCTCAGCCTTTTCATTACCATCTTTAGTCATTTTAATCTCACCACCAGCTTGATTTGTCTTTAAATTGGGTATTCCTGATTTAATTTTATGCTTTGAGTTTGCATACTGCCAAATTTTTTAGGGTTACTCTTGATATTTTTGGCAATATCCTTTTCCATGATTACCTTTGCCTTTCTTACTGAATTTTTCACTTGGTTTCTGAGTCTAGTATAGTCATGATACTTCTTTTCGTCTCGTGTTTCCATATACTGTACCTCTGCCAACAATGATGTTTTCTCTTTATCATAGAGACAATCTTATCATCAAGCGGAAGATAATTATGCTTTTTTGCTTTAATGATTTTTTGAGGATTTGTACTTGGTACAAACTCATTCACAGCTTGATTAAATAATAGCATAAATTTATCTGTTAGCTAATTAACATCATCACCTTGCAAAAGCTTTTCCCAATTGCAATCTAGCCTCTGGCTCATTCCCACGTAATTACCTTAAAAAAAGTTGTACTTTCTTATTACATTTGTACATGGGTCAAAATAACATCTAAAAGTAAACTGAATTACACAGTGGTCACTATGTCCTAAAGGACTCTAGTATTGTACATCCTGGACCATGTCCTCCCCATTAGTGAAAATTAAATCCAGCATACTAGGTTCACTGTTAACTCTTGTTCTAGTAAACTCCCTAACATGTTGGTAGAGAAAATTATCTCTGACACATTCTAAAAAATTTGAACTTGCTTCATCACCATTACAGCTTAGAGAACTCCAATTGATTCTGGGAAAATTAAAATCCCCCATGATTAAGATATGAGAGTAACCAATTTTGGTAACCTTCGAAATGTGGGAATTTAACTCATTTAAACTGTCCACATCACAATTTGGACTCTTGTAAATACAACCAATCAGCAACTTATCATTACCCTATAATTTTATGTTAACCCAAACACTTTCTTTAAAGTTTGAATGTACTTGACACTCGTCAGCCAACACCCCATCTCTTATGTACAGAGCCACTCCTCTCGATAAATTGCCTGTTCCATTTGACAAAAATATGTTGAAACCTTCAATATGAAGCTCTGCCTTACCAGGAAGAAATCTGTAATTTTTAGGATAGACTTCAGTGATACCAATAACATCCACTTATTGACTTCACAGCAGTTGCGTTTACCTGCATAGCTATCCATGCGGTCTCAATGCATATAGGCCTTGGCCTAGCCTTTATACTATAGGCCTAGGGTAGGCCTAATTCCTATGACTTGCATTGGGGTACCCGGTCATTTCGCCCCCTTGCCAGTTCGCCCCCAACCAGTTCGCCCCGGTCGTTTCGCCCCCTTGCCAGTTCGCCCCAAAGTGAAAGTCGTTTCGCCCCCAAGTACCTACCAGTTCGCCCCCTCGATTTTACTTACACTCACTGTTAGTTGTTGTTAAAAAAAATTCAAATACAGTTGATTTTCTTTTTCGATTATTTTTAACGACAGTAGCAGCAAAATGGCATGAAATGTGGTAACGAAAGGGACTCACTTGAACTGCCTGTACCTACATGATGCCAGCTCATCCCATCTTTTGTGCTAGTTGAAGTCTAGTGGTTTCTAATTAGTGTTAAGTTTTGTTAAGTTCGTGATTACATTTCCAACTTACTTAAATACACTTTTCATCAGACAGGTATATTAGAAAGCTTTTTTTTTTTTTTGTATTTTAAGAATTGCATGGAATTTTATTTGGTAAAATGCCGACAAAAACTAGCACACGCAGAATATACTGTTGACCATACACGATCACATGTGCAATCAACTAAGAACAACCAATCAGGTATCATGCGCGGTATTCTCTGCCACGTCCCAAGAGGAATTAGGCACTACAACTCTTTTCTGCTTATTTTCTTGTGTAATTTTCGATATTTGCATCAAAGGATGCAACATAAAGGAAGAAAAGGCACAAAAATGCCGAAAATAACAAAGGTATATTGTCAATAAATTAGGTGGGCGAACTGGTCAGCACTTGGGGGGGAACTGGTAGGTCTTTGGGGGCGAACTGGTCATCGCTTGGGGGCGAACTGGTTTTTTAGGGGCGAACTGGTTGGGGGCGAACTGGCAAGGGGGCGAAACGACCGTAAACCGCGTTGGGACTGCATGGATAGCTACGCATGCAAACGCAACTGCCGCAAAGTCATCAAGTCGAAATGACGTAGGGCCTACGTTGTAGTACATTGTATTAGCCTAGGCCTATAGCCTATACATAAATTATAATGCTCAGAACGCCTGTGGTGTAGCCTACGCCAAAGATTTTCGGAATTTTGTGCATGAAATGCACCCAGGATTACTTTTAGAATAATCTTGTAGGCCCCTATAGGCCTATGGCCTAGCCTAGGCCTAGTTCACTTTATTTGCATGCTAAGTCCACAATCAATATTGTCTTCTTCTTCTTCTTTCGGATCACGGTGACACATCCCGAGGACATCACTACACCGCGCATGCGTCAGGTGGTGCCCTAAGCCCTAATAAAATTGGTTAAGTAATGAACGGGGTCTAAGTGACCATCTAAACCATCAATCAAATCAGCAGGGAGATTATTCCAATCCTTCAAAGTCTTGGGAAAGAAACTAAATTTATAACAGTTAGATCTAGAATAGAGTTGGCAAAAATGGAGGTTGTGCATCCCATGAGTAGTCCGGGTAGGTGTCTAAGTCTGTCCATGGGAATATTAGCCTTACCGAAAAAACCTTTCGAGAAGAGAATAAGTCTATTTTGCTTGCGACGCTCAGCAATCGTGGGGAGATCAAGGTCCTTCAAAATGACAGTCATTGACCCTGGCTCACAAGAAAATTCTGAACTAATAAAACGAGCCAATCTCCTCTGAATGCTCTCTAGCTTATCTTGTAAATAGGACTGATGTGGATCCCATACACAACAAGCATACTCCAAGACAGGCCGGAGGAGACCCTTGTAGGCAGCTAACTTCACGTCGCGAGAGCAAAAAGATAGGTTTCTATAGACGAATCCGGAGAGCAAGTGATGGTCTGATATCAGTCGGCCATACCTGGGGTCTATCACCTTTAATCTTTCAATTTCCTTGCTTACCTGTATGATGGATGGTTGGACATTAAATTGTATCTTGATTCGTTCAATTTCACTGAATATGTGGGTTTGAAATTCATGTAGAAAATAAATGAAGACGATTTAAGGCTGGTGGACCCCATTAATGGCTGCCTACAGTCACTAAACACAAGCGCCGATCGGATTCGTCTAGCCTATAAGTACTCCCAAAATCTTATTACCCTTGTTGCAGATAGACTGAATGTGCTTATCCCAGTTTAGGTCATTAGAAATCGTAACCCCTAACGTTAGGTACTTTATCGAGTCCACCTTAACTAACTTTACATCGTTCAGGACATAATCGAATTGTTTGTTTGTTGGGTGGATGCAAGGATAAGAAATGCGTAATATCATAAAATAACATTAAAATTCAATAGCAGAACGGCCCGAAGATAGCCTGCTTACCCTGATGTGCCACCAAACAGAAATTTGACAGGCTTTGGTATGGGTTGTTGAGCCATGTCTGCGAAGCTAGCGTTGAGCCTAACGAGTAACGTGAAATTGCGATGGTAAAACTAAGCTTTAGCTTTCATCTACAACCATTCAAATAACTTCCCCTTTTCGACTGTCGAAACGATCGTCGGTGCTTAAAAACTTTCAAGCTGATGTCTTTTTGCAAGTCGCCTCACAGTAACAAGGTTCACAATCACTAAAGTACCTAGGGCCTAGACTGAAGTCTAGGTGAGCAGACAAGATCAGACAGTGCGTTGTGTGTGCGTACGTGATCAGGTTAACACGCTTGTCAGTGCTTCAACATACTAAAATGTTATTCCTCATTTGCAACAATTCTAAATGGCAACTCCTAGCTTTAATTTTGTAACATCTTCTTCAGTGTAGACCTGAAATCCTAAAATCAGTTCACAATATCAATGTAGGAATATTTGATTACTCCTAACTTTCATAAATCGCTAAGTATCACTTGAAAGCGTTCTTAAAGCATACAGAATCGTTAAATGTTTCATTGCAAGTGGAATCACTGATCCTTACTGGCCAAGCCACGACGACTGCCTGCGTAACACCCCACATATTCTGTACAGCATTCAAGATTGTCACACCTTCAGCAAGGCTTTCCACTAGGGAAGTTTGTAGCAGAATCTCCTACGCGTGGTGAACGCGACCAGTCTGAAGCTAGCACAGGATTCAGCACAGGATTCGCCTAGAATCAGCGGCGTAGCTACGGGGAGGGGGAGCCTGGGGGACCCAGGGGACACCAGGGGACCCCAGATATTTGTCAGGCCCAACCAGATTTTTTGTAAAAAAATGTGTAAGAATTAGGAAAAAAATAAATGTTTGAACGGAAATAAACTTTGAAATATTTCCTCCAAAAAATAAATAAATAAAATGTGTAAGAATTAAGAAAAAGTAAATGTGTGAAAAACACATTTTGCGCACGTATGAAATCAACTTATAACTTTAAAATGCCTACTTTCACTAAATTAGGTATATTATCTGCACGAACGTCCCGACGACTAATTCGGATGTGACATTGTCAGGTTTGCACTCTTTCTGCCTTTCGGATGACTGGTTGATTTACTGAAAACATGGCAACCATACACTGAAGACCATTCTTACACGACCATTCCTATACGGTATCATACACAAAATATGCCGTACGTTAAGGTACTGCGTTCGAATTCTTCGTGTCGTGTCTCTTTCCTTGCCCATGACAAGTGCACTGTAGAACTATTGTTTTCGACAAGTTCTCCTTTAGTAGTTCGCACTGGCGTCACGTTCCGGACGGATTTGTAAAATTGCCAACAAGGTCCGGATTTCATGTGTTTCCCACATGATCCCTACTTCTGCTTTGCGGGTTAAATAGTTTGAAAGATTTACTGCTGGTATTATAGGTCTGACCAAGTAATATACCGATGACTTGAGTCCGTGAACAAATACAGCACCATTTTGCATCTAGACACCATTGAAAACCGGAAAAATTTCCAAAAGAAAGGGGACACCTTTAGACCCTACATCAGGACAGTGATCAGTGTCCTCCTTGCTAGAAAATAAATATGGTAACCATAGGTTGGAGACAAATGGTATGATCTAAGGGGTATGTAATTGAGTAGTGGACATGTAGCCTATGAATAGGGTGATGGACAAATGTAACAGAGATATACTAGAAGGTGAATATGGGATTTGGGATTTGGGATTGCAGGCAGAATAAATGAAAAGGGATGCATAATTCAGTATGATTCTCAAGTTGTATTATCTCAGCTTAATACGATATCCACGGCCGTACACAGCGGGGGGGGGGGGGCAATTACCCCCGGAAATTTTCAAAGTGCACCGTTTCCACCTTTGAGAATATACAGAGAAAACGCAGTAAACTAAAGAAATAGCTGTCATCGTAATGATAGAACTTAAACAATTTCAAATAGGCAGATCAATATTTTCATGCCTATACACATCACCAAGCATTTACAGCTCTATTAGGATGTATTTCTAGCCTACTTTTCTAAAATTTTCGCGCTGGCGCGATTATGCATAGCTACAATGATGTTGTTGTTGCTATAGGTAGCTTCAATCATCAATGGCTTAAAAACGTTTTTTAACCGTGCCAGTTGAGTCATAAAAACGTTTCATAACCAATAATACTCCCCCCACCCTTAAACCCTCCCCCACAACGGAGTTCAGTGGCTGAGGTCATCATGCTTCACATCATATCCACCAAGCTCTCAAAAATGACTTTTGTCGCACTTAGTCACAACTACTTTTCGTTTTCCTTTTAAGCTGAATTCCCTCAGATATTGTACCATTTGCTATCTATACGTCCTCCTGAAATTACAAACTTTCGCCAAGGGAGGGAGACACCCGTTCCCTTTAGTCTCCTCCCCCAGGCCACAGATCAGTAATGCCCACTTTTTGCCCCCTAGCAAAAAAGTGTATGTGCGGCCTTGTGTATTACCATTCTTCATGGATTGATTTTTTTCCCATTATTTGAAAAATAGCAGACATGAGATTCGAATTTCAAGGCTGGGTATATGCAGCTTAAAACACGTGGGAAGTGCCGTTTCCGGCCATCTGGATGGTTTGTAAAGCCAAAAATTTTCCTGCACGGGGGTACGCGCCAACGGATGGTGGCGCTCCGCTTAGATAGTCTTGACAAGCCTGGTCCTCGGCGGTGCCGGCCCCCCATTTGTTACCTGCCCCCCCCCCCCCTAAAAATTTCATCCCAGCACAGGATTCGCCTAGGATTCAGACATCAGCACAGGATTTGAAATTATGCTGATATCTGAATCCTAGGCGAATCCTGCGCTAGTTTCAAATCCTGTGCTGGTCTCTGAATCCTAGGCGAATCCTGTGCTGAATGCTGAATCCTAAATCCTAGGCGAATCCTGCCCTGAATGCTAGGTGAATCCTGTGCTGGCTTAAAAATCTTGTGCTGAATCCTGTGCTGATGTCTGAATCCTGGGCGAATCCTAGGCCAATCCTGGCTGTGCTGAATCCTGTGCTAGCTTCAGACCGGTAGTGCACTGCCACATGAATATTACATCGCGAAGCGAACGAAGTTTTTCGTTCAGCCCATCGTTGCGAAAAACCATCACTGATCTACATGTAGATCAGTGAAAACCATCTGAGGGGCGGCAGCCACAGAGGCGCTACGCAGGCTACATCAATATTTATATTTCTTTCACCAGTCTGAAGCTAACACATGAAATCACAGTGGCGTAGCTGGGGGAGGGGGGCAGGGGACGGTCGCCCCCCCCACAAAGCCTCCGAAGGCCTCTGTCGGAAATAAATAAAAACAATTCATTTGAAACACTCACAACATTGAATTACACATCGATATGTCAACGTGAAAGCCAAAAGTGGGTCCCAAAATTACCGGAAAGCAAAAAAGCAAAAAAAAAAAAAAAAAAAGAGGTCCCCAGAATTTTGAAACGTACAACTATCAAGATAATCTGTCGGAATTCTCTTGCTTCTGCCCCCACGAACAATTTCTAGCTACGCCACTGTGAAACCAGCACAGGATTCGCCCAGGGAGGATTCACGACCGGATTCGCCTAGCATTCAAAACAGGGAGTTGCAAAAGACTCCTGTTCAAACGACGTAATACAGGTTTCAACAGTCAACCGCCCAACGTTCAAGCATCAGCATAGGATTCACCACTGAAAATCGCCTAACATCAGCAAACTTAAAGTACCTCATGTTATCCATTGACGATGGCCAGGATCAAAATACCTCATTAACAAAACTTTGCCACCAGGGTACAGAGATAGCATGGATAATACAGCAGGGATGTTAGGTAAGAGGGAAAGCAACAGTATCATATTTTCTTACGAAACTGTTTTAAGGAAGTATTTGGTTGTTATCATCAAGAATATCTTTAAAATAATATTTTGATCATATCAAACTGTTTCGATAGAATATTGTCTTATTCTTACTCAGTATACGGTATTGTTCCAAAGTTGGTGTCCATAGTCCTCCAAAGGTTCTTTAAAATTTAAACTGTTCCCAAGCAGTACATACTTCGTTAACAAATACGTTATTGGTTCTTATATCTCTTTGACATAGAAATTACACTGGAATAAATAGACTTTTCCCTTACCATTCAAATACAAGTCATAAAACTCAGTCTTTTCACGATCCTTTCGAGTCACTACAATATCTCTTCCCACACGAGCATGTTAAGCTTTTAAGACTAAAGTTGGAACATTAATGACATTGTGCGCTCCTTTTAACCTTGTCCCGTTTGCCAGGCTGACTACATAATTCTCCAACTTCTTGCTAAATTTCTTGGGTGGGTTTGGGAGGATTTGTAAAAGATACACCATAACTGCCGGCGATAAAACAAAAGACTTATCAAGAGTTACTTTCCAAATAGAAGTAAGGTCACGCTGTGACTAGTAAATTAAGGATACTTTGGAGAAGTGAAAGCTTCAGAGAGTAATTGATACGGAAAACATTATCCTCCCTATGATCAAAGGTGATTCCCGGAGTAGTGAGGCCTGCCGTTCACTTGGCATCGCTTAGAAAGCGGGGCTTATGATGAATCAAAGGATCTATAGTGGAAAAATATTGGACTTATCAAAGTTAACTGGAAGGCTGGGCGACACCTGCAGACCTGAAGAAAATCAACAACTCCCTTCAGAGAAGAGTGAGAACCAGCAAGGAAAATACAGGTGTCATCGGCATATAGAAAAATTTTGATCTCGCAGTTCAAAATTGATAAACCAGGCTTTTACTTTAGGTGAAGAGTTAATGCGTAACACAAGATGTTCGGCGCAAATTATAAAAAGGTAAGGACTAACGGGGCAGAACTGCCTCAGTCCTCTAGAAACTTTAACAAAGCAAGAAGAGTAACCATTATTTCAAACACACGATGTTACATTAGCTTACGGAATGGAAATCCATTAATGAAAATCCTTGTTAAAATTGATGGAATGTAAACACTTATGAATAAGTCCCCATTCTACAATGTCGAAGGCTTTCTCAGAATCAACTAAAAGGCGAAATTCGAGTTTGTCATTTTCTTTACAACAATCGACTGTATCTAAAATATAGGCTACTGGACATTTTTACCAATAAACCTACTCTTAATAAATTCAGTTTGATTGTCATTAATAATAGTGGAAATGCCGTTCTTGATTCTAGTGGCGAGTACTTTTGAACACATTTTATAATCCACATTTAACAATGAAATATTGTGGGTCTTTACTTCTTTACAAGAGTATGATCTTTATTAGGCTTAGGAATTATGGGGACGACTCCCCCGCTTTGCTACTCTGGCAATTTTACATTTACATGTACAGCGTCAAGAGAATTGGTTACTATATCACCTACCACTAGGCGCCAAAAATGCTTATAAAATTCAAGTGAGATTCATCACTGCCTTGAATCTTACACAAGCAAGCCTGCACTCCTCCAAAGTAAGCTGACCGTCGCAGGCAGCAGGATTTTCATCGTTGAGCTTCTTACTATTATTTATGCTGTGACAAAATGGGGAGGGTCAATCGTCCCTAGAGGGGCGTGGAAAGTGGGGGTGTGGCGCCCCCCCCCCCCCCATTGGCAGATCCAGTCGGCAAAATCCTGCACCAGTCGGAAAAATGAAGGAAAGGGGAGAGGGAAAAAGAGGGAAGGAGAGGGAAAGAGGAAGAAAGGAAAGGAAAGAGAAAAGAAGAGAAAGAGGTGAGAGGACGGAGAGAGGAAAAAAGAGGGAAAAACAGCAAAAACGAAGGAAAAAAGCCGGTCCGGGAGTGTGTGTAAGGGGGCTCCGGGAGGAGCAATTGGAATGCATGATGTAGACCGTAGACAACTCATGTCGTAAGATTTGAAAAATTCCGTCAAAAACACATGAAACGTAAGCATATTCGTTCTGCAGAACTGCACTACAACTTGTAGGCTTCTAAGCAAGCCAAATGTTCATGGCAGTGTGATATCGTGTCAGGCTGAGACGACAAATCTTACATCAGTCGGCAAAATGAAGGAAAGATGGGGAAGGAGGGAGGAAAAGCAAAGAAAACAAGGAAAGCAAAACGAACAGAGTGGTAGCCAAGCATGGTTTGACGATGGAATTTGAGACACCCGTTCTACCATACTGGCTGGCGTCTAAAATCTTCGGACACCCCATTTGAGCTCTGGTCAAGTCATTGAATGCACGAAAGGTCTGCACGAGTCAACTGGATTGTAAGAGGTAGCAACTCGAGTCATTACTTGCTATACAAAGTCCGTGGCCTTCCCGTGCGTGTTGGTAGATGTTGAGTCGCAATTTGTGTTTTAGAGTGCAACTTTATGAAATGTACAACGTTTGGAATTAGGGTGGCGCTTTGTGAGGAACAGTGACAGTGGTGCCGGCTTGAGGGCATGGGGGGAGCATGGTCCAAGCGATTTTCGACTTTGTTAAATAAACACAAAGGCGATTAGGCTGTACATTTCTGTAGGGGGTAGGATGAAGTGTTTTTCCGACTGACTGAGTGAATGATGAATCTATCTTAATAATTTTCTATCGCAAATCCTTACAAATCTATCAAAGTTTCCTACGCTCCGGGCGATCTAACTTTTTTAATGCCATTCCGAACGCATTTCTTCAAAGGTACTTTAACGGGTTTTGTAACAACTCCTATGCAAAATTTTGGCTCTTTTCGCGCGCAATTGCTACAGTTATACACTACATGCCAGAAACCGTTAGTAGGACGATAGTGCACGGACGGGATATTTCGGGCGAGAACTATTTTCTGTGAACTTTAAGCCCAACCTCAGGTTATTTAAGATGCGATGGTAATCTTGTATTATGGCAAAATTTTTAGCGCGATGTTTATTATTTAAAGTATATTACCCAATGGCGTAGGCGTCGGGTGGTGGTGGGGGGTCAGGTCGAAAGGCACACAGTCAAAATATAGTGGGCAAAAGTATGCTTCCGTCCACCTCAACTCGAGAACGAAATCCCTCATATTTTCCTCTTTAAAAATGTCTTAAATTTGCCGCCTATATTTTCCTTCAGATTTGCTCAGAAATTGCACCAAATTGCATCCAAGGGCCCTCAAATATTCAAAACTTTTCCAATCCTCCCCTAAAGTATTATTTGGAGGTCAATTAAAATCACCACACGAATTTCCCCAATATAATTACCCCAGAGCTTCCAGGAGGCCCTGTGCCGTTCTCACGGTACCGCCATGATCGGAGGTGTGCCATGCCACAGCCAAAATACCACAAGGTAGTGACAATTTCTTAAAATTAAATCAGTTCAAAGCTTTGGAATAAAACGGACCAGTTTTGGGAGGAGTTTCAACCCCACCACTTAGACATCATACCACTTTCCTTACACCCATGTGCAAAAATAAAAGCAATATATTTTAACATATGAACAGTTCAAAACTTTGCCAAAGGTATCATCATTTTGCATGTAAGCCCCTTAAACGATCAAAGCTTATCAAAGGGGAGGGGGAAGCCTCTCCCCCTCGAACCCCCTCAGACCCCCAGGACGGCTCCTCGTAGGTTATAGAGGAAGAGTCCAGTCCCGGGTGCAAAGCATCGTGATACCAATATGCATACTTACACCGACTTTCTGAAATCAACTGGAATGGAGTTATGATATCATCTTCTGTGGTGCTACCCAATTATGAAATCCTAGTGGCACCGTTGGACTGATGGCTATGTCGAATTCCTGTAAAGAAAGCCTAGTTTCCGATTTTGTCGAGTAAATTTAGGGAATGAGATAAAGTATGTCATACCCAACGGACGTCTTTAACTTTTTAATCGAACTAAGTGGATTCTTCTATAAGACCTTACAAAATTTTGGTGGGCTACGCGCCCTTTCGGGATTCGCAGTTCAATTTCTTTTATAGTACAATTCCATATGACTAAGCAGTGCAGAGCTCCTATACCCTAGATCAGGTGATCTTAATTATTTTCGTTGGCTGGCTACATTTTTCATCATGAAAATTTCGCGGGCCACAAACAGGCAACTAAGTTTGTCCGAGAGGGGGAAGTCCCATTTTCAAATGACTAAAAGACGCATTGGGAAGGCGAAGCCTCCCACCAAACAGAGTGGTGTCTGGAAGCTCCACTTCAAAGGGCCCCTAGTAGGGTCCAGGGCAACGCTCCTGTGGAACCCTAGAAGCTCAAATATATGAGCGAAACATTGTATGACTGAAACATATACGTACATTTCTGTCAATTTAATTTGAGACACAATGAACATATGATCAAAAGTATCACAATTTGAACATTATTTACTGCGATATCAAAAATCCTATGTTATGCAGAGCAGATAATAAACTCGTGCCAGATTCGGTGGTGAACATTTACATCGAAACAATTGTTTGGGTGGGGATGAGGGGGTTAATCATGACACTCTGAGCGTCACCATCGGTTGGTACGTAGCGTGCCAAGAATTTAGGTGCTAAAATAGCTTCCAGATGGTTGGAAATGGCTTTTTCCAAGTCTTGTAAGATGTAAATATTCATTCATTTCGAGATCACATGATTAGAAAAAGAGACACTTCAAGGAAGGCAAATAGGAGGCAACGTTTCAGGCCTATATTTTCTTTTACCAAGAGGTATACTTCCCTCAGAATTCGTAAGCCCGTACAACTTGGTCTAAGTGGCTTTCCCCTTACTTAAGCATCACTGATCTGGCCATCCCATGTCGGAAAAACCGCCCATCGTTTTGTTTATGCAGTGGGTGTGTGGATAAGTTAGTCGAATTATTTTTACTTCTAGATTGAACTTAAATGGAAAAGCGTGCGGAGCGAGTGAACATTTGGTAGTTTGGGACGATTTTGGGAGAAATAAAAAGAACAAACACATAGAAGTACATGCGGGCCACCTTAACGCTGCAGTTCTCCCCTCTACTTTAAATGTCCGCAATTTGACTATTCGTCAACTTCTTTTTATCCGAAAGTACAGAAATTGTTCGAAAGCAGCACAGCTTCACCGATTCAGGCACACTGTAGGCCTCATTTTTTCTAATTATTGTGAATTTTACTAAGATGGGTGGGTACCCCTGGCCACGTTACTGGTTTAGAACAATCACTGCACAAAAGCTGTCCTTTGTGAAGTAATAGTGAAGTAACTGCTAATGACAGGCCTGGGTGCGCGCGAAGCCCCCCGAAAAATTACGTTTTCAACACATTTTAGTTGTTTTACTTCATTTAAAGTAATATGATTTTCTGTCCACATCAAAATACCTCGGAAAGATTAAACCTCATATTTTGTTTAAGACCTTAATTTGTTCGCGGGCCGGATAGGATGGCCTCGCGGGCCGGATGTGGCCCCTGGCCGCCATTTAATTACCCAGGGTTTACACAGTTTAGAACGGGAACATAAGGATGGCCCCTGGACCCCGCACACGCTTGCTTTGCGCTACCCGCGTCATTTTTTCTGTCGGTATTTTCTTCCCTTTAGTCGACCAAACTTGTCACCCCCCCCCCCCCCCGATTTAGAATGCTCTGGCGACGCCTCTGTTTACACTCTGCTGCGCCATTTGGGAAAATTTTTAAAAATGGAGCAACTGAGTTCAAAGGGGATTTGGCATCCTTTAAACCAGGGAGCTGCCAGCAACTCCCTTCCCAAACCTAAAAGCTCATTTAGGAATAGCTCTAATTCTGAACTTTAGTTGATATTTATTCATGTATTTATTTTTATTGTATAATTAATATATAATTAATATGTTTTGAATTAATATTTTTCAGGTTTCGCCTGAACAAACTTTATTGCACACCAATAACACCGGCATTCCTGACGTCGAACGAACGTTAATTTCGTACAATACTAGTACAACTTTGATTGGTCATCTTAAGTGGGAAGCATTGTGCGGTCGTTACAAAAACGCTCAGGATGTTGTCTAGCAGTTAAGATCATCCTTTCGCTTGTAACGTTCCCCGATCATCCTCTCAAAGATTGTGAATCATCCCCAGGTGAATCTTCATCTTGATGACTTCAGCATTTTAAGTGTACTGTACAGAACAAGCAAAATGTTAAGGTCAATAACAGGTCCCCGAGATGAAGAACATAGCTTTAACGGAAATAGTAATTTTGTTTTGCTAGCTTGATGTAAGATAAGTTTGTAAATAGTTGTAAATAGTTCATGGTTGTGTTTTTGCCGGTCCGGTTTTGGGTCTTTCTGTTTGACAGTGTACGTTTCTATGCACTTAAAAAGCACCGCTTTAACGGAAATAGATCGAAATATTTTTCTGTCCCATGCCTTTAAAACTTCTTTCGTTATACAAATACAACAGAGTTACAACTGAAAGATTCGAATAGTGACAACAGATTATCCTACACCTGCAGCTCGCAGCCACGAAAGAATCACGATATTTAAGAAGCCCTACATTTTAGTGTCACATATGTGATCTAAGCGACAAACGCTGTAAGTCCATCCCATTCAAGGGCCCTTTCAGACATAAGTTCGTGTCCCTTCAATCTGAGCACTATGGGCTACTTCCGACTTGAAAGCGAGAAAAGATTTAACACGGGATCCGCTCTTTATGCCAACTATTTTAGCCTATACACAAAGAGGTAGAATTCAAAGAAGGTCTTCAATTAATAATAACATGTCAGTAAAATGAAATGAAGAATGTGACGATTTAATGGTTTTCCCAAATCTTACGCAACTGAGGCTTTCAGTTAAGTGACGTCTTCACTTGGGCATAAATTATGGAAGGAATGAGTTTCTCCGGATCGCATTTTAAGTATAGGAGGTAATTTATTCCTTAGGATAGGGGGGACAATCTACTCAACTGGAGTTATAACAATGTAGGTCATCCCTCATGAGAAGGTCATCGGGGTGGTAGTAGGGGGATGGGGGAAGTGCGCACCAGGGGTGGCGCCAGGATTAGCCCGACAGGGGGCCAAGCTCCCCGACGGGGCCAGGAACTTCATGACCCTACAAAGGTGATGAGTTGCCAAAAGGACGACAAATGTAAAATTGTCGGTGCGCCAAGGGCGCCGAAGAATTTCGACTTTTTTTGCAAAATTTGAAAATTTGGGGTGTTATTGAAGAAAATTTGAAAAAAATGGCTTTTTGCCGAAGGAAAAGTGGAAAATTTGGGGTCTTCATTGAAGAATCTTCACATCCTATGAGCATGGGCGTCCGCAGAAAAAAATTCAAGGGGGGGGGGGGCAATATTTTTTAGGCGACCCAACTTTTTTCATGGAAAATATTTTAATCCCAGAAAAGAGATTAGATGCTATTTTCACACAGTGTTGACAAAGGCGTAGCCATGAAATTGTCAAGGGGGGGGGGGGGCAAAGCCCATAGACAGACTTTCAGCGCTCCGCGCCACCATGGGTTGGCGCGGAGCACGAGAAAATTTTGGCCCGAAATGCTTCCCAGATCGCTGGAAATGGCACTTCCAAGGCCTATTTACCGCATATAAAAAGGGAAAACATAAGCAATATCGTAAATATAAACATTAAAAAATACCAAAAATATGCTCGGGGGACTGCTGGGGCCTGAGTGTTGATATTTTTATTCAATTCTTGTTTTGAGAGTAGAAATTCATACTGATTGAACTGTTAAGAATTGTTGATGTTATATTTTCTTCGTTTTTTTCTTTATTTTTTCTTCGTTTTTTCAAGTTTTTGATTTTCCAGGGGGGGGCAAGTGCCCCCCTTGCCCCCCCCTCCTGACGCCCATGCCTATGAGCAAAGTCAAGCGGGGCGACTGAAGGTCATTGGGATTACATATTATATCGTGTACGGATTAAGCTCCCCGACGAAAGTGGAAAATTTCCCCGACGGGGGGCTAGCCTTCCCCGACAGGGGGCATGTTATTTCCCCCGCTGGCACCACCCCTGGGCGCACACGGGGGAAACTGCACACATCAGGCCTGTAGTCAGACAGGTTCAGGTGCGAATCATAATTAAGGGGAGGGACACTATACACAAAATTCATATTTTTTACTTTTCTAGGGGGAAAACATTTCCCCTGAATGCCCTTATCTATGGGTTTGGCATACATGTGGGGTGACCTAACCTTTAACACACCAGATTGCCAAATGAATAAGGTAAGTATTGTGCCTAGAATTGGAAAGAAAGGGGCGAAGAAGTTGGTAGTCTTCCAAAATAGTGCTAAACCCAGAGCTCGGGACTTACGAAACTGATTACGAATTATCAAGTTCAATCAGGTCTCAGGTAGAAACTCTGCAACAGTGGACCACGACACCTCAGACAAAAAATAGCTAAATAGGGGTTGTCTTTCATGCGCAATCATGTGTGGATCTCCTTTCAATGGGAACCTTATAAACTTTCTCTTTCTTTTCTTCATTCCATCAAAGACCTCAAACAACAACTGATGAAGAAACAGTTCGTTGCCTAGCAACCGAGACTGGCGAAGCTTTTCAACTCACTGAATTGCAACAGGGAGCTGTCTACAGATACGACAGCAACGTTCGACTTTGTATATAAAGTACACAGTGGTAGAATGCTAGTACAAGTTGGAAGCCTAGATAGCTTGTACAATAGTGCCGACAAAATGTTGCCGTGGAGGGTTTTTCATATCACACCACCCCATTAACTCAAGTGACACAGATGGATTGAAAAGCTCTTTGCATTGGCGTATGGTCCAAGGACCTTCCACAGTCACCTTGGTGGGTTTGATAGAGGGACAATGGCTAGGTGGGGAACAGAGTAAAACCTTGTAGTAATTTGTAGGCTCTATCCCTTTATCACTATGAGCCACAGGAGGGTGCTTGAATCCCAGTCCCCCTACCTTGGCCTGGCACCTTGGCTACCAGTCTGAGCATGTATCTTTTGTCAAGAGAGCGAAAGCCAATGCCTAACGTTATATTGGTGAAGACTATTACAGTACTTCTAAGTCTTCATTACAGGCTAAGATCTGAAACCACTCCCAAACGCGGACTGACAACCCCGAAGGTACACGGCCCTTAATGAAAATCCCCAGAAAGCTTTAACGATGTTCTGAATTTGCATGAACTATCTGCATTGAAAGGAAATGTGGCTATTGTAACACCAACAATAGGGCCCCAAAGGATTATTACTCGTACTGACACAACTGAATGGAAACTTATACAAAAAGTTGCCCCTGACCTTTATGTCTGTAAACAATGGTACACCAACAAAGTAACAAACAAGCAGAAAAGCACACTGATTGGCTAGCACTTGATGAAAAGGATATGACGTTTTGGTTTTACTCTTCCATCAACTAAATTAAGTGCCGAAAATGTAGAAAATTATATAAAACATCATTTATTTGGTTGTATTTGCGAGAATCGCCATAAAGATATTGTCACAAAGTTGATTTACAAGTAAAGATGATAGCCACAGACACCCCAATCCCTTCATGATGCATGGAATTTTGGTTAAAAAAGTCAGTAATAACATTAATATGGTTCTGTGAGTGACCCTATATAAACAATTCCAATTCTTATCTCTAGTAGTGGGTAGATAGCATATGCCGTCACGAGGCCTCTGTGTGTGGTGTGACACTTCATGGTTTAGGGGCCGTGTCATTTCCTCCCTCCCTGTCTGCTTGCTAAAGACCGGGGTCGTTCACGATGACGACAGGGATCGTTCATCTATTTACAGGGGACGTCCTTTTCAGATGTGGGCAGAAGCGAACTAAATAGCCTGCGCTCATTGGCTTACTCAGGCACTTGACTCAGTGGGGTATGTTTGATGACCAGCGTCTATGAAAGCGTGACCCTTGTCTTTTGGCTACTTTTCGCATTAATTAAGCACATTGGTGGCGCTCTCGTTTTAATGGATATTACTTACGGTGATGAAAGGTAGTTAAACTCTAAAAGAAAGTAGCGCCCCCTTTAGTATTACCCTTCCCCTGTGGAACAGAGAAATCATACCGCCAGAGCGAGGGCGCCTTTAGTTTATAACTTGTTGTAATGAATCCTGGGCGAATCCTGTGCTGAATCCTATGCTAGCTTCAGACTGGTTTACCTGTTTCGTGGAACTAGACCATCATCGTACTTTTCACGTGTAATCTACTTGAAATTTTGAAATGGCACCAGAAGTCAAAGAAAGAGCAGGTGGAGCTTTTCCAGACGTCCTAAACGATCAAAGCACTGCAACCATTGTTTCAGTGTTTGCGGTGGTTGTTGTGGCCGTGGTTTTGTGTACGTAACGATTGTTACTTTAGGCTAGGTTGTTTGACAGTCACTCTGTGACAGCTGTTGTTGCTGTGATTGTGAATTGTGTCGTGTGATACGGGATCCCTTGTGATACTAGGCTTAGGCTCCCTGTTTTATTCCTTATATGTTTGTATGCTAATAAAACGTGTTAATCAAGGTTTATATTCGTGAGAAATGGGTAACAGACACCTAACTACGTGTAGGCCTAGTAACTGTTTGTGACCCTTGTGAGGCTTGCGAAGTGTCCAATGTTTTCCATGTGCAAGATCCAGACATTTCGAAAAGCCAGGGTGCATTTTGTGCACAAGGCCTATATGCCGAAGATTTTTGGCGTAGATGAAGGAAAACGCTTGGCGTAGCACTAGCAGCATGAAAATTCACCTAAATTGGCGTACAATTTACCTATTGACTGTAGGCCTATATTTTGTACTGCAACTACTGTAGTCTAAGTCAAAACGGCAGCTATAAAATTTCTGCTGCATTGTGTTTCCACTTAATTTACAATGATTCCCACACAAAATGTGATTATTTCCTGCTAAATAGGAAAGAATGAGTGTAACTTTTTGCTTCAGGTATGATGAATGCTCATCGTACAGTAGGCAATGTATGTAGCCTAGGTCGTGTGTATAAATCACACCTTTGGTACTAGGGCTGTGAACGTTTAGCAAAATTAATAAACGATTAATCGCAAAATTTTGCGATTGTTTAGCGATTAATCGCAAGGACCTACTGTGTACACAAATTAAGAGACTTTCAACGTGCCCTTGAACATGATGAATATGTAAAATGCATTAGTGACGTCTGGGGGACATAGTTTCCATGAACCTTAAACACGGATCCTCATAGAAGCTTAACTTTGTTGTTGTATGCTTACGTGTGTGCCATTTGTATAAATATGTATTTCACTTTTTCAAAAAGACTTAAAGTGAACGTCTAACTTTCTGTAATGACTACAGATTGTTTTTTATTTCGTATGGAAAAACGGGTTTTGCAGTTAATCGCTGGTAGCTTTGTACTAAACGTTTATTACACATGCGATCGTTTAGCGATTAATCGCTAAACGGTCACAACCCTATTTGGTACATCGTTTTGCTGGTGTACGAACTGTGACACCTCGGCGTAAGTTCGGCACACCTTAGTTTTTGTCGGCATACGAACACTGACACCTTGGCGTAACTTCAGCGTGGAATGCACCCTGGTCAAAAAGGGGTTGTTGAAAGCCCCCATATTCTCCTAGATTAACATTATGCTAATTTTCGCATATTTGTTATTTTTGATGTGGCGAAAGAGGGGGGGGGGCTGAGGCCGGGAGGTACAACTATAGAATACCCTGCCTCATAGACTAACCCCACTAAGCATCAGGATGCACGGTAGTAGTCTTGGTCACTAGGAGTGAGCCTCCAGCCTAAGATCGATGCTTAGTGGAACTGACTAGGCCTGGTCGATGATGCCATTACTATTAATAATTCACTCACTGTGACTAAGGCTGAGTATCCAACCTCAGATGGATACTTAGTGGAGCTACAAAGCTTGATTTAATTACCATTTATAAAGAGGGATTTGCATCACCTCAAGTATGACTTTTACTTGGTGGTAAGCCCCGCCTATAATTGTCTTTACTGCTTCACCTCGTGCAGACACAAACAGTTCACTGCTCAAGGCAACATCCTGGTGAGCATAAAAGACCCCATGTGTAATCAAAACATTCTCTGTGCATGCTGTGTAATATGAGCTGCTGTGCATCTTTTGAATTTTGTAACTCTGATGTCAATCAAAGAGTAGTCACCAACTGAGACTTTGCTTACCCCCAACTAAAAGTCATACTTGGGGTGATACAAATCCGTCTTTAACTCTCACTGCGACTACGACTGAGCATCCAGTATGTGGTGCTTAGTGGAACTGACTGTTCATTGACATCATTGCTACCAATAATTCACTCACTGTGACTTCAGTCTTCAGTAAAACCTCCAAAAATGCAAGAATGCCATCACAGAGTAAACAGTCAACAATTGAAAAGTCAACAAGGGAGACACAACCACCACAAAAAGTGCAAAAGTGCTAAATATATAAAGACCACAAAACTAGGAAAACACTACAGTAAGTAATGAGTGCAAGTAAAAGCAAATGACAATGGCGCTAATGAGCTGACTGGGTGAGGACCCATGTGTTTGTGGCAGGGTCTCTGATCCAACTAAAGGGGAGGATCCATTTGGAGGTAGCAGCACGGAAGGATGAAACAGATGGATTAATAAGAATTTGTTGGGGAACAGTATTCCAAAGGCGAACGCTTCTAACAAAGAACTGGTATTTGAATGCCTCAGAGTGCAGGGTCTGGATGTAGTTATAACAGTGGGCATGTCTGACAGAAGGGGTAATAATAGGTGGGAATGGAATGTTCACAAGCTTGTTCCTAATTTTGTAAAACATACAAAGATCAGCTAAGGCCCTACGATGCTGCAAGGGTTGCCATTTAAGGGTCTGGGAAATTTTTGTTGAAAGATCAGCACTTGAGCTATAGTCTTAGTAATTTAAAATGAACCGGGCTGCACGTCTTTGGACTGCATCAATTTTATCTATATTAAGCTTAGTGTGAGGATTCAAACACGTGGAAGCATATTCAAGGTGGGGACGAACAATAGCGTAGTAAGCAGTGGTTTTGATTTCCCTAGAACACATGTGAAGGTTACGGCGACACAAATTTAAGAGCCTTGTAGCCTTATTAGTGATCTCTTCAATGTGCTTATTAAAATTCAGTTTATTGTCAAGAATGACACCAAGATATCTGTCAGAAGTGACTTCTTCCAAATCACAAAACTCAGAGGCAGACATAGGGAGACTGATGTTATTTGCGCGAGCGAAAGTAAGTCTTGAGAAACAGGAGCAGAGGAAGAACCATTTTGGTGATACATTCTGTAGATAAAATTACATCTACAAGATTTATGGTTTGTAATATGCAGTAGTTTACATTTGGAAACATTGAATGCCATTTGCCAAGTGATAGCCCAATTTTGTAACTTAAATAGATCTTCCTGAAGTAAAACCGCATCTTTCAAAGATTTAATAGGTCTGTAAAGTGCACTATCGTCAGCAAAGAGACGAATAGAGCTAGAGAGACTACGACTGAGCATCCAGCTTCAGATGGATGCTTACTGGAGCTACAAAGCTTGATTTCATGATCACTTATAACTCTCTCACTATGACTACGACTGAGTAGCCAGCCTGAGATGGATGCTTAGTGGCTCATATGGATGCTTACTGGAACTGACTAGTAGCCTAGTATGTGTGTCACACAATATGTGGTTTTTAAATTAAGCTGAGGCTGCAGTCACAAAAATCACTGGCCAGAATACCCCACCTCATCCACTGTTTTAAAAAGAGGTTGCTACTCGAGCCGGGGTATTTAGTAACTCCGGCCGGGAAACCCCTCCGTGAATCCGCGCCTGTTTTCTGTGAGCAATGAAATGGCCTGTATTGTGACTTGCCACCCCTGGTTCTTTCAACCCCTAAGAACATACACATAAGAAATTAGGCCATGCAAGAATTACTGAAACTGCAGGGTGCCAATCCCCCTGATACTTGGAGAGGCTTGAACTGGTTTTTCGTGGCAGGTCAAAATGAAGTCAGTCTGCTGACCTAATATTTGGGTCGCTTTGGGGCTTCCCATACTAGGCCTGCAATATCACCATTTGCAAAATTGGGCTACCGCACCTTCAGAAACTTTGGCTGGTCACCATCTTTCTCAGATTCACATTTATTCCTAGGTAATTGACCTCTATGGGTCAATAGTCATTTATATGTTTAAGACCCTTCATTCTAAGAATACTTGCACTTAGTCTCCAAAAAAGAGACCAGAAAGTTTGAATTACACAAACGATCCTGTTTTGTTTTATAAACATTCAATCAAGCTGCTAAATTTTGTTACTAGAGCACTGACACTATTGTATGCTAAATAGAAAGCATTTCTGTTCAATTGTGACAGTCCATAGCTATGGTTACGTTTATTCAAGCACATACGCATATGCAGCAACAATCGCACAGCAATGCACGCAGACGATGTTACTCTCACAGAACATGTGCGTGAGAAAAACTTTGAATGGGGATAGCCTAGGCCTAGTTCAGGGAACGAAGTGTACGTGAGGACTATAGGCTGTACCAGGGGTGGTAACTATCCATATGCTGAAATGGCATATTGCCAACAACATTGTAACTTATTATGATTATCAATTTTTCCTATGATTTCAGTCACCCACTTTTATGATTAAATAGAAGTTGCCAAAGTCTCCCCTTATAGTCACCCCACACAAAGTATCCAGCCCTTCAGTTCAACAGTCCCTCCCACCCCCCGGAAAATTTCATCAAAAGAGACTTAAGTACAGACAGTACATGTGTGTCAAACTTGGCTCTATGAAGTGTGATCATGTTCTGCACAAGTAGTATAATGAAATACCAGTATATATGCAAGACCTAATGTTCATGGTCTTGAACATGTGTAGACTGTACCTCTTGTAGGTCAAAAACCCCTCTAATAGCATAAGCAAATCCAAAAGGAAATATGTAATATGTATAGCATGGAAGACCTGAAACTGATGCACTTAAGGATATACTGTATGAACGTCCATCTTCTTTTAGGAGAAGTTTTCAGTTCTCACCTAGATGCCCTATTTTTTGGGGGGGAGGTGGGGGGGCTGTATCACCCAACAATATTTTGCTGTGAAATTTGTTATGGATGTGGAAAAGAAAACAAAATTAGCCAAAATTTGACTGATGGATTTCTGTTTAAGTAAGTTGTGAAAGGACCCTAAATTGATGCATCCTGTGTTTTGGTCTCTGCAGGTGTTGTGTTTTCATATTAGGGTCTTCAATTGAAGTTGTTATTTTTCTCAAGAAGGATGTAAGAAGGCAGTTTTTTTGGCTAATTACAAATTTTGATCAAAGGAAAAAAAGTATTTCAACTTTGAACTTCGGACCAAATTTAGGCAAATTTCAAGTTTTGCATGATGGGAGCCACCGGGATAACAAAATTGACTTGAAACGACAAAATAGCAGCATAAACAGATCCAGCCTACTTTTTCTAAAAAATGACATAAAGATGACCATTTCAGTCAGAAAGAGGTGAAAACATGCTTGGAAGAAAATGCTATATATACTTTTAGTGTTTCCTCAAGAAAGTGCCCATAGAAAGGTGCAAAGTTGAAAACAGTTTGAAATTAATTTTAATGACATCACAGCCAAGGGCATGCATCATCCATCACAGCATAGATATACACTGTAATACAACAAACGCAATGGTGACATGTGGTTCCAAACATCATGCAGAAGTATCATACTTTGAGTTGTTTTGAAGGTTTTCCATTTCCAGTTATGAATTTTGGTTCTGTTGCTAGGAGAGAGTTCTAAAAATCTTCCAAAATGACATTAAGTTGCTTTGAATATACTTGAAATTGATTTTGAATAGTAGGATATGCATTTCTGATACATATCATCTATTTAGGTTAACTTGCATCTCATTACTATTTTAGGAATGAGCAATTTGTGAAGACCTGCATCACTTTTGGGACCATGTTAATTTAGGTGCCTTTACAACTTACGTATTTTGTTTTTGTTGTGTTCTGTTTCAAATTGTCATGGTTCTGTCATCAAACTGAATAAGAAACAAAGATTTCTATTTCCTAAAACATTCTGCTCTGTTAATTGTAAGTCCTTCAGAAATTTTTTTTTTGCATTGTATTCACAGTTCCTTTCAGAGACCACCATTGTAAACAGGTACCTATACAATATGGGGGAGCATTGGGGGCTGGCCTCAGGTTGGAAAAACGGTGATTATTCTCCCATAGGTCACTACACTGGGGGATTGTCAAAAGTGAATCCCAGGTTAAATGAAATGACTGAGGCACACATAAGTATAGTGCATAATGATGGAAACTCCTGTATACTGTAGGCCTTTACATGTGTGTAGCAGCTGATATACATTTGGTATTTACAACTGTACATATAGCTAATGTAAATGTTATTAGCTTCATATTTCAATGCACCTACCCAAATGTTGCGTGTGTAAAAGCTTTCATTTGACATTTTTCTTTTATAGACGAAACAATTTTCTGTAGCCATTTTTGCATGTTTCAAATGAAGGGGCAATTCTGTTGAACTGAAGGGGCAACTTTGCTTGGGGGAGACTTTGCTTGGGGGAAACTTGACTAGTCCCAGAAATTTATGTTACACTGAATATCTTTTGTGTATGACTACGAGTTTACACGCCAGTCTGATGGAGTGATATTCATCCCTTGTGCATTCATACTGTATGGTGCTGACGTATACAGTGCACCAATTTTGAGGTGTGTAGGAATTAAGGACAGAGGTAACTTGTTCAAAAGTTCGGCTTATCAGAAACCAACTTTCCAGTATGGGCAGGGCTGGTTGACTGTTCTCTATTGTGGAGTCTCTTTGTTTCAAGATCTTGATATTCCAGCGAGTCATCGTGAAGGTCAGTGTTGGGATAGGGGTAGGTTTGGGCAGTACAGTGAAATGTTGGTACCAGTACCATTTGTTACATAGAACCGGCACTATTATTAGTACCCTACTCAGGCTACTCAAAGCTGTAAGCTGATTACTTTTCAATATGATCGTAAGGAAATTTTACCAACTATTTGTCAAGTACTAAATTTGTTGACATAATTCCTACTTCTCTGGAATTGTTAATGCTAGAATGCATTGTACATTCAAAAATAGGAAACCTTACAGCACATATACTATATGGCTAGGAAAGGACAGCAGAAGTGCACCAAACTTTTTTAACCCTTCCAAAATTGACATCTTTACTAAGTATGTATCATTTGCACAAAACTTTGGGCGATTTTGTGTGTTGAAAAGGAAAATGGAAGTACGGTGACTTAATCTGAATTTGTGCAATACTTCAATGATTCATTTTATGAAAGAGAAAAAGATGCAATTGTCTGTTCTTCTTCATTTGAAATGAAAAGAAAAAGAAATACCAAATTAATAAAAAGAATTACCAGTATTTTTACAATGTACCAGTAGCAAAGCACTTACATGCCTTCAGTGTTTGTATTCCCTGTACCTTTGCATACCAGTGCTTTCTTGAATACTAGTATATGACCCAACCCTAGATAAGGGTTTAGGTTAGAGTCAGGCTAGGATGAGAGTATAAAGGTCCTTACTACGACTCATGGAAAATTTAGGTTCTCCAACCAGCAAAGTGCTGGCTGAAATTGATTTTCTTGTTATATCAAAGTGAGGTCATAAGATTGTTATTTTACTACCATAGCTTTTCCTTTTCAAATCTCACACGAGTTTGGCAGTTGTTTTCAGTCACAGAAAATATTTGGAAAAGGTAGACAATCTGAAACAAAATCACGAACTTTGCCATGCCATAGCATTTAATGTTACAGCTACAGTGTGACACTTTGTAAATATCATTATGCTGTGACCAGGGATGTAGCTACAGTGGGCGGTGCTGGGCGGTGACACCCAGCACTCGATATTCCCGCCCGGCACTCCAGGCAAACACACGTCTCCCCGCCCACCACAAATCTGCCTACCGAGACCTAAAACTAGCCCTAAATTTACTCCCTAAAGTAAAATGAGGGAAAATTGAAAAATTAATGGCTGAAAAATTTGGTAGATGCCATGGGGTGGGGTGAGGTGTTTTCCCCAGGTAGGACAATTACCCAGCACTCAAATTTGGCTAGCTACATTCCTGGCTGTGACATCACAATGCAGCATCATGTCACCCAAAACGTTTGGTCCCTGTAGTTTGTATGTTGCCACAAGACAAGTGGCCTGGCTTTCATATGATAAACAATACAGAGTAGCTCATTACAAGGTCAATCACCTCACTATTTCAATAGGTTGTGGTAAGGACTGTGTATAGTCAGCACTAGGCCAACAATTGCACACTGTTCTCTACTGAGGACTAATGTAGGACAATCCAATTCTTGATCAAAGTCAAGAATTGTTATATTAAAAACAAAGAAATGTCTTTTCTTTCAACCTTCAACAATTTTGTACAACATCTGTACAAGTCATGTGGAATCACAGGGATTCTACACCATTTTATAGAAAATCTTAGTAAATCAAAACATATACAGATGCTGACTAATTACGTATGAACACTAATGAATTCCTTTGATTATTTTCTTAGTCATTTCCCAGTGTTCAAATTCATTACGATTTTTCATGATTTGCTTTGATAAGACAGGCCACAACCAAGTTCTCACAAAACTGCACAGCAAGCTACCACTAGGTCCATGAAAAGCAAAGTTGCATAGATGCAGCATTACGCAACTGTTTTAAGATTCAAGTAGTATTGTACCAATTTTGCAAGTAGCCGATATTACTAATACCGATATATTTCAGTTCTCAATATCGGCCGATACTGATCTGAAACAGATATTTGGGAGATAAGCATTTTGCAAGTAACCATAGGCCACGGGGCACCATGATGAAGTATCCTTTCATCTTAATAAAGTAAAATATAGGATCTTGCATCCTCAAATAGTGTACCATTTTCATGACATATGGGACAATAAATATCAGTGAGGTGATATCAACATTTGAGGTAAATTTTGCTGATACTGATACAGAATGAAAACAGGAAAAATTGTCTGATACCGATGGTGAACACTGATAATTGTTTGAACACTAGTTTCAGGTTTATTTAAATCCAGTATGAATACACATGAGTTTATATTTATCAGTAGGAAAATAAAAAGAGTGATGCGCACAGATAGAAAAACACATTAAAAAAAAAGAAAAAAAGGCAAAAGCATAAGAAGGATAAGAGATTACAAAAGTAAAATATTTATTGTAGTCTTATGTGAGAAAGATGCTGACAATATTGTTCTACCAGACACCATAATAAAATCCTTTGACTTCAGTCTGCTTGAAGGGCAGTCTATAACAATGAAACTGCTTGCTAAAGTTCACAGTGCTGTGTGTTATTAACCCTAGCATAGATTACAGAAAGTTTTAAACACCTAGCCACAATTGAATTAATAGGGCACTCCATAGACCCCTTTCCAATAGCAGTTACAACGGATTGTGGGATAGAACTTTGGTGTGTGTCGTTTTTGTACTACATTAAAATGCCATTGACAGAAATGACGGGTACCAAAACTCCATCCTACAATCCTTTGTAATTGCTATCTGGAAAAGGGTCTATTGCTGTGGTGATCTTGGTAAATTGTATGTGAGATATGTTTTCTTGATGTTGTTAACTCGTAAGCTTGTGTGATGAAGTGGGAGGTGTGGGAATTCCAAAAACTCATGAGCTGGTGTGGTGGGGTGGAAGTTTCAAAAATTTGTGAGCTCGTGCTGTGAGATGGGGAGATTTAAAGTAAAGTTAGTTTTCCACTTAAGGTTTGTGGAATGTAACCAAAACAGCTGTTCCATTCAGCAGTGATTTATTTAGATCCCCAGATGAAAAATCTGTTGGAACTTTATGGATTTCTTTGACTATTCTAAAGATATAAACTTTCAAAGTTTGACAGTTTCTAACATTTATCATTAGCTATGCACAATAATGATTTGGAGTATTGTACAGTATTTGTACTTCCTTTGTTAATCCTGCATAAATTATCTATTAATTACCTCGTAGCTAGGTTTGGCCCATTCTAGTTTTTGTTTGGAATGTGGACATTTTCCAAGAAGTCAATAGCTACTTTACTTCCAAAATAAACCCCTCAGGTTACGCTGTCTGTGCCTGTTCTACAGAGATCCTCACAGTTATGTATAGGCAAATGTATCTAGGCTATAAGATAACTTTATTGTTGAAAAGGGTATAGCCATCTATTTTACCGCTTCAGGAGTAATGGAAGGCAAACCAAATTGCAATCACAGTGAGAGCTCACATGTTACCATGGAATCTAATATGGCATAAGTGCTACTTTTGTCATAATTGACCATGGTGTTTTACTGCATGTCTTGGTTCAAAGCATAACTTTAAGCTGGTTTACTGCTTTACTGCATAAAAGGTCCATCTTCTTAGTAATTTGTTTACCCTTTTTCAATGTGTCATGGCTAACTTCAGGTGTTTCTTAAGTTTCTTGCTCTGGTCCACTTAATTAGACTATCATGCCAGCACCATTGTGGACGTAACAAGACATGCTTCCATGTATGGGCTATGCTAATGACCATTATCATTTAAACTGTCTTATGTTGATTCCAAAACCAGTGCAGAATTTTGTGGCTGATATTAAGGTATGGATGGCTCAAAACAGGTTGAAAATGAATGGGGCTTAAAAATAAAATACTTGTTTTTTTTTGTTCTCATCATTAGCTTCTAATTTTGATCGTCTACTAACTGGTAAAGCAAAGATTGATTGCTTGGGTTATGTGAAATATTGTTTAGTACTACTACTTAAAACACTTTGCAAGTTAACATAAAAATCACTGAGAGACATCAAATTGCTTTTGGTCAACTGTATGGGATTCAATAATCATTAAATATATCCGTGTCTTCAGTTTTCAGTCATGCTGTACCATCTCACATACTCTTGAATATTTGTCACTTTTGAATATGCCAATTCATCAGTCATTGGGTTACCTTTACCTTATTCATATTGAGCTATAAAGTGTACAAAATGCTGCTGTTAAAGTTTAAGTTAACTCTAAGACACACTCTCCTGAGACAGATTTACAGGTCCCCCCCCCGACCCCTCTTGAAGTGGTCTTGTATGATTTTGAACTGGAGGGAAGGCTGTCATCTCCCAAAGTTTGATTACGAGTAGCATGCCTTCTTTTACTCTGTTCTCACCTTTACGTCCCAACAGAGTGACCCTGAGTAGAGTACATGGCAATTTTGTCATCACTTAATGATCATCTATAGGTAGCTTTTTCACCAACAAGCTTTCACCAGCATCTTTATCAAAATAATTGCATCAGATTCTTTTCTGCAAAGATACATACATACAGTAGTACATACACACACACTAACCACTGTACATCAGTATAAAGTAAACTGAAACATGACTTCAGTAGAAAGCCATGTTTTATACATGACATGATATGGTGCATGAATCTTGACAAATGAATTTCTAGGGAAAGCCATTCTAGTGAGAAAAACCTGTTCATCTTAAATACTGTATCTGTGGAGACAAATCCATCTGATGAGTAAACAATTCTTTTGTTTTCTCAGTGCTCCTTTTGCTCCTGAGAGGAAGAAAGAGTAAGAAAAGAACCATCCTACTGACTGGTGTCAGTGAGGCAGGCAAAACAGCTTTGTTTTCAAAGGTGAGAAATATGAGGTCAGAGGTCAACTATCCTCATCTGGAACTGTGGTTGCTCATAAGAATAGTATGGCTGTCATCATTTGTTCACATTACTCATTAGCCAACAGTTTTACGCATCAAATTTTGAATTCTAGTAAATTTGTTCCCTTGCTTGTATGACATTCTTTGTCATTACGACAACTCACAGGTTAAGTTTTAATGGACACTGCAGTTGGCAGACATCTTGATTGTGTCATGAAGATTTTTATCTTTCCTTGAAATTAACAAATTCTGAGGTCAATCATAACTCAAAGAAAATAACTCATCATCTATGTGAATGCCATTCTTGAAAGATGTTTCAGTCATTGTGAGAAGTTGTGTTCCATCAAGATTTGTGTCATTGACTTACTAAATAAAGAGCTGATTACAGTATCATTCATGAAAAATATTTAAGGAAAGTCAGAATTGTCTAAAATGCTTTGACTGATTTGAGTATGCTCCATGGGTCATTTGACCCCAACCCTGTACTGTTAGTTGTACCACAAGCAGCATTTAGGGCAAATACCTATTCCTCTCCCTACCAAGAAAAATATTCAATTATCCTTGTTTCAACTGCAGTTGTACAGCCACACAAAGCAGCTGCCCTCCCCCACCCCAGTCCCTTCCCATTCCATCCTAAGTAGCTGGCTGTGTTGTTCATGCTTTACAAAATGTTTTACTGTTGAACTATTCAGGCTTCGGCAAATTCTTTTTTCATTACTTGTCCATTGGGCAAGCTGTTCTCTAAGTCTACTTGTCCGCATGGATATCTACTTGTCCACTTTTAATATGCCTTTAAACTCTTTTGTGGAGGAGACATTGCAAGTTAAGGGTACGTGTCCGGCGGGCTATGATATTGAACAATGCACTTGCCCAAGTAACGTTTTACTTGTCCGGACTCCCAGGCAGGGGATTTGTCGAAGCCTGGAATTATTTATTAATAAGTTGCTTTAGTGTAATTTTTGGAAATTGCAGAAAGTGAAACATAAATGCAAAATTGTACTTCAAACTAAACATTACTCAAACTTTTCTCTTTAATCGCTAGACTAGATAAGTTCTACTTTTTCTTATTCCTCTACTTCGATCTTGATTAAAATACTAGATGCTATGCAATGTTCATCTTGCTTTTCAAATGTAAGTTTCGCTGCTCTTTCTACATATGTCCTAGTCAGAGTGGCTTGACAGTTGGAGTAGAGTAACAACTTCTTCATGATATGAAATAGTGGAAAACTACGGGAATTGAGAAAGAAATCAAAAACAACAGTAAATCAAAGAAAGAGACTTTTTTGCATAAAGACAAAACAAAAATGCAAATAATGAAGAAGGCAATTTAGCAAGAGGAAGAACAACACAAATATGAAAGTAGCCCTTCCCCCAAAATGCTTGCAAACTCTGTTTTATTTTCATCTGAATGATTTACTGTAAGTGGCAAAAAGCAAAGGGAAGTTGAACAAACAATTTAACAAGAAGACAAGAACATGGAAATTGACCTCTTCAAGCCACAGAAAACATGTGACTGTGAATCAGAAAAGAACACAGAATGTTTTGCTTATAAGGATGAAAAACTTGTCACTCTAAGCTACCCAACATCGGTTGGAACTTTTGATTGGATGTGATTGAAAAATTTGACCATTTCTTTTGTATGAAGAACTGTTTTCTGCTTCTTAAAACAAAATTTGCTTAAGTACTTGTTTTTGTCCTTCTCAGCTTGTTTATGGGAAGGAGCTGGAGAGTTATACATCAATTAAAGAAAACTCTGGTTTCTATTCCGTGGCATCTAAGAAATTAGATATTCCCATCGTGGACATTCCTGGAAATGACAGACAGAGATTGCAATTTTGGGAGAAGTTCAAAAATGAAGTCAGGTAAATTTCAGAATCAGTTTTAATGGAATGTTTCAAGTAGAAATTGTTATCTTGTTTTGTTCATTTTGTGCATAAAAATTCATGTTTGGTTAATATGTCAAATGTGTACATTTAATAAACTGGGACTAAAACTTTTACATATGTGAGAGATTTTCATCTTGAAGGCTTAGTTTGTTGGAATGCTTTCACCAGTGCTTTGGACAGAACTTCAAATCAAGGGTGTCCTCCACATTGCTTTAGTACATGATCTAGTGGCCGTGTGTGCTGCTTGTCCTCCAGAACATGGTTGTATTAGTTGAGTTTTTCATGCATGAAACCTCCCTATGCTTAAATATCGCTATTCTCTGAAAGCCAGTCTCATAACTACGAGTATTCTTTACTGAGCAGTATTTACTCGTATACTGATGCTCATGTTAGAAAAATAAAGCCAGAGACCAAGCTTTTTGGAAAATTTTTATGCAGGTTTTCTTTTTAAAGTTTTGTGGGGCTTTAAAATATGGTTTTGGCAGCTGAAAATATCACAGAATTTTGCCCAGACATTTAGTTTCTGTTGGGGATAACCTGAATTAGGTGTGGGAATCTAACAATCTAACACTTCAGTCTAATCTCTGTTGTATACAGATACATGTTGCTAAACCATTTTATCCTGTTTTGTACTTTGCTTCAATACGTTTTCATACATACAGTATTTACATTGGTATAGTTGAAAGATGCTGACTTTTATTTTTAACCAATGATTGACTCTGATTATGCAATATTTCATTTGCCATGTAAAAAAGTACTCTCTAGGCATATCGTCTTTTGTTTCTCATTGTGCCAAAATGAATTGCACTTTCCTTTGCAGGGAGAAATTATTAAAATGTGGTAAAAGGTTTTATATTTTCAGTAAGTAGACCCAGAGGCAGTTTTGTTTAAATTTGATTGGGACATTGCTGTTCACTTTAGTGAGCCCAGAAGTTTCTTCAAGTCACAGATTTTAGATAGTTTGTGGGGTTTTGACTTCAGCTGGTCTTTAGACTTTGAAGCTTGAACTGTACAAGAAATAAAAGTTGTTAGCCTGCCCAGATGAATGCTGTGTAAGACGGCATAAATTAAGATGGCTGTATAACAGTAGAAGTAGTGCATTTGTGTTGAAATTTCCATAGAGTATTTGCCTCTTAAAATGAACTAAAACTGAGAGGCTACTAACTGTAATAATTGGGTTGAAAAGGTAGCTGGAGCATTACAGAGCAGATAAACAGGTTTCAGATAAACAGGGCTGTCTGAGTAGAGATGTAACTCATCGGCTGTCAAACAGCCACTTGACTGAAGGTTTAACATTCTGCCATACTTCGTTAATTTTAGAAAAAGCTGGTGACATTTAGACATCTATCAGTTTGGTACAATTATTTTTCATCACATAAAAAAAGTAATTACTATAGTTACAGGGTCAGGAAGGCAGCTGGCATTTTTAAAAATCCCTGATCACGATAAACACCTGTGATATATAACCACCTCTTTTTGACTAGTGCTCAGAGAGAAAAGAGTCAGGGTATGATAATTACTTGCAGTCCTACTGCTTTCCCTATCTGACAGTTTTGGGTGTATACTCAGTCTTATCCATTTTTCCAGGAAGGGTTGGAAGATTCTTGCATAGGACTGACACCTGGCAGCTGTTCCAAACAGACTTGGGAGTAAAAAGATGTGAATCAGACCTCTGAGTTTGACAAATATGAAGCCTTTTTATTCACCAATTTTTTGAATTATAAACAACTTTCCTTGATACATTTTTTGTATTTTTGTCTTACTTTTTCAGAGGAATAGTGTTTATGGTGGACAGCTCCAAATTTCAGAAGGATGTGAAGGAGGTTGCTGAATTGTTATTTGTTCTACTAACAGATCCAGCTATCCATGGCTTGAAGTTAGCTCTACTGGTGGCTTGCAACAAGCAGGACATAACAATGTCCAAGTCCGCTAAAGTCATCCAAACACAGCTAGAAAAGGAATTGTGAGTTAGATAACAGTATTTAGTGAAGTTAGAGGAGGAATTTTGAGTTTGATGACAATATTAGTGAAGTTACAGAAGAAATTTTGAGTTTGATTGTGATGTCTATTGAAGTTATGGAAGGAATTGTTAGTTTGATAACTATTTAGTGAAGGTAGAGTAGGAATTGTGAATGAGAGCAATGTCTAATGAAGATATGGAAGAAGTTAGAGGGGTGACTGCAAATTTTGGTAGCAGTAGTTAATGAAGTTAGAGAAGAAATTGTAATTTGACAGCAATGTTAAAGGCAGCTGAAAAAGAAATTGTGAGAGTGATAGCAATGTATAATGTAAGTAGAGGAGGAATTGTGAGGGTGACACCAATATCTTATGAGTTGTGTGGTAGTATTGGCATCAATTTGATTGATGCTATATAGCTGAGTAAATAATGATGATTTATAAACACCTTTATTGGTTCCTGCACTCGGATTGGCTGAAAACCGGTCTCGAATCTCATTTAGACGGGTCTTTGGACACTGAGTTTGGAAAATTGCTACAAGGTGGACTGAATGTGATGACTCAATTATCACTGTACACAATGCTGTGCCCATGTTGGGTTACCATAGCAACATAATCGTAATAATATGAGTAAGGGTAACCTATCCCTATCCAACTAGCTCTACCCAACTTACCAAGCCAGTGAGCCACAACTGGAAAAAGGCTGTGGCCCGGCCCGACTTTAAACCAATTGTTTAGAAACTGAGCCATAAAACCTCATCTAACTCTAACTCTACCCAAGTTACCTAAGTGCCTATAAACTTCAAATAAGTATTTCCACTGTGACAAGCCTAGCCTACCTCTAGCTTTTATCATTCCAAAGCTCATAAGTATCAATTGAATTGACAGCATATCCCACACGTGGATGCTAGCATAACTATATTTCAGATTAAGGAAATGGGTTGAGTAGAATGTGCAATCTACATATAAATCTCAGTTTGTTTGTTACTGTTAATCCACTCCTAAGTTGGAGTGGTCAAGTAAATGTGATTTTGGTCTCTGTGTAGCTCACGCCAGCCTGGGGCCTGTGGTACATTAATGTTATGAAATGCTTAAAGTCTGGTGACATGAAAATTACATAGTTGGCTGTTTGATGTAAAAAGCATTAAAAATCCAGAAAATAGCCACAATTCCTTCTAGAATCCATCCAATATTGACCATTTTATGGGGTTTTTCTATTTCACACTTGTATCATGAATAAACATGAGCTAAATATGCAAATATGTGACATCGAAAGATGGACATACCATATATGGCTAATGTTACCCTTTGGTTTTAAACCTTAATTTCAAGGACACTGATAGCATTGTTATCACCTGGCAGGTTTATTATGAAAGTTGAAATTGTTTCCTTGAGAAATATTTATATCACTCACCAAACTATAAACTATCTGATCAGTAATTAAGAGATAATTTATATAGGGTTAACAAAAGAAATCATAACACTGTGCAACATTCTATATCATTGTTTTTACATGAGCAATTAGTTTCTTCAGAAACCATCAAACTTTGAAGACGTATATTTTGAGAACGGTGAAAAATATTGAAATAATTCCAACGGATCTTCCAATGGAAGACTAACTTCTTAAACTGATAAGTGAAACAGCTCTTTTTTTGGGTGGCATGTCACCAGACCTTTTAACAACGAAAACACACACCTTATATTGACAGCGCCAGGTCTTACATTTGGACAGTCAGCTAACAGTGAACCATATATAACTGTATAACAGGCTATCATGGTCATTATTACTACAATAAGTTCTAGCTAATGATTTTTACAGTTTAAACTAGGTTTTTATAATCTATTATAGAAGCACGTAGCCTACACATTTGCAAAATTACCACCACTTTAATCTTCTTACAAGAAGGCTAAAGACAGCTTAAATCACCGCTGATGACGTAGGTTCTTTACCTTGCTGTCAAAGTATCGGCTGTTGATGAATGCTACACGTCACACAGTATGTGCAGCACAGTGCTGTAATTACATACTGTAATGGCGATCCAAGGAAATTTGGTAGCATTAAGCTGTAAACAGCTAGCTAGAAGTTAGTTTCCTTGACTTAAATGATCAGCATCTTCTCTAAAATTATGTACATATTTGTAATTAGTCTTGCTTTGAACAACATCATCTAATTATGTAACATCTTTCTCATAATTTTAACAAAATGTGGCGAGCAAATTGCTGCAGTCCTAATATTGGCCGTGACAAGAGGTTCAGAATATTCACCCATCATCTGTGGCTAGTTCATGCTAGTTGTTATGTCAAAATGGGGTCAGAAACTATTAGAGAGAAGTAAAAATTGATCTTTGAAATTTTGTCGGCAAGTTACCATTTAGAGTTGTCTTAATCAAATTTCTGTAGGTGATAATGAATGAGGATAAATGCAAGGTATGTGGTCTCAAATCCGATATGAGACCAAGGATGATGTCTCTGCAGAGGCTGATCGACCGAGGTGATAGCAGAGGCCTGCTCAGCCTCTGGGATGACTTCATCATGGCATCTCAAAATACATTTGAGACAGGGCTGACGGGCACCCTCGCATTTGTCCCCTAATTGAAACATTTTCAGTTTGGACAAATGTGATTCAGAAAAGTTCTTATTCCATGCTTTCTTCTTCCTTAAATGGGAATATTGCTTAGCCAGAAGGATTGTGGCCAGAGCAAGAGTTGTGTTAGCTCCCCTAATTTTTTGTTCCAAAGTAATGAAAATATTAACTTTCAGCTTTAAATGAAAGTTGCAGGAGTTGCATGTAGACTCACCTATTTACAAGCTTCAGGTGAATTAAGCATTAACACATCAAACTAGTGTAGCAGCTATGCAGAAGAGTTTTGACCAAATCTGCTTGTACCATTCCACCCCCCACCCCCGCTTTCCTGGCTGCTGTAAGCCAGACTAGTTGTGTAAAGAATTAGTGGTTGGAATCTAATAGTCAGTTCTTGTGGAGAAATAAATTATTTTTGTTATTACTTTTTTCTCTACCTCCAGAAATACACTGCGTGTGACAAGGGCAGCGTCTTTAGATTCAACTGATTCTAGTGGCCAGATGAACAGATACTTTTTAGGAAAGGAGGGTAAAAATTTTGAATTTTCTCAGCTGTCACCAATAAAGGTAGACTTTGTGGAATGTGTATGCAAGTCGACAGGAGACAGGAAAGCAGATATCCGAGTAGTGGAGGAATGGATACAGAAGATAGCTTAAAGCAGAAAGAATGTTGCATTGAAAGCCAGAAGGGACAAGTTATTTTGTTTTGTCACAACAAGAATGTTTTTGAAGTTGTCATATGGGTTGGCCATTTTCTCTGTGGTGATGTTAGATATGCAGCAGACTGAATATGTAAGAGTGACTTGAGGCCAAGGTATAGAAAAGTAAGTCTTCATGGCTAAAAATTTGTCAGCTAATGAAATTGTTAGGTGAAGGTTCACAGTTTGGGAACTTTGCTGCCTTGTTGTTACAAGTTACAATTTTGAATGTATCTTTAGCTTACTTTTATTTATTTTCATAAATTTGCAGTCTTAAGATCTTGAGATGGTGGATGGATACAGTTTGTTTTCCTTTTTCAAGGTTGGATATTGCAAAATTAATGAGAATCTACCCCAAAAGGATTTTGTCTTGTTGCATGAATAATAACCACAAATATTCAGCTAGAGACTTTGACTATGTTGCATATTTTTTTTTGCAACTCAGAAGATGATGATGAATTTATTTGTGTAAAGTTGTAAACCATTTTATAAATGTTATTAAAGGATACATTTGACTGCTGTAAAAGGTAGCAACCATGCTATTATTCTTTCTGTTCTAAAGGATTGTTGTGAAATCAGTGTTTTTGGTTCAAGTATCTTTTTGTCATGAGAGAAGCCAGCCTTGGGATTTTAATGGTGCTTATAGTGAAATTGAATTTATGTCAATTTTCATTTTATGCTTTTGTATGATTATGTTGCATGGGAGTGATGAAGAATTATTTTGTCCCCCTTTGGGTAAAAATATCTTTACATTTTACACAAATATAAGTACATTTATTCTTTTGATGTGGTTACATGTGCTATTTTGTAAATTTTTGAGAACGAACACATCTGTCAAAAAACCAACATTTGTAGATGCCATGATGCAATTTGACTATCCACAGTTAATGAGACATCACACATACACATTCAAGACAATCTGAGAGTGTGCTCATCCTTTATCCATTTTACAAGGTTAAGAAGACACATAGTCAAACTAAACTGCACTGAATGAGAAGCATAGACCTATATATGACTAGATGCAACCTTTGACAAAATTATCCTAATTTTTTTCATGGGATTATAGTTTCAAATTTAGAGATAATGGGGTTTGTCAGATATTTGCAATTTACAGGATTTCATCTATTGGTGAAAATTGTACTTTTGTTAGTATTGGTGGTCTTAGCTTAGAGTGGTAGTTGATACTTTTGGTGAATTACATTCCTTGGGTTATTATGAAGATTAAAATGGATAACTCTCCATATTTTTGTTTTATTTTGCTTTCCAAATCCATGGTAGTGTCTGATGTATTGTAGTCTCAGCATATCAAGCTCAAATATTATACAAGTTTCATTTTACTAGTCAGTCGGTTGAACAATGTAAACTGTATAGCTACAGGGTTTCAGTCGATTCGTAGCAAGGCAAGGTACTCAAAGTGAATTTAGTTTTTCTTTTCTTTCTTTTTCATTTTAAGAATCTCCTTTGTACATCATTTTCTCACATAAAATTTCTTATTTCTTGCCAAAAATGTGAGGAAAGAAACATCTGGTTGTTAATTCCTTGCAGTGTTTTGCCAACCATGTGTCACCAATCTAATCCTGGATTCATCAAATGAATAATTCTGCAAAGGTATTTACTTAAGGCTCAAGGGAGTTACAAATATTTTGTCTTTTCGGGAATATTTATTTGGTTGTACGATATGGGGCTTCCCTTTAATTCAGATTTTTGATTCCTTGCCGTAGGCAGGCAAGGAATCTATGCGATGGTGATGTCGTGTGTGTGTGTGTGTGTATGTGTGTGTGGGGGTGTGTATGTGTGTGTGTATGTGTGTTTGTGACGCTGCTTGTAATCGCGATATCTCAAGATAGGATTGACCGACACTTTTCATATTTGGTATATAGATTTGTCATGTTGAGAGGAAGAACCCTATCGTTTTTGGAGGAGGTCGAAGGTCGTCGGAGGTCACCAGAGGTCAAAAACCGAAAACCTTGTAATCGCGTTATCTCGAGATAGGCATGACCGACACTTTTCATATTTGGTATATAGATTTGTCATGTTGAGAGGAAGAACCCTATTGTTTTTGGTAGAGGTCAAAGGTCATCTGAGGTCACCATAGGTTAAACTGCGAAAACCTCGTAAATGGCTTGTAATCGCGCTATCTCGAGATAGCGATGACCGACACTTTTCATATTTGGTATATAGATTTGTCATGTTGAGAGGAAGAAACCTATTGTTTTTGGTGAAGGTCAAAGGTCATTTGAGGTCACTGGAGGTAAAAAGCCGAAAAGCTCGTAATCGCGATATCTCAAGATAGGAATGACGGACACTTTTCATATTTGATATATTAGGTTTGTCATCTTGAGAGAAAGAATGCTATTGTTTTTGGTGGAGGTCAAAGGTCATTTGGGGTCACCAGAGGTCAAAGACCGAAAACCTTGAAATCACGATATCTCAAGATAGGAGTGGCCTGTATGGATTTGTCGTGTTGAGGGGAAGAACCCTATTGTTTTTGGTAGAGGTCAAAGGTCATCTGAGGTCAAAAATCAAAAAACCTTGTAATCCCAATATTTCGAGAGAGGGATGACTGACACTTTTCATATTTGGTATATAGATTTGCCATGTTGAGAGGAAGACGCGTATCGTTTTTGGTGAAGGTCAAAGGTCACTTGGGGTCACTGGACTTAGAAAGCCGAAAACCTCGTTAATCACAATATCTCAAGGTAGGAATGACAGACACTTTTCATATTTGGTATATAGACTTGTTATGTTGAGAGAAAGAATCCTATTGTTTTTGGTGGAGGTCAAAGGTCATTTGAGGTCACTATAGGTCAAAGACCGAAAACCTTGAAATCTCCATATGTCAAGACGGGAATGGCCTATATAGATTTGTCATGTTGAGAGGAAGAATCCTATTGTTTTCGGTAGAGGTCAAAGGTCATCTGAGGTCACCAGAGGTTAAACTTTGAAAACCTCGTAAACGGCTTGTAAACACGATATCTCCAGATAGCAATGACCGACACTTTTCTTATTTGGTACATAGATTTCTCATGTTGAGAGGAAGAAGCCTTTTGTATTTGGTGACGGTCAAAGGTCATTTGAGGTCACTGGAGGTAAAAAGGTGAAAAGCTCGTAATCAGGATATCTCAAGATAGGAATGACCAACACTTTTCATATTTGGTATATAGATTTGTCATGATGTAAGGAAGAACCCTATTGTTTTTGGTGGAGGTCAAAGGTCATCTTGGGTTACCAAAGGTCAAAAAGCAAAATTTTCCAAGAATTCCCAAGATTGTAATCTGGCATCACTGGGGTCAAAAAGCAACATTTCCCAAGAATTCCCAAGATTGTTAAATGGGGTCACCAGAGGTCAAAAAGCAAAATTTCCCAAAAATTCCCAAGATTGTTATATGGGGTCATCAGAGGTCAAAAAGCAAAATATCCCAAGAATTCCCAAGATTGTAATATGTCATCACTGGGGTCAAAAATCAACATTTCCCAAGAATTCCCAAGATCATCATCTGGAGTTATCAGAGGCCAAAAAGCAAAAGCAAAATTTCCCAAGAATTCCCAAGATTGTTATATGGGGTCACCAGAGGTCAAAAAGCAAAATATCCCAAGAATTCCCAAGATCATGATATGGGGTCACAAGAGGTCAAAGAGTGAAATTTCCCAAGAATTCCCAAGATTGTTATATGGGGTCACCAGAGGTCAAACAGCAAAATATCCCAAGTATTCCTAAGATCGTCATCTAGGGTCACCAGAGGTCAAAAAGCAAAATTTTCCAAGAATTTTCAAGATCCAAGATCCATTGGAGTTGAATCCCTTTCAAGACACTTCAGATTTTCTTTTTTGTTATATTTGGTGGGGTTCAAACGTCATGTGAGGTCAGCAGAGGTCAGATTGTTAAAACATAAAATGATGTAGTCAAGAAAGATAAAATTTGAGGGATAAACCTCAGTGCAACAAAGCATTCCCATTCGGCAAGGAATCACTAAGCCTTTGGGCTTTCTGGTTTATCTTAACAGTCCAGCATTAGTGTGGAAAAGGATGTCTACAAAACTCCCATCCTTTTGGAGATGGACTGAAGACTTAAACTACTGTTTGTTGTTTGAAAGCAATGTTAAAAGGGCAATTTTCTCTTTTCAGATGATTAAAATTCTCCCAACAAAGTTTATTCCCAGCCCCACCCATAATTTATGTCTTACATCTTCCAGACATGGGTCTAAACATGAAGTCATATAATTGCTCAAAGACAGTTCTGCTGAAGGTGGTATGTAATGTGATCTTATTGTAATCTGAGTATTTTGACTCCTCATGGAGTTCTAGTGTGGTAACTCCATGATACGCTGTTACATGTAGGCTACAATACATGTATCACATTTCACTGATCTGCATGTGACAGTGTCCAATGAGAAAGGCTTAAAATTGACAGCATAGTTTAAATCTGCCCACTTTCTACATCAAACAGACTGCATGTATCAACTGTGAATTCTGTTTGTAAATGTGCTTAACATAAAATTCATTTTGGCTTAATGTATGTCTGACTTCAGTTGGCAATCTTGGACACAAGCATTTGAGATCTTATTACTTTAGCAGCACACTGTGTTCTTATAGAATGATAGCAGTAGACTTCAGTACCTTTTATGAGACTGTATCATGCCAACTGTCATCAGATGACCACTGGTCAAGGACCAACACTTTGTGGTATAGGAAAAATAATGGTTGTCTGTCAAATTGATTGGACTGGGCACTGCTCTCTGTTCTGACATCTCTTTGTCCTGACATCATGATATTCCAACAAGTCTACATTGAGGTCAGTGTTAGGATAAGGCTTAGGTTAGGGGTATGTTAGGATTAGAGTGTTATTTAACACTTACGTGTGTTGGAACATAGAGACGTTGGAACGTAGAGCGTAGAGGTGTAACTGATAGTGCTATGTATAAACCTAATTTGGGGTGGTCTTAGCAATTTTTTGTGGAAGGAAGTGGGCCCCTGGGCCAAAAACGTGAAGTAACACTATTTTTAAAACACAGTTGCTTTGAGTACATTCATCTTGCGTAAACAGCAAGACAATCACCTTCTTTTAAAGTCCCAATAGGAGTTTGTATATAAAGAAATACTTACACCGCCAAAACTCGTGATATCACGAGAGCCAGATATATGGAAGTTGGTAACAGTTTAAGAGTTTCTAACATACTAAGAAGAACAGTCTTATCTTCTTTCGGGAGTAATCTTTGTCCGAAATGCAGATGTTGAATTTGGATTGCCAGTTGAAATTCCAGTTCTTTCCTCATAATGAGCCTGTCAGTCAGGAGTATGAACCAATGAAAGTCTGTTTGTTTATGATTATTCATGAATAAACAACTATAGGTGCCTTGCCTACATGCTCAACTGTAGTGAAATGTACGCACGTAAACAGTACAGAGCATTTGCCTGTATATTCCACAGATGGACTACACAAATGGCCTTGGACTATACACTGGTTAGTGTAGGCTAAGAACTGAATTCTAGTTAGAAACATTACCCACGCCAACAAAATTGCTGCACAACTAGGGGCCTCTGAAAAAGGAGGAAAACCTTTCCTGAAATCCTAAGTGGAATAAGAGAACGTTGCCTGGCACAGCGAGGCAAAATACAGGTATATGGACATGCACAGCCGCAGTCCGACCGCCAATGTCGCGCAGGTTGACTGCTTGTGTGTTACGGCCCTATTCCCTATAGCTACATTTTTCGTGCATCAAGCATGCCTAACATTCGTTGTTGTTTAGTGCACAATGAAAATACTGTAAGGCGTATGCAGTAGATGTAGGCTACACTGGCTGCATCGTACTGGACAGTCATTGGCATGACGTGATCTCAAAAGCTGAATAATGAATATTCATAAGTGCCAACAACTGCCTACAGAGGAAACAAATTGTATATTCTACAGTTGTTTGAATTACTGTAACTGTTTTTTTACTGTTTTTGTTTTATACCCTTTTAACTAGCTCTCTTCCGCTAAAAAAAAATTTTTTATTACCCATTATGTCAACAGATTTTAAGCAGTGTTGCCCGGCTTATTCTGACTATTGGACGTCTCTGGCAGTTATAAGATCTTTTGGGGTGAAGTTAAATTGCTATTAATGTCTCAGCAGCTTGGACTTTGGTTAATTCCTCGTGTCACGAAATAATACTCAAATCAAGTTGAAAATGTTCTAGGACATTGTAAGCAGGATTCAGTTTCATCCACCAATAATTTTTGGTGACTTGAAAAAGCTTTACAAGAAATGCTCACTACCTCTCAAATCTCAACATACAGGTTTAAAGCCTGTGCATGGTATGAAAGTTGTTGTGCATAGTCAATAGCCAGTTAGGAGTAACTGAACTCCTGATATTTGTACCAATGAAAACATTTAATATGGACACTGCTTAAATAGTAAATGAATGTTCATTCATTCTGACTGTTAAAATGTTTACAAAATTAAATGAAAATCAAAAGCCCAAATCTCTGTCCTTCTCCTTTGAATTGTCACATTTGTAAAATTTAGGTTGACAATTTGCATAAGTTATGTCTGCATGGAAAATGGTTAAATTTTAAGGTGTAAATGATTGGAGCAGAATAAGTGGTGACATATTCCGTTGTTCACTATACATGATCACAAAAGTAAAAATACATTAAGAATGCACTCTGAAGAGAACTTCTGAAAGCAGGTGGTGTATTTGGGTACAAAATAAGCAATTAGCTGATTTCTGGTGTTGTCAATATTTCTAGATATACCCTCTGCAGTTTGTAGCATTAATCCACAACAGTTGTTTAGTGCTATGCTCCCTTCTGTGTTATTAGCCAAGGAGAAAGATTAAGTTTCATAACAGACATCGGCTGCATTGTACGTGTCAGGCAGCTTGGGTCGAAGTGTGGTATTCTCACTTGCTTGTTCACAGCTAACCTACACATTGGCATATAAGATGATCAGCTGGATAAAACATAGGTGTCATATTGCTACAAGGCAGTAGGTTTATATCATCATGTTGTACCACATTTGGTATGCATCAGCATAGCCACTTCAGACATATCAATTGCTCACGCCGGGGGCAGCGCAGACAAGAGGGAGACTAGTCAGGAACATCGGCAACGACAGCAGAAGTGGTTTGCATTCATCTCTTGGGAAATGAAGAGAAGTGGGATCATTATGGTGTGTGTGATCAGACATAGAACAGACAAGGAATATTGTGACTAACACTATAAGAACTTAAAATCAGATGCTTATTGCCACGAAGTATAAGCAATTCTAGTAACATTTCTGATTGGCCCCTCTCCTCAGACTGACATCATGCAGGCCCATAGTCAAAGAGGTGGGAGCATGGTAGGGCTGGGGGCCCTAGAAAAAATGTGCACTCCTTAGAAAATTTGAAATGCTAAATTGCCTTAATACATCTTAATAAATCTCTCCCCCCTGAAGGAATGTTTTCCCCCTCTCCTCAAGCTGTCTCCCCCCCCCCCCCACCCTTTGGTACTTTGTCTGGCTTATGGGCCTGTTGACATGAACATGAGGGCATCTTCTGATTGGTCACTGTGAAGTACAGTTCAGAGAGATGTTCGTGACAGAGTCGCAGCAAAGATCCTCGTATGACTGGAAGGTATAAAGTAGGTTGTTTGGAAAGGGCTAGCAAGCTACTGTAGTGTCGCGAGAAGTTTAAGACTGACCTTAAGGCAATGAAACTGCTTAGTGGGAGGTGCTAATTCCAACTTGGGCAGGTTACCAGAAGCTACTTCAGAGTCACGGCATCTGGTGGGGAGTGGAGCAGCGACTCCACTTTCCTTAGAACTGTGGCTCTTGAGGAATCATTTTATTGTCAAACACTGCACAAGAATCACATTATTTTGGCATTAACAGTTATGTTATTTTGCAGGTTTTAATGAAGTTTTACGACACAACTGGCTCTGTTGGACATTCATTATTCAGTCACAAGTTCTCTCTTCAGTTGGCCACTTCAATTCTCTAACATTGGGAATTTGGTGCTTCAGCCATTGAGAATCCTGTAGTGTGAAGCTTGCTTTTTGTATTAGTACTCACTGGTTGGCTAGTACTGACAGCTTACACCTACTTATGTATATGTCCCTGCATCTGTTATGGCATTGATTTAGGTGTTGCGACTAAGAGGGCCATGGGTACCCAACTCCAAAAACATTGGAGTCACCCAAGTCTCTAATAAAGTTGTTGCTAGAAGTGAACTTTTTCAAGAGAATTCAATAATTTGGAACAAAAATTGGCTGCTAAGAGTAAAGGGATCCCACTGTGAAACATCATTCCTTCCCGCATCTATTCATCTGTGATAGCAGTGTTAAATTTCTGAAATATGAGGAATACATTTAAGTGTACTTGAAGTCTAAAATTTCAAAAATACATGTTAAAAAGCTTGAACAGTGAATCTAAATGGTCCAACTCCCATCTTCACAAGACATCCCTGAGCTGAGATATAAAGGAAAAAAATTATACCTCACAATGGAGTAAGATATGAAAGTGAGACTTGAATGAATGAGATTCATTTTCCAACCTCTAAAGTGTATATTCTTGTAATTCTAGACTTAAGGTACACTTTCAGGAAAATATTATTTTGGAAAAAAATTTGGTTGAAGTTTGAAAAATAAGGTTGTGATGACTGTTTGTGCCATTTTAGTCACTCAGCAGATGTCAGACTGCAACTTTTTTTCTTGATTATATTGAAACTCCCCAGCCCTCCAAGGAGTCATCAGCCCAGAAGACAAAGTTTATTCTTCTAGAATCTGTAGAGGTATTGTCCTGCGAGATATTTAGTATTTTAGACCTGTCACTTTTTTGAGAATGTTATCAACTGTTTCAAGAAATGTCTGGAGAAGATCTCAGGGAATGTGGCAAAGAACCACTGGTCATATCAGCTATAGTTTTAGACAAATTTTGGGAGAAATATAGGACAGGTTGATTTTAGGATTTTGGGAATTACCCTAAAAACTTTAACTAGTTCAGTACTCAAGTCTTAAACTTTTGGTCTGTGGACATGTAAATGCTTTACCTACCTATGTGATGTAAAACACATCAAAAAGATTAAAAATTAGTCACAACTCCCATCAAATCCACTGTTTTTGCACTTACATCATGAATAAACATGAACATGCAAATTTGTGATGTGGTAAGAGGCACTCGAGAGATGTGTCTTGTGTTACCCCATGTTTGTTTAACCATCATGCTATAACAGTTGCAATGTTGGCATTCCCCGAGGGGTATATTTTACAAGTAGCTATTGTCTACTTTGAAAATGTTCACATTAAGCACCAAACTACAAACTGTGTGGTAAGAAATAAACAGATAACTTATAAAGCCTTAACAAAAGAAATACAGACATTGTGCAACACTCCACATCACAACTTTTGAATAGCAAATGAGAAATCCCAGAAATGGTCAAATTTGAAGAGGAATATCTTGGAAATAGTTAAAGATATTCAAACATTTCCAACAGATTTTTTTTAAGGGATCTCAACCTATCATTGTTGAGCAAAAGTGCCATTTTGGTTACACGTCCACAGACTTTAAGCTACTTGTAAACACCCCAGACCCAAATACCCAGAAATAATGAGTAAAACTTCCAGGAAAGAACGAAATGGAGACATTTCATAAAGTGAATCATAAATTTATTTTCCATGTTGCATGTTTCTGACTGTGCTTCACACACAAGATAAATATGTACAGTGGTCCATCTACGAGATGCTGTACTCTCAAGGCTACCAGCCCCCAAGCTTTGACATAAAAATAAGTGGCTAGGCCTAAATATACTCCATACAGACAAGTGCAGTGCTTGGTATATTAAAAAGTTTTCACCAAAGAAGTATAAATATTATTTCTCTGTACAGAAAATATTTCTTCTCTCATCAAGACCTGTTTGCAAGAAAACTACAGGGAGACACCAGTTAATGCTTTCATGGATGCTGCAAAGCAGTATCAGGATAGAGGGTCCTCACTTATTTGAATTACCCCTTTCCTCATAATTCTAGCATATAGTAGTTGAGGGTGTGAGCTCTTCTGGGTGAGCCCAGGCAATCTCAAATTTGATGATTAACATAAATGTAGCCACACATGTGGGGTACTTGCACTTGTGTAGGTTTGTTCTGTTCTGTTTTGGATTTAGAGATATTTTTATGGGAGACATAAAAGCAAAAAATTGAGGCGTGGGGAGGGGGGTAACCCTAGAGGATCTACCACGAAAGGAACCATTATAGATGAAATAAACATCAAGGTAGTAGTCTTCGTACCAACCCCAACCCCAACCCCACTTTTTTGGTCCTTTCAATCCTGCTTTCACCACATCAGCCCAGAGTGGTACCAAAAGTTTTTCAGTAACTGAGTCACAAGTTAGAAGCCATTCTTCTACCACACAGTTTGAAATGTTTCAAAATTACCTGCAGATATGCATCTTTACAACTGTGAAGAACATAAATCCACCATATAGCAGACAAACACAGACTAACAGCATATGATACCATAACACCAAACCCCAAAATCTTTCTTCTTAAAATGATCTTTTTGAAAATAGAACGAAAATTCCACTATTTTCAATCTTATTTTTCTATTTTCAATCTTATTTCTCTATTTTCAATCTTGATATCATGATTTCATAGAGAAAGTGAAATTTTCAGTTTTCTTTAAAATGATTTTTTTTTACATCCATGATTTTTCCACTGGACCAAATAGTACTAGAAATGAACTATCCCTGACTATATGCAAGGTCACATGATCAAACTGCAAACAAAAACTTTTTTCAGGATGAGAGAATTTAGGCCTGATTATGATAAAAACAGCTCATTCTTAGATGTGGAACCAAAGCTTGTATATAGGGAGAAGTAATGCACACGTAGTTTACCCCTGCACAAATTTGGCACTACAATTTTTCTCGACAAGCATGAAGAAAGTTACCCAAACCACTCCCACCACCTGCCTAAAAATGTAAAAATACCTCTCATTGCACTAAGATATAATTTACATATATACATGATTATCTAGTACCGCACACCAGCTCCTCTGCCACGCATCGATGTTCCCAAAGGAACTAGCTCAATTATAATTTCTTCTTTACATATTTACAACATCTCTATTCTACAAAGTGGAAGCTTTCGTTACAATCGTCAAGTTTTGACATTGAAGTGTCGGCCTCTTGTGAAGCCTCTTGCTCTGCTAGATTAAAAAACCATTGCAATGTGACAAGAGGCACAGTAAAACAAAGTTTGCACAAAAAATGTCATGTTATAATAATATTAAAGACTGCAACTGTTTCCATCCCTTAGGCTTACCATATTTGGAATTTTCCTTTACAAAATGAAAATGAATCTTATTACAGACAAATGCAATCTAAAACAACAGCACGATACATAAAGCATCACAATGAATGGCTGTAACCATGGCGACAGCTCTGTAAATCACTGCTGTTATCTTGAAAATATCAGAAACATTTTTCATATCTTGCAGGAGTATTTTCGAGCAGCTGTACCCTCCAAAAATATTGTTTACCAAACATTACTTCAAATAAACATTTTTTCCCCGAGATTGCCATCCTGTCCTTCCTTGTCAAACTCAACCACGCCTGAGAGAATTCAAACGTGAAAGAGATTGACGCCTGACAGCTTCATCTGCTGGCATGTGTCTTTCCCCTGAAATCCTGATGATCTGCTTGAGTCACCACTAGTGATCTCACACTATCAAAAATTCAAATATTTTGAAAAACGGACAAAGTTTTATAAGTGCATTCATAATTTTGAGGAATTGTGAGGGAAAAAAGTGATGTTTTTAGCTTCAATGGGTTTGAAAAGCACGAGATTTTAACTTCAGCTTTTGACATGTAACATAATCTATATGCAGTAAACTTGTCAGTTAATAAACAGTCCATGAAGCACTGTTTTAAAGATTGAACATCATGACAGCGATTTGTTAGCAGTTGACTGGAGCTATGACTTACAGTGTACAGTAACTGCTTGTATAGGCTAATTCCAATGCACCTAACAGGGTAACAGCTGCATGCTCAGGCTGTTAGGTACTTCTAGGGAAAAGTGGGTGGTAGTGGAGTATACGTTCCCACTACCCTTGACTGCTCCTCCCGTTTCCCATGTCTTTCAAATATCCCCAACACAGCCTACCTCCCCCTAAGCACCTAAATACTCCCCTAGGGGACATCTTCAGGGAGGGGAGTTTCCTTATGCACCAGTGTTGTACAAATCCAACTCAATGCTAGGAAAAAAGCCCCTGCCCCCCATCTTGAATGGAATAGAATTGACAGTCCTACATAAACTAGTGATGAACCCATCCCATACACTATCAAAAGAAATGAGAAGATGGAACTGTTCTTTCCACATATTCTACAGTCACACACAATAAATATGGAGTGCACAGGCATCCATAAAACATACTTGGCACTACTTCTGGAGTGCATGAGCTTTCACAGAGTCACCTGACAAAATTCTTCAAAATGTGAATACAAATTTCCTCATAAAATGAAATAAATAAATAAATTATATAAATTTGTAAATCTACAGATAATAAATGTGGAGTGGAAAAACAAACTCAGAAAATATAACCTGGCTGTAAAAAAATGAAAATATATAACTTACAAAAAAGAAAAAAAAAAGTGAAGCACTGATACAGTAAAGCACCTTGGATGCTAACAAACCTCTGAATATGACTTAAGGGAAAGTAAGAAATCTACTTAATATTGCAAAGTTGCTAATGTACCTTGTCTGGATACTAAAAGACAGTATGATACCCCTAGAAGATTTAAAACAAAAGTAGAGAATGCATTGATTGGAGAAAAGTTATTATTGTTTGGCAAGAGGTAAAATGAGGATAAAATAATGTAATTGAGTTACTACCTCTTTTGTGTAAAGACTTAGAAGTAAGTCTGCTAGCTATGTCTAAAGTAGACCTAGGGGTTTTTATGAAAGAAGGATGATGGATATGGTTTAAATAAAACAAGAGATAAAGTCAACTCATTGAAGGAAGAATGTGGGGGAGGGGGGTACTGGGGGACAGGAAGGAGGATTGTACCTTACAGATGCATATATGAAAGTTAATTTTCATATCCCCCTACAATCAAATAAAGCCATTGCAAAGCTGACAGTATCAATCTTCATATTCAATTGCACCATTCTTACTAATTAGTGCCATGAAAGATGACGAGGTGGTAGTTTCGTAAGCTCTGAGCTTTTCCAACTTTTCTCGATTCTGAGAACTGAATGCATGGATGAAGATGATCTGCTTCCAACGGCATCGGCTTAGATGGATATTTGTCTGAGCGAACAGCTAGCATTCTACAGTGTGGCTAGGGTTATCAAGGCTTTGTTGCATGGTAGGGTTATCCAACGACTGGGACTTCCGATGCTTCATGGCCATTAAAGCTTTGTTGGTAGCTGAGATTTGTGCCATGTGTCTCAATTCTTTCTCTCGTAATTTCTTGATGTCTTGTTGCCAAGCCTGGGTGATAAACGGGAGAAAGTATGAAGAATCACATTACATCTGATACAAAGAACAAAACACCTTACACTAAAGCTTAAATAGACAATTTTCACCTCCCAGCAAACCCTTCATTAGCTCCATCTCCCCCCCCCCCCCTTTCCTTCTCTTGCCCCACAACCCCATGTTCACAATTACAGCCAGCCGAAATTGTTTTACAGCTGATTTCAGTAAGACACCAATGATGGATCCATGCTCCTCTCCCCTTACTTTCCCTCTCCTCCCTTCCCTTTGCCTTCCTGTCCTCCCCCTCCTTCCCCTTCCCCTCAGCTTTTCAAATACTTACCACATTCTGTCTCAAGAGTTCCACTTTTTCTGATTTCAGTTTGATAATTTCCATTTTCATACTTTCTATCTGCTGCATGTAATTGGCTGTAAGACAAAACAAAATCAAAATCCTTTATTTACAATCACGATGTACATTCAACAGTTTTTACAATGCTAACATGCATCTTACAGGGAAGGCTAAATTAATTTCACACTTTACGGCCAAAGGTAACAGTTGTTTCTTACAAAATGGGTGCCATCCATGTTGCCTCCCTTTCCTCATGTACCACTTAGCAAATCTAACTTCATCTTATAAACCCTCTCAAATATCGGCACAGCTGAATGAGAAAAAAATACAAAACTTCATAGATTTCATACCTAGAAAACAGGAAAAAAATTACCCACACATGAACAATAGTGGAAAGTGTTAACTACTGATGTTTGAAAAAATTTCTAAGATGAGAAGAATTCTTACTCTCAAGATCTATGACAGCAGAACATTTGCCTTCCTGACAGAGACATTGATTCAGCGGACTTGGTTTGTTGCTTTGAATGCAACCCGTTGATGACAGACTTCCCTGTGGAGATAAAAAGAAATAATTATGTAACTGAAAAATGGATCAATCACAGGATTTATTCTCACTCAAACCAAAATTGCTGATCTAAAAAAAAAAAAAATGCACAAGAAGTGAATTAAAAGAATTTTCATCATGGGATAAGTGAAGGGGAATGTGAAAGGGTTACAGATTTTTTTGGAAGGGTCTTTCCCCTCCCCCCAGGATGGGTGCTTTGTCTTTAACTTTGCCCTCTCTCTTTTGCATCTGAGAAAAAACAATAACTGCAATCATTCAGCTCAGCATTTGGTGTGAGTGTGAGTGTGTGTCAAGCATTGCTTGTGAACATATTATCTTTAGCGTTTCATATTTGGCATGTGAATGCCTTAACTTGGGATGACTATCATTTTTGGTGCTGTGCTAGTCAGAAGTTGAATTATGTCAGCAGAGGCCAAATTGCAAAATTTCAAAACCCTGAATGTTTCAGAAGGGTATAAAGGGACACATGCCATATACCAAATTAAGAAAGCTCATGTTAATTGGGAGTTAAAGGGATTAAATTTGCTAAGGATTTACTCACCATCCCTGTGTCTGAGTCATCAGCAGGTGCATGGTCTTCTTCACTATTAAAGCTATCCAATGAATTACTGGGGGAGAGTTTAGAACCCTGTAAACTGTGGACAAAAAGAAATGGTTGTTATTATAATACATACAAATAGAATGTAATATGCAGATGAGGGTGGGGAACGGAAGGGGCAGCTGCTTTATTTAATAAACAATCTTAAGTTTCTTATCGACCACAACTCTACAAGGTCAGCCAATTTCCTTTTGAGGAGAAACGAACTGTGCAAACAGAATTAGCAGACATATAATAATGCATATCATATCAGCATTACTGACACCTTAGAACATCAGTGCACCCTGATACCCTACCCCCTTTCCCTCGCTCTGCCCCTACCTAAAAGTAATCCTGTCTCCTTCCACCCTAGAACACCATGCATAGCTTTACCCTTTTCAAGATAAAAGAACAGCATTAACTACATTGTGAAGGCTGTACCTGGATGTCCACCCCAAACCCTACCCTCCAATGTTTCTGATTTAGGTTCCTCACAAATAAACATCAGGTCCCTTGTTGGCATATTTTAGGGCGAATGCAGTCAGACTTGCACTGACATACCCCCTGCAGGCCTAGTCATCATATATGGCTCTCTTTAAAGGGAAAATGCAGTCACCCCAATTTGAATTGGTGTACCCCATTATCCTAATTCATGAATGGTTCTGTTTAAGTCATGTGATGATGTTTTTGTTACAGAATGGTTCAATTCTTGCAGAATAACTACTTTTTTTACCTTTAATATATTTTTGTTTGGACAAATCATGAAAGATAATTGTAAGGGAAATAACGTGAAATTTGTAAGTTGTCGGGTGATGTTCCAAATAAGTTTTGAGTGCCTGCTCATCTCCTTTAATTAAAATTAATGAAAGATAACTGTAGTTTTCCTTTAATACACAATGTGTGGTAGCCATTACTACTGTGTCTATCATGATAAAAACTGTAAAAAATTTACACAGCAGAGGACTAGACCATCAAATATAGGGCGGTTTCTAATTGTTCCTCCACTTCTATTATCCTTGTTGTAAGAGGTAGGGGGAAGGGGTGATGAGTGAAGGTGGGGGTTATAACAACCAAGGAGACTCCTTGGGGCCATATTCCCTGACTGCCTCCACTTACCTTGATTTACTGGTCCTGTTTACATCAGGTGAACTGTTAAGAGAATTGGAGGAAGACTTATGTGATTCCTGGCTGCCGTTAATACTTTCTGACGAGTGTGACGATCTACTCAACCCACTGTCCCTGACAGAGAAGACAAAAAAAAATTCACATGAAATATGAAAGCAAACTTGACATAGCATCTCACAGAAGGAGAAAAGGTTTCGTCCCCAACTAAAATTCCATGTCCTTTCAGATAAGGCATTAGTAGCTAACATATATCCTTCCTTTTGCCCCCCCCCCCCCCCTGTCTCAAACCTGTATCAGTGACTGGATAACATTGCAAACTTAAAGTCTTAGCAAATGATATGTTCTCTTTAAATAAAGATTAATGCAAATTAAAACCTTTTAAAAATGAAATGGGTCCTATCTGACATTTACACAAAACACTTGCTTTTAAATGGATCTATGCAACAACACACAAAAGTGCTAAATTCACATGAAATTGGCAATTTTAAAACCCTCAACCCCAACCCACCCCACTTACAATTTCATCGAACTGCCAATCAGGCAAAGGGAGGAATGTTTTGGACAGAAAACTGGTTTACATGACCTAAGTAACCACCTGTTCCCCCATCCTTCCCTTGTCAAAGTTTCCCACCCCTACAACTACCAGTCCCCAGTCATCATGCAGGTTACCCCCCCCCCCCCACCCACCCCCGAAAAAAAAAAAATCACCAAAAATGACAAAGCCACACCTTTTCCTCCTGCTTGGTTTATCCTTGCCATCAGCGCTACCAAAGCTGTGAGCTGTTGCACTTCGTGACCTAGCTGGTCTAGGTGGTTGAACTTTGACCTGTAATGACATCAGCATTACATTGTTACACAATCTCATTCCACACATAAGGCATTTCAACTTATTACTTCAGGTAAGACCTTCCAAATGTAAAACAGGAAGTTACAGAGCATTAAAAAAGTGAGGAAGTATTCCTTTAAGGATAATAAATAGGTCGGAAGTGAATAGTACTTTGCCTGCAAAAATGGCCCATCTCCGATTCCTCTTTCTTATGTATTTTATGACAAAGCCTGGATGCAACTTATTCCAGATGACTGGTTATTTATTACAGACCAAGTTTAACTTTTAAACAGGATACGATCAATTCCCCCTAAAAATTTACATCACTACGGCAACTCTCAACTTGCACAGTAAAGACTTGGACCGATTATTTCCATGGCAATAAGACATCACAATCACAACCAATAAAATGTGACAAGTCTTCCTGTTTTACAGCCTCCTGATTCACCATTGTTTTACATATCCTACACTAATGTGTTACACAGCGAACTATTTTCTTCGTATAGCTTTAACTAATTATCCAACCAGCTGTGGAAGTGTTTTATAATCCACTTTCTGTTTCTGTAAATGACGATCAATTTGTGGGACTTCCATGACCACTATTCGAGGAAGAGGAAACCAACATTCATCACCGATTGTGGCAATCAGACGATTTTCCAGTAAGGACCATATTTGATACCTCTCCACGATTTCAGTCTCACTCATATTTCCGAATTCAAGTATCACCTTTAGGTAAACAGCACTCCAAAATACAGGCTTCTAAGAAGTGAAATCCAACTCTCATGAAATGTGCAAAACCACTTCCCCATATAACCACAGAGAATGAGCTTACAATTACTTTTGTTATTATTGTCCACATTGCAACAAATCAATGGAATACTCTGTTAAGCATTGCGTAAGGACTTCTGATTTATAAAGATAATTTAGGCCTTGAATTACAGTTATTTTTACCATGCTAAATGACCACAATCTTGGAGGAAGCCTTAGTAATTTGACGTCAGTTGATTGACGTACTCAACAGTTTAGATCAAATTTGTTTTCTTTTCACATAAAAAAGATTAACTTCATATGGGAAAGTTGTAGCTTGCTCTTGGACATGAAAACCACCTTGCTGTGACCCAGCCTGGGATGGAAACTCAAACCTATCCGTTGTTAAGGCTTAACTGCTTCAAATACCAATCACTTGATGCACTCATCACCTAATGCACTCATCCACTGCCAAGTGGATGTCACATCACAACCATAAATGACAGTGAGGAACATTTCCTCACATCATTGTTTGATAACTTGCCTCATCCAAGATGTTATTTCACAAATATTTATGATTTTTCTTCTAAATTGCTACAATAAAGCACTACCTGTGGGTTTGCTTGGCTCTTCTCTTCTGTTTCAACACCATTGTACTTGCTAATGTTGTCCAGAGTCTGAGATCTGTTTCGGAAGGCTTTCTTAAATGACATTAGAAGGCCGGACCGCCCACCGCTTCCGTCTAACTTTATCTGGCCCTGACTGCTAGATTGTAAGGGGGCTAGAATGTCAAAACCTAAATGAACAAAAGATAAGACTGTGGTTATCTCAGTGCCAGGATAAGGAAGGGTTAGGTAAGGGCCTGGTAAGGGTGAAAATATCAGGGTTACATGTGTCGGAGGTGTAACCATCAGAATCTAAATTGACATCCTCTACTGGCGTACGGCAGCAACTTTACAACTCATTCAACAGGTGTAGTGAATGATACTACGTCTAAAGCACCACATGAATATAGGTTTAATGTATGCAGTAATCATCAAAATTTGTTAAGTATTCTCCTATCCAACTTTATCTGCACTCAACAGCCGAACAAATATTGACATAATCCTTGCAGCAAATGACCATTTCCTGTCCAGTTTTTCCTATCAATGTTTCCCACAGTACTGTGATGGGTTGTGTGCAGCTTTTTTCCACACCTGTGTGCACACAAATAAATGCACTTGTACTGTAGGAAGTAGCAGAACTTCAAGCGCAGTTTCTAAAGCACTGTCAAGTTATGAGCAGTTTCTAAAACACTGTCAAGTCAGTGTGCCTCCAGACCAGACAGGAGTTAAAACTTAAAAGACATATAATCAAGAAAATCTTCCCCTGCCATCATTTTTCTCATCAATTATTTTTTCTTCTAAAGTGACCTACATCTCAACATCCAATTTAAAACTATACACCAAACATGAAGAACTGCGTTATCTAATATTCACCCCACAGGCAAAATACACAGAAGCTTTATATGGCTACGAAACTTCATAATTGTACACTGCAAAACTGTATAGATATATGGAAGGGGGGAGAGAAATAAAAGGGATGAAAGGATGCATTTTTTTTTTCTTTTTTTGAACAGTTGGTTGTTTTTTCTTTCTTCTTCTTTATTTTCTAATACTTACCAGCTATTGCACAATACAGGTCTTCATTCTTTTGCAGAAGCTCACCATACAAGTTATCCAGAAGAGCACTTCTGGTGCGCCTCTGTGTGGAAAGGAAGAAAAACAAAGTATGCTGTTATAGCTACCAGTGACATGTCTCATGCATTTTGCTGTTTAAACTAAGAGATCTGCCCCCCCCCCCCCAGAATTCCAACAGTAGGGGACATAAGTTACAGTAAGGGGAATGAAGGAGGGGATGGGGCTGTTCCAATATTTGACATACATATCATGTTCAACATGGTGAGAATAAATGATACAGAGACATACCCATTTGCTACTGATGTATTAAACCGCAATGATAATTGGAGAACACCATCGTTACATGTGCCCAAATCGGAAATCCTAATACTACATATTAGCTAGTATGCCAGGGGATGCATTTCTAGTGGTATGAATGTAACATATGCACAAATTGACTTCAAAGAGGGACTTATAAGGAAACTGGGCATTGAGAATATGTGTAGGTCAAGTAATTTCTCTAGGTGCTGGAATAGTCTGAAATTCTGCTACGAATCTTCATTGTCATGTAGCCTCTCCCACACCCTAGCATCTTCAAAATTTTAGCAACCCTAAAAAGAAATCCTGAAGATATTTACAGCTTTCTTGCAATGCTATGAAGCAAAAGTTAGAAGAGCAAAACAAGAAACAAGAGGGAAAAGACAAATTTGATCATCATACCTGTATGCTGGCAAATTTCTCTGCTTTGTAACATGCATTTTCAGCATTGATTAATTTGGTCAGTAAGAACTCTCCAAATTCAGGACTTTTCTTGAAAATTGGGGGACTAAGAAGGGCTGGACCAAAGGGAGGAACATCGTCACGAGCTGTCACAGCAACCTGTGAAAAGGATCAGAAGGTAAATTAAAGCCATGCAGATGGATCATATGAACTTCCAGGAATGGACTAGGTCTTACTAGAAAATATACAAGAGGATGCCAACTTTCCTAGGGGAGAGGGATGGGGCGGGGGGAGGGGGGGGAGGAGGCAATTCAAAACAATGCCCATAAAATTTCCCTTATACACCCTAAAATTTTTTGAAGACCTTCAGCATCAATAATAAACCCCAATTATGGATACTTTTAAGTGCTCCTCCAAGCCTATGGTCCCATCCCTTTCACAGCTGAAATATGGGTCAATATAATATACCCTCTTCCAGGGTTTAACTGTGTTGACCTTTCAACTTTGAATCACTTTTTTCTAGTCATTACATATTCTTGCCAGTATTTGGACTTCTTTCTAGATCAAAGCTGAGGCGAAAATCTTTGCAAGTCAGGCATGATGAGAACTCTTTCACTAAAATAATTTAAAAAAGGAATAAAGTAAACAGTCTTCCCACTTTATGAGTTAAAATCGAAAGAACCCTGGAAATCCTTGTTTTCATTCTTCCTTTTGACTGTGTGCTCCCATGGCAACAGATTTAGAAGTTATGTTTTCTCTGACCAAACTCTCCCTTCCAGTCAAGGTCTAATTCTGACTCTTTCTCAATATTTCTGTCCCTTTGTTCTTCCCAATGATTACACTGTGAGCAGAGAAAGCATGCTACCTGCAAACACCCAACACAGGAAGTAATAAACTACACTAGCTGGGTAACTACAGCCTTTGATTGTTCCCAATGATACCAATCTCTTGGGAAATTGATGCTTCACTCAATTCCTTTCCGTAAATCAACAATTCATTCTTACTTATCAGTTGAGCTTCCATCGTAACACAAATATTAAGCAAATTTCATTGCACAGAAAGAAAATCACTCGTGTCATTAATACAAAAGGATCTTGACAAAATATCTTTCCTTTCATGAGAAAATGCAATGGGATTGGCAAGCCGGTGTCATGTCTATAGCCAAAGTAGGCATACCCTGCTCTGCATGCCCCCCCCCCCCCACCTTCAACATCGAGTACTATGAAATATCTACCGAGTCCACTTATCTTTCCTGGGCCCATGAACAGACCCACCATCCCAGCATACCCCCAGCCCTCTGTACACAGGCCCACATGGACTGTTTGTACATGCGTAACATTAAATATCCCAGTAGGACCAATATCTTCAAAAACACCTAGGTAAGTTTCAGTTTTGCTTTCTGCATTTATGAAATCAAATGCTTTGTTTGCTAACAACATTATCCTTTTAAAAAATAAATCATTCACATCTTCCATTCAGCAGCAGCTCAATACCCTTTAGAAATTATCTCAGCTCTTGAAAACATCGACTCAACAAACTGATCTGCTGGAATTATTAACTTAAAGTGGCAAAACTTCCAAAAGTACTCCCTTGGCAAAAAAAGATAGCTGTTCATAATTCTCTCACAAGAATATACAAGATCACAGACAGTGGATTTATTTGCTCAAGCTGCTTTCAAAAACATCTTGTAATGACCGAATCTCACCATTTATGACACGGGAGAGTTATTAATCAGTCCAAATGGAATCTGCCAAGGAAAAACCTGATGTGCCAAACCAGCTCACAAAACAGCTGTGTACAGGCATTCAATTTGCTCATTATAAGCTTATCAAATTACTACAAATTAGAATTTAAAAAATGCAGGAGGATTGCATGTTTTTAAACTCAATTTAGCCGCAAGGAGGAATTATGTACAAAACCCTTGAAGGTATGCTGGTTCCAGCAAGTCAATAACACAGACTGCTATAATGCAGAGTTTAGTCCTTTACGTCAATGAGAAGATGTCAAAGAAGATCACTTGTTTTGACAAAACTAGCTCATAAAAGCTAGTCCACAAAAAAAAAAAAAAAAAATCCTCAAATAGGCAATTTAAGATGAAACAGTAAGATGGAAGAAATTATTTTAACTCTCCACGTTAATGGTCGCCAGGAAATTTCAGGACTGGGTAAGGGAAGGGGAAATCTTGTGCTTATCAATAATACTGACAGAACAGTGCATCACTTTCAAAAAATCAAATTCAGCCTATTGACAATATCTGCAATGTCAAAATCTGATGAAAGGCACGCTGTGGGATCCAGCACTTTTCAGGCCCCTGGCAAACCACTCTCTTTTGCTTCCCCCTTAAGTTACACACAAATTTCTCTTATCAATCAGCTGTTAATCTACTAACTGTAGTAACTTCTAGATGTGTTTACTTTATACTCGACAACTGAAATGAAACAGGCAATACACTTCTGTTTACAGCCACCATCTTAAATATTGTTCCTTCTTCATTTTATTTTAATTAATATTAATTATTTTCCACTACAGGACAAATGGGCATCTTATGGGGCCTTAGCCCTCCTTTGCCCTTTAACCTGTTATGTTATGTTAAATGTAGTAATTTACTCCCACCTCTCATCACTAGCTGTTTCTAATCATGCGAATATTTTTGCAACTAAATCGATAAGTTTCTGCTAGAGTACTCTTTCAGTTAACTTTAATTTGCAACACTTAAGTTCTGAAACATCTGGAAAGATGCTTGTCAGAAAAATAAATGATATCAGAATACAGTTAAGGGGCTCCTCATACCCCCTTATCTTATTTACAGTTCCAGAGTTCTTGTCTCTCACCTTATAACGAGTGTTTTCTGTGTTGGGCTCGATGACTTGTACTACGATGTAACAATGAAGGAAATTAGAAGCGATAGTATCTGGAATAAATGGAGTGTTTTCTTCTTGGAAAACGATTGCCACGATATCATTTCCAATGTGCCTCTTTCGCTGAAGCTGCAAAAAGAAATGCAACTAAAATGTCACCCTACATTTCCTTCAACCTATTGAAACAGATCAATTCAAATTGTAGGTTTCCTCTCCTCTTCAACTGTGAAATACTAGACACAGGAACATGAGAAAAGAATCATTCATAAAGCAAATTATACATTAGACTAGGATCATAGTTAGCTTAAAGAAGATTGCAAAGAAGCTTTGATGGTTTGCAACGTAAAGAACACCTGGAGGCTGACTTGCATTACTACAATAGGGTAAAGTAATAAGCATTCTGCTCACATGGTTTCCATGCCAACGATGAAAGATTGGCATTGTATGAAACTTCTCAACTTCTCACAAATGAGGTCTCAAATCGATTGATAGTCGTGACGAGACTCCTACAGGGACAGTATCATTGCTAGAGAGCTCTTCTAAATATAACGTCCTCATCATCCTCCCATAAACCTGAATTGCATATCAGACATTTGCATGGAACGACGCACGTTCCAGCGCTTCCTCACTCAGCCAGTGTACTGGCAATGTGAAGCTTCCTCACTCAAGTGGAAAATAAAGTTTCACGCAAGAACACCTTTCCAAATGCACCCTCAGGAAGGCTGGGAAACGGAGCGGATTTAAACGAAAACAAAAAACAATCACCTGGTGACTTGGAGGATGCAACCAAAATGATGAGAAGAATGTTAAGAGGAAGAGGGAAACAGGGCAGTACTGCAAATAAGGATAGAGGGAAGTAGACAGCTGTAACTTACCTGTTGAACATCGCCCTCTGTATATGGAAGCATTGTTGAAACATGGAACATGATCTGATTGCCTTTGTACTGGCTGTATATGGAATGTGTGCCTGTCTGACCGTGATTTACATCTAGACCTCCTCGGAAGCTGTAAATCAAATGGAAAAGGGGGTTGCAATTTGATGAGAATTTTTTTTTTCACAGAAAAAAAAGAGGAGAGTCTAAGATGTCCATAATAAGTAATTCAATAAGACAATATAAGATAATACACACACTTATATTCAATGTGAAGAGAGCTATGCAAGGATTATCCCAATTATCACCACCCATCTTCTATCCCCCTGCTGCCAACACCTCTTGAAAAAAAAATCGAAGAGAAATTTTTATTAATATAGCTAAGGCTTTATGCCCCACTCCCCACCCCCGCTCCTCTCCTTAACTGAATCCTATTTAAAGAACATGCCACTGTTTACCTTTCTAAAGGAAGAACCAAATCATTCTCAAAAACAGCCTAGTCTACACATAATTTTTCCTCAGGTGATGAAATCCTCAACCTACCTAAAACTTTTCCCCAATGTTTCTCACCAAATGTTCCTAATTATGTGAAATGCTATTATCTAAACATAAAACTAAAGTTATGTCATCACTCCCCTGATATATTAGCAGATTTCTTTTTTTCTCTCTTTTTTCTTCTTGCACGGTTTGTCATAAACTGTTTACCAGCTTGTCTCAGCATCGGATGTACAACGGTACCTTTGGACATAATTCAATCACTGCCATACCCCACATAACCTCAAAGACTGAATGCCACACTCATAATGCCACAAAACATCAATACATCGATCATTCTTAACTCAATGGAACATTGCAACAGCGGCACAGATAAAGCAAGCCCGACTCTTAAGTGGCAAGGCGGCGTTTTACAGCCAAAGAAATGCTCTCAAAGTGTACCACTGAGATTTCATGCGTAACCAAAGCGATGACATCTCCTTTGCCTTTGCAAATTTTTTCCAACTTCTAGTATAAATCAAGTGTTTTATGTTTCTCTCTGCATCATGCAATTCCTTTTTTCCCCCGTATTTCAAGCACATGATATTCCTAGCCTCGTCAGGGCCTGATTTGATGTAATTTCTGACTGTTCAGCCCAATTAATATCCCTGACAACGAGAAGGCGGCCAGGTCACCAAGCACATCACGCAGGTTGGCACAAATAAGATCTCATTTGATGCATGGAAATACTGCTTATTTATGCCTCGGTTACCTTTCAAGTTATTGGCATAGCAAAGTGTGTTGAGGAAAGAAAAAAACAGGGCGATAAAAATAACCAGAATGCAAAAATGCATTGAGGTTTCGATGATATATGTTCTATTCCAAATAATGCCATGATGTCCCATGTCTTTCAGTCACTGGTCAAGTGCTATCTTAACATGTTGGAAAAATAATTTTAGGTTCATATTTGATCTTGGGAATTCCTGGGAAATTTTGCATTTTGACATCTGATGACTCAAGATGATGATCTTGGGAATTCTTGGGAAAATTTGCTTTTTGCCTTCTGGTGAACTCATGAGACGATCTTGGGAATTCTTAAAATTTTGCTTTTTGACCCCAGATGACCTTTGACCTCCATCAAAAACGACAGGGTTCTTCCTCTTACCATAATGCATGTACATACTAAGTATGAAATTTATTCAAGCTTCCTCTCTTGAGATATCATGCTAAAAACATTTTCAGTGTTTGACCCCCGGTGACCCTACATGACCTTTGACCTCCACCAAACATAATAGCATTCATCTTCCCACCATAACAGATCCACATACTACCTATGATATCTATCCAAGCTTCCTATCTTGAGATATCGTGTCAACATGGTTTTCAGAGTTTGACCTCCGGTGACCCCAGATGACCTTTGACTGCCACCAAAAATGATTGGGTTTTTCCTCTTACCATAACACATCTACATACTAAGTATGAAATTTATCCAAGCTTCCTAACTTGAGATATCCTGTTCACAAGGTTTTCAGCATTCGACCCCTGGTGACCCCAGATGACCTTTGACCTCCACCCAAAACAATAAGGCTCTTCCTCTTACCATAACGCATCTACATACTAAGTATGAAATTTATCCAAGCTTCCTACCTTGAGATATCGTGTTAACAAGGTTTTCAGCATTCGACCCCCGGTGACCCCAGATGACCTTTGACCTCCATCAAAAACGATAGGGTTCTTCCTCTCACCATAATCTATCTACATACTACGTATGAAATTTATCCAAGCTTCCTAACTTGAGATATCATGTTAATAAGTTTTTCAGCATTCGACCGCCGGTGACCCCAGATGACCTTTGACCGCCACCAAAAATGATAGGTTTTTTTCTCTTAGTATAACGCATCTACATACTACTTATGAAATTTATCCAAGCTTCCTATCTTGAGATATCGTGTTAACAAGGTTTTCAGCATTCCACCCCCGGTGACCCCAGATGACCTTTGACCTCCATCAAAAATGATAGGGTTCTTCCTCTTACCATAACGCATCTACATACTAAGTATGAAATTTATCCAAGCTTCCTATCTTGAGATATCGTGTTAACAAGGTTTTCAGAGTTTGACCTCCGGTGACCCCAGATGACCTTTGACCTCCACCAAAAATGATAGGGTTCTTCCTCTTACCATAATGCATCTACATACAAAGTATGAAATTTATCCAAGCTTCCTAACTTGAGATAACGTGTTAACAAGGTTTTCAGCATTCGACCCCCGGTGACCCCAGATGACCTTTGACCTCCATCAAAAACGATAGGGTTCTTCCTCTTACCATAACGCATCTACATACTAAGTATGAAATTTATCCAAGCTTCCTATCTCGAGATATTGTGTTAACAAGGTTTTCGGAGTTTGACCCCCGGTGACCCCAGATGACCTTTGACCCCCACCAAAAACAATAGGGTTCTTCCTCTCAATATGGGGCATCTATGTACCAAGTTTGAGAACTGTCAGAGTTTCCCTTCTTGAGATATCGTGTTAACGAGCAAAGTGTCACAAACACACATACACACACACATACACACACACACATACACACACACGCACATACACACATACATACACACATACGCCATCATGAATGCATTGGTTTCTCTTATCATCGAAACCAAAAACTGAAGACACCTTGTATCTGAGGAAAAGATACCAATGTGTTGACACAAATTTTGTAACATGAAGTTCAGATATCTGCTGGGGAGGATGAAAAAGACTCAACATTGTTTGGAATTGATTTAAAGTGAGGACCAGATTTTGTACTCTTTCAGTCATGGATTACATCAGCTTCTCTGAAATTTAATTAGCCATGGTATACTAAGTGCTATGAAGGTTTTTCTTTTTCATTTTTTTTTTCTTTTTCTGATAGTTTCCTCAAAATTCAAATGGTTCTACAGGTTAAAATTTGGTTTTCAAAGCTCCTTTCTACAATGGGTATCATGTACTTTTCCTGTTACCAATGGCAAAATAGGAGGATAAATGAAGAGGGTGGGATGGGGGGGGGGACGCAAGGAGGCCAGCTACCAGCATATTATTTATTTGTCCATTTGCCCTTATTTATCCTTTTACTTTTTGGTCAGCTTTCCTGTAAAAAGTCACTGTCTGCCTGAGTATTATCACTCATGTGAGACTGAGGAGTCACCCAAACTATGATCCCCCCACCCAAACTAATAATGTCCCATCCTCTCCCTTCTTTATCATTATTCATTTCATTGTGTTAATTTTCTTTCCCCTTCACTCCCGACTATTGCCTGACCCCGTCCGTTCTCTTCCCTCCACATTCATTTAATCCTGCTTACTTCCTTCCCTACACCTCCATCTCCTGCTCCTTCCCTTTCTCTTTTCAATGTCTCCATCTTTATTTTTATCACTTTCCTCTTTCCTTCCCCTTCCTCTTCCCCATCCTCCCTACCCCCATGAACCCCCATCCCTACCCCTTCTCATCTTCCATCTTTTTACACTACCATTTTAAGACCTAAAGATGACTTACCCCTGGAAATTTTTCAGCTCCACCTTGTCTCCCAAGAGTGAGAGGAATTCCTCCAGGGCAGGACTAGATGTCTTGTTATCAAACATCTCTTCCTCCGTAGTCTGGCCCTGGGTCTGGTAGATCACCCCAAACTTGAAGGAATTCACGACACAATGCTCGTCATATTTGACGATCATGTGAGAGGCCTGGAAAAGAAGAGTAAAGGTGAACATACTGATATTGCAAAAAATTTGGAAGGTGCTTTGCTGAAAGATTTTCCCCCTACCTGTTGGCAGCAAATAGATACCCCCTCCCCCACCCCACTCGCCTCAAACCTTCATTACCAGCAGACTGCACTGGGGCTGATTGATGGTAATGCATTTCAAGTGTGATCTATTTGTTTAATACAAGTTACGTCTTGAACATTATTTCTTTCCTCTTTCTTTTACCACAAAAGTTAAATGGGGTTGGGAGGTTACTTCTTTTCTTACAAAAGACACACAAGATTTGAATTTCCACGACAACAACAGGACAGACTTGCAGACTGCAAAAGCAGTGAAAACATTTGAAAAGAATGCACTTACCCTTGCTTCAAATTAAATGTCACCTTTAAATCTAACAATGTTTTTGAGACCATATTTATTATACTATATGCTCACCAATCAAGTAAAACAGATACACTTTTGTTAAGCAAATTCCTACTGATTATTCAACAGACTTCACAAATAAACAGATGAGCTTACTTCATTAAAGCCAGGAAATCTGAACCTAAAAGATATCTTATTTCAAAAGGAACATAGTTGCCTGAGGTATTTTTCTCAAAACTAATTCCATATGACCCTTTCTAATTCCTTACCTTTGGATATAAAATAGGTTGGTACCTCTCAGCAGTGACCTTATCACACAGGGCCTGGAAAATTAAGAGACAAAACAGGTCAGACCATGAAATCCAGAAAAGACTGCAAGACTTGCTCAAGTATCAGGCCTGTACTATACAGAGCAAAATGGAGGTGGTATAAATACCAGCAAGATGGTAAGTGTTGTGGAAGAGCATCTTAATAAGTCGGGTCTGGGGAACACCCTCTCCAACTCCTATACCCCTCCTAGTCACCATAAATTTTTCAAAATGAAAATGAAAATTGTGCATTCTGATGGGTTTGGGCACTAAATTATACACATTTCTTCCTCAGTCCTAATTCATTGCAAATGAACAAGGAAAATTGTGTGCGAAGTTTTTGAGGTTGAAAGAATTGATACTTCCATCAGCTGACCATGCTTAGACAAGACAAATGGCAAAAAGCCAGACTGTCACAGTCATGAAGGCTGTTTCATTGACTACTACGATTCATATCAAAAACTTTTTGTTTTTTGGTTTTGGTTTTGGTTTTGATTTTTTTATTTTTGTTTCATTTCTAAGAATTGCAGTTGATCAAATGTTACAAAGTAATAAGAACAGAAGAAGTGTTCTAAAATGAACAATCAATTCCTTTGCAAATGATTGGACCACATCAAATGACCATGTCTCCAAAGTTAATTATGAAATTGATAAAATTAAATCTTAGATAACAGCCGGGGGATGATCACTTACTTTGGCAAGTTTAACAGGAGTGAGGGGCTCTGATTGACCGTTCCAAGGCAAAACTTCGTAAATCGTTCCGGCCTTCGACCTATAATAAGAGCAATACAAAAAGATGTATTTCTTACAGGGTATGAGCCAATGATAAAGCTAGCATGAAAGACATTCATATTACTGCAGTAAGAACATCATTTCAAATTTTGTAAAATAAATTACTCCTCCAAATTTCCTCTTACCCACTGACCCCCCCTCCTCCCCCATCCCAGGAGAAACCAATACTGCCATTCCTATCATACTAAAATTATTCACACGTTGATAATGCAGGAATTTTCTGGACAGACTTGAAATCATCCATTCTTGTCAAAATCCTCCTTCGATCATTACCGACCATCACTTATAGATAATCTGCAAACGGCATCTAAATATTCCAAAATTTCTGAAGGTCACATCATTTTGCCTCTCAGAATTTCAATTTAACTTGATCTATCTTTAAAGCAAAACATTGTGGCTAAGGCAAAACATGAGATTCTTTTCAACATTGGATGGATTCAGATTGGTAAGCTATTGACTAACATCTATCTGAGCTTGTATCAAGACAAAGTGTTGAAAGGAATGGCTCCTATCAATCATGTGACAATATTTTTGGTACTTCTTTGTTGAATTCCACAGAATAACTCCTTGGTTTACAGTCAGTATTCGATGCATTTATACAAAAATGTTATGAAAGATACTTGTGAGTGAAATAAGAGGAGATATGTAAGATTTAGCAGATTTTTGAACGTATATAAACTTGGGATGACTGAGATCTCCCTTTAAGTACCATATTCATTCAAAAAGTAGGGTAGTATGTAACTATTTAAACACAGTATCTATACTTAATGTCATGATGATGAGACTAGGAATGACAGGAAAAGTGTGACTTCTTTAAATTCCAGGAAATTATGACAAAATTGGAAACATTACCCACAAAAATAGATGAAGAAAAAAGTTAATTGCAAAAACAGATGAAAACAGCTCTCATAAACAATTGATCAGAAGTCATGGATAACAAAGCATTAGGAGAGCAAGTGTGACTTACAGTGCACTTGTTTCCTCGTTTACCTAAGCCCCATAAGTGTTTCAAATATTTCATTACTTAAAGAGTATCATGACCTTTTGAAAGATCAACTGCCTTAAAGAAAAAGACCTTTCAAATTAGTCAACATCCTGATCACTTAAAGCCACTGCTTTTGACGAAAACATCCAGTTACAACTAAAAAAGGAAACAGAGATAGCTGATGCATCAAAACAGAGCTGCAAATGGTGAGACAAGTTACGAAATGGCATAGGGACTTAACTACTTTCAGTTCTGAATAAACATAACCCTTCAACAATTCAACGTCATATAGCCTGCATATCAAGGATTAATTGATTTTCCAGAAGTGTTACTAATCCTTGGCAAATGTTTCTCATTGTTTGATAAAATGATATGAGTTTCCAACATCATGGCAGGAAGATGAAAATCCATGCCATCTACAGCATAAAGGCTACTGATTAAACCAATCTTGGCAAAGGAAAGTTCAGCATATTACTGATGTAATCACTTCCTTTGAAACTACATTACTTGTCTTGACGGCTTCCTTTGTGCCTAACCAAGATATTTGTTCCGTTCACTTTTTATCTTCCTAAAAGGATAAAAACATGACCTAGGTTCATGTACCTTGAATTCTCATCAAACAGATTCACCAGATGTAATAAAAGTTGCTAAGCAACACCTAAGAAACACATACAGTAACTTGATGTAAACATGGAAAAAGTTCTTAAACACGTAAACAATGACCAGTTGTCTAAATTCTAAAGAACCATTTTCTCAGAGAGGTGATACATCTCAACACTGCAACTGCTTAGCACAGTGAAAGCCACTGAAGCTTAAAGGTCAAGAGCAGTCGCCCCAAACTTATTTTGAAGCAACAGCTAAATCTCACAATTGTCTTCTTATTTCTCTTCAAAGTATCTTGCATAATATGTTAGGACTTTAATATTGCATATTCAAGGTAAACCAATCAGTTACTTCTTGTAAATTTCACATTTGAGGAGAAAAAATATTGTCACATGACTCTCAAGAGCCAATCATGAAACAGGACAGTCTACTACACTACTTCAAGTTGGGGTGACTGCATTTCCCCTTTAATTAATTCCCACAACTACCATCAATTTTAAGCTTTTCAGGAAACTTAGCTTTCAAATTTTACTGTCAGCTTCAACATAAGGTGTAAAGGATAGCCCAGAACATGACTTGCATGAGGCCATCATTCCCACAGTCTAACACCTGAATCAGAAATATGCTTCTATACTGAAAGCTGATGTTTAGCTCTTAATTGCTAAATGCTGGTTTGTGGTTTTATGAACACCTGCTGAAATACTGCAAAGCCTCACCACAATATACACATCGTAACTCCAGGTATCAACGATCTATCTACATGGTATCTTTACCTTTATTTACATTTACAGCCCCACGGTCCTTGTCTTACGAACAAAATTGGTAGTTAATTTCATTGGTCCTACAGCCTAGTGGTCCATAGCCCATTGTTCTTACAATCAAAGGGATTCTGTATGTCACTACAGGACGAATGGACTGAAGGACCCATGTGCTTTAGCACTAACAGGCCACAGGGCTAACTGATGGTCATTTTCAGTGTAAACCATAGGACAATCTGGCTGCTGAACTTAAGGGCACTCCCTTGATTTACTGTGAAGCAAAAAATCCTGCACACTGGAGAATTTGCTTGTAATACAGTACCTGGCCACACTCTAAATTGTTCCATGGCTAAAATAACCAGAAAGCCTAAAGGCTTAGTGATTCCTTGCCGAATGGGGATGCTTTGTTGTACTGAGGTTTATCCCTCAAATTTATCTTCCTTGACTACATCATTTTATGATACTTTAACAATTTCACCTCTGCTGACCTCACATGAACTTTGAACCCCACCAAATATAACAAAAAAGAAAAACGAAAGTGTCTTGAAAGGACTTCAACTCCAATGGATCTTGGATCTTGAAAATTCTAGGGAAATTTTGTTTTTTGACCTCTGGTGACCCCTGATGACTATCTTGGGAAATTTTGCTTTTTGACCTCTGGTGACCCCATATAACAATCTTGGAAATTCTTGGGAAATTTTGCTTTTTGACCCTTGGTGACCTCAGATTACAATCTAGGGAATTCTTGGGAAATTTTGCTTTTTGACCTCTGATAACCCCAGATAACGATCTTGGGAATTCTTGGGAAATTTTGCTTTCTGACCTCTGGTGACCCCAGAGGACAATCTTGGGAATACTTGCGATATTTTGCTTTTTGACCTCTGATAACCCCATATGATGATGATCTTAGGAATTCTTGGGTAACTTTGCTTTTTAACCTATAGTGACCCCAGATGACAATCTTGAGAATTCTTGGGAAATGTTGATTTTGATCCCAGTAACCCCAGATGACAATCTTGGGAATTCTTGGGAAATTTTGTTTTTTGACCTCTGGTAACCCCAGATGACCTTGACCTCCACCAAAATTGATAAGGTTTTTCCTCTCAACATGGCAAATTTATATACCAAATATGAAAAGTGGCTGTCACTGCTATCTTGAGATATCGTGATTACAAGCCATTTGCAAGGTTTCTGTAGTTCAACCTCTGGTGACCTCAGATGACCTTTGACCTCTACCAAAAACAATAGCGTACTTCCTCTCAACATGACAAATCTATATCCGCTATTCCAATCTTGACATATCCCAATTTCAAGGTTTTCAGTCTTTGACCTCTGGTGACCTCTGGTGACCTCAAATGACCTTTGACCTCCACCAAAAACAATAGGGTTCTTCCTCTTGACATGCAAAATCTGTATACCAAGTATGAAAAGTGTCGGCCTTTGCTATCTTGAGATATCGTGTTTACAAGGTTTTCGCCGTTTAACCTCTGGTGACCTAAGATCACCTTTGACCTCTACCAAAGACAATAGGGTTCTTCCTCCCAACATGACAAATCTATATACCAAATATGAAAAGTGTTGGTCATTGCTATCTTGAGATATCGTGTTTACAAGCCGTTTACAAGGTTTTCGCAGATTAACCTCTGGTGACTTCAGATGACCTTTGACCTCTACCAAAAACAGTAGGCTTCTTCCCCTTGACATGACAAATCTGTATACCAAATATGAAAAGTGTCGGCCTTTGCTATCTTGAGATATCGTGTTAACAAGGTTTTTCGCAGTTTAACCTCTGGTGACCTCAGATGACCTCTGACCTCTAACAAAAACAATAGGGTTCTTCCTCTCAACATGACAAATCTATATACCAAATATGAAAAGTGTCAGTCATTGCTACCTTGAGATATCGTGTTTACAAGCCTTTTACAAGGTTTTCACAGCTTAACCTCCAGTGACCTCAGATGACCTTTGACCTCTACCAAAAACAATAGGGTTCTTCCTCTTGACATGGCAAATCTGTATACCAAATATGAAAAGTGTCGGTCATTGCTACCTTGAGATATCGTGTTTACAAGGTTTTCGGTTTTTGACCTCTGGTGACCTCAAATGACCTTTGACATCCACCAAAAACAATAGGGTTCTTCCTCTCAATATGACAAATCTATATACAAAATATGAAAAGTGTCGGTCATTGCTAGCTGGAGATATCGTGTTTACAAGCTAAGCGTCACATACACACACACATACACACATACGCACACACACACACACACACACACGCCATCACCATCGCATAGATTCCTTGCCTGCCTTCGGCAAGGAATCAAAAACCGGAAAGGGCATGCCAAATGAACTTCTGAGGACAGATATATCAAGGCAATGATCCCAAGCAAAACTGGAATCAAGCCACAACATTAGAAACTGAAGGATACCAAATAGATAAAATACAGAAGGGCACCAAGGCCACTATGGCTTCATCGCTGAGTAATTTTTGAGGGGCATAAAGGCAAAGCCATGAGTTCAAAAGGCATGGCCTCCAGTACCTCACATTTTGCACACCCTGTAATGGTGCCACCTACATATACTGAAGATCATTGATGAGTGACTGCATAGGTTACCTTTAAGAAACAAAGAAGGCTTAAAACCCAGTTTTCTATCAGCCAAGAAAAGAGGTTGAGATCACCTTACCTGAGAATGATCTTAAGTTGGTCCATGTCTTCATATTTATCTGCTTTAACAGACATGATAAGAGGTCCTAGGTCCTCATCGAAAGCCAAGTAGTTGGTGTGTTCCTAAATGAAAAAAGAGGACATTGGACATAAATGGTAGATATCATACACACAAAATTTATGACTGAGTTACAGCATTCCCATCTGCAAAATGTGTGAAATTTTTATCCTGTCTGTGTATCTCATCAAAATTTCCTTTTAAGATGCAAATTTTTCAGGTTTATTTTTTTCTCATGGGAGAAAAACTTCATTGAAAGTTTGTGTTTCCCACTTCTTTCTCACTACACCTCATATAAACCTTCCTTTCCATTATCCTGGGAGGGGGGCTTTCACCTGAGGGACAGACTTTCAGGTGGGAGTCAGCTATTCAGAGGAAATTACGGATATGAAAGAAATTGTGTACAAAACGTGTTTAATATACATCATGCAATATTCTTTCCCTTTCATACATGAAATGCTATTCTAAAGTACCACACTACTTTTCAATGCTGTGCTCACCTTATGCAATGCATTGATCTAATTGGGATAGGGGTTTTAGAATATGCCCATGGTATTTCCTGCCTTTCATAAGAGGCAACTAAAGGGAAGGACTTGCACCATATTTGAGCTGTATTTGAAACCAAACTTGGAACTTGAACCGTATTTGAAACCGTATTTAAACTTTACCTTTTTATCTAGTTGACACTATATAACACATTCGTGTTGGTGTGTCGTTAAATCTCGTCTAACTACGACAAGAAATGGCAATATATACCTGTGAAAATCTTATCCTATCACATTTGGCATGATGGCAGAAAGTTTTACAGGAATTTAAATTCAAAATTGCAAGATATTCTCATTCATATTCTGATTTCCATATCTTCACCTTGAATGATTCATGCGTTTTAAGGCTCATTTGTATGAAAGATAACACAAATCTCTGGTCTGTATGGCACTGCTGCCACAGCATTCAATGGTGGGGATAATGATCTGCAGCTATGCAACCCTAATTTAAATTCCTAGGGCTCTAGATTTGTAAAACCGTGAGATAAGTGACTACAGCACACAGAAGTAGTGTTTCTTGTACCTTGAGGCCTGACTAAAAGTCACAAATTCCATTGAAAAATCAAATTATGGTTTATCTAAGACAGAAGGAGTAGTGTAACTCTGGTATTCCCCCAAATGAAGAAAAACGATACAAAAAATAGAATCAAGCAAGGTAGGAATTTCGTCTGTTGCATGGGGGGAGAAAACCATGTCATCTCTTTGCACTGAACCCTGGAGCAAATTCTGAGGATAATAGCATCATCTACTCCCCAGTGTCTGTGATTTACTCATGCGACGTCTCGGAAAGAAACTCACTTGCAAATTTCTTACGAAGAAATAGATTCCTCACAGCAAAGATGATAACAATTTTTAATAAATTCATTTGCAAACCAGGATCAGAAAGATTATTTGCTCTAAGCCTGCAATGTAGTAAGAATATCACCAGCAGTCTATAGATTCAGGAGATAGCAAGACTGGCAATAAATACGAGAGCTCTCAGGCTCCAGTTTTCTTCCCCTATGTTTTGCTTCACAATATCTGTTGCATTTAGGCATTATGAAGGCTTTGACAAGAATATAAACTGTCATATTTTTTAACAAATCAAAATTGTGACATGAAAAGTATGCCCTGAAGATAACCTTCAAATTAGCTAAAAAGAGGTGTCAACACTGCATTGATACTAATTCTTATGTAAAACAAATGTATACTAATCGCACAGATATATGAAAATTGAGGTTACAATGATAAGGTGGTCTTGCTAAATGTACTACACAAAACCAAGGGAGCATGAGGTTGAAACTGAAGGACGCTTACCTAAGTGTTCCTACCTTTGAATTAGGCTTAATGTGAATTTGTGATGGGAATAATACTAAACATGAAGCTATAAATTACCATAGTAACCATATTGAAATCATGTATTTCTATCCATTTTAAGAAGTGGGCAAGCAAGACTCATAATTAAAAATGTGTAATAATTATAATGAAATAAAAGATAAACTGAGAGCAAATTTCCAACAGCTTCAGTCACAATTGTGCATACCAATATGACTAAATATTAGGCTTGAGCAACTCCAATTTTTTTGAAATTGGGTACCTATGGCCATATTTGTCATAACTCAGCACAATGACGTCAAAACTGACCAGGAACATAATATGTCAGTAGCTTAACTGTCCACTACTAGCCTGCCAATTAAAACACCACTATGCTCAAACACTATAGGCTACTCAATGGTTGAGGTGCCTGAATGGCAATGTCAGAGAATCAGTGGCCACCTTAATGGAAAACTTGCAACTGAGTACAGAAAAAAGATCAATACAGCCAATAGTGCTACAATTACAACCTGTGAAAAAACACAAATGTAAAATGCCAACATATGATTTTGGTGCCTATTTTTGACAGTACTGAAATGTACCCAAGAGTGGTGGTTCCAGGCACCAGTGGAGTTACTGTACTCAACTCCCAGCCAGGAGTAGCAACCCTAAAGAAGAACTGGGCAACCCCTTCCCCCCCCCCCCGGCTTAATCAGTAACCATTCATTTTTTTGCTCTTAAATTGGAGGAGTGGTTAGCAGTCAACTGAGAAGAGGGAGTTTTTACTCTCTTATTACTACTGAAATTTGTTGCCCTTTGATGGTACCCTCACATCCATCAATCTCTCCCCCCCCCCCCCAAAAAAAAACAGAGAATTTTGAACTTGGCAGTCTGGCACAAAACAACAATGCTCACTGTGTATTGTATTTAGCTATTCGTCAAAGTTATTTCCTGTATTCTGTACCAATAAAAACACAGTGAGCTTTGTTTCTTATCACATACAAAAACCAGAAACCTCTTTCACTAACCTAAATCCCCCAGAATGAAAAATATCAATATCACAACATCCTGTTACAGTAAAGGAAGATATATCACATATGACAGAATTATCTTTGGCTAATTTAATGTCGATGTACTAAAATGTTATTGGAAATGGGTCATTAACATGTCAAGAACTTAAATAACATCACTAAAGACACAATCAAATGCTACAAAACAAACAGCTTGTTGCTAGGACAGGTGACCGGCCAGCATAGAACATCCACTAATTGATAGATAAATGTGCAATTTCTAGGATATGGCTACGAGTTTATTCCTTGATGACATTGTTACAAAGTCACACAAGCCAGTCGACTCCCATAAAAGTCACTAATAAGGTTCGAATAACTCAAACAAGTTGGACACAAGAGATGTACATGTGCTAGGTTTTGCCCTAAAACTAGATAAAATTCACTGCATTTAGATGGTACCTGTATGTACAATCAATGCAAAGTTCCTCGACATCCTTTTCTTTTCCCTTCCTATTTTTACCCCCATAAGTGTATGGGACTGTTGGATGGGGGGGGGGAGGGGAGGGGGTATAGACACTCTATGCCCGAATGTCAGCACCTTTTAAGAAAATATTTGCCTGAGTTTCTGCCAATTACGCCTGAATTTTGGGGTTGTCCAAAAATCGGGGGCACACAGTGCTCCTTGCCCAGCCACCTATGTCTACCACCATCTTCCTTCCCAATCCCCACCCCCCTCCTGTCCATATATATATATCTCCTACAAAGAATATTTAAGCCTGCCTTTCCAGCTATCTATTGTGTTAAGTTACAGAAGATGCAGACTTTACCCAGTTGCATCCTTTTTACGGTTATCTAAGTGGATTTATAACACAATCCAGGAAGAGGACAGGGGAGGTCGGCCTCCTCTGCAGGGCGCCCTCCCTAGCCACTGTGCTAATTGTTTACCAGGGTTTAGTTGCGGGTAAGTGGGGATTACATAGGTAAATAGGAGGTAAGAGAGGGGCGATGTAGATTGGTGTTTTTCTCTGTTCAACACTGGTAAAACATCTTCAAGAAGGCTTTATCCACAGTAGCATTACAGTTTTCAATATTTTTGGTACATGAAACCAATTCCTACCTCTCTTATAAAGCTAGCTGACCACCCTACATAAGGCTTCTATATAATTACAGTCCACACCATCTGGCCAACCACGATTACATTTTGGCATACTGTGAGTTGCCTGCCACTTACTGTGACTGTATGATGGAATGGCGAGTAAATCTTTAACAATAAATGTCACCCCATTTCTACCCGCTCACTATATTCATAAGATCTTTTAATAAGGGTCATTGTTCGTAAGGTTCATCATTCATAAAAACAAAGAGAAAAAAGGGTTTATTAGTCATAAGGTTCACTATTCATAATGGCAAAAAGGGTTCCATATTCAAAACGGGAGAAAAGGTTCCCTATTCATAATGGGGGAAAAAAGGTTGGCTATATTCATAATGGGAAAAAGGTTTGTTATTCGTAATAAGAAAACAATTCCATATTCATGTAAGAAAGAGGTCGCTACTCCAGTGTTCGCACTAAGGAATTGAAACTGTGCGGGAATTCCCTCTCTAAAAATTTTTTTGTGCGGGATTTTCAAAATCAAGGCGGGACCTTATCCCTCCCATAAATTCTTCTTGAGCGGGATTTCCGTCGCCATCGCAAAACTACTCCCCACGCAAGAGGTGCTACTTGCTGTTAACGGCAGTTAATGCGTGTCACTAACGTTAGTGCTTCTCTCCAAGTTCAAAGCCTCCTCCGATACAGCTCCAATTCGTCACTGGGTGTTTTCCTTCTGAAGAATGAGTGAGTATAAATCCGTGAACTTGAAGTTGAAGTGGAGAATATGAGTGAACTTCATTGGAGATACAAAGACGATCAGAAATTAACGAGAGCAATGTACGACATAAAATGAAGAAAGTACATACTGTACATATTCAATACAACTACACATGTAAGACTCTAGTGCACTACAGCTCTACAGGTGTGTAGCCAAACGTACTGTACACGATCAATCCAATCAGATTCACTCTTATTTATACAACCAGCAGCCAGCATATAAGAGCTGCACTGTGAATGGCTAGATTACGATGATATTTGTTGCTACCATAATCAGTGTTCAGCTTGGGAGTTGCGATCCGCTTGCTTGGGAACAATTCTATATTGCAATTTATTGTGCGTATTATCATTGCAATTTCTCTGTACAATCACAGCTGCGGAGAAGTGCGCTGGAATTTTGGCTGGATTCAGAACATCAGCTGCCCGCTTATGATTTATTTATGTGCGGGAGCAGAGAAGGTGTGCGGGATTTTCCCGCATTAGATTTAATTATGTGCGGGATTTGAAAGACAAAAGCGGGATTCCCGCAATCCCGCGCCTTAGTGCGAACACTGCGCTACTCACAATATAGGAAACCCATATGAGCCTACAAAATGGAAGGAAAATTTCATTATTCTGGAATGCCCACCTCAAAAACCCTTGATCTGCCCATGACCTGTGTGTATTATGAGAAGTGAACCATGTATTTCTATTATGAAGAACAAACCCTTTATTATCAGTAAGGAACCCTTTTTCCTATTATGAATATCGAACCCTTTCCCTCATTATGAATATCGAACCTTTTTGCCATTATGAATAATGAAGCCTTTTTTCTATTATGAATAACAAACCCTTTTTTCTATTATGAAAAACGACGCCTTGTATCTGTTATGAATAATGAACCTTGTAAATAGTGAACCCTTTCTTTTATTAAGAATAACAAACCTTATGATAAATTACCCCTACGACTACAGAAGCTTATGAACAACAGTGACTCTTATGACTAAAAAACCTTAAGAATATCGAGTTGTCACCTGTCTTACGTATGTCTGCAGGTTGAGTTACATTATTCCTTCTTCCTTTACGTAAAATATGGTCACCCTTCTGTTGTGTCAAGAATTGTTTCCTAAAACTAACAAGGCGTCTTCACCAATCAAACTAAGCTAGTAAACTTCCTAATATTAGGTTGTCTTCCTTTTGAATAGCTTATTGATAGGCTATATAAGACAGTTCCTCCCTTATACCCACCTTTTCGGTTCCTGTTTCATTGATGAAGTTCCATTATAATACTTCCTGTTTGCCTCAAGCATTAACATAAAATTTGTCTGTCTTCAGTGTTCCATTAAAAATTTAAGCCTGCATTCAATTACTGCTATAACAGCAGGAATAAATCTGTAATAGACCGTTCCCTTCAGAGAGACAGTTTCATTTCAAAGATGGAGACTTTGCGGTGTAAATGTATGAACAATAGAGTACGTGTATGGCTCAAAGTACTACAAAATTGCTTCGAAAAATTAGCGAACTCTTGCAAATCTCCTCTTATTTGCAGCCGGAAGGTCTAGGGTTCAAATCCTGACCGGGTCATACCAAAGACTTTAAAAATGGAACCTACTGCCTTTGTGCTTGGTGCTCAGCATATACAATGGAGTAGGGAAAACAAGCCAGTGAGCCACAACTGGAAAAAAGGCCGTGGTCGTCTCGACTTGAACCAGTTGGTTGGAAACTGGGACGTTAAACCTCATCTTACCTTACTTACCTTACAAGCAGGCCCATAGCCAGACTAACCAATCTGAAGGGGGGGGGGCACATCAATGTTGGAGTTTTGCTGACCTGGGGAGGGGTCTAAGGGGAGGTGGTGTCCCCCTCCCCTTTGAAAATTTTGCCTATTTTAAGGAGTCTAGATGCAAAATGGTGCGAGATTTTCCATCTTTTCTTCTTATATTTGTACTCCAGAAAGGCTGGTCTCGTAATAAATTTTTCCTTCTTCAGTGCAAGACCTTTCACTGAAAAATTTGGGGGGGGCAAGTTCCCCCTGTTCCCCCCTGTGGCTACATGCCTGCTTACAAGTACCTCTGAAGATGTTTTTGAATGTAGCTATTACAAACAAAAGGTAAAGGAAGGAGTTAATCGCCATGAATTTAACAATTCAGTAACAAAAATTCATGATCGAAAAAGCCATTCATGAATTAGGATGACGGGGTATACTTATTCTGATTGGGGTAAGTGCATTCTCCCTTTAAACTGGCACAAAGTCCTGAACAGGACTGATCACCTGACCAAGGAGGTTCCACCACAAGGACCTTGTGATACCCCTTATCTGACTCAGTGCTGTAGCCACGTTACATTTAATGGCAATGGCCAGGTTTGGAAGGAAGGGGACGGGGCTAATGGCACTTAATTTAATACAGACCTCCGATGTGGTATGGGGGGGGGGGAGGCAGTAACTGTATCTTTGCACACTTTTGGAAAAAATTGGCAACTTTTTCTGGCAATACAGATTTTTGTTAGTTATAGTCACTATTTAGTCCTCTACCCCCTCCTCAAAAAAAAAATATCCTGTGAAAAATATCCTGTATGCAGATGGGTATAACTCATTCAAACACTATGCTCCCAACATGAAATTACAAGCATATTCGATGACATGTCACATTGCTTGGGTTTAAAGTAAACTGCCGATGTTACACTTGCTTACCTGACCATAGAATTCCTTCCCATATATCCTGTGGGTGTCATCCGTTTCCAGAGACAAGTCACATGGTGCTGACGACAACGAAGGTGAGAGTGATTTCGTGTCAGGAGATCCCATTCCATCATCAATTTCTGATGACGTAGCGGATATTCTGTCAAGGTCGATCGTGAGGTTATCTTGTAATCCATCTGTCCAATAATTTTTGTCCGGAGGCAGAATAATTAGAGGATACGGACCGCCCTTTTTCAGCAACTGTCAATAAAGGGAAAAAGCAACACTATGAGCAATGACCAATCATCTCATCATTTATATGCTGACAACCTCATCCCGGACAATTCCAATTCTCCCAACTAAGTAACTTACAGCCTCCCAAACATGCAAGGCTCCGATGTGTAATGAGAGTTCACACTCTCTCTGAAAATGTGAAATGTTAGCTGCTCTGCATCTTTCGAATTTTCAAACTTTGATGTCAATCAAAAAGCAGTCACCAACTGGGAATTTTGATATCCCCCAACAGGAAATGTACTTGGAATGATGAGTGCCTGTCATCAAACAACTAAAACCATGCCAAATCATACATATAGAACATAAAGAAATATGGAAAACGTGGCCAAAAATGCAATAATCTCAAACAAAAATACCCCAGTATGCTGATTTAGGACCGGTTCTGTATCATCATGTGAACATACTTTTGTCCTCGAATACCTGTCACGTTAATATTCAAAGGACAAATATTTTATAGTCTGAAGGACAAAACAACGTTGTTGACAGAGTCATAACCATGATATCAAAGTCAACTGTAAATAGCAACAGAACTCAAGACAATGGCATCGAACTGGAGGAAACACACAGTTTTCACTAAAAACTACTGGTTAGGAGTGGGGGGGGGGGGGCACAGGCAAACTAGACTTTTTGACCTTTAGACACATAGACATATATACACTTTCCTTGTGATGACTACTTCCTCACAGACATGTTTATGAGTACCTTATTAAAAGGGGTCTTATATATCAAGAGGTCTTATTCTAGTTTTGAGAGATCGGTATTTTAGTACAGATGGCAGCTTTATTTTATAACCTTGAAGAATATAAGTCAACTTGATTTTTTATGAGTTCCGTATCCTTCAGCAGTGGATTCCCTGTGGTGAAAATAATGTCTACATATGTGCTTAGTTAAATCCTCTAGGAATCCCTGTGGGTCCATCTCTCTCAAAACTGTAAGGCCACACTTCCTTCCTACACTGCAAATTTAATTAAAGCACAGCTGAGTTAAGTTGAAGGTACATACTTCCTGTTTTCACACCCACACAGTGATGAAAATGCACAATGTAATAATGTTGTGCCTACAACAGACATTTAAATGCATGAATGCCATATACAGAAAATGTGGCAGCAGTTCTGACTCAAGGTTTCTAATGTTATAATATAATAGTTGGGATGGGGGTGGGTGGGGGTACAGGGAGGGGTGGGGGCTGAACCATTCAGCTCCAGGATTCTGGTGGCATTTTCTGAGGTACTTAAGGATGTTTTAAGAAAAACAATTCTTCAAGATGAAAATTATTGAAGGAGTGTGTTACTTCCTCCTCTCCCCCCCCCCCCCATCTGATGGCTCTGAGCAGGGGAGGGGAAGAAGAGACAGAGGTTAACAAGAGACCAAAGATGAGATGGGTAGAGGACAGATGGGGTAAAATATGCCTCTGGGGAAAGTCCACCAGTCACTAAAGTATGATGGCTAATACTGCTCCTTTGAGAGGATTCCTGGCTGAAGGGAAAGGTAGGACCATCCTCAGTACTGACAGAAAAACAATTAACATAAAAATAACTGTCTCTCACCTCCTGTATCCTTTCTGTGTTGGTCTGTTTCTGTACTCTCTTTGGTTTAGGGGAAGGTGTACTGAAAGAGTTCTAGGAATGCAAGGAAATGAAAATAAAACTGAAACCATAGCAGACATTGTAAACATGAAGTTACTTTGTATTCAATACATTGTGAGGACATCACTTCCTAAAACACTGAGATACACAACACTACAATCAATGCAAGTATGGCAAACAGAGAAGCACGCATCACTTCATGCACCCCTCTATACTTTTTGTTTTTATATTTATCATTACAAATCTCAATGTCCTGAAAGAGTTCTAAAAACGCAAGGAAATGAAAATAAAACTGAAACCAGAGCAAACATCATAAACGTGAATTTTCTGTAATCATTCATATTTGCCTGTTTTGGCCTGCTGGTGCTTTGTTACACTTCAGCAAGCCTTCATTGATAGTAACAAAGTTGATACCAAAGTTGCTGTGTGAGTACACCTGACCAAGAGTACAGGCATAGGTATGAGGTCATGAGTACTGGCATATAGCTAGGTGGCGACTCCATTTCATGAAAATCGGTGTCGATTAGCACTGGACCAATTATCGGTATTCACCATCGGCCAATATTCACCATTTTTGTCCTGTGTCACAGTATCATATCGGTAAAATTTACCTGATATTTACTGTTCAATATGTCATGAAAACGGTACACTATTTCTAACGCATGTTCCAATATTTTACCTCTTCAAGATGAAACGACACTGAGTTGTAGTGCCCAACAGCCTATATGGTTAGTATACAGAACACTTATTTCCCAACATGGGTATCGGACTGCGCTATCGGCCCATATGGAGAACTAACGGTGTCAGTAATGTTGGCTACTTGCAATATTGGTACAACACTAGTGTGAATATGGGTAAAGAAACTGGGACTCGAGTATGGGTGCAAGTATGGGTACAGCTATTATGACACATCTGGTTGGTACATACGGTACCACTTTCCAGTGGAAGAATGTCAATGCACTCACCATGTCAAGTTTGCTATCCACGATAATTGTCTTATCACAGTTTTGATTACTGCAGTACTCAATGCTGGCCTTCTTCTTCAAATCTATATTGCAGATACCCTATGTACCCTCCCTCTTTGCAAGGCATCTACCATGTACCCATTAGCCTACCCTCCAGAACAAAGATAATGTATCACTCATTCCTTGCCCTTACTAACCTCAGTGACTCTGAGACCCAATTGCCCACTAAGCAGGCTTTCACAACCTTGCCCTATGCACAATCCTATCTCATTTCTGTCTTTGTTACAACACAGGGAAGGTCACACAGTTCAGAGGATGTAAAGCTCATGTTTAACCAGAGTGTAAACTTCCTATAGGAAATGCCACAGGGTGAGATTCTCGGCAATACGCTAAGGCATGTCCCACAGTTTATCAGCAGGAGGTGACAAATTATATTTAAAACCAGAAATGGTAATAATCTTTTTCTGATTTGTCTTCCTTGTTTCACCTCTAATTTTTGTACATGTAGTAGTCACTTCAGGCTTTACTGTAGCACCTTACTCGTATAGCTTCTACTTCGATAACAAAGCTCCTTGATATTAATTTGGCCCACAGCAGATTGTTGAAATATAGGATTATCAGTCCTTTAGGTTAACCTACAAAGTATTTTTTCCTTATACCACCCAATTTCAATCTAACAGGCATTCCATTTAAAATCTTCCATCTTACTCAATTCAAGAAGTCACATATGACTATGTCAATTTTTCCCCACCCCATTCCCCATGGGGACCAGTGGATTTTCCTGGGTCACCTAATTTTTAGGTAAAGCTAGATTATATGAGGAGGGAGGGGAGTATAAACAGAACAAGTAATACATAATAATATTTCAAAACCGAGAAGGACTAACTTCTGTTTGTGCATCCATTTGCGCTACCTTTCTGAGCTGTATTCTACCCTGGGCCTTACCCTCCATCCCCCAGACCCACTTACCGACGACAAGTTCCACTGAAAAGTACAGTTCTTGCTACATGCAATGGAAGCTTGGGTTTATGTCACTCAGTAATTTATAGAGTCTTATGTACTCTTTCATAACTCACCTGAAATACGGACGGCAAAGAACATCTCTGTTCATCTAATCGATCACTCTGAAACAAACATGAAGATAAAAAATGTATGATACCGTTCCAACGATTTTAAGATAACAGATCTTTACATAATCCTGACTGTACTGCTAGAATATACCAATAATTAATGCAACTATCAAAGCCCTATCTTTGGGTATCCCTAGCTTAGGGAGGCCAGCTTCACTGCCTTGTAAGGAGAGTGGAGGAGGGGTGGGGGAGGGTAGTTAGTTACCTTTGGTCTGTTATGTTCATGTTTAAAACAGCAAGCTTTGCAAAACTACACAGCATAGTACAGGAGGCTACTGCCAAAAATAAAAGGAAAAAGAAAAAAATCTGAAAAGTAACTGACCAGGGCATTGACCAACAATAGTCACAACAGAATTTTCTGGGCAGAAAAGCAACTTAAACAGTATTCTTGTGATGGCCAAAATTACTTGCAAAATAGATGTTTCTAAAATTTGTGAACTTCTTCACTGTTTAAAATATTTTTCTAAATACTTTCTCACTTAAGAACTATAATTCAGTTATACACACAATCCTACATAAGACTTTTATCAACCACGGTCAGCCTTCCAAACAAAATAGCTCACAAGTAGAGCAGATGATTTGTTTACAAAAATGAAGCCCCTAGACCTGTAGCTCCCTGCATTGAACAAAGGCATTAAAGGATGACTTGTGGCAAGCCCTATCAGGAATTTCCTAACCAATAACTTCCCAACAACTGTTTGTTGAAAATTAACTGGTTTGGAATGAGAGACCTATTATATGGGGGAAGAAAAGGAATGATTGGATAACAGGATTTAAGAAGTAATCCCTTTAGCTAGCTGGTGGTTTGTAGATGTTTGATGAGTAAAGTCTGCCAGACTGTAATGACCACAAATATATAAATAGTGTCCACTGTATTTTGACCTAGTTATTGACCAACAGGGCAATTTAAAGGTCTGAATAATTTGTAGGCAAGTGAATCATGTATTGTGAGTCATAAGAATGTTAACATAAAAGTTCAGTACATTGTGAATGCGGAATGATTGCATACTAGTGGTAGCAGATATGTCAATTGGATTACACTCGGTATTACTATACTTATTGTACACTTTCAATGTTCCGGCCACTCGTAAGTGATGCTAGAAAGATCACTGATATTTTTACATCAGTTTATGCATTATAGAGGCAGTAGGACTGTAAGATTCTTACACTTTTTTCAGCAATCCTGTAAGTTTTAAAATTAGGTGCTAGAATTTTCTGCACCTGTTGGGAAAAAGTTGACTTTTTATTTTGCAACTTAATGGGATCCCCTTCCCCACCAACACCTGAACCAAAATCCCCTGCGAAATATTTTGGAAGGGGGTTTCCTGCTCCCCCATCCCCCGATTATGAGGCCTAATTATAGAGCCAACCTTGTTTAACATAATCTTTACTTATAACCAGCTGGCTATTCGGTATAAATGGAAGTGAATATTACTTAGGTATTCTGGCACCCACCCTAACCCATGTTGACTAAGATGACCATAATTACATAGGAGCCACTCATTACCAATTTCTATTTCCACTAAAAAATTTCTCAAATTTCTGCTTTTTGTAAAAGCAATTTCCAACAAATTTCCTTTACTTATTTTATATACTAATAGCATTAGTTAGAACTATGAACCTAACAGACAATCTAAGGAAATATACATTCTCAATGCTGAGAAGTTCACTAAAATTTACGAAAACCGCAGATTCACCGGAATTATGCAAACCAGGTATGCAGGCTCTGCATCAAACGTGATAATCTGCATATCAATTCCAATTAACTTTTAACACCTCACTGCCAATTTACCTAAAGTCTCATTTTTGTAAAAGCAGTATACAAAAAAAAAATTAATAATAATAATAATAATAATAGCAAAGTTACTATATAAGATGCTATAAGGAGTACTTCAGACTGCAAATGTGAATATTTTATAATCTCTTCGGCACAAGGGAGCCATGACTCATGTGTAATGATTTTCATGCGCCTTTGTGAGTGCGTCCAGGGTAGACAACCGAGTTGCTGCAAATACGGCCTAATGCTTGTACTTTTAATAAACTAAAGGAAGTTATTAACATTTTCACCTTGCCTCAAGTAGAAAGTGTCTCCGGTTTCAAGGAGTTCAAGGTTTTATCACGTTTTTTTACTTCTGTTCACTGCCATTCAAGAATGCTAGATGATGTAGCAGCTCAGCCAAAAAGATGACAAATTTCGCAAATTTAGCAAAAAGGAAAGCGTTCTTTATACTTTTTGCTGTTATTTTGGATTTATGCCCCAGTTTAAAAGAATTTGTTTACACTTTTAGGAAGATCTAAACTTAATATAGACGTGATACATGGATGTGCCATAATACTCGAAAAATTTGCATTTATCACTATCAGTCGACTTACATTCCTCACATCAAGGAATGGCAAAAATACAAGAACCTTCATACAGACCTTATGCATATAACGTCACAGAACAGAAAGTGTGCCTTCCAATGACAAGCGCATATCATTGCAACTTAAACCGACAAATGTAGACAGCTGATTTGTGTATCAGTCGGGTACACGCATAATCTTCTACGGGTGCGTGCGAAGTCTACCTTGTGTGTGCAGTGTGCTTCACTGTTTTGCCACCAAAATGACAATGTGTGATGTCAACGCATGAGGTCCATACCAAATTAATCTGGATGACATTTTGTTCATCTTGTTTGAAAAATGCCATATCAGGAAGGTTCTCCAATGCACAAGTTTCAGTGTAGCCAGAAAAGGACGAAAAAGCAATGATCAGGCTGAAACTGCCCACAGACTGACTACAGTGCCCTAAAAAGATAAACTGGCTAATTGGTCCTACTGAAGCTGTCTAATTAGCATAACATATAACTGATTCTGTCAGCTGCCACGATTAAGTAAAAGGTTTTATTACTTAAAGAAAGATATGGCCCCATGCACCTGTGGAGACAGACACACATGGATTCATATATATCAAAGTGCAAACCATGTACAATACTTTGCCACCTATGTATTAAAGCAGTGATTTCCAATTGTACTACATGGTAGGGCCATTCAGCTACAAGTTCCACGCCCAAATGGCTTGCACGGAATGACAACATTAAGCCAGCACTAGTCCCATAAATAATTGATTACCCACGTCAAAGGAATAAGCCATGTACTATGGGTAAGACCAGTCATCTGGTGACCCAGGGAAGCAATCAATATTTCTTGTGAGTCTAAAACACTCACTGAACAGATTAAGACCCTACTAAGGAAATCCTTCAATACAGGCCCATCCTTGGCCAGACTGTTATGAGTCACTCTTTTGAAATGCTAAAGACAGATTTCATCTTGGTATTAGTAAATCCTAACATCTTGATGTCACATCAATCTCCTTTAAAATAACAGCAATAATTCTCCAGCTGCGGGACTCCATCAAAAGCTGATGATGGCAACCCTGATATTACAACTCTCCCCAAAAGCTCATTTGAGCCGGCACATATTTATCAGAGAAACTGTACTTGTAATTATAAATGCACCCTGACTTTATTCTTTCAATTAGACTAGCATACACAGACAGGATTCAGAAAAGACAAGAGCGAGAGGTTTGGGGGTGGAATGAGAAAATTTTGACTACCTGATTTTACTAGCTGATAAAATGAAATCTGCTCTTTTAAACACAATCATATCACATAATTTATCATTAAAGTTGGCAACAAATTTGTACAGAAACTGTGCATTCTTTCCCCAAAAAGTGGAAGTACTAAACTATTGAATTAACCTGACTGACACATAAACTGTCCTTTTGTTGTTTCTGTTTGGGGCCATATTTAGCTACTGGCTGCTTTCAAGCCTACACTACACATATTCCCAGTTAAACTCTCCTGATAAAAATCCAGTTTTTATATCAACTACCATGAATGCTGAATTCTTGACTCTTTAAGTATATTAATGCCATTTTTCTTTCTTTTCTTATTATTTTGGTAGAGATATGATTTCTTTGTTTGACCTCTCATTGTTTTTCTTTTTGTTTATCAGACTTAAAAACTGTGGTACACCATTCGGGGGGGGGGGGGGGGGGAGATGAGCCTCTCCCATTTTCACACCCTCTCATTACATTACAGCTGCATGTGCTTTCTATTTAAAAACAATAACAGACAAGATGGCTGTAAATCCATCTGTTAGCAGAGGCTGCTGGAGGGATTTGCTTTATTCTAGAGTTAATTCAATCATATAATAGCTAATCTCCATTGCTTATTGATTTATCTTCCGATCAGTGCTTGATGTTTTTCAGCATCTGTGCTGAAATCTTTCGTAAACAAATTCCTGGCCACCTAGAGAAGGATATTTTTTCAGTCACAACTTACTCCGATCCTCAATTCAAATCTTTTGATCCTATCTGTCCACCACAGGTAGATTTTGTAGCTCTCAAAGATATTTACTTTCTATCAGATTTGGTTTTTCTTCAAAATATCCACTCAGATATTCAAAATGTTCAAAAGCAGCCGGGGATGTCAGATCGATGACTTGAGAAGTGTTCCCTTAGTGAAACAGAAGAGGTTCTGTTGGCATAGTCTGTTCACCTTCTTAAGCTTTCGGCTTAAATATTTGGGTCATGTCCTAATTCTTCCATTTACAATGGCCACTTTAAGTCAAGGCAGCTAATGAAAGACTCGTTTTGAATTTTTTACCCCCAAATCACTGTTGCACATTTCTTGTCCTGTGGGTTTTAAGTTTTATCATGCTGCAGTGAACATAAATGACTTGCCCCACTAAAAATTAACTTTTTTCCCGTAAAATGTGAAATCTCGGGAAAGCGAGTAATAAACACACCCTTTGATGACCTCTTGCTTTTAATCAAAAGAATTCTACATATCAGCATTGTTGGGGAACAGAAACACTCTTTGCTCTAATAAAAGTTAGATAAAATCTGTAGGAACACTGTTTTGGAGATAATCTGATTTGGAGGATATGTGATCAAATACTTAAAGAGTACACCCTGGAATGTGATGCTCGACTTAAAATTAGTCAATGTTGTAGAGTTACGTTCTGCAAATGCTATTTACACTTGCATTTCTAAAAGACAGGATATGAGGAGTCCGAGTGGCTTAAACTGCTTGTACAGCACACTTCAGTTTTTAAGATATTACAGCCAAGAACAGGTAGGCTACTTAATGGAGTGACAAAAATATAAGGCTAACATGGGGCTGACTTTGACATGTACTTTTCAATTTTGACTCTTCTTAGATGTAAAACAGTACAAAATTTGACTCAGTCATTTTACACTTACGATAGACCCAGAAATGAGTTTTACACTGCAACGTCACTTTCTGATTCTTAAACAAGCTAGTGGGAGTTGATAGTCCAACAAACAGCTGGACTGTTCTCTGGCTCTCTGGTTCAAGCCTTGTTGTGAAACAATGACATTAACACAGGGGATATCTATTAGACCATACAACCATACCATGAGTTCCTATATCACAAGCACACCACACACTGATGAACATAGATCAGTCCAAGTTCATCGCCCTTAGTTCCCTGTTTTTCGCTATCATCACAAGTACAATGTGTCTCGCACATGTACCAAAACTTACTAGCCAAAATCCTTGTCAATGCTATTAACAGGCCAAAGTTTGTTTGAGTAATTGTAGGAAACGGTACTGTAATATCAGAATTAATATGCACTTAATACAAACTCACCACAAGATTGCATGGAAGTGTATCTCTTCAAAAGGGGGCCCCGTTGTAATCAATTCGGTCATGGTGCACTGCTCTTTAATAGGGCAATTAAAAATAAACCTACAAATTATTCACAACTTCTCTAGCAATAGCTAGGGTACACTGCATCAATTTAGAGCGAATAAATTATGCTGTCTGCTTGCTACTGGTATGCAAAAGCTGTGATTTGTGTCGGCAACAATAAAACATTTCAGGAGATATTTGCAGCTTCTCCTGCAGAGCAGAAGTATCTTTTGCTCACTCATTGGCTTCCCCCAAAACACCTTGGGTATCTCATTGATTTAGGGACGGAGTGTACAGCCAGGTATGCAGGCTATCTGCAGAGCTCCATAAATTGTGAAGTGTCTTTGGATATCAATCATGTGACATATTTTTCACAAAGACCATCCTTGATTCTTCTTGGCCACCTAACCCTAACTTATGTCCTTGTTGGAGAAGCATTTTTGCTTATCTGTCCTGCCAACAAAAAAAAAATAGGTATCCCCCCCCCCCCCAAATAGGTATTCCCCTTTTTTTATACCTGGGTTGGAGGCAGACCTAGCAACTGTCAATGGCAAAGGGTGCAGATGCGACTTACCTGTACTCTCTCCAGGAACTCAAAGAAATCGAGGTCAGCCGTGGAGCTCTGTAAATAAGAGAAAAGTGCATTGTTCTTGCTGTTGTGTAAGGCAGGTGGGTTGCATCTTTTGTGAAGAAGTAATGAAAAGTGCACAAAGGTTATAATAGAATATAGAGGGTCAACCCACCCAGTTTTGTTCAAACTGCATATCTGCAAATAAAATGCAGTTCTTGGGTAATACCAGGCCTACGCTTCAGGTTTGAGAGGTAAAAGGTTTCACATAAGACAGAAATTTTGCCATGTCATCCCTCAAAAATGTCAATTTCTGATCAGAAAATGTGAATTGCAATTCTTTGTAAATACTTTACTCAGGAACTCTGAAAAGATTCACAGAACTGAAAGAACAGAGCCATCCTCTTATAAATACCTACAATTTCTGTATTTCTTCCTCCCTTCCCTCCCCCACCCCTATTCTCCCTCCCTATAGTGCAATACTTTACTCCATTCTAATGAAATCCTATTGGTAATTTATATAATACAAACAATGTAATATAAACAATATGATTTTTAATTCAAGTACACAGCTATTTTATGCATACTATAATGATGCTACAATTGATTAAGGCAAGTTAAAGATCTATTTTGTACCTTCCCTTCTGTCAGTAAACCCTCTAAAAGCTTAGATGCATTTTATAATTGAAATTATTGCAAGTAATGCCAAGTTCTGTGCCTATTCAGTTACAACCTCTGCACAGCTAAATGTCTGCATAAAAAGAAACAACTACTCTATACAGACTGAACTGTTACCAGTTGCAACAAGGCTTTGAAAGGTTTATCACAAGTTTTTATCAAGTAATCAACAGATTAGATTTAGGTTAGGTTTATTTTCTATAAAAGTTTTATCACAAATTAGTTTTACAAAACTGAGGGGAAGAAAGCATGGCACAACAAAACCTTGGCACTGAAAATGCAGCCATTCAATCTATTCATTCCTCCCTGAATTGTAATTTGAAAGAAATTTTGAAAGGGATGCAATTTGAGCCATAACAGAATCCCAAAAAATGAATAGGACAGTTTAAAGGTCATCAATTTTTGATCAAAAAGGGCTAATTACCCTCTCAAATTTTGGATGTGGTCTGAGCCAATTTTTTGAAATATCAGTTCAGTGAGTGATGCCCCAGTCTGTCATCAGTCCTTGGTAACAACAGTGGTCTGTACAAAGAAATGTCACAGTGGTGGAGAAGGGGAGGGGTAGGAGGTTTACCAATGTCCAGGTACAGTATGGTTGATACTCTGAATGATAAAGATTATGTAATTTAAAGTGATTTTTTTTTTCAAACTAAGGAATTTCCAACTAAGGGTAAGATTCTTACCACTGGAATGTGGTTTAAAAAATCCACATGCAGTCAGAGCAACAAGCATGCATGACATGTATATCATGTGATCCACATCCACTTTCTCAAACATTAAACTCCTGCCATTTCATTCACTTTCCAGGAGAGTTCCTTTTAGGAACCAAAAACAGTAAGCTATGTAGTACCTTGATGGTACCTCTTACTAAAAGCACTCTTCACTTGGCAACAAAGTGAGACCCCACTTACTTTAAATGTCTAACCTTTTAATTTTTCTCATTCTCTGACTATTAAGGGCTATTATTTGTATAATATCTAATCAGCTGATCTATTTAGTGATCTGATGGTTTCAATAAACACAGGCAGTTTGTGGACCCTTCAAATTATTCTGAGACTGAGTCCCTATCTATATAGATAATCTACGCAGACAGCACTTCACTTATCAAATTTTGTCATCAAAGAAATAGTAAAGCTACAAAGCTTGATACTGAAGTTAGGAGGCAGGCTACTTTAATTGCGAATACATAATATCTTTGAAGCTCACTGACAAATAAGGAAGGGGGGGGGGGCATGGGGGCCTAAATGACATAATACAAAGACATAGAGATATCATACAACATGAATTATGGAGTTTTGATTCTAAAAGCAATGTACAGAAGTATAACGAATGGGCTGAATTTGACAAAGGTTACAGTAAGTACTTAACAGATTGCACTTGAGGATTTATAGAACTACAGAGTGGCAAAATAGGTGCAGATTATGCACCTGCATAGGCCCTGTTGCAATAATTCAATGCTAGCCAGAGAACTCTTCCTATGGTTGATAATTTTGCATACTTTAACACCTGCCAACACCTCAGGCAAAATGACTGAAGTTGGACAAATGACAGTTTCAAAGCCTATTGTACTTCATTTGCCAAACACCATATTTGCAATACCTTGTCACTTCCTCTTTCATTATTACACAATTTGACATTTCCGATACTGTACCTCATGGGTTGCTTCATTACCCACCAATACTGTTGACTTACAAAAGTCTTGGAAATGAAACCTTGTTAACATGATGTCCTTTTCTGATAAAAATATGCCCCCCAACAATGCCTCCCTCCCTACTTCTCTAACCCCCTCCCACCCCACCCCACCCCACCCCACCCCATTCTTATGAAATGACTGCAGGTATAGCACAGAAACATTGTTACTATTTTAGACAAATCTATCTTCATCAACAATCTACTGACAAACAGTCCACAGAAGCACTCGATTCAGCTTCTCAACAAGATTGCATAAACAGTCCTCTTCAGAGGTTAGCACTCAGAATTCATCTGTGATTCTTTTCATCTAAATTTTCGGGGCACAATCCACTTTCAGATTCCCAAAGGATTACAACAACCCAATTCCAGCAAAGCAAGATATTTTTTTTTAAAAGACACATAGTGAAACTTCAGCTCAAGTTTGCGTTAAGGTGAAGGTGCCGATCTCATCAAACCAAATCTATTTAAGGCAATGTCATTTAAATGGATCCTAAGTTGTGCAGAACTGTGTATATTGTGAAATGTGTCTGTGACTGAATTTGCAGTGGTTTGAGGTTTCAAATCCTCCAGCATGTGAATGGAAACTGCCTTCTACATAATTATTGCTTCACAGTAGTTTTCTTTCCTGCCCTCACCCACGTCCCCTTCCCCGAAATATGAGGTGGATGGAGACATTGCATACCGCTTCACTAGGCTTTCACTTTTTTCTTTTATTGGGCCACAATGAGATGGAAGGGTCAGTGAGCATGTCTCCCTGTCCACAATGTTATAACAATGGGAAAATCAATTGCATTTTGACAAAGTGCTACCCGAGCCCCAACCTTTATAGCCACTTTGCAAAGCAACCATCAGGTTAGCCTGCATAGTTGATCACTAAAGACCCACTAGGAATGCATAAACCTTCAGTAATGACAAAGCTTTTTCCAACTAAGTTGGGTGCCAGTTTACATATAGTTTGCTTGGTTGGGTACATCATGTATGGAAAAAAGCAGCAATGATTATTACTTTTTAGCTACCTGTTTACAGTCAATTCCTAAAATGGCATATCCTGAAAATTTGCAAAACTGCTTTTTTAGTGATGATTTTTAAGCAAGTAAAAAGTGGAAAATTTGAAAGAATAAGAGCAGAAACTTACTTTTCCATTGACAGATTTTTCTTTGCTGGAAGATTCTTCACTGTAAGACTGACCCTCCATCTCTCTCCTCCTGAAAGATACAAAGAACATATCTTCTTTAAACATCAAAACAATTATCACTACATTTGAGAAATTAGGTAAATGAACAAACCTTTAGACAAGTATGGTGCTCAAATATATATCATCAATAACAAATTAAAGACAGTTTATATGGCTTCCAATTAAACTAATAAAAGGTGAGGAGACCTCATGTTATCACCTGCAAAAATGTTTGGTTAAGTATGAAAAATGTGGATATTAAATCTTTTATAGTTATGCCAGCAACCCTTGGCCAAACTATAGGCAGGCTGGAAAGCTCATACTCTTTGTATAAATTATAAAAGGTTGACAGAAGGACAGGGCAATATCACAAGGCAAAGCTGTTGATGTCCAAGTATTAAGGAAACTGATACTTTGGATGAAACATAAAATCAGGTTTGTAATGAGTATCTAATCATACTCACACTCTGGTACATTTGTTTGTACTAATATTAGTGAGAATGGATTTGTACTCTGAATATACTTATAACCACAGATTTCTTAAGTTAAGCATTGCTGCTAATGCAAAGAATTGTACTCGTACTCATGGAAAAGATGTGTGCAGGTAGTTGTACTCACACTGACACACTTGTATGTGCCTGCACTTGTGAGAATGGAATTATACTGTTCATACTCACAGATTGTGAAATTAATAACCCTGAAGCAAAGTATTGTTCTCGTACTCATCAAACAAGACATACTTTTGCACTGACAACGACAAACACCTGTACTGGTACTTACAGCTTTCACACTCATAAAACAAGTTCCCATGAACCACAATCTGAAAATTTGAAATTTTTCATATTTATGTTATGCACTGCTACCACTTATTTAGGCGCATTTTATGTTTCTAAAAATCTTGAGCCATTAATCTAGCTTATCCTTCTACAGGCCTCTTGCTCCAGTGTGATAACCTCCTAACAACCTGTGTGGGAAGATTACAAAAATTGTTCAATTCAGTACCACCTACGTTGACACCATCCCGCAGCTTGGCGGTCACGCTGTGATCTAGAATACAAAATCGATTGTAAACAGGGGCTGTACAAACGTTTAAGAATGCTTCCTACATGACATGCTCATTTTACTGTTTACCCAACACGTTTTATATGGGTCAGGTGGATGGTGACAATATAAGATACCTCTTTTAAAATCTCTTTTAATTTTCTCTGTTTATCAAATGGACTTAAATAACGACCAGTAATTTTTTACAATAATATCATCTCAAAATGTATTATCACCTTGGCAAAAAGGGTTCAAATTAAGAAAAAGATTATGGCTAATGCCAGATGGGCACTTGAGTAGTGGAGTTGTAAACTAAACAAGAAACTGCTTGCATATTATCATACAAACACTGATATGAAGGTCGGCCATCAATTTAATCACTGTGATTTAATTTCTGTATGAGAAATTGGGTGAAAAAATGTATATTTACATACTATGCAACACATGATAATATCATCAAAGTACTACTCCAAGGTAGTACTTCCATGATAATTTCTGAAAAATTAAATCTGTGTCAATGCAGTAAGTTATTGTTGGTGAATACAAAAATGTTGCTTAAAAAAAGTAGCCTGCATCCAAGTTTTACATATTAATGAAATAAGTTAGCTAATGAGAAAGATTAGACCAAAGAAGGCAGATCTGACTGTTAGGGCGAGGAGATGAGTGGGCAGAAGTCAGTGTTGGAAATCTTTTCCATGTCAGAAATGGGAGATGGAGGCAGGCCTGTGGCCACATGTTCAGTTTGGAGGGACAATGCTTTATGGCTGGAGCAGGGGCAAATTCCCTTTCCCTACGGCTACAAGCCCACAGAAAGTGATATGAGCTATATCTCTCCCTAAAAATCTTTTCCAGGTTGCATGTTACTCTTTCTAAGAAAAAGTTGCAAATCTATTATGCTCCTACTTACCTCCTGTATTAGGTGAGAGAAGTAGGGCTAATAGATTCACAAAACAGGTAGGTTTTAGGTACATTTACACTGTGTGGAAGAGGTACCATGAGTGGAATGAAATATTACAGTGCTGTCGCTATGGACATCTACACAGTGCAATTTGTTACAGAAATAATAAAAAAAATTACAGACACTTTTACACAGCCTAGTTTCTCAACAGAATTTGTATTTTATACAAGCAGCAAACTTGAAGTGCAATGCACTTACAAGTCCATGAGAAACATTAATGCAGTAGCCATCCCTGATAAAAAAAAACACTGCCTCTCACTTTTCCTTATATCATGCTTAGTCACGTGGAACTCGTAATGATTGGACACTGACACATGGCTGGGCAATTCCCATGGGCCATGTTACCAAACACATGACCTATAAGAGGATTTTGAATGCAGAGGAGATGATAAACAGCTACAACAACCAATATCCAGGCACCTTATAATATTGTAGCTCACCATTCACAGATACAGAACATACACTCAATTTCTCTCTAATGATAACACGAAACGATTTCGCAAACCTTCAAACATGTCACTTTTGTAATGTAGACCTATGTCCAAGCCATGCATAGTGGACCATGCCACCTAACATGTGACTTGCATGAAGAGCTTGCACAATGGCAAGGTCATACAAATTGAAACAATCGAGCCCAGGCACTTTATTCAACCATGAAGTCATTGATCTCCAGATAACGAGCTTCCCCTTCAAGATAAGATGAGGATTTCCAAGGTGCTACTACTTAATGGTTTCACTTTTGTAAGGTTATTCTCAGGAATCCATCGACAATTCAACAACGCCAATTAATCCAATTAACCTACAGTGATGAACTTTGGAACTTTTCATTACACTTAATCACTAAATCTCCAGTGGTTTGTAAATCTGGGAATGGGGATATTTAAAACTTCCTAACCCAAACGGAGGGTCAGGTCTGGAAACTAAGAAGGAATAGAATATAGCACCTAGATGTGAGGGCATACTGCTGTAGCAATTTATACAACTTTGCCATCATATAATTGGGGTAAATTCCACAAGGCTCCCTGGTTTAGGAATCTACAAGCCCCAATATATACCTCCTATTTACATATGTAACCCTCACTTAATACCCACAGTATCACCTAGCAAGAATGACTGTGGAAGAGAGCCCTCCAGCCCTAACCCTCTGCCACATAGACTTTTGATGGGCAAATGAACAATTGAGAAGCCCTGCCTGCTGAAGGACTCTCTTCCACTATGCTATCTTTCATTTGTCAGGTATTAGTGAAAGTTACATATGTAAATAGGAGGTAAAGAGGGGGCGGGGGTTGATTTAGATTAGGGTACATATATGTATATAGCAGGTGAAGATTGGCAGCAAAGATTAACAAAGTCTGTCAGTCACAGTATCACACCTAATAAATATGGTTCTTTGGGAATGGACTGAGTACTTGCGAAACCCAAGCACTAACATTTTTACAGTAAGTACAAGTGAAAGACCTGGCAAAGATGGGGCAGAACAGATTGCCGCACAAACAACGGTGTTGTACCACTGAGCTAACAGCTTTGCCAGGTACTAATTGAGGTTAATTAAGGATTAGAAATGCACATTTAATAGCAAAGTAAACAGGCTCGTGGGTTCACTTTATGGGGTATTATACCAACCAGGGGGAAGTTACTTAAGTTACCTAAGGTCTAACAAAGGCTATAACGGCCTAATTAACAAATGCTCACATAGGTTGACCTTGACTATGTAAAAAAAATTCACAACTCCCACAAGAGTGACAAAAAAAAAAAAAAAATAAGACAACGACAGTAACTGTGGGTGTTTAAGTTTACATACAAACAACACAAATGTTAAACATGGTTATATTTCTTGAGGCAAAAAAATCACCCACAGACTGTTCATCTTCCTCACAAAAATATTAGTTTTGATAACACTATAATCTTCCTGGTATAATGCACTAAAACTAACCTTTGTTGCTTTTTTAAGTTTCAAAAGTACAAAAAAGTACAAAATAACATGATATGTGGGTGTTTCTTTTTGTTCATACTACAAAATTCTAAAAATATAGCAACATTTTCACACAAAAAAATCCCACACAAAACTGTTTATCCTCCAAAAAAGTAAGCAGACTTACAAAATTCCCCTAACTTTCAACAAAACAATAAAAATTTCCTCCCAGGGATTCTTCCCTTTAAATTTTCCCGAAACGTTCCATATCGAAAGTATACAACTACATCCTGTGACAATCGTCTGCCAAGCTCAACACTCCATACAACAATATGCTCAGAAAATACAAGAGATGAAACTTCCTCCTAAGCGGCCATTAAACTGGACGGTATCGGTTTTATGTTAGAATACGATTATCCGTCATAATATAAGCTGATTTCAGGAGGGACTGAGGGAACTGCGCTGAAAAGCGTAGAGGTTAATGAAGCCAGCTGTATACCTCTGGCAGGAACTGCCACTTTAGGAGGACCTGCTATGGGTGCCTAATGCTTAGAATGACTTGAGGCTTGAGCAGAAGTCTGAGAAACAATATGTGTTGTGTGTGTGATTAGTCTAATGACTAAGGCCACATGGCAATTATGGTCAAACACAAATTGGGCCAGGGTGAACAAGACAGTCTTCTCCTAGTACTATGCCATATTTATGATTCCGGTAGGCCTTTTTGTAAATTTTTATGCTACTGAATGTCAACACTGTGGCAAATTTATGGAATTTGATCCAATTTTAATGGCAAATAAATCTGACGACCAATCTGACTATAGCAATATGAGCTCCATGTCCGTTCATAAAAGAGAAAAGACAAAAAAAAAAAAGCAATTTTGCAAAAGCATGCAGGGTCACCTTCTGGTTAGCAAAAGAAAATTTAAACACGTATTCATCAGCTGAAATTGTACTTTATACATAGGTAACTTGGCTTGTTGAAGTGAGTCCCTAACAGCATTAAAATGAGACTGTTTACACACGTGACTGCAATGAAGCTGGTAGAAATGATTTTTTAACCACTCACATTCAAAACTTCAAAAACTAGTAACATTGATGAAATGCTACTTTTCCTAAATGTACACGTTTGAACTAGTAGAATAAACAGGTTTTTGTCCTTATTCACTCCCATTAGCAGTAACAGTATTAGCGCATACTTGAAATCATACCTTGGTATGTATTCCCGCTACAAGTATGCAAATGTAGCATAATTATGTACATTTGATCATCAATAAAAGACACACTGCATACAATGTTTTATCCACATCAATTCTCCAATGGGACATTTTAAATGGATGGCCTTGGGAAAGGTCTAAGGGGAGGGGGAAGATCCCTTTCCCAAAGGAAAACTTCTTCAGTTTGAGAGGTGCCTTAATAGCAAAATGAATGGTCACGACAGCAGTATTTGACCAAAATTTACCTTGCGAATGAGTTGAGCAGTACAGTTTGTAATGACTGATTCTTCACAAAACTGAATCAAGGTAATTTCTTTGTAATAAACACCTGTGCAGAAATTGTTATTCAGATATTTTTGTGTGACTTCCTCTGCATTTCTGTGACAATTGTTGCACAAATACAGGACGACTAAACCACTGCCTGCATACACATCCAGACAGCATTTACATCTAACAATGTAATCTAAAGACTATAAATGGAGTTATACTTATATCAGATTTTTCACAACTTTCTACTAAAATCCAACTGCATTTAAAACGAAATAAGCATTTGGCCTTTTATATATCAAGTTCAAAGAAGATTGCTCAAACACAACAGGCATTCATTTTGTACCACACATGGCCAATTATGCCCTATTTTGGATATATTTTGTCATATGTATACCCCAAAACCCTTGCAAAGACAAATTGCATGAAAACATACTCATAGGACAAAAATAACTTAGTAAATCAAGTTAGCAGAATTTGCCTTGTAAGGACTAGCATGGCAGTATACTACTGTGAGGTAGTACTTCCATGGAACTAGCAATAACAACAGTTACTGTATAATTATGGTACTTAAAAATGGCAGTTAAAAATTCTTAGGCTGCAAACTATGCGATAAATCAACATTTTCTGACCCGTGAAAAAACTGCTAAAATACTGTATACTGTATACTGTATAGTGGGAAATTTTCACGGGGGTTAAATTTTAGCGCTTTTTGCGAGTATCTAATCACAAATTTAAGACCCGCGAAAGTACTTTCGTTAGTTTGTACAAATGTTGGTTGCCTGCAACAGTGAATTCTTCACTCTGCAAATATGTGAACAACGTACAGGTTCGCCAAATATTGCCTCGCGGAAATTTCCCGCTATACAGTAGTGGGAAATTTTCACGGGGGTTAAATTTTTACGCTTTCGCGACCAAGTATCTAATCACGAATTTAAGACCCATGAACGTACTTTCTTTAGTTTGTACAAGACTATGTTGGCTGCCTGAAACAGCGAATTCTTCACTCCACAAATATGTGAACAAGGTACAGATTCGCCAAAAATTAGCCTTGCTGAAATTTCCTATACAGTATCTCCTAAACACAGCACCCGTTAAAACACTGAATATAGCGAAAACGTTCAACTATACCTTGGTGGTCTAGAACCATACAGAGACGTTGCCCTTCTTGATGTCCTCGTTGGTGGGACTATGGCAGTAACATGTACCGGGGCCATGATAACTGTCACACTGGTTACTATATTTCCACAAGCAGATTTCACAAAGAGAAATGGTTTTAAATGTACAGAATGCAGCAACACGTCTTTAGGATACCAAGACGACGCTAGCAATGAATAACATTCCAAATGACTATCAAAACTGCTGAATCTCTCAAGGCAATTAAAATCACACCATTTCCTTTATTTTGAAGTGTCAAATGTCATAATAGCAGAAATTCCAATAATAGCCACAAAACTACAAGTCGAAAGGAAAAGCTTGTTTGTAGAATAAACAGTTAACTCTTAATGACTTTGGCAAGCACAGTAAGAATCTTGTATATACTGTCATCATTGAATTTCTAACTTTCTTTGACTTTCCCTCACAGAATTGGACAAAAGTTCAGATAAACTAGCGGCACAAGATCACACACTTACATGCATTCCACACATCCAAATCACAATAGCTGGGGTGCATGGAGCTGAAAGCCCACCGACTGTGTTATTCAACTCCCACAGAATGACTAAACAACACTTATAGTCTGCACTTGAAAACCTTTGTTGCAATAGAAACCTCAATAGGTGCAAACTGCACACACATAGGAAATATGATTAGTGGAATAACAAGCTTAGGGATTTGTCATGCCCTTGAGGCTAGTACAGAGAGCTACTCTGATTGGACAAATATTTTGTGACATCACTCTGAGTTGCAGTTTCCAAAAAGACAGAAGTGGGGTCTTCCTGTTCTGCTATGAACTGATGTTCAGTAATGGAAGATATGCTAAGGGCCTCAGTGATGTAAACTAATTGTGTACATAATAATTGGATTAGTCCTTATGCTGAAGAAAGCGCAATGACAGTACGAGGTGTTTCCTTGACATAGCGTCCCCACATCCTTCACAGCAGGGACTCTAGCTAATGGTCAATAATTACATTTGAAGTTGGTCATTTTGCAGGAATGGTTTAATTTGGGAGGGTCATCTTACCTCTGTTTATACAAGAGTACTTTCAAATTATGAAAATCTCATGTAAGAATAGGTTATTGACCTATCAGTAAACTAGATGGCATGTTAAAGTAAATGGATATTGAATCAGTTCAACGTGAAATATCCCTTGGGTAAAGACACAGGAATGTAAAGTTTAGAATAACTTACTTAACTAGATACTGCTTTACAGGAATCAAGTGCATTAAAGCTATAACACAACTAGTTGTTCACAAAGGTCTGGAGGCACATGATTTCTTCAGCTGTCCTCTCATCACATGGGCAAGAGTCTTCCCTCCAAAGTTTCAAATCAACATCTCAACTCTTAAGCAGTTTAAGAAAGCCCAGAAAGATATACAGGATACCAGTTTTTCCACTCATACCTCTCCAAGAGTGTAACTTCCTCATGTATACTGGCCAGCCTATCAAGATGGCTTCTTTACATGCACACATTTTTTTTTATTCGGGGGAGGGGGGGGGGGGGTAACAGGTAATTAATTGATTTAAGGAAACTAACTGCTCTAACTTAGAGATACAAGAATACACTTGTGTTTTGCAACACTATGAGACTTAAAGGGAAGAGGTGATTATTGGTTAAACTACTATTTTGAAAGTAAGTGTGAAGAGGGGAAGAGGAGGGGGGTTAATTGACGGCAAGTACCCAATTTCACATTTTTAAAGTTTAAGATTAATGCAAATTTTCAACATACTAAACATTTCTACATTTCACAAGTTATCTTCAATGAACTTTCTGTATCCATCTGTTTTCTCTAGTTAAAAGAGCAAAACCTCGTAAAAATCTCAACAGCTACTTTACACCTTCGGTTACCCTCATCTTCAAGTGCATCCAATCTAACATCAGTGGCCATGTACTTTCCATTAGTACTGATAAGAAGATAAATATTTATCTGCTCACAGTCATACACTGTCCCTGGCTACATCCTCCTGTATACTTCAAGGCTATAATTTTGTTTAATAAAGTGCACGTTGTGCATTTCATCTTAGTAAACAAGCAATCAACCGAAATTCCTGCCAACCTTCTGAGTTCTGTGTTCAGGTTTCACTTTCCTCAAAACTGCACTAAACAGAGACTGGGAACACAGAAAAAATAAAGGACAATTTGCAAATGTTTCTACAATTACATGCAGTTGACATTTTACCATTTTTAAAAATGACAATGTAAAGGTCAAAATTTGAATCAAAGAACACAACAGGGAATCCTAGAACCCACAATTTTATCTGATTGCTATTTTAATGTGAAATCTTCAAAGTGACTATATTAAGTAGTTTCAGAAGTCCCCCCCCCCCTTTTTTTTTCTTTGAAACTTTTTTTGTACATTTGATCATTTTTCACTATTGGCAAAAATTTACATTTTGAACTTATTAGCCTAGCTGTACTATGGATATTAATGCTACCTTAACTTTGTTACCATGGTAACAATTTATATTCAGATGAAAAAAAAAGATCCCTAAATTCCACTTTCTAGTGGGGGCTTTGGGGTGGGAAGAGACTTGTTGGAGATGAGATACTTGTGAGGGCTCACCCCACCCAACCCCACCTTCCCTGCCCCCTTAAAAGCTACCCCAGTGTTATAAAAAAGTGCCAATGAGAAAATGCATTTTAGTGACCACAATGCAAGAGAAACCAGAAAGGGCTTAGAATGACAACTTCAAGCCAATCATTCCCAAATCCCCTTTACATTTCAGGTTAGATATTTTTAAGTTTGGCTTTGATTTGGATCACTTTTTGTTTTCCCAAAGGGGATACATATATAGTCACCAGATGCTGACCTGGTAAAACAACTGTGAGTTTGTGCATTTTAGTGTCCACTGTGATTTTGAATTAGTACCTTTCCCCTCCCTGTACAGTGCTTGAAGCTGAAGACCCTTTTTGCCACATTTTCCTACACCCCTACCCCCACTGCTAAGTGTCATTCAAACAAGTGCCACAATCTTCATCCATTATGCTATAGCACTTTATGAGTGTGATTAAATTATAACGTTTGTTTACCAAACAGAGTAACGTTATGTAAATATTTTTACCTTTATATGGTCATGGAAGTAAAGCAACACTAGAAAGTTTCGATAGCAATCTGATACAGACACATTACTTAGTATTATACCGGATGCTTAGAGAAACCTTTAGACATCATTTTGTTATTCTCGGCCTTAGAAATTACCAAGACTTTTAAAACATACCAGATATTATGCACAGCAAACTTGACCCCCAGTAAAGCTGCGTCATTGACAATACGTATAATAGTTTTTCAGGAAGTCATAGAATGTTCCCTGAATCCTGACTGCAAGTATACCCTATGATAGAATATCCTGCTGCTAACACAGACAAGTTCAAGTAACAAACTGTCTAACCTTTCACCGACAGACTGGCACTATACAATGATATTGCTAAATATTGCAGTGAGGGAAAGGAAAGGGGTAAGGAGAAGTAAGGGGTAGGGAGAAACTAGGGTATCTGGGAGGGGAGAAGCCAGACAAGTCACAATGGCCACGTTGAGTAATGAAGAAGTGGAAGGTGAATATCAGGTAAATGCACATTAAATAAGTAACAGCATTGATTTATGTAGGAAGGATGGAGGAGACAATTGCATCTGCATGCGTTTTATGGGGGTGGGGAGAGTGGAGAGTGGGGGTGTACCATCAACTCACTATTACTTGTGGGAGGTCAAGACTACAAGACTATGGCAAGTATATCTTGGAGAAGACATGTATAACTCGCATCATATTTCCCACTCTGATGCAGTCACAGTCAACACTGTATGAAGTACATGAAAGATACCAAAGCCCTTTCTAACTTACCCCATAATAACTCAATGTTTAAGGTACCATATACAAAAGACAGATGAATGCATCAACTATCATCCAGACCCATGAAAAAGTGGTACCAGAGAAAAAAGCATCTTCACTCAAAGGCTGGCAAAAGAGGAAGGAGGACAAAGACAGCACCCTCTATAGAGGCAGTATTACACTGTGATGACACTTCTTGCCAGATGGCAATGGCATACAATTTGGTAAGGCATTTGAAAGGTAAGGGATAACTAATAATGAAAAGGATCAATATCCAACTTAGTAGGTGCAAAACATACTCTCGCTATTTCAAGGGAAAAACGAACATGAGAGGGGAAAGGGAAAAAGGTTGAAAGGTGTTGAGTAAAATTTGATGTTAAAGGATTGTTCCAAAAAGATGAAAACTTCTCCTCTCTTACGGATGAAAACCAGGAAAACAAATTGCATTAAGTCTGTTTGATGGGCAAGTGATAAGAGGACTAGGCCTGGCGCCCTCTATCAGAGTAGGGCTTACACATGTAAATAGGAGGTAATGAGCCAGGCCAGTAGGATCATTCCTATTTTCAAGCTAAACTGAAAGCTACTGAATGTACCTCTCACAACGCTCACAACGAAATCCCATTATGCCATTTCAACATTGCAATTTTAAGATCAAAATTTACCATAGAAGTGAGGATACAAAGCAAATACTGTAAGTTTACATTAACTTGTTTACACATTTTAAACAAATGTGTGTCTCTTTCAGTTCTTGAATGAATAAAGAGAAGAAAGTTAGCACAATGCCAATAAACATGACATAGCCGATCAACATTCTCGAAGCAGAGACAGATCTCAAAGTTCCATTTCTCTGAGAAGTGAAAAAATGAAAATCTACAATGCAAAAATTTATCAATGTATGATCCCAATCTTTTCTGATGCTTGGCATTCCCTCTTCACATCAAGCACATTTACCCTTACTTTGTTGTTTATTCAGACTTCAATATTTTATGCTGTAGCTACCCTCCTCATAGACCACAGCTATATGCACCCTTTAGGGTTTTCTACTCTCTGCGATAGTAAAACTCTTGACAAGAATAGGAAATATACTTCAGGCAGATTCTTAGAATAAATGAAGAATCAATTCTCAAGAGGTTTTGATGTGTAAACATAGAAAACTCTCTTTACATACTTAGTCATTTCTCCTTCCTCTGCATACATCACATCTTTATCGACACTTCACATTGTCATTCCGTAAAGAAATGGACTAAATATCACCCAGCAAAATACACTTGCAAGTTGTTAAGTCAAACGATTGTGAACGCTTTCTCTTAAGGGGCACAGGGTTTATTCACATTGTTTCACGAATCTCCTCCTAGCTTGACAAGGAGAATATCCCTGACACTCTAAACAGTAGGCCTGCACTTGAGGTTGAATGTGTTTCCACCGACTACACTGCAGCAGCCGCTGCGGTGTTTGCTCAAAACTGCAGAATAGAGGGACTCAGACACTGATTCAATAAACTCTCCATTAGCCTTCGGGCATAGCATCCAAATTTGACAGGCACAAGTCGTAGAATAGGAGGTGTACAAAGGAAATATTTCACACAGTTGTCACTTGGAAACCTTTTCTGGGGCCTACCACGGACAAAATATAACAATGTTTTGCAGCGTGTTATGTAAATGAGGTCTTAAATATCATTTTCAGAAACCAGTTATGCCTGAGGACAAGTTGGGATTGAAGGTAGCTAGGGAAAATGAGAAGAAAATACTCGAAAACCTTATTGTGAGAGGGTAAAAAGAGTACCGCCTCTTTGTGCAGTGGTTGGGAGCACAGAAGCTATGTTTGGGACGATGCCACTGAAACAGTGAAATTTGGTGTTAAACTCCCTAATAGGTCACCATAAACACATGGATACCATACCTAGGAGTGAAGAAGGCGTACTAGTATAATAGACTGCAAAAAAACAATAGTTAACACAATGCGCGAGTCACTGCTAGTTAACATTTAAAGTGAAGTCACCAATGGTGGTTACAGAACTAGTCAAGTTACAAATAGAGGGGGTAATGTTTAAGTCACCCATGGTAGCTACAGAACTATAGTCAAGTTACAAATAGAGGGGGTAATGTTTAAGTAACCAATGGTGGCTACAGACCTAAAGTCACCACCAGTAGATACAATATAAAATTGAATCACGTAACGTCACCACTAGTTGATGCAATTAGTAATTAAGTCAGGAGCAGTGCATAGAGCACAATAAGTTACCATCTCCAGTGTTCTCCACTGATTTTTGTCCGGGTGCTCCGAAGGTTAAAGGTCAATAGAGATCTCTGTTTGTAAAGAAAGGGGGTGCTCTCTTTGGAAAATGTTTGTTAAAACAGACAATAAATTTAACTGTGGCTTTCTTTGATGACTAAGTACATTTCTGATTATCATTACTCAATGTTCACACTGAATTTATTGCAGTTTTCTCTGCTTTAAGGTTTTGAATTGATAATTTCAGTCGGGGTGGTACATTTTTAGTCCAGGTGCTGAGCACCCTTTGCAAATTTTGTCCGGGTGCAGCACCCTAACAAACCATCTAGTGGAACACTGATCTCTAGCTGGTGGTAGATTATGGGCAGTCCTACTAGACCAAAGGTTCTCTAGCTCAAAGGTTTGCTAGACAGAAGATCTGCTAGACTAAAATGTACCTAGGGTTAGAGCAGGAGTTAGGATTAGCGTTAGAGTCAGAGTTAGATGAGGCTTTACAGCTCAGTTTTAAACCAATTGGTTTAAGTCGGGCCGGCCACAGCCTCTTTTCCAGTTGTGGCTCACTGGCTTGTTTTCCCACTCCATTGCTTATGCTGAGCACCAAGCACAATATGGCAGAAGTTTCCATTTTTAGAGTCTTTGGTATGACCCAGCCAGGAGCCGAACTCCAGACCTTCCCAGCTGGAAGTTGGATGCTCTAACCACTTGACCATGCAGTCAGCTGAGATTAGGGTTAGATAAAGAATTAGGCATAGGATAAGGATAAGAATTAGCCTGAGCAGGGGTAAGGGTTAGGGATATGTTCAGTAAAGGAACTATGGATAGAATACCGGTCAGAGTATCTTCACTCTAGTAGAGAACTTTCCATCTAATGCAGGACCCTGCTCTGTGGATATCAAGTCAATAATAGTAGATGCAGCACACACTGACAACACTGGATATGCAGTTGTCCCCAAAAAGCATCAACTGCACCTATCAAATCTCTGATTTCCCTGTCTAGATTACTTCATGTTTCAGAAGTTAAAAGGAACTAAACTGTGACTCCACTTATCTTGGAATCCAAACTCCTGGGTAATTTGCAATACTGTTAAAAATTTGCACAAAAATCATAGTTTGGTGCTGATATTTTGCAAGTTTTGTTAAAGAATTATAACACAACTCAGCTCTTGTGATATTTTTCTCTATTAAATCACAAGGTTTCTCTTCATCCGAAAAAATTCTCTGCCATTGTTAGTTTGGCAGCTTATAAGCTGTTGAGAAGCCTGTTAGTGCCAGCCTACTGAAGTATTAATAGTCACTGGTAGGCTAGTAACTACCAGTTTGTAGCTATTGTGTTATACGTCCTGCATCTGAACTTGTGACTTCATTGTAAGAGCTGCGACTCCTCTAGAGACATTCAGAGTGATATGACTAACAGGGCAGCAGGTACCCAAAACTACCACTGGTTTAGGAGTCTATAAGCTCCCATACCTGCCTCCTTTTTGCATATGTATACCAATATTGTCTGCAACAACCATCTGGCAAAAACTAATATCACCGTGGAAACCCCTACGTACAGAGGAAACCCTAGAGCCTAACTCTTCCTTCAGCAAACAATTCCTTTGAAATTCACCCAAATTCCCTGGTTTAGGAGCCCATGCATGCATTCTGATACTTACTGTACCTCCTACATTCGATCCCCTAACTTGCCTGCAATTATTATAACTACTATTAATGTGGGTGACGTCATCCTACCAGGCTCTGCAACTTAATTGCTCTTCCTAAATTTTTATTACTGTTGAACTGATCTACCTTGCCTTCATTTAATATTGTGTTTATGAAAGGTTGTGAGACCAAATATCTGGCTTGGTGGTAAATATCTGGTCAGTGAACCACTGCTTAGCTCAGATACTACCTGTAACTACTTATTTTCGGAGCTTATTTGTTACATCTTTCTATGCTTTATGTTTTTTGTAAATGCTTTGAGAACTTGGTGAAATGTACTACATATTTTTATTAGTATCTTTATTATTCAACATAGGTGTATGGAAGACATTTCACAAGGCAGGGGGGCAGGGGGCTGGAGCCATTTACCAAGAAATTTTCCCTGGCTGGCAAACAACTGTAACATGAATTTTGCTCTATAAATGTCTTTTTTTGCTCTGGAAATAGAGAGTTGTCCGCTAAGGGATGGGGGTAGGGGGCTTTTCCCAGACCCCTTGCTTCATACACCTATGTCCTTTTCTGTTTTATTTGCAAAGTGGATACTTCTACATGCAAATGTTTCCATATTTAGTATTTGGTAGACCACTTCATTACATTATCACAAAGACTGTAAGTTAATGAGGTACATGTAATGTTGCTGTCTAAAGTGAACATAATTCAAACCTTAGTACAGACTAAATCAACAACAAAGGCCATTTGACATGGTCTGAATATGGAGTATCCCCTTCATATAAAATGAGTGGTTGTTTTGTATAGTGCCACTTCATATAGTTTCCATACAAGTATGCGCTATAGAAATGCCATTATTACAAATGAATGTTCTTTGACCATACCACTCGTCATACAGAAGAGAAGCAGTTTTTCTCTGAGACAATTCTCCACTAAAATTACTGGCTCCTGAATAATGAGGGGTCACAAATCTTTAATTCGTGCAAGAGTGAGCTGACCATGGTATCATCATGGCTAAGAGGCTAACTCCACAACCTTTCCAAATAAAATCTTGCTATCCCGAGGTTCATCAGTTAGTTCTTTTTTCTTTGAAACATAATACTAGATCATGAACCACCACACACTGAATGCAAATTTCAATGAAACATTCATGAATCCCCGCTGGGTATGAAACATGAACTTTTAAACTCTGCTGCTTTCAAACAAAAACAGTAAAGAAAGTTCATGAATAATTCAACGGCAAAGAGATCCTTTCAAAACGAACAAGAATTTGATGAATTTTTTGCAACTTGTGCCACTGCCTGGGAGTCTTGAAGAGAGCTCTAGTTTTAAGTGAATTTTGTTTTTATCGTGTTCTTTGTCATTAAGTATTGCATTGTCACGGAAGCAGTGTGCTTTACCGTCCAGGGAGATAGACTTCAGCCGGGGATCTAAAGCTATCAAAGACACTTTACTTCACGTACTCTGGCTAGCTTTAATGTTCTTTTGTTTTCACAAAATGGCTGATAGCAAATGGCATTGGCTGGTTCTCCTCGCCAGGTCTGGAGGAGCCTAAAGGGCGAGTGCAGTGCACACGATACCCACTGCCAGCAGCTATTCTGCCTGCCACCTGACAAAGATAATCAAAGCACCTGAAAGGGATGGAGGCGAGGAGGACTTCAAGGTATACCGGTGTCATTGAACTTCATATCCCAGGGAAGATGTTTTACTGGTCTCATACTTCATGTAGAAATATGATGCAGCCATGGCAGGGGAGAGTTACATTAACTTGTCAAGCAACGACAGCTTGATGAAGGGCTAGGCCGGATAGAAGGAGTAGGCTTACAGATATAGCATAACAAAACAAAACAAAACAAAAAAAAAAAATCAAAAACACTAAAATAGCGCAACTTTGTGTTTTACATGTCAACAGTCACATATCACAGAGTAGAATTACCTCATCTTGAATAATAACAAAAATCCTTTACTAACGTGATAAACATGACCACAGATTTGGAAATATCACAGAACAGTGGCAGTAAACTATTACCTAGCAGCAGGGAGTTAAAAGGAGGAACTTGAACTTGAATTTTGGAAATAAGGATATTAGGGGACTGAATGGGTATACCACATGCCACTAGAATTCAACAGGCTCGTTTAGCCAAAATTCCCCGGGAAAAGGCCACTTTCCCAGGTGAAAAATATAGAAGTATTAAGCCACCTGATGGCTAAATCCTCCTATTGAATTCTAGCCTCATGAGTGCAGTTAAGGGTGTCTCTATCACTCCTCCTGCAACCTAGAAAAGATGTTCATCTGGAGCTTAAAGGGAGATGGCAGTGGCCCCAAGTTTGTTTTCAAAAATCTGCTAAATCTTCAGATCTGTATACTTACTCCACTCACAAGTACCTTTCATTATGTTTCTGTACAAAATCATATAATAATGAAGGTAAACCAAGGAGTAATTCTGCATGGATATAACTAATCAGGAACAAAAATATTGTCACATGATTGAAAGGAGCCATTCCTGAATTAGGATAATGAGGTACATCACTAATTCAATTTGGAGGGGGGGGGGGGGCAATGCATTTTCCCTTAAGAGGTCCACTGTGAAGAAAAGTGTATTTTTACATCATATTTTAAGCCCCCCTGAAACTTCTTGTACCTTTCAGCCCCCTTGCCTTACTTTCCTGATGTACACATTTATTTAAAACCCTTGATATACCACTTCATAGTCACAAAATGGCAGACATGAGTCCACGAAAAGGATCTACTTGCTAAGCTTAAAATTTTCTACCTTAGCCAGCCCAACTGCAAACTAAAATCTTACTGAAAACATCTTGGAAGATAATGGTTGAAATAAAATGGTCAACTTCCACACTTCATCCTCCCTGGCCCATGTCACCCGCCTCCTCTCCCCTCTCCCTTCCCAGCCCTGATATGTGCACTTAAATGGTTAAGTGCATTTAAAAGAGAGGCCAATTGGCTATGAAGACTGCAACTGTTTCAAGCAAATCTCTTCAATCCCAAAAGAACTTTATATATCAAAACAAAATTCATACATACCTCAATTATCACAACTGATGAAAACACTAAAATGATAGGTCGTACACTACCTGCGTCATGAACCTCCTTCCACCATGCAAAAAGATGTTATTTCTTTTTATACAAAACACACATGTTTCTTTGCAGTTCTCTGCCACAGTTGCAACATTTTTCAATCAATTTGAATCAATAGCAGTAGACAATTAACTTGAAATGAGAATCTTAGCACAAGCAAGAGGCCATGTACAGCTATCACATGGAAAAGCATCTAGTACTTATCGTGGGCGTATTAAATTGATTAGATTGCTGTTTTATTATAAACCATGTTTTACATTTTTCTGGTAAAATACTCAATCAAAGGGATCGTTTAAGGTCAACAAGCAGGAATGTATAAATAAGGTTAAGTAAGTAGGAGCCATGTAATGTTTTAACATACTATACACATGTTGCATAAGATGTAATGCATCACCATAGACAACCAAGTGTTTATACGGTTCACTGCGAGCTAGTCAACATTTTTAGGAAACTGCTGCATTCACGACAATCACAAATACAGTGATTATCGATCAAGACCGGGTAGGAGACAAAGATTTTATCAGCTGTCATAACAAAAAAAAGTGTCAAAGCCAACAGATATGTAGAATCAAGGGATACTGCTGAATGCATATTAAAGAATTGGAAGAAAGGGTTGAGTCACCAACAAGGACAAATATAACTGCTTAACAGGCTGTAGGATTTTCATTGATAGCAAGCCTGGTATGTGGAGTTTTATTGAAAGGTGGCAGACATGTTTGTCCCAGAAGGTGCAAGATTACAGCCATGCCATGTACTGACTGTTATGGCCTCACTAGCTTGAATATAAACCAGCTTTGCAGACTCGCCCTAAAATATTTTACATTAAAGGTTTGTGACGACAGGAATGAGAAAACAATCTAACCTCTGCTTTGCAGGACTTGGTACAATATGCCATCGAATCTGGCAGCAACTTTCCCAATACACAATTACTGGGGGGGGGGGGGGGCACATGCTCCCCTCCCCCAAAAGGTCTTGCACTGAAGGAGGAAAAATTTATTACGAGACCAGCATTTTTGGAATACAAAGATGAGAAGAAAAAAAGGAAACTCTCACACTATTTTGAATCTAGAGTCCCTGAAATAGGCAAAACTTTTCAAAGGTAAGGAGAACACCCTCCCCAGGCTAGCAAAACACCAAATCTGATGTGCCCCCCAAATTGGTTATTCTGGCTACGGGCCTGGGCCTAACGTTAGACCTTTGCACTGGTGTAACATTAATGTTAGGCCTAACGTTTATCGGCTAATTTTGATACGTCATACTGTATTCCCACCTTCCATTTCCTCTAGATTCTCCATGGATATATCAGATAAATCGTTCTCTTTTCTTCACTCTCACTGAATCCCCCTTCATCTCCTGACTTGTCTGTACAGTACATACTACAGATTGTCCAGCTTTGGTTTTCTTTCTCATGGACGTTACCATATTGTTTTGAATGCCCTGCCTATATAGTTAAATGGTGTGCAATAGTGCCACCTTTGGCTAGCTTACTTCACTATAGTGTTCACTTGGTTGGCAGGTCGAGGTTATATGTGATATTTCGTGAAGTGCTGGCCTTTCAAATATAATGAGTGGTGAAAAGGCCAAAAATGTATGTGGTAAGCGAACCGCTGATTTCACTATTTGACCTCTCACAACCCCAAATGACCTTTGTCCTACTTCCTGTTACCATAATTATCAAACCCTTAATTTGTGTTATAAACCTACCATTTTTGAAAAGGAACAGTCAAAGAGCCTGCAGATAGCAGCACTTTAAGCAATTTTGACAGACAGACAGACAGACAGACAGACAGACAGACAGACAGACAGACAGACAGACACATTGCCATGACAGCTCCCCTTGAGCTCAAAAAATTTTTCAAAGTCTTTCAAAGACAATTGTTGTTACTTAAATACTGTCTGTAAAATTACAATTGCTCATGGTATTAGTGTTTTCAGTCTAGAATACAAAATTGTCAAATCAAACATGACTTTTCCATCCATCCAACAGAAGGAGCTCTTCATAAGGTTTTTTCAGTCATAAGGGTCACTGTTCATAGGGGTCATTATTCATAAGTGCTCTAGCTTCTAAAAAATAAGAAAGAAGAGCTCAATATTCATATGAGAAGAGGAGCTGTCATTCACAGTGATACCTATTTGAAGTCGACTCGAATCCCCACCTCAAAAACCCTTGATCCAGACCTGCCCAATGTGTGTTATGAATACCACTTATTTTGAAGAACAAACCCTTTTGATTATGGATCACACACCCTTCCCTCCACTTTGAATATTGAACATTTTTTGCCATTATGAATAACATACCCATTTTCCTATTATGAATAGTGAACCCTCTTTTCTATTATGAATAACAAACCCTTTTTCTATTTGAATAACAAACCTTATGGATAGTGAACATTTTCTCTTACTATGAATAACACACCGTAAATGACAAATGAGCCATACGAAAGCAGAACCTCATAGAAGTGACCATTATGACTGAAAAAAAAAGTTATAAATATCAAGTTGTCCTCAACAGAAGTGCTTCTTACTTCAATTAAGTTGAGCAAGCAGTTTGAGTCCCGATCTGCTTCCTTTAAAACCGAAAGCTGTAACTGTCAGAATTTTGGCTTCTGTTTAAAGGGAATGAGCATGCAGCTGCTCCAAATTTACTGAGAATTACATTGCTTACAACTTACAAATTTCCCCTTATTTCCCTTAAAAGTATATTTCCTGATTTCCTGAACATTTCAGTAACAAACATATAGTCACATGATTAAACAGATCTAGTCATTCAAGAATCAGGATACCAGAGTACACTAATTCAAATTCAGGTTACTGCATTTTCCCTTTAAGTATCAAAGGAGATACACAACCTTAAGTACGTGTACATTTTTAAATCCTCGCAAAAACACAGCACTATGCTACACATGAGTTTACAACTTACAAAGTAAAAAAGTGTGACAGTTTTCAGAATCATGTGACTTATAAGATCATACTTGTGAAGCTGACAAAAAGGAATACTGATGACAGGGATTCATAGATTTTAAAGGGAAAATGCAGTCACCCCAACCTAAATTAGTATACCCTGGTACCCTAATTCATGAATGGCTCCTTTCAATCATGTGACAATACTTTTGTTTCTTATTTGTTGAATTCAGACAGACTAAATCCTTGATTTACCTTTAATGTTCAATATTTTTATTCAAAAAGACAGTGAATGATACTTCTACATGAAAAAAGAAAAGATCTGCAAGATTTAGCAGATGTTTGAAAATAAACATGGGGTGACTACTTATTCCCTGTAACATGCAATAACCCATTGACCATTTCTTTTAAGTAGCACCTATTGAAGATTTTTATACAAGCATGTTCTCCCTGCACTAAACACACCTGATTTTTACAGCCTAAGCTACGAACATTTTTCCTGAAGTATGTCATGGATATGGCAAAAGATGCGATAACTTCAGGTAGTATTCTCACTGACAATGAGGCTACCAATGGAAAATACTATCTTCTAGAAAAATATGAATGATTCCTTTATTCTACAATACCTCCGGTATAACAACCAAAAATGAGAGAAACTCCGGGCTCTCCTGCGATTAGGATCGCCGGTATCCACCTTCAACAACTCCATGGTCTTCTTGCTCTTCTCAAAATGAGAGCAAAGAAGAATTTTAAGCAGTTTTTAGCCCTCTCCTCGACGACACTGCGTGAGATAAGAAGCTTTTAACCTGTCAGGAAAGGCAGTCGTTACCACCTCTAGTGCAATCCTTTGGCACATGTTATACTGGCCAGATAAACCAAGCATGGCAACTGACTTGTGACAAGCACAGCAGAAATGCAATTACCATTAATGACGTCCTGGACCATCAAAACAAACCTAACCGTCAATCAGAGGCAAGATCGTTTCTGATGTTTTCCGTGGCTTCACACTGAAAAAACAACCTATAACTATTTTATATGAAGCCAAGCAACAGATTACCCTTGAAGGAATTATGGCTTTGATTAATACATGGCTATCCTTGCAGGTAATCTTATCTCTGTGTCTGGGTAAAAACAATAAAAGTGTCCAATGAACCAGTTGTATGTACCAATGCAATTTCTTGGCTAAACAAATTGAAAAGCTTTTCAATTTTAGAATTGTAGGTGCAAATAAGCAGGACCACTACAAAAACACAGTTAAAGGAAATTATTCAGGACAACACAATGTGTTGAAATACTGTGGAGCTATCAAGGTTGAGTCAAGTTGAAAGACCTAAAGGCTAAAAGTATGAAAATGCTAGTGTGACACTATCACAGCCTACTAGCTGTATCATAGGTATGTGATAGTGGTCATAGTGTTACATGACTGTAACCTTCAAGCAGATTCACAAATGTTGTTACTTGTCTATGCTTGAAATAACCTCTTTGCTGTGTCCCACATAATATATTATAGTCAAAGACCTCAGAGTGCTTCAAGAAGTTTGCTCAGTCTCCTACATTCCTTAAAGGGAGAGGGCAGTTTACCCAAGTTTATTTTCCAAAGTATGCTACATCTTACAAATATCCTAATATTTTATGTTCAGTGTTTAAATAAAAACATTGTACACTGAAGGTAAACCAAGGAGTTATTCTGTATGAATGTAACAAGTAAGTAGCAATATTACTGTCACATGATTGAAATGAGCCATTCCTGAACTAGGATGTGATGGGGCAGAGTAATTCAAATTGGGGGGACTGCATTTTCCCTTTAATGTTCTTGATTAAGAAACTGGGTATTACAATAACCAGGCTGCTGATGTGGCTCTCATGGTTAAAAGCTAGTAAAATGTAAACTAGGAGATTGATTTATACACCCTATGTGGTAGTGTACCTGTTACACTATCATAACCTACAAGCTATTTCATACTACAAAATAGGGTGGTACACTATAATAACCACTAATTGCACCTAATTAACAGATGCCTCTAAATTACACTATGATAAACCACTTAGTTGATTCATACACTAATTTTAGTGCCACCAATGGGAACTAATGAGAACAGTTTTCAGGTTCTTTGATCGGTAGCGGCAGGGAGGGGGAAAAATGTTACTGGAGCATGTCGTAATTAACAAAGGGGAATTTTCTTCCTCTGGGTGAACATCTTTCATTTGCAAAAGGATCCGCACTTCTCAATTTTGAAAAGAGAGTGGACACATCTTCTAGCCCCCATCATAGGCGGATATCCCGGGAAGGATGGGAGATATATCCTCCCCTGTTTGCCTCAGAGGCCAATTATCCCCCCCACCCCCATTCCCACCCCCACTTTTTCACACAAATCTCCTCTACAGGCCCCCATCCACTTTCCATATTCCTACCCCCAGTGAATACTATGTTACAAAAAAGATCCAATTGTATAGCATTATTAACTAAATACATGAACTGCAAACAAGGAAGGAAAGAAGGTGCGAGAGGTATACTATCTGCAAGCTAAAAGTTACCTTCCCATGATGCATACCTTTTTCTCTCCATTTCCTTCTTATCTTGCAAAAATAGAGAGTATAAAAGCAGGAAAACTCTTTTTGAAATTCGATACGGGAAGGAATTGAAATGTTTTTTAAACATGCAGACCGCACTGTTTGCTTTCTCTTATTTCAATCACATCAGATGAAAATAGCAAAGAGGAATTAATAATGTTAGTACAAGCAAACAAAGGGCCTATCGTCATAATAACATTGTCCGGCTCTGATCAGAATAATAAGGAGTAATGAGAAATAATAAGAAATATGATCTGAACCACTTTGGACAAATGACCTGGAGAGTTAAACGAAATTGTATAAAATTACAAATAGAGATAAATGTCAAAAGTCAAAGGATTATAGCTTGATAATTTAAAAGCATACATAAAGGCCACGAACAAGACTATGGCATGGGGAGAGGTAGGATTGAAGGAGTGGGGGTGGGGGTGGGGTGGGGGGTTCGAAGGTCAATTAACATGTGGGGCCAAGTTTTATACTGGTGGCCAATAGAACCTATGTGAACAAAATTATACTTTTGCTGACTAGTAGGTTTCCCACTCCTGCCCTAGCCCCTGGTATCCGCTGATTAGTCCAGGCATTGGTTAAAACCTGCATGTTTCAAGCCAATAAAACAACAGCAATTTGTGGAATTAATAAAGTGCATTGATTAAACAGTATAGAGATAAGGAGGGGGGGATGTAGATTAGAGATGACTAAGGGAAACATGGAGGAGAGGTTGGGAAGTGCAAAGCACATCAAAACTGAGTGACATAAACTGCTGGTCAGAAGGGCAGAAATTACTTCTACACTAACACCCCACCTCCTTCTATCACACTACATGTTGTTTTTGATGAAGCAAACCATGATTTGCATCATTTTGGGGGGTGAGAGTTGGGTTGGATTTGGAGTGGAGGTTCAATCACTCCTCACACTCCCCCCCCCACCCCCATGCCCCTATGATGGTAAGCTATACTTTTGCAGACGGAACTCTCAGAGGCTACCAGTTGAGGACAGCATACAAATGTCACTGTGATGTATGCTGTTGCAAACTTGATCGACTGATTCTATAATTCTGAATTAAGTTCCCTTACCACATCTCAAACAAAATTCCAAGAATCTCCCCTGTAGAAATATTCTATGAGCATGGAAACCTTAAACGACACATCTACTCATACCTCCAAACAAACAAGATGATATAAGGATAAGTTTGAGTGACAATAGTAAACATACTCAATACTAAGTCCTAAGCTGGAATACCGTGACATTTTATCACTGTCCCTGGTGGCTTCTTTCCAGCGTCGTTAATCACATTATTTCCTTGCTAAAGATTCAACGAAGGGAAGATCATCTGCAAAATGAAAGTTGTCTGCATGAGGGTATTTCACTGTTTTTATTTATTTTCTTTTCGTCCATGATGTAGTACGAAGACAAAAGCTGCACGTAGTATATAATCCCTTGGGTGGAAAGATGGCTAGTCAAACATAAAAAATACTAGCAGAATGCTACAGACTGTGCGTTCATATCTCCATTAGGCATTGGTGGTCAACAGATATTTAATAGCCTTACAATTGTGAGATATGGAAAAACAAGGCAAGCACTTTTTCCATGAGGTGACTCCATGTGTGAGGTTTATGAGAAATTAGTGTAGCCTACATAGCAAGCTTTGCAGTGTAATATTTTACAGGTTTGCAAATTAATTGATCTGAAAAATGTGCAAGAAAATTCCTCATTATGAACTTGGTCGTTTGGGAATCTATGAACCCCTCTTACTGCATGTATTTCACTTACAAACAATTCCATCTACCACACAATTGTTTTAGTTATTCTACAATAAATGGGACTGTTCATCAGATGCGGTAAAAAGCAGTCATACCCTCTCCCTCTACTCTGCCGGGTCTAACCGATATTCATATGGTTTTTTATTCATAAGGGTCGTTATTCATAATTGTAAAAAAGGTTCGTTGTTCATAAGGTTTGTTATTCATAATAGAAAAAAGGTTCCTTATTCATAATAGGAAAAAAGGTTCGATATTCATAACAGGAAAAAAGGTTCGTTATTCATAATAGAAAAAAAGGTTCAATGTTCATGATATGGGAAAAGGGCATTTTTCCAGCTTTAAAGGCTTCCTGCATCTCGTGGATTGGGAGCAAACCCTTAAAACTCGCAGGGATGATAGGCCAATGTGTTGCCTACAACATGCTGATGGCCGCATTTTTAATGGTCTATTTAGATTGGATGTAACTGACCTTCCAAAGAGACTAGTCAAAATTTGTCGGGATTATGAATAGCGAACCTTATTCTCGATTATGAACAACAAACCCTTTTTCGATTATGAATAGTGAACCCTTTTTTCAATTATGAATAGTGCACCCTTTTTTATTATGATTAATGAACCCCGTTTTTTGATTATGAACAGCGAACCTTATTCTTGATTATGAATAGCTAACCTTATGAATAAAATGAACCTTTTTTATCATTTATTTTTAGGAATGACGAATCTTATGAACAATGACCCTTATTTTTGCCATTCATCATGTTATGAATAATGACCCTTATGAACAATGAACCTTATGAACAAAAAACCTTATGAATATCGGCTGTCCCCCACTTTCCAGGGTAAGTAATGGGTAGTATATTATCTAAAATGTGGATTACTGTACACTGAACAATTCTCCAGTATTTAACCTGTGAAATAAATATTTCAACACTCTATCCTTATTGATAAATTGACCCCAAGGAACAATAAACAATACCTCTGTCAATCTCCCCCAGCAGTAGCTTTCAAGGTTTTCTTGTCTTTTTGGAGTTTCCAAAGTTATCACCTCTCAAATTTTTTTGAACCCTAACCTTTATACTGCCAGTTAATTAGCTGTAAATGTCTCACACAACACCATCCTCACACAAACAGATCCCTAAATGACAGTTTGTAATTACTGCCTCAAATTTCTTGCAAGATTTTCAGTCTTTTTGAATGATTCTCAGTCTTTTTTCTTTCCTTGTTTTGTTTTTTGTAGTTTTTGTTTCTGTTTGCTTTGCTACTGTTTTAACATTAAGCTTGACATTTAGGTGACAGGAAGTCCTTCAAGCATTTTCTGTCGTGACGGTAAATCAGTGTAGGGCATAAGATGCACGCTTCATGCGAGTCCTGAATTTTAAAGAAGGCAAAGCCGACTTTCCACTCCTTATCCTCAACTTCACAGCAAAATGAGCTACTGTAAAGCTATCCACAAAAATCAACATGCCCCATGGAAATCTCCCCCCAAAAACAATTTCTGACGTAGGTAATTTTAACACACAGAGAGAGCAACAGACAGGCGAACGAAAGCAAAGGATTCTGAACATCAATCTTTAGTTCCAAGCTGTCTTGCACACCTAGGAAACATTTTCAGCAATTAAAGCATGAAAGGTGACGTCAACTGTTTTTTTTTAAAAAGAAAACCCATGGGGAGGGAATGGCTACATTTTGAGTAATTAAGTGTGATAGTTTGGATTATCTGGAAGGAGAGCACCAATTACGTGTGACAGAGTTTTTAAAGGAAATTTTTAAGCACATTTTTATACATCAATCAAACTGACGTAGAATGAGCACAAAATGTGTTAAAAGCCACACAGCCTTCAGAAAATGGGACTGCTTTACCGCGACTGAATGCTACAGTTCGTGATTCGAGTTAACGGCATAACCTTTCTCCAAGCCCTGCTGCAGGCATGACTATAGGTACACGCACTGTAGCATAAGACTGACAAGATTAGAGGGACATACAGTTTAATTTAATTGGGAACTGAATGTATGGTTGCATAAGTAATGACACCTTAAAGTGGGGATAACATAGCTCTGCAACCATGCAATAGCCTAGCTGTAATGTGATCTGTATTGCAAGCAGGTAGAAATCAAAAGTCATTGTAGAGAATATATAATGCAGGTGGTCTGATAAAATCTAAATACAAATGAGAATTATAAAAAAAAAAATAAAAAAATAAGTAACGTACACATTTATGGCCATATTAAAAATTAACGTTTCAACTGGACTTCTACAGAGCTATTTATACATATATCTGGAAAACAGCTTAATTTCAATAAGTACATTTCTGATTCCATGTGATGAATTGCAATTACCTTTAAGAAATTTAAAAATATTCACAAAATTGTGAATATTTTTTTGTCTTAAAAATTAGTGGTTAGTACGATTCAGTAAACATATGGAGGATACATCAATACACCCCCCCCCCCACACACACACACACTGGAGATACTCCTATTCACTTTCCTTATTTTACACAGCAAATTTTGCTTTGATGTCGTTTTTTATACCCCCTCTTTTGCACTCTACTGACATCAAATAAAATCACATTTAAATTAGGAAGATTCCAAATTTAAATTAAAATGAACTGGGAGCCACCCAACCGAAAGTTGTACCAAAATATTACAAGCATAGATACCAAACTACCAAACTCGTATTCCTACACTAGCTGTTACGGAAAGTCAGACTCCTCATGGAGATGCAAATACCTGGATGGTGGGGGGGGGGGGGGGGGGGGGTTATGAATTTGACAAGTGTGCCGCTGTATTTGGCAATCTACACACACAAAACTAAGCACCCATTGCACATATGTACAGGATACAATTCTCTTGTGTATTTATCCAGAATATGGGACACTCACTACTGCACGCTTAAAAAATGAATGCGCTAAATGCTTACCCTGTTAGAGTGCAAGAAATGGACAAGCATATTAATCTGCGTTTTTTGATGATACCATTGTAACTGACCTATAAATAGTTCTGTGGACTTCAAACCAGTCATTGTGCATTCATGATAAAGTGTTTGTTTGGGATGCTGCGGGGGAAGAAATATACTTCTTCTCTGAAATGGAATACATTTGAGGGGCGATGACTGCTTGGATTTAACAATGTTCTGAAAAACAAGTATTTAGCTGGTTTAAATGTTTGTTTTGAAAACAACTGAAGTCATCAGCACTTCTGCCCTAATGTTTTTGCTCCAATTAGCTAGAGTCAATTTGTCATTTTAAGTTTGGAATCTATATAGAGTACTTGTAATATATTTGAGTTGTACTCCAGAGCGGGGCCCCATGCATGGTCACTTGCTGTTCTCAGCTGGGGGGCTGAACATTTTAGATCACCTGTAAGGGCCGTAAGGAGAGGAGTGTATGGGGAGGGGGTGATCCCTTCTGTTTGGGAAAATTTTTGAATTTTGTGGGTTCATAGATGCAATTTGAAGCTACATTTTAGTACATTTTCAGGCCCCATGTGGGCTGGGGGTTGTAGAATATGCATGCCCACTGTATTTCCCGCCTGTCGTAAGAGGTGACTTAAAGGGAAGGACTTGCACCGTATTTGAGCTGTATTTGAAACCAAACTTGAACTTGAACCATTTTTGAAACCATATTTACACTTAACCTTTTTACCCAGTTGACACTATAACACATTCATGTTGGTGTGTCATTAAATCTCATCTAACTAATGTACATTTTCAGGTGTAAATTTATTGAAAAAGTACGATTTTTTACTAAAAAATGTTTGATAAATTTCACAGAGTGGACAAATAAGGGCCCCAGCTCCCCACCTCTTATGCCTGTATTGCTTAGCAGCATGAATTAGCCTGCACTGACTGAATAAACATCTCACATTATCTTTAAGACAAAGAAAACAAGTAATACGTTGACTTAAAATGTGAAGCTATGCAATTTTGTAATCTATCTAGACCTTAAATTGATTTAAGCAACAAATTCCACAACTGACAAAACCCTGAATAAACATGTGATCGTATGACGTGATGATCAGGTTTCATTTAACTTAACCACACCTTAACCCCCTGCATTGTACCCCATGCATAACTTGTCCCACTGCAATGATTAAGTTAAGATGACTCGTAAAGAGGAAACATTCACAGCCAGCCAACAGTATTCCAAACTGGTCAACTATTTTTATCTCATTTCTGAACAGGAAAGATTAGACACGTCTGCAGCAAGTTAGGCCATATTATTTGGCTGCAAATCTCTGGTTTCACTCGTGAGATATGTTCAAAACACACTTGACCTTTAATTGCAATATTACCGTTTGATCGGCTCAATTTAATATGATTCCGCAGAGCTATAGTATTCCAAGATATTCATGAAGTCACCTATCCATATATGGGTGTAGTGTGTAGCATGGAGGTAGGGACTCTCAACTGAATTCATTACGAACCAGCTCCAAGAAAAATGGCGGAAACTAAAGAGGGTACAAGTGGCTTTTAGACACAAACTCCAAATCTATGCTTCTTCCTTCAAAGTTTTTGAGCAGAGAATTTATTTCACCAGCATCAAGTTACGACGAGATATCACATGACTGCATGATACCTCTCTGAGTTTAATTTGCATTTGAAAGAGAAGTTTAAATTACAAAACACGATGTGAATTTTTATGAGAATTTTAATGTTCTGCATAGTTTGGAGTACATCATGCAAGAAATCCTTTGACCCATGTCTTAAAAAGTTTCATGAAAAATCTCAATTTGTTGCAGGCTATATTACGTCAGCTCCCGACTAACATTCTATCCTTATAAATGTTAAAATTGATCCATTGCATTGAAACATTCGTGAATGCTTTCCATGGCTGTTTGCAATTTCTGAGGGGGGGGGGGGGGAGTTGACAGGCTAAGCAGAGCTCCACCATTAGTTGGTGTATAGTGTACCAAGGGAAAGAATCGTCAAAAAAGAAAACCATCTGCCGTAAACGACACTTCCCATGCCTTACAAATTGCTTCCAAACAAGTTTTCAGCATTTCTAATAACCAAACATTTACAGATAGATGTTATAAAAATTAAAGTTTGAAAATTTCTGTGGCGGTTGGAGGGAATAACATGACAAACCTATGAAATCTTAAAGAAAGAACCAAAAGTCATCTACATAATTTCACAAATGAACTGTTCAGCCTCTTTACTAACATTTTATTCAGACATCCCAGCAGTATTTGTGTTAAGATGCACATCTGTGGATTAATCTTCACTTTCTCCATGCATCCCTTAAAGAAAATCTGAGTAACATGGGGGTTTCAAATTCTATTACTAAATTACTCATATCATTTAATGATATACTAGGAAATGAAAAATTTAAAGACAATTTAGGGGAATCTCTTCCATATTCTTCTTTCTTTATTTGAAAAGGGTATAAAATAGCACCTCTCATTTTATTGACTAAAATTAACCATGCATGCAAACTTGCATAATCATATATTCTCCAAACCAAAATTCAAGTTAAACACAAATCTGATGCCACTTAAAGAATTACAACAAAATGGACAACTCTTGGACGAGAAAACATTGTACACAGCCAAAAGGAATTTTCTACTTCTTCATTTTTGTCAAGTACAATTCTTCCTCCTTCAACTAGGACTGGGTCACTTGGAGCCCTTCTTTCTTGTTCTTTAAATACAAAATGTGTTCAATAAAGGACACCCAACAGGTACTAGTATTGATCTTAGCATTTTTCAAGTGCATTTTGTTGACTCTACTTCTAAGCCAGAGGCAGTCAGGGAACGGCTCTTTCCAAATTCTATCAAGAGGTAGTTTAAAAAGGAATCTAAAAAGTTCCTCAAGATCCTCTGCACAAGTTCCCTTAAAATATACAGTCTTATGTCTTGGAATGTTACAAACCTGAAACAATGACAAGATTGGGAATGAGATTCAAGCACAGGTCCGTGGCATTTAAGAAGTTGACATTTGTAATGAGAGTAAGGCAAATAACCATCCTTCACAGTGACAACGAGTACACCCTTGCATCATTGAAGAGTCTTTTCATGGAGTGCTTTTAAATGCCGTAGCCCTTAGGCTGAAGGAAGACAATGAGGAGTTTGGAAGGACCATGTCAAGTCTCTCTCTACATTGCATCCATTTGACAAATTTCAAGATCCATCACCAATGGTTAGCAAAACCAGGACCTAGATTTTAAGACAATTTTATGGTTGTCCATTGGAAAGCCTGTTTGCTCTTTTTTTTGGTTAAGAAAATTTAGCAGTCCAAAAGGAAATTCTGAAGTTGACCTGGGGTACCATCTGTTTCTTTTTATGTAGAATTTTGGTTGTCTCTCAGACAACCAACCTCTCACCTTTGGTAAGTCTAAAATGTTGATTGTCATGAACAACCGGAAAGATCTAGACCAAAAACTGGAAATTAAGTTGGAGATGAAAGCTATCTCTTCATGTTGTTAATTTCTTCAAGCAACTGTTTCGTTCAACATTACAGATACCCTGTCCTCTTCCCGACAACATCAATTAAACTTACTAAAAGTCCTTTCTGTTAGAAGTTATGAAATTTCCAAAGGCAGGAACTTTGAAAACTTTGAAGAAAGAAAGGATACTCATAAAATACTAATAGACAGTCCTATCAGGGAGTTGGAAGACTTCCAGCTCCCTGATCCTATGTAGATTGTAGTCCTAGTCCAAAACATGCTATGCACAAAAATTTAAAAGGAAATTCAAGAAAATAACTTCAAAAATGGAAACAAAAGCAACAAAGTTAAGTAGTTTGGGGAAGGATGCCCCACCTGGGGAGGGTTCCCTTTTCCATTGTGCTACCAACTTCTGCCTGATATTAATAGCAGGTAGGTGAGAGTTAGACATGTAAATAGGAGGTAAGGAGGGGCAATCCAGATACTACCCTCAAATGAACAAACTAACAAGAAGCTTAGAGCAAATTAACAAACTGCATTACCTCCTTATCTAACATAGAAAAGGATATAAAGCAAAATTAAATTATTAATGGTAGGGTAACAAAATCACAATTTTTTCTCTTTGAGCAGTGGTATCGCCGAGGGGGGCCAGGGGGCAAAAACCTTGTGCCCCCCCCGTGTGCCCCCCCCCCAACTGAGATTTGAGATTTTGAAAAAAATATAGATTTTCTGTGAGTTCTGTATTCAGAATATTTGACTACCATGTTTTATATGATTTGATTCTTCTTAGGACAAGAAAAGGCAGCAATTTGTATTTTTTCTAATAACAAAATCACCCCATCTCATAAAGCACACAGTGTTCTCTGTGTCAGAGGCTGAGCATCGGTCTTGGTAATCTATCCATAATCCTCGCCGCCTCAACGGGTGTGAGTATACGCCTTGATAAAGTAGAGCGGAAATGTCTGCCTCGCGGACTCATCAACCAAAACAGTGAATGGTGTTGTTTCGTACATACGGTACCATGGAACTTGCCTGCCACTTGCGTTGCGAATTGTAATGCAAGCTCAATGCCAGCAATTTTAAGGAGACTTTTCTGTATTTTCTTCTTCGAAAAAATAATTCCAATAAATTTTAAAAGAGAAATATATGATACAAAATTCTATGATCACTTTAATCCCTTAAGACTCCAATCACTCAGTTTGTGGATCAGTTTGTGGAGAATTTCACGTTAATTGAAAAGTCCACAACTGAACGAATATTTGGTCGTTGATTCGGCAATACACATGCACGTTTTTTCACTTTCATGAGAATTTCTCAATCCATGCATAATTTTTTTTTAGTTCCTAAAAATTCAGTATTTTTTGACACAAATTTTACTTCAAAAAGGTAGCGTATGTGGCACCAGATTGCATCTGAGGACACCTAATTTTTCAAAAATTTTCAAAGGGGAGGGGGACACCCCCCTTAGACCCCTCCCCCAGGCCGGCATTCACACTACATACCGCATACGCCACTATCTACCTGTGCCCCCTCATCGAACTGTTGTGCCCCCCAGTATGAAAAGTCTGGTGACGCCACTGTCTTTGAGTATACAGAAAACAGGCTTTTATGTAATGACTGGTTCCCTTTAAAGAAACTCTTGTGACTCTTTTCAGACCTGCGAGTAGCCAAATCGAACCAATAGACCCTTTTCCAAACAAACAAATTACAAAGGATTCTGGGATAGAGATTTGTTGTGCATTTTTTTTTTTTTTTTTTTTGTAAATGGCATTTCACTGTCGCCAAACATGACGAATACCAACTCTATCCCATAATCCTTTGTAATTGCCATATGGAAAAGGGTGCACGAAAGAGTCACAAAGAACACTCTAAGAAAACTTCACTATTAAAATTTCAAGAGATGTAAGTTTCTAACGGGTCATACCTATTTCACCATTTTCACAATAGTATAAAATGTCATGGTTTGACCCCCACTCCCTCCCAGACTTTGAAAAGTGATTTTTTGACACAGAAACATCATTAAGTGTATTTTGAAAAGTGTACATGAGTCTGTCCTCCTCCTCTTTGTCCCTCAACATACATTTTATAGTCTTGTGAAAAATGGAAAAACTAACAGACCCAACAAGAACTGTTAAGACAAATGAGATACAGACAAAACCGTATTTTACATCCCATAATTAGGAGGGGCACTCTTGTCTCTTCCTGAAACAAACATAGAGAAGTATCAGCAGCGTAACGACTAAAAAAATACACAATGGTAACAGCTAATGTTAAAGTGACATCACAGTTTTGTGTTTATTGTTAGGATGTGGTGTAAAACAAAGATTAACTGTCTGGGGTTAAAACAGACGTCTTCGCTTTCTACCCGACATCCCTAGCTCGCAGACTTCCTAATCAGGCCTCAATGAAGAAGAAGACCTTTCATAGACGGCCATGGATTTGTTTATTCCATCTGGTCACTTCTTTTTAGAGGAAGAATAATTTCAGAGGGGCAAAATTGCTCACAAAGTAGCTTCAGTGACAAGAAAGTTTACAACGTAAAGAGCATCCTATGCCACAATGAAGTTTAACCGCATTATTTTCACCCACTTAACAAACATAATGGATTTAGTACAGCGGAGGGGATTTTGTTCAGTCCAATGTATTAGGTAATTTGATATCACAACATGTTACCACTTTGTATAAATCTTGTCCGATTTCCCTTACGTGCATTCCAAATTCCATAGCAAATTACAGAATGTGACAAAATGTCACACTGCTATGATACACTTCACTTAAAGGGAAAATGCAGTCCACTCCCCCCCCCCCCCCCCATTTAAATTAGTGTACCCTGTCATCCTAATTCAAGAATGTCTCCTATCAATCATTTGAAAATATTTTTGTCACTCATTTATTGAATTCATGCAGAATAACTCTCTGGTTTACCTTCAATATTTAATGTTTTTATACAGAAACATAATGAATGATACTTGTGAGCAAAATATGAGATTTGTAAGATTTATCAGATTTTTGAAAATAAAATGGTGGTGAAAGCTTTCTCCCTTTAAAAAGATTTATTTACAATGCCTTCCCTTTTGACATGACACTTTAATTTCTAATCATTTAACCATTCAATTCTTTACGACACTGCTCTTTGTTTCTGTAATTAAATTCTTCTTACATTTGAACACAACTGGCCTCTTCACTTCCTTTCGTGGGCCCTCCACAAACTCACAGTAGAATTATTAACAGTAAGCAAAAGTAGTAGGGTAAGAGCGACTTATTTCTGGTGCTGCATAAAGGTGAAGTTCCGGTTACTTCCACGATTTCCTGAAGTATTATACTGAAAACGTTGGTTTTTCATGTGAAGATTTCTTCCAATATGGGAACACTTCAGCTAAGTATTTCTCACTATGGTCCTTGGTGTGTTAGTCATGTGGGAAAAAGAAAATCCGAACCCCATTTATACACTCTTACATGGAAATTTGAAAGTTAAGGACTAGGTTGAGTAGAGGTCAGTAAAAATTACTTGGAAGAGGGCATCTAGAGTGTAATGTAATAAGGCATGCAGGAATTTTTAGTGAACAAGGACAGTTTTGAAAACTCTTCAAGATCTACATAATATCAGTTCAAGAGCAGTCCTCTCAAAGCTTGTTTTGGAGTAAAAAACTCCCCAAAACTCCCTGGTTTAGGAGTCTACTATAGCGGTGATACTTATGGTACCTGCTATTTTTACAATGTATTCCCCATATTGCCAATACAGTGACTTTCTCAAAATTCATATACGTAAATAGGAGGTAAGGAGGGGCGAAATATGCTGGGCATATCCATCATTCAGCTTTTTTTTCTGGAAGTATACCTACATAGTGCCCTAGCCCTGACGTTTCTCAAGTGGAGGCCCGTGGGGCATTGGCAGCCCGCCAGATGCACTAAAATGGCCTTCATAGCATACACCATAAAATATGAAATCAAACTTTAAGTAAAAATTCAAGTCAAATTGGCCTGCAACACAAAACAATTCAAGACCCCTCTCCTAGATTCTCGCAGAATCTCCTCCAAAATTCAAAAAGTGTGTGATTTCTCTTACTACGGAGGAAGTCCCACTGACTTTACAGTGTAAAAGCAAGATGGTCGTAGAATGTTACAGTTAAGCTTCATCTGCAATATATTGAAACCAATCAATGGACAAGAGGTAACATAAAATCAGACTCATGCATACAGTGAAATTGGATTATCTCTGTTAATGTGAACATTAACAGAACATGATGTTAGAACATGTACATGAAAATTCATATTTGACACCCGCTACGAAGGTAATTCATCCTATGAACATTGTCTGTATTTTGAATAGAAATTTTGGCAACTGGAATGAGCGAAATGTGAACTTTTTGTACATGACAACAGGAGAAAATTGTGAGACGTGACTTAAGGAAACTATTACTTTTTCTAATAAATTTCTGCAAGTCTTTTGAGACAATAAGTTCTGGATGATGGAAATCATACCTCATATAAAGTCAATTCGCAATATAACATGCTATAGTCCAAGCCAGCTTAAAATTCAAAGATGGCAAAGCTCTCAAGGTTTGTGACCTGTCTCAGATCTTGGGTTGGTTGTCAAGATTGACTGCCATTTCCAGTCCCTTACTGAGTGCCTTGATGCTACCCCGAAGGAATGCAAATTCATTTGTAACACAACTTGCAGAGGTTGTGCCGAGTGGCCTGGTTCATGGCTAAACTGCACGATAAGTTTTACTTTTTCCCATCCTGCTATCAAATGTCGTTGAAAACTTGAGTACTTCCTCTCTGCTCATCAGCAATTCCAGACCCTGCGATACATACACAGCAATTAAACACTTGCAATGATGTAGGGCATTAGTACAATACTGCCCCTACTCAAGAGCCGGATCCTCAATTTTCCTCAAGGTTTGGATTTGACTTACATTTACATCAGATATTCCTGGTGACAACCAGCTGCAGGCTCTTGCATAATAAGGGAGAAAAGAATAAAATATTTCTTCTTCTAAAGCTCTGCATACCTGTCACTTTGTTATAACAATGTGTAGCCTGTAATATACATACTCAAGTGCTAATAAATATTCAGTCTTGAGATATGTACTTCAATACTGCCCTCAACATCAACTACCACTGATCTCACTGAGTAAATGTGTTTTTTTTTTTTTTCGGTTTTGTCTACAAATGATTGCTAACCTAATTACATCTGGGAGAATGAAGCAATGTATTCGGAAACATCTGACAATTAAACAAAACAGATGAGATTATCTGAGCATATCTACAGGCACCAAACCTATCAAAGTCTCCTTTCAAATTAACTGGTTGTCCTGCATTTTCAATATTTACAGTTGCTGTCATGGCTTCTGAGTCAAGTCGAATGTGACTACTTCAAAGTGTCAACACATCAAACAAGACAAATAAGAAAACCTTGAAAAACAGGTGAAACACTCAAAAATTCCAGTTTGGGATATTTCTATGCTCAATTTGGCCATCAACAAGAAGGTTACAAGAACAGATGTGGGGAGCAAGGAAGAATCTGAGATACAAATTCATCCCTGACAGCTCCCTGCTCTGAATACGCTTCATCCTTCACCTGAATTCTGATCTTCTACTGCTTCTTTTAAGTCTGAAGACTTAAGAGCACTCTGTAATTTTATATGGATCAGAAAGAAACTTGTGACAGAGCCTTGTACCATGGAATCTCCTTGTCCCATTTATCCTCATTATTATACCAGGGGAATGAATGATGCTGTCAGAGACAGATACAATAGCTTTCTGACAATTTTTTTCTTAAAGGAACACTCTTGTGCTTGAATCAAAGTTCTTTCTTCAACATACATCTCTTAAAACCATGCTTTATGCTAAAACATCATATTAGAGGGACCTTTCCTTTTTTTTCACATGGGTAGAGGGGGAGGGGGGAGGTAGTGGTTGGGTTTCCAGATTTTGTGTTTTCCATTCCAGTTCACTGATTTAAACTGCAGTCATCTAAATTTGCATCAGAACACACCAGCATCCTTATTATGCAAATTTGTCGGGGAGGGGGGGGGGGGGGCAGGGTCTCAGCTGAAAACTGCAGCCCGTGCCTATATATTTTCTATCTGAAAGGTTTTTATGTCTTAGAATGCCCCAAACTACCTCACAAAAGGTCAAATTTCTGTTGAGGAGTTATTATTCAGCCCCCCACCCCTAACCTCTCCCCCATCTTAGATACCTTGTGACTCTTAATGTATATCTGTTTTTAGTCATGAGAGAGACAGCAAAATCTGTTGCAAAATGGTCAAATTCTTAGCGAGGTGAGAAAACTGAGACATAGACTATGGTGGGCAAATGAAAAAATGAGAAGCCCTGCCCACTGGATGGCTCTCTTCCACTACACTTTCACTTGTCAGGTAATACTGAGGGTAAGTGAGGGTTACGTAATTATGTAAATAGGAGGTAAGGAGGGGAGATGCAGATTCTTTTTCCTATAATATAAAACCATCCACAACAGCAACTTCATTTACCTTTGGGACATGCAAATTCCACAAAACTCCCTGTTCTGAATCATCACGAAAGATACACTTGTAAGGAAAAAAGAGATTTCTGAGATTAGCTGATGCCTCAACTTAAGGTTACTGTAAGTGATTATTCCTTTTTAAAGCTAAATGCCAAAAAGGAAAGAAAACACTTCAAAAATTTGTACCTCAAAGGACTTTAGGAAGATCTTGAAATCCACCAGTCAAGCAGTCATGATGTTCCTATAATGCCAGCAAATTAAATTATGGACAAGGTTTGAGTCCCCAAGTGGAAAAATTTGTTTGTCCACATCATGATTACTAGTATTCCCTTTACAACAATTGTCTCAATTTTGCTTACAATGAGAGAGACAGGTGGTGCACTGGCTATCCATAAAGTACGTATAAGTAACTGTTCAGGCTTCACAACTGGTTTTACCAGCCCCTTAGCGGTGAGCTCTCGTGATTTTGTGTGTAATCGAGGCATGAGGGAGCAAATTATCTTTTCTATGTAGGTCACAAACTATTGTAAAATATAGCAGAATGAGAAAACTACATCTTTTCATATTGAAATTTTCTAGTTGCAACAGATCTAGGCATGTTGTTCAGTGCCAATCTTGATGCCACTAGAAAGAAGACGGCCAATACCAAGAATCAACATCAATATTTAGAAAATCTTCTTATTTATACAAAAGGCTGTTACACAAGACTAATTCATAATAATACCATAGTTCCACTATTTGATCACATTCATTATACAAAGGGTTAGTGCAAAGATCTCTCAATCATTTTAATCACAGACAGGTAGAGATAAACAAATGGCTTAAGCATCCCCCTCCTCTGTCCCCCTCCCCTCCACACTGGCCAACTTGAAACTACATACAAATTACAAACAATATAAAAAAATTGACACCATCAGTGGTATCCCATAAATCTTTTGTATCTGGGGGCAAGGCCTCAGGCAGGGCTTGACTAATGCCACCAGCACACCAGCAAAAGCTGAAATCTTCAAGGAAACTTCATGCCAACCAACAAATCAAAGACATATCTAACTGTAACTGCAAAAAGCTCTTCAAGAACCCAGTCATGGGAGATGAAGTTGATTATGTTACTCTCAGCAGTGCAGACAGCTGCTGCCTCTATTCCAACCAAGTTTCCTCCCATTTGCGTCAACTCCCTGAGAAGACATAGAACTGAAGTGTGGGGCTTATTAAATTTAAACTCAACCAAAGAGATAAAATGGTATCCTTGCCTTGACATTCACAACATTACGTAGTTTACAGATTGGTCTGCACAATTCACATACAGTAATTCCATTCTTCTACACATTCTTGAATAGGACACATAGATTGTATATTAAGGACTGGCTTTTAGCTAAGGTCATTTTTTTTTCTATAGATGCATTGTTAATCTTAGTATAAACTTTGGGAAATGGCAGCCACCTTGACTGACAAAAACTCAACGGAGTTTGACATGAAAGCAAAAAAGTTTTCTTTCTTTTTAAGATAAGCAGGATACGTTTTTATCTCTTGTACACCTCCATAAGCAAATAAATTTACAGGTTGTTTGATCAAAACACTGAAGGTGCTGACAACTGTATACTGAAAATTATATTGCAATGCCTTCCACTTCAGGGAGTTCACATTTGCTATTCTTTGAGACTTTATATTTTATCCTTTGCATTTGGAAAATATGGCAGATTTCTAGCAAACCTTCACAGTCACGTCTAAACTCTTCATTTGGCATCACAACTCTGAAGTGAGTTGATGATCTGCAAGGGGGTGTATAACCCAGTACTCTTAAGTGCACATAGCTCATCAAGTGAGTCAAGTAACTCAATCAAGTCTACAACAATTTATCCTTTAGAGTATATATAGTCTGCTCCTCAAGCAAGTCAAGTAACTCACTCAAGTCTACAACAATTTACCCTTTAGAGCATATACAGTTTGCTCCTCAAGCAAGTCAAGTAACTCACTCAAGTCTACAACAATTATACCCTATAGATAGTTTGTTCAGTAAGTGAGTCAAATAACTCACTCAGGTAAGAACAATTTACCCTTTAGAGCATAGACAGTTTGCTCATCAAGTGAGACAAGTAACTTACTCAAGTCTACAACACAGTGAGAGTAAAGGGAAAATGCAGTTACCCCAATCTCAATTAGTGTACCCCGTCATTCTAATTCAGGAGTGGCTCCTATCAATTATGTGACAATAGTTTTGTTTCTTATTTGTTGAACTCATGCAGAATAATGCATTAGATTACTTTCAACATTCAATGCTCTCATACAGAAACATAATAAAAGATACTTTTGAGCAAAATTGGAGATCTGTAAGATTTAGGTGATTTTTGAAAATAAACTTGGAGCGACTGCTTTCTCCCACGGATTAGCAGCATTCACGACAAATTGTATTCCTTAAAACAATATGATTTACCTGGTACATAGCTCTTACAATGTTTCCCCAGGATGTTTGATATACTAGCCTTGCATCTGATACCAGCAAATGAAACTTTTTTTATTCAGATGACACAATGGTTTGACCATGGCCACAACTGACCATTTTGCAATCCTGCCCACATGCTGCAATTTCCAAATTAAAGCTTTTCTCTTCTATATCAGCTCTCACAGACAGCTCTCAAGTAACAAAATTTATGACACCTCTACATATACTTTTACACAAATTGATTACTGTTTCTTATTAATAAACAACTTACATGTACTCCTGTTGCAAAGCTGACAAAAACACCTAAAACTAATTTGCTTCAAGCAATAATCGATCCTTCTGGAGCTTAACCAGGCTGCACTCTAGCTGTCCTACCAAACTTCATAATTTTCATTTTACAAACTGATCTTTGTCGTAAGAAGGGAATTCAATACTTTATGCTATAATGGGAACACCACCTTCGCATGTGTTTTGAAATGATACAGGATAAATCTACAAAGTTAAGCCAACAAAACTCGCCAAGATCAGGCTCAAGTTACACTTCCAGTAGCTTTTCGTTGACCTGCCAACGTAAATATTTCAACAGGAGTCTCACGGAATTATAACAACACAGCATGCACTTCAACTGACCATATATCACTATTTCCGTTACATTTCCAATTTGAGGAAGTTGTTGGGATATGTGGACTGTGCAACTGGTACCAAAGTAAATAATGAAGAAAGAATCAGGAGAGGATGTTCAAACCCCATTTAGCTCAGAGGATGTGAAGCAGTATTATCATTTTACCAGTTAGGTAAAACAAAAAGTTGTTTGTCTTTTGGCAAGACATACTTTGTCAGAAGTGAGCAATCAGTCTGCAGTGATGCTTTGCAGTGAGTTAAGATTATTAATGGAAAAGTGGTTTATTTAGGGCCAGGGCTGGAGGACTCGAGTCCGGACTTGACCTCAAGTCCGGACTTAAGTCCGCTTTTTTTGGACTCGGACTTTGACTTGGACTTGAGCTTTCTGGACTTGGACTTGGACTCGGACTCGGGCCTTCTGGACTCGAACTTTGGCTTGGACTTGAAGTCGAGTCCATCAAGTCCAGCCTTTCTCTTCATCATATTATTTTAAATTTCATAATCCTCCCAAAAGCAATGACATTTGACATGTAATAAATTAAAGCCTATAGTTTTCTTTGATGTAGTAGGTCTACTCTACTGTAGGTTATGAGGACTTGTACCATGAAAAGATCTTAGCTTTTGGAAGTTTTATTAGTTCCCTATCAGCATCTTTACAACCACTTAATTTGGTCTGTGATACAGTATGTAAGGGCATCAGGAAGTAATTGCATGCATGTTCATACAGCTATGATAATACTGAATGCTGACTCTTTTATGTGTGTGTGTATGTGTCTGTCTTTGTGTGGAAACAGGGTGGGAAAGGAGAAGTTGTTAGTATCTGAAAGTATGTTTTCAGTCTTCTCCACAAGGAGTTTTAGGGGGTGGTCCACCCCGAGTGGAAATTGCCCCCTAAAAAATCCAGCCCCCCTACAAAAGCTCCGCTCTGCTCCGCCCCGCCTCCGAAAAAAAGTTGACAATAGGCTACTGCTTTTTTTTTTTCAAATGAAGGCCGATCCGCACATATTTTTAAACAAATGAAGTCATAAATTTGTAAAATGGTACCCATGAGTACTGGGTAGGATCTGTCAACTTGCAAAAGACAGCTAGTAGTCAGCGGAGTCCTTCACATAATAACCTGCTTCGCCATGGCCTGTGCTCTTTGCGCTTGACTGCCTCTCTTGAAAATCTGTGAAGATCACTGATTTTTGTAGTTTTTTTTTTTTTTTTGGGGGGGGGGGGGGACCGTAGATTAGGTGATTAGCAAAGGCATGACTGAATCCAATAGTAGGTCCTGATTACTAAAGCAAGCCCCTCTTACATAGGCTACAATTAAGGCCTACATTGTCTTACCTGGGTTAGGCCTATGGAGGGTATCATAAGCTACAGTCTTTATGGTACTGTTGTAAACATGTAATTGATCAGTTTGTTACCATAATTTTATTCAGTTTGACATGAGGTTTTTCTAATTTGTTTGGTCAGTTTGTCGTAGCATATTGAGCTTAGTGCTAGCAGGGAGCTTTCAGAGCCAAGTACCGGACAATTTTACAATTTTGGACTTGGACTCGGACTTGGACTTGAGAACACTGGACTCGGACTTGGACTTGGACTCGAGCCCTCGGACTTGGACTTGGACTCGGACTTGACCTTATGGACTTGGACTCGGACCTGGACTCGAGCTTGGTGGACTTGACTACAGCCCTGTTTAGGGCACTCTCCATTCACAACCACAGCCAATGTGTGTTCAAGATATGGTGAGGTTATGTTGAGTGAGGTGGCAGATGGAGGGACAGACTTCCTCATGTGCAACCATATACACATTACATCCTGGGAAGTAAAGCATTAATTCTGCAAATTTCACATGAGAGTAACAAGGATAACGTACCAAATATTTTGAAAAAAAAATGTCTGTGTATATATGATACAAGATTAGTCTGTTACGGTCAATCACACTAAATTTCTGAAAACTAAACAAAATGGGCCTTAATGTGGTTGATCTTAAAGAGGGATTTGCATCACCCCAAGTTTGACTTTTACTTGGTGGTAAGCCCCGCCCATAATTGTCTTTACTGCTTCTCCTTGTGCAGAAACAAACAGTTCACTGCTCAAGGCTACAGCCTGGTTTAAGCATAAAAGACCGCATGTGTAATCAAAACATTTTCTGTGCATACTGTGTACTATGAGCTGCTCTGCATCTTTTGAATTTTGTAACTCTGATGTCAATCAAAGAGTTAAGTCACCAATTGAGACTTTTGCTTACCCCTGTGTAAAAGCCATACTTGGGGTGATGCAAATCCGTCTTTAAAACAATTCAAGGCCTAATACAGTTAGGACCTGTACATCAGCCTGGGAGGCCATACATCTGTCTTTTAGCCAGATTGTCTGGCTTTTGGGCAGTTCCATCCAGCATTATATACTTGATGCCGGACGTTGATTCGTCCTCCTTTTTGAGAGCCACAATGAAAAATGAAAAATCACAAGGTCACAATGAAAAATCTTACAAAAATTACCATGCAACGAAAAAGTCAATTCCCACGAATGAATTCATTTTTATCTCATACCATATTACAACATGAAAAATAATCTGCAGATATATCTCAAAATAAAATTCAGTCATATCCAGAGACTGCCACTACATTTCTGCATGCCCAGTAAGTTTGATTAGCTAATGCACATGATGTGTAGTCTGGTGGACATCCATCGCAAATCTGCATAGGTAACGCTGGTGTGCCAGCAGCAGTGACCAGACATGGCTAAAGATGGTCATGCTCTCCTTTCTAGGAATTTGGAAATGGTCACCCTAATACCATGCTAAAGTACAAGCACATTGTACAATTATTGCTGTCAATATATTACTTCAAAATTGAGTGTACATGTCCCATAGCTTGAACAAACGTCTTGTCTAACAAATAGCCAAACATGGACATGTGGCAAATTTTGGTGCTTCTGCCCTTTAAAAAACACACCACCATATTCTGATGTCTCTTTCTTCTGACACACACAACCCTTATTATACTCTCACCCTAACCTTAGCTTTATCCTAACACTGACCTTCCTGTAGACTTGCTGGAATACAGAAACGTAGGAACAAAGGTATGTTGGAACAGTCACCACATGCACAAACACGTATGCATTTATACATACAGGCTTGAGTGTGATTATCAAGTTATTAGAAAACATCACCGGCTTATGAATAAAATTCCAGCCTTCATCTGTTGACAAAATCTTGAAGAAAATCGAGGGAAGGAAGCAAACAAACATTCAATCCCCCTACCAGGAGACCATACCTCCCCCCCTTCCCCCATGAAAAGATATCTCAGATCATGAATAGCTTCCATTATTTCAGAGGCAGACTACCCCTGCTCCTTAACATGCCAAAGCAGGCAAGCAACATCGACAAATCCTTCAAATGATTTGCAATTAAATGGTCGGTCGACATGTTTTTCACATCAAAACAAGCTGGTTGAAAATAATCAAATAAAATGCTAACAGGGAGCTTCCCCCTCAACAGTTTGTTTTGAAGGAGGTCATTTAGAAATTTTGAAACCTTTGGTCTCTGACGTAGCCAGATCAAAGACAATTAAAGCCATACACAATTTGGCATGCACCAAAGTAATTTTTAGGTAAATCCATGGAAGTACTACCTTCGAGGTAGTACTTGGTACTTCCATGGTAAATCCCACCCTGAGGTCAATTTGGAATAATGAATCTTTTCTGAGTATTTTTATTCACAGCTGAAAAGGTCAAATTTAATCCCTAGTTTCACATTGTGTACCATTTCAGGCCATGTTTCAAGTTACAAAAGTAGCATGCAAGCAAAAAATATATACACAGTTGTGAGCAAAGCTGCAGTTAACACACTTAACACAGAAGCCAGCACCATTGGCTTACAGGGCATATGCACTCATCCCAAACTAACTTTGAAATAAGTTTCCTTCTCAATACCAACCAAGCCTATTCAAATCATGCTTTCTTGATACGAAACTCCAGTGAATTCAGAAAAAAAAAGGACAAAGGAAGAATCAAAATTTCCAACAAAACAGGACAAAAGTAGGACTTTTCAGACCAAAAGTAGGACTCTGGCAGGCATTCATTCATCACATTTCACTAATCTTGACAGTATCACATTTCCTCTATGATATTTTTGCAGAATATAATTTGGAAAATGCCATTTTATATATTAATTTCTTTAATGTCATAAGCATAGGGATGATAGAAAAAGGGACAAGCAAGATAAGTAGGACATTTCAAAAAGTTAATACAAATAGGAGAATTGTTCAAAATGTAGGAGAAAGTAGGATTCACTTGGTATCCTGTGATAAACAATGAAAGGAGAGAGATGTAGATGTGGAGATGAAGGGGGGGGAGGGGGTAGTGAAGGGGAGCATTTGAAAATCACTATTTCAGCAGTAAGACTAAGTCCTGTGAATTCTACTAGAGGTACATGAATATCCCTGTTGTGCCTAGATCTGCAGCTCATGCTTGACTAAATTCTGCCATTGAAGACATTTTATTTAGATCCCACCACGATATACCATCCGTTTCTCCAGGCCATACTTTACATTATGGTGAATCAAGTACAAGGCACATTACTAACAAGCAAGAAATCCCTTCTAGATGTAACACCAGAGTTTTTCCACAGTGATTATCTCATGCACCACAATTTATGACAGAGAAGGAAAAATTCTCATTCAACTAGATGAAAAAAAATGTCTGCAACTTTCTTTAATAATTAAGGCTTCTACTGAACCTCATCCTCTCTGGTATGAAATTATAACAACTTTAAAGTCAGAAATGTGACAATTTCAAAATTTGTGTAAATTTCATATGAACTATGTATCTGCATAGCTCCATATGGTATCAGCAGGACCAAGAGCTGTGTCATAGTAGCCTGGGGACACTAATGGGGCAGTCATCATAAGCATTAAAAAAATATTAGAATAACTTAATTGTTATATATCATGGTGATGGGAGAGGATGAGGAGGTGGAAGTACTTGGGAAGGGGGGAACCTTCCACCAAATGGTCATTACTTCTTTTAACATATCTTCTTAAACTTTTTCAAAACTTTGGTACGAAGGGCATGAGGTCATAAGTTTCTGTCAGTAATTGTTATACAGGCCCCTATACATACAATGAAGTTCTTGTTTCCACTAAACACTTTCAAACCGGGTGTCTGTAAAAGTAAGACCTAAGACCTAAGATCTAAGACCTAAGACCTGTAAAACTAAGACCTGTAAAACTAAGACCTGTAAAACTAAGACCTGTAAAACTAAGACCTGTAAAACTAAGACCTGTAAAACTAAGACCTGTAAAACTAAGACCTGTAAAACTAAGACCTGTAAAACTAAGACCTGTAAAACTAAGACCTGTAAAACTAAGACCTGTAAAACTAAGACCTGTAAAACTAAGACCTGTAAAACTAAGACCCGGAAGTTTGTTGAAGAAAAAGTTTTTTAGTGTGATATGAAAAATTTGGCAGGGCAATACATCCAATACATTGTAATGATGGCATCATGAACCAAAGCACACTTTAGGCTACACGATTTATGACTACTGGATCTTCGAGTTGAGCTGCTTACAAATTCGTATATACTGCACGGTAAACGCTTTTACTACCTTGTTTAATAATAAGTATGGTATAGTCAGCATACGGTAGGTTAGTTTACTTATGCAGGGGACTGAGAAATCATGACAATGATTCAAGTTAGGAGGCGACTGTTTAGACCAAGCATAGGTATAGAAAGCTGTGTTAGTTCCAGGGCTGGTCATGAAAATTTTTCAGGAGGGCAAGCAACTGCCCGCCTTACTTGAGATGTTGTGCTTCTAGGCGGGCAATTAGTTGCCCACCTAAGATTTCAGGCGGGCAGTTGTGTAAATATACAAGTTTCATTTAAATTTATCATTCTTTTCGGTTTACGCTCTGTGTACCCCCCCCCCCCCCCGTGTCCCTCCCTGTGTTCTACCCAGTTCCCAACAGGGCGTATATGCGACACACTGCCAACAAACAGTGGGGCCATATGTTTTCTGACATTATATAAATCAGTGAAGAAATGAAAATGACTGCATCTCAACTTGCCACAAAACCCCCATCAGCAACATCATGGCACCCTTCAGGGTAGAGTTGGCGCTCTATTCCCTTCTACCATATGCACCACTGTGGACACAAAGCAGGCCAAGTCCAGGGTAACATATGGCGGAGCCACTCCTTGGATGCATGCCAATAGGGGTCCAAGGAACCATTAACATAGTTGGGCCGAAGCCTACAGTCCGGAAAATGGCAGTGACAAGTTAAATCTCAAAGCTTTTTTTGTCCTTCTGTTGAGTTATGCCTCAGGGTCTGAATTTAAGTATTGGGGATCAGGGGTAAAATAAAAAAAAAATGCTACTCCAGGCCCACAGGATTTTGCTGGTGAGCCTTATTTTGAAGGACCCAGGATAATTTTGAACTGGTGAATTGCAGTTTGTTTGCCTAATATAAAACTTGTGTTTGCAAGGGTACAAAAACGTAGTAACCCGGGTACCCGATCACCATATCCATTAGATACCGATAACCGATATAATAAAGTAAAGCAGCAATTTTGTAAGGCACGTAATGACACTTGCCTGATTTTTCACCTGTCTCGGAGTGGTAGTTACCACGTGTTCAAGAAGACTAAAATTCTCACAACGAAATCGTGTCGTTTCAAATAGAAAATTAACAATATGAGAAACCTGATAAAAACAGCCAATTAATAAATGCAGTACTTCGTAGGGGCCTCTATCTATCTACTGCATTGAATTTTGGGGCGTTTTCCGACTCAAAAAACAAGCTTAACTCGAAGCTGTCTAGGTTATACCAATTTAAACATGTCAACCAATCAGAGCCTTCAGAAGTAAGTATTCTCTTGCACGAAATTGCAGAATGTAAACAAATGACGTCACGCTAGTGAAATTTGCTACTACAGGGTGTACACATTTTCACTGACAGCTTCGTGCGTTCTTACGTAGCTATCCTTGTGTTGACATCCGGGCTACTCACATTAGCTTGCACATGGAGTTTTGCAATTTTTACGATCGTCATTTTGGTGCAAACTAACGTTAGATACAATAGCACAGTTAATTTTGAAACTTTTCTTTAATATTTACAGCGTTATTATAGTCGTATCTAGGTAGTTTACACATGGCGGGAAGATGTTGATTTGCACAATAGTGACACGTTTGAACGTTGGGCGAGGTTTTTTATTTTCTTTTTGGCATACTCAAGGAGGCATGCCGTATTGAACTGAAGGAACAGCATTGCGTAGTATAATATGTACTGTACATGCAGGGCTCTGTAGCACGCCGAACATTATCGCAACTTGCAATGGGTCGGGGCGGCGGGGCCTAGTATGCAAGCTACTGTAGCCTGCTACTACAGTACGTAATTTACTGTGTACAGTACAAGGATCGTAAGAAACAACGTTGCTTCGAACTCGACGATTCGATCGTGTTCATGAGGCTGTCAGTGCAGCACGCGCTAAGTTGCCATATATTATTGGGGAAAAAATTCTTAATTTTTGGAGGTCTTTTAAATGTACTAATGTAAATATATTCGGATGTTTTTAGCAATGCTCTTTCACACGGGCGATCTATTTCTCAAGGTGGGCTATTTGTTGCCCACCACACAATTTAAGGCGGGCATTCTGATGCACGCCTTGGGAAGTATTTTTGCTTCCAAGCCGGGCGATAAGGCGGGCCCGGGCGATCGCCCGGGTCATATGACCAGCCCTGGTTAGTTCTCATCTTAAAGGGGGGTGATGGACGACGTGGTGAAGGGGTCTGAGGGGTACACCCCCTTTGAAAGATTGTTGAATATTGAAGGATCCCAGCAATGTAATTTCGTGCGATAATGCAAATTCAAAGGAAAATTAATGCCATGTTTTGAATTTTTACAGAGAGTACAAAGCCTTTTGTCCTTAATCTGTGTGGGGGGGGGGGAGGGGAGCGTACTTCATCCCTCCACATTTTTACCGAGGGTGAGGCCTCCCGTTCCATGCTAATTGCATATGATTTCATAGCAGAGCAATATCACTTCGAATCTAGGGGAGAATGCGAAAGGGTCTGTGACTCGATAAGGAAGCACGCAACCATGTCCAGTGCTCTCCACGAGGGGCTTTAGGAGGGGGACAGCCAGCCTTGAATAAAAATTGCAGCCCCTGAGAAAACGACCGCCCCCTTAAAAAGCAACCGTCCCTCAAAAACCACTGCCATTATACTGGAGGCCAAAAATTACATACATTTTTTTTTCCTTTTTTGGCAGGGAACAATCATTTATTTGTCTGGAGATCAATGTGATTAGCGATCGTGTATGCACTCCGCACGTGCCCCACCCCCCCCCCCCTCTTGAAAATCTGTGGAGAAAACTAATGTTATATACGTGACCTTATTTTCTGAACAACATGATATGCCGCATAAGTATGATCTTAGATTGCCTCTTTCTACAGTAACCACTTCCTTTCATGTTGCATGCATCATACTCTTCAATCTGTCACCAAGACATGAGAGCCCTGGCCATGGTTCCTTCAGTGCTGACCTTCACAATGTCCATACAGAAATTCAGCCTTGAAGCTACTGGTTTACCATATCTGTTACCACTTAATTGGCTTTGGAGGTTGCCAGTGTACCTCTTGTGAATGCTTTTACTGAGGACTTTTGTCAATAAAGACATTGTGGTTAATTTTAGTCAATAGGGGCATAATAAAACTTCCCTTCCCATGGTTATTGCATTGAGTTTCACCAGACTGTCTGCTTTATGGGCTAATACTGCAGTACAGTTGACATAACAACTTCAGTGATACTGAGTCTCTACTGTTACATCGTTATGATCGCCTGTTTGCAGTACAGAATGTACAGTAGGCACTAGCTGTACACATTTTGTTTGTGTAAAGATCATCTCACAGGGTAGAGACGTGGCGGCGGTTCAGAGGGGGGGGGGGTGGGAGGTGGATACATCCCTAACCTATTTCTAAAAAGTTCCCACTCAGCCTGAGTGCAAAAGGTGTTTAATCCATAGATTTCCATAGGGGGTCAGAAGAGGTGCGTCTTTAACTGAATAGTGGAACTGTTTTGATCATTTTCTTTCACAGATAGTTATAAAACTATAAAAAAATTGATTAATCCCTTCACAAGACAAGCAAAAATGTTTTTTTTTTCCAAAAGTCCCCTGACTCTCTGGCGAAGAGCCAGGGGCGAAAACCAAAAATGTTGGTGTCTACCCGATATTCATAAGGTTTTTTATTCATAAGGGTCAATGTTCATAAGGTTCTTTAGTCATAAGGTTCATTATTCATATGGGTCGTTATTCATAATCGTAAAAAAGGTTCGTCGTTCATAACGTTCCTTAGGCCTATTCATAATAGGAAAAAAGGTTCGATATTCATAATCAGGAAAAAAGGTTTGATATTCATAATAGGAAAAAAGGTTCATTATCTCGTGGAAGGGGGCTGTGGCACCCTTAAAACTCGCAGGGATGATAGGCCAATGTGTCGTCTACAACAAGTTGACGGCGGTTTTATATGGTCTATTTAGATTGGCTGTAATTATTGGCCTTTCAAAGAGACTAGTCGATTTTGGGGGGGGGGGGGGATTATGAATAGCGAACCTTATTCTCGATTATGAACAACGAACCCCTTTTCCGATTATGAATAGCAAACCCTTTTTTTTTCAATTATGAATAGTGAACTCTTTTTATTATGAATAATGAACACTTTTTTGATTTTGAACATTGAATCTCTTTTCGATTATGAACAATGAACCTTATTTTCGATTATGAATAGCGAACCTTATGAATAATGAACCTCTTTTATTATTTATTTTATGAATAACGAACCAGAACCTTATTTTTGCAGTTCATCATGTTATGAATAATGACCCTTATGAACAATGAACCTTATGAATAAAAAACCTTATGAATATCGGGCTGTCCCCAAAATGTTTGCGTGATTCTTCTCCTATTATGAGCCTGCACACTCAGGTCCGTACACCCAGGTCCGTAGCCAGGCAGGGGAATGGGCTTTAGCCATGGGCGGCTCTAAGAAATTTTTTTTTGGGGGGGGCAAACTCAAGTCCTTATTCAGGGAGGTTGGGAAGAGCCCCCCCCCCGGCAATATTAATGGTCAGCTCCGGATAGTACAATAGGAGTATGGTTATTATTATGTATTTCAGCGATGCCCCATGTAGTTTTCAAGAGCTCTTCATAAACCATTTCAGGCAGTCAGTCATGAGCTGACTACTTTGAAAATAAAAATACAACCATATCAGCCGATCGCTACTCCATAGGGGAGGGGGGCAGGTGAAATGGGCAAATCGGCTTGATCCATTTGTATAAAATGAGCCCCACCTTTAAATATTTTGTTATTTGTTTCATTGTGTCACAATATGTTTCATCTTTGGCAAGAGGCCATAAAATGTTGGTTTTCTGGATTGTTTTCTTAAACTAACGAAAATTTCGAGCACTGAAGACACTTGAAAACGATGAAATGATAACACTATTTTGGATCTCAGTACCGTTCTGAAACGAAATTTATTTAAAGGGAGAGGGGAATTTCCCTAAGTCAGAACGACATCTCATCCTATGTACAAATAGCTAGGCCAAAAAGTCTCACTACACTGAGCTTATATAGATTGACTGTTTGGTGTGTTTACTTTAAATCAACTGAAACGGTATACTTTAGCACAGAGGTGGGCAGGAGAACCTTTTGCTTATAACATGCCATTTGACAGTCATAAGACCGCTCGTGGGCAAACGGTGCTGCCAATTTGGACAAGGGAAAGGAAACCTCTCCTTCTATGGGAAACTCAATACGTTTAGGCTACATGCCCGTTACAACTTTTTGTAGACAGATACCTATACTAATCTGGCCAGGTGACACCCGGGCAAAACTGCTTTTAGTCGTGGATGATAATCCAAAAATGTCGTTTTGAAAGCACTTTATTAATGTTTAACCTTCGCATTGCATTGGAAAGTTAGTCACTTCTTTAATTTTACACCGAGTCAAGGAAAAGGGAGGGCCTAACCCATCTCGAATTACATGTTTTATTTATTTATTATTATTTTTTTTTGGAAAATTGAAGACCATGCTTTGAAAACGTTTGGGGGGGCAAGTCCCCCGTGCCCCTATGGCGAGCCGTTAACGGCTTTAGCTCTGTCCACCCCTGTGCCCCCTATAAACAGCTTGCCATGGGTGAACGAGGGAATCCCCCAAAAAGTTTGCAAAGCATGGTTTTCATTCTTCCAAAGAATAACATGTTATTCGAGATGGTATCAATAATAATTCTTAATTTGGACAAAACCATCCGTTCTATGTCAAAACTGTCATATATTGTTTATGAAGTTGTGTGTATACTATTGCAAATTTTCTCCATGACTATCAAGCTTTTATTTCTTGATAATATCAAAATTCAACCTAGGTTTTACTGGGTCATTCGACCACTGGTCATGACAATTCATACTACATGAGGCGTCATGGTTTTAATTTTTTCAGGCTCATGCTCCTATACCTCAGTGGTGGAGATTCTAATTGTAAAATATCACACTGCCTTAAAGGGAGCCATCATCAGTTGGCGCTTTAGAGTACGAAGAACTTTCTTTTGCTAAAATCAGAGTCCTTAAAATATTGCCGGGAAAGTAAGTTGCTCCATGACATTTGCTTCATGGTTTTTTCATGTATCAAAAATTTTAACTTTTTAAAAGGATGAATAGGGAATTCGTTTATTTGGTAAAATCACAGAAGTCTTAAACACCGATGATCGCAAAAGACGCTAAAGTCTGGTCTTCTTATTACACGTACCGCTAGGAAAAATTTGGTGGCCAAAGCCCATCTAGCCCCCCCCCCCGAACTGTGCCTGCTGCATTGTGGAACATGTGAGGTGTAGTGCTACTCCAGAATTGAAGCGGCACCACCCAACATACAGTATTTAGCCTATGCCAGATAAATGGTAGATAAAATGATTATAAATTGATTTTCAAATTTTACCGAAATTACTTTCATGAATTGCCTTGAGGGTTTGAAAACACGGTCTCGTGGGCAGGAGGTTCTCAACCCTTGGTTAAAAAATTGTTGCAACTCGGTCAAAAATTCTTCAAAACACAACTTCTGTCCCTGGGAGTTCTCCATTGTTTCTACTTTATTAAATTGAACACCGACTGGGTATGCCTTCAGAACGTTCAGCCAAATCATGTTTGATCAGACACCGAAACAGCTTCGAATGAAAAAAATATCGCATTTTACATTAATCCTCACACATGCTGCATGCCTCAAAATTGCACCAAATTTTACATAGGCTTGTAGTGGTAGAGACATAGATATTCTCAGAAAGTATTCCACATGGCTCATTTAACAAATCTTTCCATAACTTCAAAAGAATTTTCGTGCTGCACGCTCTCTTCTTCAGTTCTATCTAGCCATAACGCCTGCCATTTCAAACATATTTGAATTATTCGATGTTAACAGTTCCACAAGTATTGTTATTGCATGTATTCATGCTTCTATAGAGAAACAGGAAAATGCATCGTTGTGAAGTTCTAACCTTTTTTCCTATCTTTTGGAAGATTCTTTCTTCAGCCTCACCATTTTGACAAACAGATTTCAGGTGCGTATGCAGGAATTTTGTACCATGGGGGCACGGCTTGGGCCGATCATCTAAGCGGAGCCCCATCATAGGTTGGCGCGGAACGTACCGAGAAAACTTTGTTTTTCGTACCTCCCAGATGGCCGGAAATGGCCCTTCCCATGCAGGGCCGTGGCTAGGGTCATATGTTTGGGGGTGTGAAGGTCCCAAATTTCGATTGGCTGAATGTTTTTTCCCACTGAGTGGTGGCACGCGAATTGCACTTTTTTCACGCACCCTGTATACAGCAGTCGGGATCCTTCCTTGTCACTACATAAAGGCGCCGTCCTGGGGGAGAGGTTTAAGTAGAGGGGGTGTCCCCCTCCCTTTTGGGAAATTTTCGTTAATTTAAGGTTGCTTAGATGCAAAACCGTGCTGTCTTTGGGATATTTTTGGAGCTGGTCATATATGGCTGGAAAATGTCCATATAATTTAGTGAATTCTAATTTTTGGTAAGGTGATAGAAGAGAGTATGTTGTTTAAGAGAAAAATACGTCAACAAAATCCCCTACGCCATGCCCTGCCCTGCATTTTGTATATACCAGTGGAGATCCTTCCTTTGTCACTACATAAAGATGCCATCCTGGGGGAGGGGGTGTGCCCTCCCCTTTTGGGAATTTTTGTTAATTTAACGTCGCTTAGGTGCAAAACAGTGCTATCTGTGGGATATTTTTGGGAGCTGATCATGTATGGCTGGAAAATGTCCATAATTTAGTGAATTTTAATTTTTGGTTAGGTAAAAGAAAAACGTATTTTGTCCAAGAGAAAATAACGTTGTCAACAAACCCTCTAAAGTCCCCCTTTTGGCTACTTTACTGCCTTCAAATTCGGGGAAATTTTTTACCCAAAAATACATACGTGGAGTCAACAGAAACATTCTTGAACTATTATGAAAATTTTCTGTTCCTAATTGTACATTATAAAAGGGCATCTAAGGCTGGCAGATACCTGTATAAAGCTAGCCGTACACTACACGACTTAGCACACCGCAACCCAACTCGACCGTTGGTTCGCCAACAGTCGTGAGGTGTGCAAGAGTCAAAGACTGCGATTGTCAGTTTTAAGATCAGTTTTAAGTCGCACCGACTTCAGTCGGGAAGAACCAACATGTTCGTTCTTCCCAACTGAAGTCGGCGCGACTTAAAACTGGTCCTAAAACTTCCAGTCGCAGTCGTAAACTCATGCACACTATATGACTGTTGGAGATCCGACGATCGAGTTGAGTTGCGGTGTGCAAAGTCGTGTAGTGTACGGCTGGCTTAAGACCTCCAGAAAGCTCTTGCTTAAAGGCAATAGGCAGTCGCCCCAAAATTTTCTTTGAAAAATCAGCAAACTCTTGCAAATCTCCTCTTATTGCATTAAAAGCACTTCTGAAGACATTTTGAACATAACTATTACAAAAAATAGGTAAAGCAAGGCAAGACTTTCCTTGAATTCCACAATTCACTAACAAAAATATTGTCACATGATCAAAATAGGCCAATCATGAACTAGAGTGACAGGATACACTCACTCTGTTTGGGGTGACTGCCTACTGCCTTTAATTATATAAAATGGAGCAATTGCATCATCCAAATGATAACATAGAGCCTGGGTTCTTAAATGGCGGCCCGCGGGCCACATCCGGCCCTCAAGGCGAGCCAATCCGGCCCATGAAGATACTGAGGTTTAAAAAAATGAGTTTGGAAAAACAACCCAGGTAACATTCCAGTATGGGACCCGTATGGGTCCCATATGGGCTGACATATGGGACCCATATGAGGTTGCACCCAAGATTCATAAGGGTCCCATATGGGCCAGCCCATATGACCCATATGATATAGTTCTGGGGCCCATGTGAGCATCTGCCACATATGGGCCCCAGAACTATTTCATATGGGTAATATGGGCTGCCCCATATGGGTCCCTTATAAATCTTGGGTGCAGACTCATATGGGCCTAATATGGATTCACCTATATGGGGCCCATGTAGGTTTGCTACCTGGGAAATGCGCCTACAATAATCACGTATCTTTTCGAGATATATTTTTGTGTGGAAGACTCACCTTTGTTACTCAAAATAGAGTAAAGCATAACTAAAATGTGCCGAAACACCATTTTTCAGAGCGCTTCAGACGCACCTGTAATTACCATTTACTCCACTGTATACTTCATAAAGGACAGCTTCGGTGCAGTTACTGTTCCAAAGCTTTATGCAATCAAGAACGTGGCTAAGGGTTCCCCACTCATCTTGGTAAAATAAACAAAACTTGGAATATTGGGGTGTGAGATTCGGGAATTTCAACTCCGGCACTCTAAATTTTTTTGGTATACAGGTAGGCCAATTTGCAGATTCCTGTTGTCTTACAGGAATCTGCAAATTGGCCAGTGAAATGAAAATTCCTACCACCGTAATCATAAAAAGCGCGGATAATGTGTGACCGTGTTTCCCTTTTTAGTCATGGTGGGTAATTTTTGCCTAACATAAACCTCATTGGATGGTACGAGTGATCAGGGCATAGCTAATTGAGGCCTGCAATTTATCACGGGAGCACTAGGGGTAAGCAGTTCGGGAGATTCCCCCGCTCAGGAGAAAACTTGTTCATGGGCATCGCCATTTTGTCTATTTTACCCACAGTCCCACGCTTTCTTTGTATATATTGTCAGTGGGGAATGGGTTTTGGAACCTCCTTGCAAAAATTGTCGGTCTAATGTAAAGGAATTAAATGTATATTTGGAAGGTTTATTGTCATAGCTACAGAAAAGCCACGTCCTAGTCGGTGGTTCACCACTCCGTTTTCGAGTTTTTGAGAGGTTTCCATTCTTTCTTAACCTTTGTTTTTGTTAGGCTGGCAAGCCTTTTCAATGTGTTGCATAAGTTTTCCCCCTTCGGGAAAATTTTGGTTTTCCCCCAAACGGGAGAATCTCTCGGACTGGTAAGGTGGCCAGGATATCTTTTCGAATGATTGATCTTTTAATTTCTTGTACCAAAAATCGTCACAAACAACCAAAATTTTCGCGCGCTTGGCGTGCTTCCCATGTTTAAGTTCAATTTAGAAAGTTACCATCAATAAGCAACTTACTTATCCACAAGCCAACTGTGTAATCAACACAGTTTGTCCAACATAAGGTGGCCAGGTCAGCAAGGGTTGAGTAGGGAAAAGTCTGTCAGACCAAGTTTCATGGGCAAATTATGAGGGACATGCTTCTTGTTAGAAGGAAAATAGGCCTAAAAGTTGCCTCTAATTTGCTTTTCTTATTTGAAGTGTTTTCTTTTTCTAGATTATGAGATCTTGAATTGAACGATTGCTTAGATAAATCTTTAAAGGCTTGGTGGAAGCCGCTTCCAAAAAACTGGAAGATATTTTTAACAACTATATTCTTGGCACGCTACACGTACCAAACGATGGTGACCCTCCGGTCAACAAGTGTCATGATAAAGTTCCCTGTCCCCACCCAAACACATTCTTTTCAAGTTGGATATTCACCGCTGAATCTAGAATGAGTTTATCATCCGCTCTGCATGGCCCAGGATTTTCGTTATTGCCCAAAGTAATGGTCAAATTGTGATACTCATCTGTTCAGTGCGCCTCAAATGGAATGAAGGGATAATTATAGGTTTCAGCCATACAATGTTCCACTAATACATGAGAGCTTCTGGGGCTTCGCCCCGTTGTGTCACAGGAGTGTTGTCCTGGACCTCTCTGGGGGCTCTTCGAAGGACCCCTAGACACAACACTGTAAAGTGGGAGGCTTCGCGTTCCCGTGGCGTCGTTTAGACATGTCAAAATGGGACTTACCCTCACGGACAAACTTATGGGCCTGTTTGTGGCCCGCGAGATTTTCTGATAAAAAATGTGGCCCGCCAACGAAAATAATTAAGAACCCCTGATACAGAGTATGATGCCAAGCACTTTCCGATGTTTATCCTATGTTTACTAAGTTTAAACGAAAATCCAGGCGAACAGCTTCCAGCAATGGGGAATGAGCGGTAGGGAGTATAGGTGCAGGAAGGTGATATTAGCCCTCCCTGATAGGTATGGCAAAAGGGGTGAAGGACTACCGAGTGCATTTCAGAATGCTTTTTCGTGGTAAGTGTATTAAAAAACATCTATACAGATAACGGCTGCGCGCGAAGCGCTCCGTAAAAAAACAATTGAAAAATGTGTAACGGCAAATAAGTACTTAATCTTCCACGTAATGATACAAATTAGATTGAAAGATCCCATATTGATGCGAGACCCCTACAGATGTTTGGCTACGTATCTGTTTTTTGGAAAATAATAGTTCCATGTATAATTACTAAGTTAATAATGGTCATGAGATGGAGTGCAAACCGTGCCGAAATTTTTTTCATTAAATAACATTTCCATGACAAACCTGCATTCAGATTGCCCAACAAACCTGTATGCCAGTCAAAAAGCCCGTCTTTTACCTGGTAATTCGTAAACAGCTTTCAACTTTTGCTGCTGTGCAGGTGCTGTTGTCAGGTTGTAGAGGCATTTTTAGGGGGGCTATGTTGCCATTGACTCCGGTAAGGCAAAGTTGGACACTGAAGAAGATTAAGTTTGTAGCTATAGTGGTGTCAGCAGATGCTGGCAGTTTGCGGGAAGCACAGGGGATGATATCTCAAACCATACCCGGATCATCACTTAAAAAATCGGGCCTACGAATGAGCGTGCGTCCTAAGTGTGCGAAGTTCCCCTTTCCTGACGGTAGCTCCCCCTTCTCTTGCAATGCAGAGACGTGGAATATGTGGAAAGTTTCACAAGTGAACGGACCATGGCTATGGCTATGATGGTGCCTCTTCAGATCCGGAAGCGTACATGAAGAGTTGTGTGCTTTTTGGATGATGAGGGGACCACGCTGCTATGGGCTGCCATAAGGCCCCTGGGATGATCCAGTATAAGATTACACCTTGTTTATGCTAGAAAAGTTCACTAGTACTTTTTGTGCTAATAAAAAAATGTCCACCTCCCACCGGGACCTCGAGAAGGGGAAATTGAGGCTCACATCACACGGGTTGCTGACAATTGCATCCTCCACGAATCACTTGACGGTCTGAATAAGCTAGTCGGAACTTCCAGAGGCAGTTCAGTAACGCACCTAGCTATGCCGCTGCTACCACTTCATCAAACGTGTCATTTCAGCTCCCTTATCCTTTTTATTTTCCCTCTCTTTCTTCTTTCTGTTCTTCCTTTTTCTCTTTTCCTCCTTGTCTCTCCTTATTTCTCTTCTTTCCTATTCTTTTTCCTTTTTTCTTCTCCTTTCTTTTCTCTCTCATTTTTTCTCCTCCCCTCCTACCCGGGGGCATGTGCTACCAGTGCCCCCCGGATACGCGCCTGATTATGTCGCCATTTTAAGTGCAGTGACGTAATACAACGTCAAATTGGTCTTGTGACGTCATTAGTACGTCATGACACATTTTTAACCAGGTCATTTAATTCTCTGGTACCATATTCCTATACACTCAAAATACATTTTGGTGGTATAATAGCAACCATTTTTGATACAGTATATAGGGCTTTAAAGTTGTCAATTGCAGCCATTTTGAATTTATGCAAATTACCTATTTCCTGTTGTCTGTTGTCAGCCTGGAGTTTGTGTAATTTTGGATATAATGTTTAGTTTGGCCAATCTAATAATCCAAAGCCAAAAAGCACATCAGATTTCAATGCAAATTCCAACAGAATGCATAGATTAAGTCCCCATATAACATATCAAAAGTTGATTTAAGCTTAGACCCTCACGGGGCAAAGTAAGGTTATATTGTGCTATCCAGTTAAACATGAATGCAAACATCTCTTCATGTAAAAAATGATCCTTTAATTGTTGTGACAAAGCAGGCCTGATTTCAAAGCTACTTCTCTCAGGCTACCCTTTACATGGCACCTTACATGTTTGTACGCAGTGGGAGCATCAGATGCTTGCCCCTGAATTTTCAAAACAACTGTTCAAATCTCTGTGTAAACTTTGCAGGTATTAAACTAGAGATTGGTTAGATACAACTTATATAAAGGCATGTAAAGTGCCATTTTCTGCAGTATAAGACATGCGTAGCAAAGAAGGTGAGGGATAAGGGACTCGAACCCTTCTTGAGTTTATTGTGCGCATATATTTTCTACTACTGATATCGCTTAAAATGTCACTTAAATGTCATTTTCTCCTCGTGCTTCTCTCACACCCATCTCAAGTGCTTGTTTTTCCATTACTATTTCCTCCATATTGGACAATTTTGGTGAAACTGTTATTCTAATGCGATCACCATCATCCACCTTTCACTGACATCCTCTTGCCCTATACATCGTCAATCCTGGTTGGCTGTTAGTAGGATGGAGTAAGTTAGTATTAAAAATGTCAAACTGTGAAAACTAGGCCTGCTTGTGCCCACTCAAAAATACTTTTTGAAGAAGCTTAAAAATGCATCATTGTAATGCCCACATTTAAGTACCCCAGAGCTTCTGGGGGCTTTGCCCCTGGCCCCCACTCAGACATTGCCCCTGAAATCTAACACCCTCTGATACCATATCATTGTGAGAGTTTCCATATTCACACCTGAATCCTCCCCTCCTTTGACAAAATCCTGACTACCAGCATTATATGGGTAATAATATCTTGAAGCTTTCTTGGGTACGCTATACACATGCAGCAATTGGTGTTAGCCCTCTCCTTAGATTTTCTCCCTGTCTCCTAAAAAAGCACTGGTACTGTACATGTCATGCACAGTGACATGAACAACTTTTCTTTCAATTATTACTTTTCGTATATCAAAGATCTTCAGTGTATCTATTTCTTTATGTGTCCAGTGTGAAAGTGCAAGGAAAAGCAAACTTCAAGGATCACACGTTGTGTTCAGACCATTGGTCACAAATTTCACAAACTCACTTCACCATCCTCAAAGCTAATTACTGTTCATTCATGTCTCCAAATTCTACAGTGGTTTCTGATAAAAATCAAATTACCATCTATTGGAAACAAGTTAAATCTTTCCAATTGCACAGCTCATATTTTTAGTTTGCTAAAAGTGTTTAGAGTTTAGGAACCTAACCTCATATAAGAACTACTGCGCCAAATTAAAAACGAAAAAAGTTATGAAATTTGTCTCAAAGGTGTGACTTTTATTTAGCTTTGACCAATTTTAAAAAGCAAATTTGCTGCAGACGTAATGTGACTCGTAATAACTTATACTGCAATATAATGTTAATATATTTCTGTTAGTGACTAGCCATTGCTACTGATTATTAATTAAAACAATATCTGTCAATGAGCACAGATTCTATGAACCCCATTATAGTGGCGTACTTACGGGGGCACGTGGGACACCCCTTCCCTCCACACAGTCAGTTGGGAGAGTTAAACACTATACCTGGAAAAACACAAACCCTGCCCAAAAATACTTTGTACAGTCTACCCTTTGTTTAACACTTCCTGTGTCAGCAGTATGGGGAAATCACGATCGATTACTGTAAGTTCTTACTGCCTTGCCTAAACCAATATCTCGAGTATAGCCTACCCAGCTACTGTACCACTTCATACCATGTTAAACAATACAATGGTCTTCTGCACAGTGGTTACATGATACATCAAACAGTCCTTTGCCTGCTTATTACCATTTGCATCGAGTGGTTATCTATGAACTACTATATCATGGTACCCCACCCCTCCCTGCCACTCAGCTACAATTGCTACAGTAGAAATGCACTATCTTGTCAAAGTTCAATCTGGTTTAACGGTTTCTTCTCAGCTCGACATTTGAAGGGTTTCAGTGTATATGCTGTAGATCTCAATGGAACTGGCACTATGTATTTCAACTGTTAGGAAGTTTCATGGACTTTTACTCTTGACATAGTCCTAATAAGCTATTGGTTCTGACATCTCTTTATTCCGATTTTGTGATGTTCCAACACCCTGGATGTGTAGGATAAGGATTAAATTAGAATTAAAGCTTTCTGATCGGTTTTAATTGGTCAATTTTTCTCAATACCGTTTTAAAACGAAAGCAGGAGTATGGATCTGATATTCAAAATCACCAGTCTCATTAGGGAGTTCACGTATATATGGTGTCATGGCATGGGCGTGTGATGGAACATAGAGATGTCGACACATAGGCCTACTACTGTAGGTGTAAACACTTTCTTTTGAGTTAATTTTTGGAAATTTCCCTAATTTCACCTACACGTAGGCTGTGTTTCAAATACAATAAATTGCTCTTTTGAAAGGTGAGAAAGTCCCGTGGATGATGAACCATTTTTGTCATTAATTTTAGTGATGAAAAATCCTTAATTGTCTAATGAGTAAAATTTATCAAACCTTATTAATAAAATATCAAATAAATGTACGTTAATTATGTACAAACCATAGCATGAAATTGCATATACTAAATGCAGGCCAGAGGGCCGCTCCCTTTGAACCTCTCCAGGACGACAGTCTGCAAGATCCCCTCTGCCTAAAAACTTGCCTACCATCATCTTAGATTTTGAATCATAGTCACAGTTTCAACAGTATGATAGACCATCACACTCTATATACTACAGTAATTGATTTTAAAGACAATATTGACAAGATTGCATAAAGCTAGCCTCACTGTCCTTGAAGAACCGCCTTGGTTAAACTATGCGCAACGTAACTCAATCCGGTTTTATATGGCCGGGTGAACTTTTTGATTCCCACACCACTGTTTCTCCATGATGTCAAACTCTTTTCGCAATAGTTTTACGTATTATGGGTTCATGATGCGATTGTTTCAATGCACTGGTTGTATTGCCCTCCCAAAGTTTTTATTTCACACTAAAAAAAAACTTTTTCTCCAACAAACTTCCGGGTCTTAGTTTTACAGGTCTTAGTTTTACAGGTCTTAGTTTTACAGGTCTTAGTTTTACAGGTCTTAGTTTTACAGGTCTTAGTTTTACAGGTCTTAGTTTTACAGGTCTTAGTTTTACAGGTCTTAGTTTTACAGGTCTTAGTTTTACAGGTCTTAGTTTTACAGGTCTTAGTTTTACAGGTCTTAGGTCTTAGATCTTAGGTCTTAGGTCTTACTTTTACAGACACCCCTTTCAAACCCTGAACATATGACTAGTTCTCAACTCTATCATTAATTTGAATTAAAAAATATCGATGAAAAGATCTGTGACTTCTCATGCACATTCTTTATTGAATGACACATTCTTGTTACCAGCAGCCAGTACCAACAAAAATATAACTGCATGATGATATATTCAGCATGCAGTCAGTCTTACAATACAAGTACATTATATTTACAGGGTTAGAAATATGACATGAGGGCATTTAGGCCAATTCATACTACCTTTCAGGGCACATTCATGCATCTCAAAGGAAACCAAGGCCAAATAGAAGATTCTGCATTATCTGGTAGCCTATATATTTGGTTCTATTTTGTTAGGAAGGGCACATTGGCTAATGTGGCCTTGAACAGACTATGCCATATGGTGGGGTACCAAGGCCATTGCCAAAGATATGAAGGCTGTGGCTGTTGTGGCCTTTGATTTCCAGCCCTGAACATACACATAACCCACCTACATGTCACAGCAATATGGAACAAATTTCAACTTTTATTTCTTATCTTGAATTAATTGGCATTTAGAGAGATCCAAGCATATGTAGGAAACTTAATTAGGATTGATCAAGCAAATGCAATGAGGTTTGTCTATGTAACTGAACACACCTAACAATCTCATGATTTCGTTTGAAGTATTAGAGGGAAATTCAACCCAACATTAATTTTCCGAGTATTGTTCTGCAGTCACTAGATCTACGAAAACGACTTAAATGACAGGGTGTGGAAGTAATTACTGCCAAAGGTAGTCACAAGATTACCCTTAATGAGAATCAGATATTGTATATAAAGATAATAACATTGAAATCAGAAACGAAGCTACCTAAATGAATTAAAAGTTACCACTGACGATAGCAACAGACCTACATGGAAGCACTCAATTAATGTGCAACTGCTAAACACCTGACCAGTTGTATCATAAGAAATGCTTTTAACTTGAGAACACACTGTCTTGGCAAAATCATTAAGTGATGCCCAACACACTTTTCTTTGTTCTATCTTTTAATTACAGCGAAAAGGTATGCTGAGCATCCCCCCCCCAATTACCCTCCACCTGGGAAACTCACAAAATGTGAGGGGTCAATTCTTATTCACTTCTTAATAAGATAGATGACCACACCCAGCATCTTCACTGAGGACAGGCAAGGGGCTGTATAAAGGGATACAACTCTTTTGTTCAACCGTCTCTGTGATCTGACACAGGAAACCAATACTCTGATCCTTAAAGGGAGAATGCAGTCACCCCAAAAAAGAATTGTATAGTGGACTATCCTACTTCCTGAATGGCTCTTGAGAATCATGTGACAGTATTTTTCTCACTCAGTTGTAAAATTTACAAGGAGCAACTGCTTGATTTAACTTGAAAATGCAATATTTATGTTCTAAAATATCATGACAGATACTTGGAAGCAAAATAAGAAGAAATTTGTAACATTTAGCTATTTTTTCAAAATAAGTTTGGGGCGACTGTTCCTGACCTTTAACTCCTGACACTGACCTTCATGTAGACTTGTCAGAATATAAAGATGTCCGAATATAAAGATGTTGGAATGTAAAGATGTCGAGATATAAAGATGTCAGAACAAAGAGACATCAAAAAGGAGAGCAGTTACCATATAAAGCCCCCCCAATCATCCCCCCTTTTTTGTTACTCCCCAATCCCAACCCCCCTCCCTGGCCACATCTCAAGCTTGTTTAGAGACCTGCTACCAAAATGGAAATACGTCCGTAATTGCTAAATGAATGTACAATGGTCAAGCACAACACAATGAATTTACATGTGGTCCTAACCAGAATTAGAAATCTGTGAACCACATGTTTCAACCTTCAAAATGTAGACTTGAGGGCACCAACTCCCTAAGAGCTATTCCCCAGCCAAAACACTAATATTGTTTCAAGTCCATGTATCCAAATTAGTCAAGACAAGACAATATACTTATGGTACTTGGGGTATGAGAAAATTTGGATTAAACTTGGTTGCAAAAAATGTATGCATTTAACAATCCATTCTTTATTAATGTTGGCAAAATAACAAATATGGAATAAAATTAAAAGCAATATACATAACAAATAATGTGCTTATGGCATCTCTCTGGTTAAAAAAAGGATCTGCAATAAAAGTGACGCCACGTCTGTTCACTTTGATGCCAAATTTTCAGAAGGAGAAATATACTTCCTGGTGCAATATGCAACCTCTATGATGTAAACAAATTTAGAGTTAACTTGTTCCGTCATTTTAGAGTCAACCTATAGCTACAGCTTTCAGCCAGTCATAGAATTTCACAACCTTCCTAATTAATATTAATTGCTTCATTTGCAAAGTTATTGATGAACATTCATAACTGTTTATGTGTCATCCACACCCCATTTAACAAAGTTTCATATATACGAATATTCCCGGCACAGTTAAAACTAGCATATACTAAATGCACTGCTATTCATACACAACTGTTGCTGCCATAGTGTCTATAGCAAGCATATGTACCGTATCAGCCATTGTTTGCACAAGGGTGTTGTCACTGTTCATGTTAAAGTGAATTTTATGTACATTAAATAATATGAACCTCATGAATCGAGTCATTGGAATGGATGAAATTGATACACCCAAAGAAGTCTTTCTTCTTAAACTTCCTTAATAAGCTCTTTCCCAAGTTTGTCTGTGCATGCGTAGCACATCCTGACAAATGGGAGTTTAACAAACACACTGCCGTACCTACAACAGAAGCCAAGAAACTGTGATTATCTTAGAAGATATTGAATTTATCCTTTTATAGATCAGACCATAGTGTAAGAAGGGTTCTTTCCTGCCGGTTTTGTGTCTTAAACAACGTGAACATAATCTTCTTGGTCTTATCAATGGTCTTTTAACCCGTCCCAAATTACGTGTATTTCAGACACTATGTGTACTGAGGACGGACTGATTATCTTCCATGTATCCCACAATTCCTCATGGCAATCATAACTGCAAAAAGGCTTATTCCCCCAGACTTCAAATTACCATTCATACTCGTCTGATCTTTGCAGGTACATCCCTTATAACGAATTCTCCTTACACTAATGACTCAATGCATTGCTATACTTTTCATAACCATTTAACAACAGCAAATCACACTTAGTTTTACTACTTTAAAACTAATTAAGGCAAAAAGTCCTGTATCAATTCTTTGGGTGTTGCCAACTTAAAAAATTACATTTGAGGCTTTTTTGTTTTTCCTACCATGCTGTAAGCTGAACGGTGACTAAGCCTTCGGAAAAGTCCTGCGGTGTGTATGACCACATGTTTTGTTCTTGAAGGCACCCTTGTACGCTTGAATAGATTTTTAATGTGGTCTTCCATTAATGGCACTCCAGAAGACAGTTCGGCTGTACAAAACACGCCACTTGTGACACATATATACAACTGACTACACACCCTGCATACAAAATTTGTATGGTTTTCCTTTTTCTGATATCAACAGCTGGATATACGAAGGATTTGTGTGTGGTAGTGATTCACACTTAGCGATGCCACCACCAGACAGCAAAGCTTTCACACTTTGGCCTACCTTGGTATCCTTTGAAGCCTTCCGTATGACCACCAAACAATGGCAGCCAGTATCATTTCCATCACTGATTTCACACCTGTGATAATACAAAGCGTACAATGCTAGGGAGAGACCCAAACATTAAAATCTTCACACCTCAGTGTTGATCTAAAATAATAATAAATTGTGTCTTAGTTCATATGATATTCCGTCAGTGAGTCTAAGTTCTGGCTCAAGCGAGTCTGCCATCAAATGGCTAACACAAGTCGACGAGTTCATTGATGGTTACTGTTTGTGTTCACTTTGCCACACATGCTTGCCAAAGCCAAAAATTACGATGATTTGAGTTTTTACGTAGATTATGACGTAGATGGCCATTAGTGAGGCACCTTAGAAGTGTAAACCAGCTGTCAGATCCAAGTCTTATATGCTGCCTGAAACAATATGCATAATTATACTCTTACGTTTAAGACCGAACACTTCCCCTTTCAGCAAGTCAACAATCGCGGCAATTATTTAAGCTCAATTCTTGAGTTCCTGCTCGATTGTAATTAATGACGTACAATTCAGCAAACTGGTCAATATAGTTATGGTAAATCAGAGATTTGAAGCTTACAGATTATTCCTTAAGTTACCTCTTGGTGAAGTGTCTTGCAAAGTTTATCAGATACTTATCATGGAAAGTGGGGGGGGGGGAGACTGCAAAAGTGAAAATATCTTTTATGGCTGTTAATACAGCTAGAACCTCTAATGTCAAGTTTTATCTGTGTTCCCAAGAGTCCTTCGAGGATGTATGTAAACAGAAATGTAACACTTAGATATTATCTCTCATGGGTGTTCAAGAACTAGTTCTCCATTGTGGCCAGCTATAAATAAATTTCTCCTGTCCTTAAGAGGCTCACTGACATCACCCAAAGGCCTATTTTGTTCAGATCTAAGAAGGAAGATAAAAATACAGTCTTCTAATATTGAGGGGTTTTGTTATCTTTTCATCCTTTGCTATGGGAGGTGGATTACATTGTGTGGCTAGTCAATCTGTATTTCCGTAATTATGGGTGGTAACCTTGATAATAGAAGAAAATTAATGATCAAGAGTGTCAAAACTATCCAAAGTGTGAATCACGATGATAAAGTGAGGAATTTTCCTACGATTTTAACCCATTAAAGGGAGAAGGCAGTCGCCCCAAGTTTACATTCAAAACTTTGTTAAATCTTACACATCTCCTCTTACTTCTCTCACAATTATTTTTCAAAATGTTCCTGTATAAACTCATTGAATATTGAAGGTAAACCAAGGAGTTATTTTGCATAAATTTAAGAAATTAGAAACAAAAATATTGTCACATGATTGATAGGAGCCATTCCTGAACTACTGTGACTGTGTACACTAATTCAAATTGTGGGGGGGGGGACTGCATTTTCCCTTTAAATGTCTGTTTCCACCATGTTCGAGTTTAATTTCAATGAATCAGCAATTGTAAGGTATGAATGGAAAAGAACAATTGCATCCAATATTTTTGTAAGGGTTCTGAACAAAAGGTGTGAGGGGATAAGCAATGTGATATTTCTCCCACTCTCAAAATTAGTGGAGTAAGCATTGCTGACATCCAAGAGTATAACGGATGAGATGAATACTCATACAATGTGGTGATGTGCACATAGGAGTAGTGGGCTGTTCGAGAATGGAGAGCTAAATGTTGTTTCGGATTGCCATCCCGGGGAAAGGGTCTAAGAGAAGGGGGTTCCCCCTTTTCTTTGGAAAATTTTTGAACATTTGAGGGTCTTTAGAAGCAATCTGGTGCATTATATTGGACAAATGTTAAGGTAAATTACTGCAAATTTTTGACATTTCTTGCAGAGGAAACAAATAAGGGGTTTGGTCCTTGGAGTGAGGGGTGCAGAAGCATAGTTCCCCCACCACACTTTTACTGGGGAATTAAGCCCCCAGCCCCCTGCTTCCTATGCCTATGGGTATGCAGACAACTATTAAAGGCTTGTGGATATGTCAATGGCATACCTGCTCATACCATGAAAAATACCTTCAAATTCCTTAAAAATAGCTACAATTACCATAAAACCCATCAAATATTGACCGTTTTACAGGACAACTACTGTTTTTGCACCTGCTTCATGAATAAACATAAGTTACATATGCACATTTGTGAATCGAAAGAGGTACTTATGAGATGTGTCTTATGTTGTTTAAACTTCCATGTCCTGAGGAGTTCATTTTGGAAGTAGCTATTGCCTACTTTGAAAATGTCCACATTGAACTCCAGACTAGAAATTAGCTGGTAAGTAAATAACATATGATTTTAAAGGATTGTCAAAATGAATACAGACCTATGCAACCCTTTGCATAACAAGTTTCCCATAGCAACTCACAGACATCTCAGAAATCCTCAAACTTCGTAGAGGTATAATGTTGAGAATGGTAAATGATATCAATATAATTCCAACGGACTTTTCATCCGGGAATCTTAATATAATATAGTTGAGTTAAACAGCTGTTTGGTTTAATGTCCACAGACCTTTAATACAGATACCAACTTCCTTCAAGCTTAATTGTCAATGTTTTTACATTAATCCCAAATATAGCCATATACTACAAATGTCTTAAAAATCAAATTTCATGATGATTTTAATATTCATCTACAATTTCATAGTCTTTCTAATGTAATTAGATTGTTTTTGCAAGTTACTGAAGTGTGTTTCATCTACAACACTGAACACACACACACATATATTTGGACATGCCAACACAGTTGTCCCAATGTTTGGCAGCATTAAAGACGTGTCACCTTCCTCCTCCTCCCCCCACACATGCACACACAAAATGTCGTCTATGAACCGGTTCAGTTTGACAATGAGAGAAGAGGATGTTTGTTGGTACCATATTCATAGTTTGTTGCCAGATGGTTGTTGCAGGCAATAATGGCACATATGTAAATAAGAGGTAAGGAGGAGCAAAATAGACCACAAAATTGCTGTACTGTTTGTCTTTTCCTGCCTGAAATAATTTTTTGAATGGTACAGTAGTCCAACTCTGCATAAATGCAAATTAATTTTGAAGGATAACATAACATTTAGCTCCAGTTGGCATTTCAAAGTAAACCTGCAAGGGACACTGGGAGCAGAGGGGGAGTAGGAAAGTTCTCCCAGAGAAGCCTATTGCCCCCTATTCCATAGGCCTCTCCTGCTATTCTCTAAAAATCAAACAAAATTATGCATGTTCAAGTATTCTTGACCCAATCCACTCTGGAAGAGTCACTTGTACTGCATATGCCCTTTTGACCACGGTGGGTAGTATTTCCATGGTGAGAAATACACCAATATCCGAGTAAACAAACCACATGTAGGACATTTGTAGATGAAGCTACACATATACAGCAGCCTGGGTGTGAAGGTACAACTTCACTTCAGAATGAACATGTGGGGACTCCCTTACCAGATTATTTTGAATTCTTCCCATCAAATACAGGAAGCAATCAAAGCCAAATCAGTGACTGGTCAGACAAGAAACTAAACATCAATGCCTCCATCTGGTCAACCAGACTCTAGTCTCCATCATAAATCACCACAATCATCCAAACAGAACTGCTGATTAAATGGACAGAGTGGAATGACCTCAACTGACCTCTGTTAATCCCAAAGTAGACTTGGTCTAATGGAATTGGATGAATTGGAAGGATTGTGGAAGAAAACCCTAATTGGACAATTACCAAATTACAATGTTGTACTCCTGTAGTCAAAGGGCAACCACTCAAAACAAACTATTACTAACTTAAAGGGAAAGGCATGTTGGCTATGAGACTAACAGACTGGTTAGATAACCAGAGAAGTACGACTTAATACAAATGTGTGTCTCTCTTTAACTGTCAAGCACACAACTTAGCATGGTTTTAATGCTTGAGGGGAATATGCAAATTTATTTTGAACATCAGCTGAATCTTTCAAATCTCCTTTACTTCACTATTTTTACTGATATTTCCACACATAAACACTGAATATTCATGGTAAAATAAGCAGTTACTCTGCATGAATTTCACTATTCAGTAGCAAAAATTTTGTAAGTGATTTAATAAAAAAAAAGCCATTCATGAAACAGGATACTAATTCCAATTGGAGTGAAAAACAGAGCTAAATTCAGAACAAAGTGAACCATTCTGCTTGCGATGAAAGTAGGGCAAGTTGAGATAGTTTGTTGCAGGAGTTAGAATACTGCCACTGAGTTGGGAATTTCACCGCCAGTGATCATTCCACAGTAGATGGACTGTCCAATAGTAGTAATGGGGGGGGGGGTTGGGGGGTTAAGTAGGAGCGTAATAGATTTGCATTTTCCCTTTAAAAGAATATAGGCCAAAATGTACAGAAACGGTATACAGAAGCTGAATGGCACTACCTTTCTTCAGCAGATTAACAACAAACAACTTGCAAAAATAGAAATTGGAACTCACAAAACATAACACTGTGCTTTTTTTTTTTGTTCTGAAAAAGAAACAGGTTCTCCAGTTTCATTCATGGAACAATTCTCTTTCACTTTCCTACAAAGATTATTGGAAGGACTGGGAATAATTTTTTTTTTTTTTGAAAGTTGACATCCTAGTCTGGTTATAATTATTGAAACTAGCCAAGGGAAATCCAGTAAATAAGGCTGTCTAAGCGGTGATGTTTATTTTATGTACAATACCCCCTGGCTGTAATATTGTTTAGCTAACATGGAAACAATACCCAGGAGCGGATCCAGACATTTCAAAAGGGGGGTCTGAAAGCCCCCTTGAATATTCTCCTAGATTAACATTACACTAACTTTCGCGTATTTGTTATTGTTGATGTGGCAAAAAAGGGGGGGCTGAGCTAGGGAAAGCCCTCCCTTGGATCCGTGCCTGATACCAGTCACAAAATGGTTAGAAAAGAAAACATCATTTCAAATTTGCTTCCCATATATCTTCAGTTATACAGTATGTTCTACACTACATGAAGAAGATGTCAATAATTCTGTAAATATAAAAAAAAATAAAAAAAAGCTATAAACTATAAATACTGCGGTATTCCATTTTACAACATTACAATAAATCCTTGTGTGATTATAATGCAATATACATGGAATGGCCCTAAAGCCTTGTCTGAATATAGTATGGATGAAACTATCCCTTAGGCATATCCCCAGCCCAACCCCCTACCCCAGTTCCTTCATCAATGAACTAATCCTGCACTTGCACTGCTTCTTTGTATTCTCAGTTCAAAGTGACAAAACTGGATCAAAGAAATGAATTTTCAAGTAGCATGATGGGTACTGTGACATGAGTCAGCGGTGTGTGTACAGTAAGTGTATGTGCCATACCTTCTGTACGCAGTGATCGACTCAAGGTACTGACCGACTCAAGATACACTCACTATACTGCACAATCTCAAAATAAAATTTCAAGAATCAAACAATTTCAAAATTAGTTGGAATCAAAACTACTCAATCAGCAAAACGAGATTTTTTTTTCATAGTTGAATTTGTATTTATGTTAAACTGTTCATTATATTAACCTGATGTTCTAATCTATTAATTTCTAATAAGATGTTTAGGTCCATGTTTAATACTACAATATAAAATGTATTGTTCAATAATAATTGACCACACCTGGACTGACATTCCTAGCTATTCTTCACAGTGAAAGACTCATGATACACAGATTCAGCATTTCTCGGATCAAATGTTCTTTATGAAAAATATACCATGAAAGTTACTTTTCTTAATTTCAAAAGTCCTAACTTTCAAGGCTGAAGAATAAAGAGAAATCTGCCAGATAGAGTACAGCACGTGGACATCCACCAAAGACTTATTATCATAGTGCACTAAACAGAAGAACTAGAGGCTCCACAAAGCACTGTTAGTACTATCAGTTAGTAACCTTGAGATTAGTCATAGTGCTACTACTATAGTAAATTAGGAACAGTTAATGACAAGTTGAGGGCAGCTGTGTATTGAACACCTCCAAAAAAGGGCTTTCAGAAAATGTCTGTGAAAACAGAAATAGATTTTGAAACATTCAAGGTTGTGGATTAACTCTTCAATCAAATGCCAGGGGCAGTTTCTTCATCTGTTGTTGCAAATGGAAATGTTTTTCAGCAAATGAGTGGAGCCAATCTTGAGAGACAGGAAATGCTGAAGAATTGACAATGATTGATGTAGATAAGCTTGCAAACATATATACCCCCCTAGGGCATCTTTGGGGTTAGCGTGGGGTCTGTTTTGAGTGGACATTCAAACAAAAAAAAAAGTCTAGGATTAGTAACATACACATGCCAACTCAAGATGGATTGTGTAGTTAAGAGCCAGTCCACTCAGAAAGGTCATTTGATGACTAACTGTATGAGATATAGCAAAGAGACAGAGCAGGGAGTCTGCAACTCCCTCATGGTCAGAGTTATAGGGAGGAAGTAGACAACCCAAGTTTATTTTCCAAAATCTGCTAATTCTTACAAATTTCCTCGTATTTCCCTCAAAAGTATCTTTTATAAAATTTCTGTATAAAAACATGGAATATTAAAATTAAAGTGGACCTAAAGTCTAAAAATTCAAAAATATATATTTTAGAGGTTACAAAATTAATCTTATTGGTCCAACTCCCATTGTCATAGCTTATTCCATTGCTGAGATATTAAATGTTAAAATTTATTCACTTAAATCCAAACAGTTCATTGCGCAATAATTTTTGACATTCTTGTTGTACAACTCACATTAAATGCTTTGTTTTCTTTTAAAATAAAAAATGTTTATATGACCTTGACCGCTTCCTGTTTTCTTGCATGACATGCTGTACAGAGAGGGCTTATATAGTCAAGTCACCCCAAAGCAGTAAGAACGCGATCACATTTTGGCACAAGGTGCGGTGGCTTCAGAAAAACAAAGAAATACAAAGATTGTAATTTGAGTAGTACAACAATGACATCACAAATTATTGCCCAATCTACCTTTTTAAATCGAGTGAATAAACTTCAACATTTTATATCTCAGCTTAAGAAAGTCCTGTGAAGATGGGAATTGGACCATTGGAATTCAGTTTTCATGCTCTGTAATATATATTTTTGAATTTTCAGACTTTAGGTACACTTTAAACCAAGGAGTTATTCTGAATAAATTTCACAAATAAGTCACAGAAAGATTGTCACATGATTGATAGGAACTAATCCTGAATTAGGATGATAGGGTGCACTAATTTAAACTGTGGGGGGGGGGGGGGCGGGGACTGCCTTCTCCCTTTAATTCTTTAGGTGTGAAAGTTGCAGTCAGTGTTGTAGTTAACAAAGGGGGCTGGAGGGGTAAGGGAATCCACAAAGGGGGCTGGAGGGGGTAGTGGTATCCACAAAAATATTACATAGGAGTAAGGGTGCCAAAACAAAAACACTGAATCCCATATTCTTCATATTCTAGTCAACTCATTAGGCAAACTTAATATCATGGAAGGCAGAACTGAAGCCAGGGCAGGGTTAGGGTGTCGACCCCTCAAAAATATCGCAATCCATGTTTCATTCTGGCTAATTCATTAGGCAAACTAAAAGGCCATGGATGACCAGCATTTATTAAATTACAATGTTATTCATATTTCAGCTCTACCAACTGCAAAAGATGTCAGCAGTTTGCTTCTGAGCATCCTTTATTATGCACACAAGATTTTGGGAGAAATTACAATTGTGCCAACACCTTCCCCCACACTGGGAAAGGTTCAATGCCCCTGCTTACAAGAAAATCCTGGCTAATTGCCACTGTTGTATGAAGTATCTGGGAATAATGCATTTCAACTGTTGTTTTCATATCCACAGGCAATGATCTATACTTTGCAATACAGACATGTACACAAGAATGACTGGTGCCACTCTGCCTTATTCAGAACAGGGATCTTAAAGGGAATGAGTCACCCCAAATTTATTTGAAAACATCACCAACATCTTGCAAATTTCCCCTTATTCCCCCTAACAAATATCTTTAATGATGTATCCAAACAAAAATATTTCATATTGTAGGTAACCTCAGTAGCTATTCAGCATGAATTGAACATTTTGCTAACAAAACTATTGTCACATGATTAAACACAGCCAATCATGAATTAGGATACCTGGATACACTAATTCAGATTGGGGGACTGCATTTTCCCTTCATCTTCTTTCCAGTGATGAATAAAAACAAAAGCTTATTTCTCTTAGTCTTCTTTAAAGCAAGATCTCACTGACAACATACTTTTGTATTTATCCACCTACTAATGCATTTTACATTTGTAAAAAGCTCCCTACCCACCCCTAGAACTAAAGTTATTCTCAAATGACTATGCCACAGCAGGCAATAGAACTTTGTTCTTCTTTATTCTTAAGAATATTTTAACTTTCATAATTCACAACAGGTATCAGTACTGAAGTCAAGATGACAGCTTTTGCCTAATGCAAATTATGATAATGCTGAGATGAGAACAATGTGTCATGTAGAAATCCAGGCTTCGATTTTAAGAAAATTTTATGGTTGTCCCATGGACAACCTGCCTGCCTTTTTTTGGTTGTCCAGAAGAAAATTTAGAAGTCCACAAAGAAATTTGCAGTAACCCTAGCAGTAGTCTGTTAACTTGTTTCATGTACTTTGTTTGTCAGATGGACAACCAACCCACCATTTTTTGGTTGTCTGTCACAAATTTTGGTCATCATGGGCGGCCGGATGACTGTTAAAATCGAGCCCCGAAATCCCATTTAAAGGGGCTATTGCATCACTTCAAACATATTTAGGAGTATCCCCATATCTCTATCAACAACTGGTAACTACACTTTCAGTGACTTTTAATTCAAACAGTTCCATCACTCTGCTGGGTCAATAACTGTGTAGATCACTCAGTGTAAACAAAAGCATAGCTTTAGTGTGTAGATATGGCCTTGGGCAATTTAAAGATGGATTTGCATCACCCTAAGTATGGCTTTTACACAGGGGTAAGCAAAAGTCTCAATTGGTGACTACTCTTTGATTGACATCAGAGTTACAAAATTCAAAAGATGCAGAGCAGCTCATATTACACAGTATGCACAGAGGATGTTTTGATTACACATGGGGGTCTTTTATGCTCACCAGGCAGTGAACTATGTTTGTGTCAGCACATGGAGAAGCAGTAAAGACAATTATGGGCGGGGCTTACCACCAAGTAAAAGTCATACTTGGGGTGATGCAAATCCCTCTTTAAAGTCAGCACACTGCTATTGCATTTTTTTCCTATTAGCACATGATATTATAACTTTGTTCATGAGGTGTACTAGACTGGTACTTTTCTTTTAATTTGGAGGAGGCCGGGGCTTAGAAAGTGCACTTAGTAGGAAAAATTTTTACCATCTGGGGAAAGATTTGTTGCCCTTTAAAAGAATAAAATGATATTATCTTGTGCATATTGTGGGGAATCTCAAAACGTCTCCATGTAAACAGTGTTGCACAGGAAATCCCCAACTGACAAAAATGCATTGAGCTACATTATAAGTACGCACTGCACGAACAAATTTATATTTTTAAAAGATGTAAATGTTATATAAAAGTACTTTGGGTAATTTGACATTGCACGTTCTGAGACTTATGTGCAAACAAACGAGGGCAGTTGCGGAACCTCATTTAGAAACAGCTGGCGGCTGAATCTTGCAGATCTGATCTTAAATCCCTTAAATGTATCTTGCACCTTCCATGATGTACAGATTACATAATTACAAAAGGTTTACCACAGAGGTCTCTTAAAGGTTTCATGACATGCAGCAAAAGAACTAGTTTTCGCTCCAAAGTTGTAGAATAGATTTGTCTCATTACAGATCCCTGTGGATTTCTTTTTATTACTTTCTAGTCCTTCCCTATGTTACAGGTTATACAGTACATTCCCTTTTAGTCATTTCCCTGGATTGGGAAGCCACGGGAGGCTAAGCGAACAGAGTCCCCCTCCACACAGTATCTTCCATGATTCTCAAGATGAATCTCTTCAAAGTTTGAGTAGTTTTTATCAAACTGTCAATGGTTTAGCTATGGGGGCCTAAGCCCTCCTCCTTTCAGGAGCCTCCCACTGGAAAATTCATGCATGAAAAATATATATGATTCCATATGTGAAGCTGCCCCCCCCCTCCAGCCCCCACCATCATAACAAAATCTTCAGCTGAGCTGCTTCACAACTTAAAGTTCCCTTTGTTTCATTGTGTAAATTATCTCTTAAAGGGAAAATGCAGTTCCCCCCCTTTGAATTAAGTGTACCCTGTAATCCTAATCCAGGAATGGCTCCTATCAATCATGTGACAATATTTTTGTTACTTATTTGCTTTAATTCATGCAGAATAGCAGAATAACTCCTCAGTTTGCTTTCAATATTCAATGTTTTTATACTGAGACATAATAAAAGATACTTGTGAGTGAAATTTAATTTCCTCATCCAAGACAGTTCCAATTCTCCCAGCTAAGTAACTTCTAGCCCCTCCCCAAACTGTCTTGAGCTATCCCTTGCTCAAACACAAACCTAATTTACTGCTTAAAGACCATGTCCTGGTGAGCATACAAGGCATAAATGTGTGATCAGAATACTATGCTCTCTCTGCATCCTGTGAAATGTTGCTGCTCTGCATCTTTTAAAATTTCTGTTGTAAATCAAATAATGAGTCACCAATTGATATTTTAGTTATCCCATACCAAACATATACTTGAGGTGATGAGTGTCTGTCTTTAAAACAGCTGAGACAACAGTCTGAACCCCCAACCTAATACCCCTTCCTACCCCACTACGACAGCTGGCTGAAGAGCTTTAACCCTACAAATTATTCCACTGATAATTTTCATCTTTCAAAAATATAAGATGATAAAATACACTGAGAAGAAAATGTTGGTAGCTCCAGTACCACATTTTCTCATTTGCAAAATTAAACTCATGTTTTCTTCATTCTGACGACCTTTAAAAGTACGTTTCATCCTGTCAAAAGCAGATATTTTACGCTGCTCTCTGTCGACAGCAACGATAGTTCACTAACTACTTCTGACTTCACAAAACTAGACGACCAGTAATGCAGGCTTATATAAGGATCTGACAATGAAGTGTACAAGAACTCTTCGGCCATCAACCTCCTATAAACTGTCACATGTATATGTTTATCCATACAGAAACTTAAAAGCAACTTTTTGACAGTTTGCATAAATTTACTCACATCCCCTCGTTTACCCGCAATGATCACATACAGGCAAGTGCTACTGGCAGTCAAGCAGCATAAAATTCCCTCCCCTGGGTTGCTATGAACTTTGAAATTTTCTTTGCAGCTTGAAGAGTAATCAACATGAACAGTCAGGTAAACCAAGCAACTCTGAAGTGTTCATTATACATACACAATCCATCTTTTTTAGGACTTTTCTCCCATATTGGTTGACCGTTAATTTATCAATAATTTAGTTAAAATGGGCAGATAACGATGCAGTTTTTCGCTTGCTTATTACTCTCCTCTGTCGTAACCCGACAAATATCATTCCAAATTAATGTTCCATTTCTTCTTGCTTTGCATTTCCCTTCCTTTATGTGTTTGATATGAAATTGCCACCAATAAGGTGATACTTACTGGCACGACTGCACAGTTGGCATTTATTTCTTTATTTCTTCTGCTCACTGCAGCTTTGATATGCGTGCCTGTTGACTACCATGCAGACTGCTACTGGTAAAGATAATTTGTACATTAAAGAGACAAATGACGTTAAAGGTGTTACCAAAGTGCAAGGATATTAAACTTGTCCTTATCATAAGTTACTTTCTTCTTTTGATCTCTCTATATCTAAAAAAAGGAAACAAACAAACATCCTCTCAAGAATTTGTTTTTGGACAGACAAACAAGAAGTTTTCAATGGCTGTTCAACAACACTGCAGTTTACATTTGAAGTCCTTGCATCATCAGGGAGTAGAAACATTCTCAGTCAAAAAAGAAAAAGAAGAGAAGAAGCTCTTCTTCATACAGTAATTACTACTCTCAGGACAGGGAAATTTATCTTCAGTAACTCCCCAGGTTTCAGACTGCAGGCAGCTGAAAATAAATTTGTACGCCATGCAAAGTGGCAACTGAGTACTGCAGTTTGAGTCTGTGTGCATATATGTGTGTACATTAAAGTTGGAGCAGTGCAAAATCATGGTTTACTTTAGGAATGTGTGGGTTATACTGAGGGATATAAGTTGCATTCAGGATGGGGGGAGGGGGAGGGGGAGGGGGAGGGGTGGGAGGGGTAAGGGTAGTAGGGGGTAAGGGATGGAGAACTTAAATGAATATGTTATTGTGTTCCTCCCTCAACTGCACCCTGCTGAGGATGGATTCACAGCCGATCCTTTAGACTAGGCTAAGTCCTACATTTATTTAAATTTTTTGAAAATGATATTATATTTTGATAATTATGTCACAAAATTTAAAAATATTAGTAGCAAACCCCCACTCAAAAAAATTGATCACTGCTCCCTCCCACTTCCCATCCTCAACCTCCCCCCACCCAAGAAAAGATAATCTTGCTTTGAATACATCATAGCAGGGAATATGTGTCAGTATTAATGCACTTATCAACTGAATGACACACCCCACTCTTGCCAAGCATGGCCAGTCAAATGTGGGTATTAATTGACCAATGACAGTGTGATGCACATGTCCATCATTGAACAAATATTGTCAGTCACTAGAGTGACTGAGAGGTCAGTAACATTTATCTCAATTGTCAGTCACTGTCGTGACCAAGTGGTGGATCACTGTGTGTCAATTGTTACACTTTGTGCAGAAATCTAAATTGTCACTGTCCTCATTTTCTGGTCAATTTGGTGACCCTCGTATCTGTCAAAAATGCAAATTGTACATTCGTTGTGACTGAGGGGTGTGTCATTTTACATTAAGTTGCCAGTCACAGAAGTGACAAAGGGGTACATCACTGTACACATTCCGTCAACGTGTACAATGACTGACCGTGCTGGGGGACGGTGGGGGTGCATCATTCAATTGGTAAGTGCATAAATGACAGCAGGTCTGTATTCCAGAGCAACTTGATGATTTGCATGGACCATGGGAGTACTGGCTCTGACATGGTACTTCCATGCATGGACCCACAGTGAGGGTCTACAATGTCAAAACGTAGAACTGTGAAAAGATTTTGGCAGCCAAAACACCCTGCTGAGCAGTACTTGTTTGCTCACATACACCTTGCTTTACAACTAAAAGGAGAGTGTGTGGCTAACTATGCAGGTTATGTTTAAAGGCCAAGGGAAATACCCTCTGTGAACCTTGTGCTTGCTAACAGAACTTTTGTATATGCTGACACCCAATTTGACCTTATCCTGCTGATGCAGAAAATATCTCATCAGGAATCTTACAATGCCTGAAAAATTATCAGCAAGAAAACAGGGGAAAGCTGTAGGGTATCGCATTCATTAACACCAAATAATGTCTCAACATTGATCACTTGACCTCTGTTATATGCCTGGTGGGCTTCTTAACAGCCCTTCATCGACAAACTGTCTTTAGAGGAGGCCCAAGAGCTCAGTTTTCGTCAACACGGTCTCAAGTTTCACCCACTCATGATTTCATCTTCCTGGTTTCGCATTCTACAAAGCCATTGCTTTTCGTTATCTCACCACTGAACCTCTAGGCTACCTCTACGGGCTTTGAATGGAATTTTTGACATATACACCAAAACAATATTTGAAAGACCCAAAAATGAAGCAAAAAGTGGCAGTACAATGATAGGTTAACTGTTAGTGACTTGTATGGTCTCATTTGTCCTGCCCATGCAAAAACTTTACCAATAACTTTCCAGAGTTCAATTTTCTTTTTTTTTTTCCTTAAAGGGGACCGTAGAAAGAGCTACATATTAAAACATGTCTGTGAACCAGAAAATTCCACAACAGTGTGCATATTATGTAAAATGAATTCTAAATATCTTGACAAGCTCTTCAGATCGAATTGCTATTTTCAATCAACCTCAGCAGGGGAAGGTAGGATCTGACTGGCTTCCACCCCTCAAAGTACTCCCCCTTACCCTCTCTCTTCCCCTTCCCCCTCCTCTTTTCCCTCCCCTTCCCCCTCCTCTTTTCCTTCCTCTCCCCCTCCTCTTTTCCTGCCTCTTCCCAACCTCTTTCCGTCCTTTCCCCCTCTCCCCAAGAAAGCCCTTTTATCATAAAGAAATAAGTAAGTTCAGAAATTTCTTTTTGAAATCTCCAAAACTCCCTAGTTTAAGAATCTACGAGCCCCGATACTTACCTTCTACCACCTTCTAACTGCTTGCTAAACATTAAGACTTTGGCAGATGAAGTAGGAAGAGAAAGGGCGCCCTCGTTCCGAGGGTGCCGGTGGTTACTGTGCTATCACATATCTACCAGGTACTGAGGGTAGGTGAGGGTTACATAGGTAAATAGAAGGTAAGGAGGGGCAATGTAGATTTGAGGTGTCCAACTAACCAGTTGATTGTGAGTAACTCATACTTAGCGATGACTAGTTCATCCCAAACTGATTCAAAGTCTACCTACATAAACACTTTTGCTGCATGCATAGGCAGAAATTTCTGGGGTGGGGGTGGAGGGAGGGAAATATCTCCCACTTTTCTGAAAGTTCCCACTACCACTTTTTTCACTTTTCACACGATAAGTTTGCTTCAAGGGCCCTTTATTGCCCCCCTCCCCCCCCCACCCCCATCAGATTTTTCACACAAATCTCCACTACTGGTTGTGTGCATATTGAATGTCAGCTTCAAACATAGATCTGCAGGCTGTGGACTATCAGAAGTAGATTTTGTACAACGAAAGTTGGGCACCCCTGAATACATAAACACTGTTGGTGAGTCACACAAGGGAAATCTACTGAATGCATTCTTAATATTTCTTTAAGTGATGTATAAACCCACATTCATTAAATTTAAAAAACCTTGGCAAAATTTATATTTCCCGGTTCAATCCAAATATGCAAGTTTAACAAAATTGCAGAAATCTAAAATATACACTTCCAAGAAAATTCAACGAAAGGTAATTCAGAAGGTTCTCCTGCAGCCACAGACTAGGTACAGTTTGCATTTTACATCAGCAAAATGCTCAGGGAGATTGAGTCACTGAAGAGTTTTGCTGATTCACAAACCACCAACTGCTGTATTTTACTGGAAATATCTTTCTGCAAGGGGTTTAATGTGCAGGACATCCTGGTGTCATTCTCCGAACATTGCCAGGAAAAGCAATGGTGACATTTTAACCTTCAATAGTAGCAGACTAACAGTCTATCTAATATCGCTACCCACACTAAACTGAATGGAGGGAACGCCGAGGACCAAAATAAAAGGGCGGGAAAACTAAGACAAGGCTAAAAACCCGCAAATGAAAGGATACTCATCCAAAAACCACTGTCGACGTAGAGAAAATAAGTCTGCTACTGGTAGGCTTCGGAAAAACTCCCTGGATGAAGGAAAAACCTTGACAAAATACCGAAAATACCGGAGCCTGTAAACATGCGTTTGAACTGTCTGACGGCAAGCGAGAAGAGGACTTCAGGAGGTCACCCTCCTTTGGAGGGCACCCTCCACCACTGTGCTATTGGTTTGCCAGGGTGTAAGTGCCGGTAAGTGGGGATTACATGTGTAAATAGGAGGTACTAAGGAGGGGCGATGTAGATTATCTAATATTTTCACAACTCCACAGTTACATGTGAAAATGATGCCGGGGTGTGGCAGTACCCACTCCTTGTGAAATTTTTTGTCCATGACCATCACTCTGATTCAAGATTCTACTTCCATTTACAAGGTGATCATGTTTTCATTATGTGTAGCCTACATCCCTGTTACAGCTCTTAGTAGATAGACAGCTATGCTATTATCATGCTAATCTGGTCACATGACATCCGAGTAAAGCCATTTTTAGTTGAGGATGATTATCAACACAGCTAATGGGGTTGCACACCATATGTTCCCTCAGAATACACCGTCAGCAGAGTAGAGGTCAAAAGTCACAGTGTCTACGGCAACAAAGCCCTGCAAAACTACAAAATGGTGGATTTTAGCAATTCTAATTTTTATGTAATTTTAGGGCATTTAATCCCCAAATAGCACTGCATGTCTTTTCTAACAACTATAATAATGATATTTACGTGTTTTTATGTGGAAATTATGAAAAGATTTTTCCTTTCTTCTTTACTTTTGAAAACGGGAGGCAAAATCATCCAACCCATCTTCAAAGACTCTTTCTGGAAACACTTCAATCTATTATTCTGCACGTTTATTTATTAGAAATTTTTAATTCACATTTACCCATGTTGCCATGGTTACCTCAAAATGCTCCTCATCATACAGATATGGCACCTGATTATTAAACCAATTCAAGATACAACAAAAGACAAACATGGACAAGTCTTTCATCAGTTCATACACTGTCTTGAAAAAATGTAAACAACTTTCTCTACATAATTACAACTGATATTAAGCAATATCTTATAATTTGGTAGCAACATATCATTCAATGTCAGAATTAGAAAAAAGTCTTTCTTTTACTGTTTTCAAATATTCATATGTAACTAACTGCTTGCTCTCAAATGAAGACAATATATTTTAAAGTCAATATCTCCCATGTGATATGTTGCCAGATGTTATCATATTTGTTAGAAATGCATGACCAATAACAGAGGAGACAGAAGTAGCCACAAGTATTGTTGTGAGTACAAACTTATACTGAAAGTAAATATACTTATACTAGCACAATGAGCTGGAGTCATATACATGAGGCACATGTACTGAACTCATGCTTCTGCATTTGTACTCATACTTATCTTATGAGCACATACTCATGTTCAGCTGTGCTCACGTGGGTATACATTACTGTCCATGTGGTTTAAGATTAATGTATTCATACTCACTGATACTTGCACTGTAAATACATATACTCACATGCAAAGTATAACATACTTTGCTGCAGGCTCAAGTGAGGTTTTCCAGACACCTGTACAAGACTGTGCTCATGGTGAGAGGTTTATATTTATACTCATTAATACTTGACTTTCATATTCAAATTCTGAGTGTAAAAACTCAGCCATAATCATGTGGGTGTAAATAATTTATTCATATTTTGGTGCTTGTATTCATGTCCCTGACTCATACCTGGTACATATTCATACTCAAAGACTTTAATGTTCATGTGGGTGTACATATGATACATATGATCTGTACTCATGGTAAGGGGTTTGTATTCATACTCACTGATACTTGTTTAAAGCACATACAAAGTATAACACCCCTTAGAGGTGTACATATGGGAAAATAAAGGTGTACATGCTTTGGGGTTTGTATTCATACTCACATATACTTATTAACTAGTTTTGAGTATACACAAATTTAGAGTAAAGACAGTAACATTAATGTCAGTACAAATGTATAAAATGCTTTTGGATTTTTGCATACATGTATATAAGGTGTGGCGGTATATCGATATTACCGATATTAGTCGATATTTGCTCCTTAGTAATATCGTCGATATGCGTTTTCAAAAATATCGATATATAGTAAAGTCTATATATAGTACTAATATCGATATTCTACTATTCACTTGGATACCGATTCTTCTAAAATAGCGACACTCAGCACAAATATCGATATTTAACAGCAGTGACTCATAACCGATACGAGTGTTTTTAAAAACCGATACCTAAGCATCGATAGAGTCAAGTTACCAATGAATCTTTGGCCTAGCTTACATAGGTCTAGGTTCACCTCTTGTGACCTTCGTAGCACAATACTGAGCTGTTCATCACAATGCTGCGAGCATATAGGCATGCTGTATGAACTATTTCTGCGGTTTGCATACGCAGTGGAATACTTCAATGTAGACCTGCTGTGTACACAGTGGATTCGGTACAGACTGGTGATCGACTGCCAAAGTACACGTGGGGCCTAAATGGCTGAATATGTACAGAGCTAGCTCATGAGCCGTAGCCGTATCAGTGACACGAAAGTTTTTTCTACAGAATTGGTTACTGCATGCAAGTTTATTCCGAGACCTTACGAGTAAACTAATTTTTCATGATATTCAGACTTACTGCAGGTGATGATCTATCTGAGACTATCTCACAGAGTAAAGTTCCACAAACAGAAAATAACGTAACATTTTCGCAAATACATTCGTTAGAAGTTCAGTGTTGGTACATACTGTACTACGCATGTGATTCCATAGGCCGTAGGGTTTAGTACAGCTTCGTAATTTTTCGTTGGGGAAGATTTACGTTAATTCTGTTTACAACATGAATGTATGCATACATGCACGAACACGCCGCAATCAATCCGTACATGCAACACATGTAGTACTGTAGAAAATATTTTTAGTTTGGACTCTTCCAAACAAACTATGCAGCATACATAGGCGTATTGTGACCTTTGACTGGATCAGCATACTTTGATACGAGGGTTTTTTTAACTATTTTGTGGGATGTATATTTTGTTTGTTTGGGCGGAATTTTGCGAGTAGTTTCGACTGTAATATTTTTCCATACATTAAATAAAACATCGCTGACACTACGATGGGGATGATCCTGCAGAAATAGCTGCGTAAAAGTTCTTATAGCTGCACTTGAAAGTTTCGGGAAAATTCTGACATCCCAGGTACCGGACACGTGCGAGAGTGCCGAGAAGCTGAAGCAGCTAGCGAGCTGCAGACCTGCAGCCGACTGCACGGTGCCTGGATTTTCACTACCAGCAGTGCTGCATTCATAGATTATTGGAATGTCTGAATACAAGAGATCAGCTAGGTATAAATATCGACTGCTAGTAACTTAGTGGTTATAGTTGAGTGTAATACCGACGAATAGTTGATATCGAAAATATCGGCCGGTATTTTAGATATATAGTGACTAGCTAAACAAGGCCGTTTTGATGCAGCATTGCATAGTGAACAACTTGCGAGGTATTTTACGAGAGTTAGGTGAAGAGGTATGTACTTCTTTGTGACAAACTGAATAACAGAGAAGGCCCCTGGCTTACGTAAGACCAAAAGGAACACTTTTACTTATCCCAAAACTTGCGAATCAAAATATGCCATATTTTTGTTTGAAAGAAAAATATTTAAAACACAAGCTGTTGATAGTGGAAGGAATCGGCGTAGCACATGCTAGTAAGGGGTGAGTTACGCTAATGTTTGGGCCACTCGTTTTGAAAATGTTTGTATGGTCAGTGAAACCAATAATCACAGATTTTGAAACTGTTTTGTAGTTATTTAGGGGCAGACCTCCTACAAATTTTTTTTTATAGATCATGGGTGTTGCTTTAGCGAGATGGAGTAATATCTGATCGTCTGGTGCGATGCTGAAGTAACACTAAAAGCTATATAAGACATATTCCCAAAGAAGTATATTGAAAGTTACTTCGTGACTGCAACTACTCAAATGTTAAATGCAACCACAGTTTTTTTTTTTTTTTTTTAATTTTTCTGCACAAATCTTGATTTATTTTTCGCTACCAATGTAGTAAAATTCGGCATTTAAGTCGTCAGGGGCCGGGTACATGGTGTTACCTTCCCATACTTCGTTTTTTCATATGTATAGTGTGCGTACCCATTCTGTGAAAATATCGATATTATCGATATTATCGATATTTTCAGGTCGGTATATCGATATTTTATATTGGCAATACCACTACACCTTACATGTATACTCATATGCACACAGAGTATAAATCTTGGTAATGATCCATGAGGATCCTGTACTTTTACTATGGCCTGGTACATATACACATACTGGTACACATGGCTAGAATCTGTCGGAAGTTTTCCATTCAGTTGGCAACTACAAATTTTCCAATTATTTAGGTATCTCAGGCACTGAGAAGCCTGTAGTGTAAACTTAATCACTATTACTTCATATTTGTAGGGTAGTAGTGAATAGTTTAGAGCTGCTGAGATATGTTCCTACATCATGCAGTTATGATGTCATTGTAAGAGTCATGACCTTATGCATATGACGGCAGAGAACAGAAAGAGCCCCACCCCCCATTGTGGAAGGTTTGCTCATCTCATCACAACTTACACCAACAAATGCAAACAGCTGATTTGCATACCAGAAGGATACACAGGTAAATCAACTACACATACCTGCAAAGTCTACGTCACGTGTGCAGTCTCTGCTTCATTGTTTACCCTCGAAAATGACGTCACGTGACGTCAATGCACAAGGTCTATACAGAATGAACCAAAAATGCATCAACCACTCCTCCACAAAGCATATAACTCTGATGAGATGGATTCCAAGCTGCACATACGTAGGCCTAGCTATCGTGTCTAATAGCCGCTGAATACAATTTATGTTGTCTGTGGTTAATATCCAGAGCCATCATAATTTTGAAGCTGTCAGCACTCTGCTGCAGTGATAAAAGAATCTTCCTTAATGTTCTATGAATCTGCCATACTATGCACTGAATGTGTGCTCAGCTTTGGCTGTCAAGTTGGGGAAGACTTGCGGCTGCACGTAAACGCTTGAGGGTACCGTAAAATGAAACTCCTTTTAGGGACAGCAATAGATTTTGCAGTCCCTAACTTTTGGTAATCGGATATTTAATTTTGTGCCTAAGCATTTCAGTTATTTACTGGCTTCCTCTTTTGAAGACAAGAATGTACATTTATTACTTCTCTGACGGTAGTTCCCCTAATTTTAACTTCAAGGAATGATTGTAGGAAGTCAAAAGTAAAACCTAGCATTAATCAGTGCATGACTTTTTCTAAATCGTGGTATTACAATTATCCATTCTGACCAATCAAAAAGTGGCATACGTACAGCTATTACAAACAATGTTAACAGGAAACGGTAACAGCTAGCTGACTGCACAAGTAAAACCTTTCACAAGAAAGTATACGTATACGTAAACATAAGAAAGCAGACAGTTTACATGTGGATGTGACATGTCAGGAAGTTACCATGGCAACTCCCTGTTCAATTAATCCAAATTGTCTAATTTTTGCTCTGGTAGGGATATGGAGCATGGAAGCAAGAAGTGTACTGGCTCTCCCCATGGGTGGGGATCCATCTTTGAAAGAGAGGGGGATATAGTCAGTGGCACTATATAAACGGAGCTCCACCATCGGTTGGCATACAAACATATACTATAATTGGCAAATCACTTTTGAAGGTGATCGGTGATTGAGGTTGCATATGTGTAATATATCAATGTTTTGAACTGTTACTCTAGGAGGGTGTACAGAAATGTCAAGCCACATTGATACCGTCCATTTTCTTTTTAGAGGAAATGTTGCATGTTACATTTTAAAGCATGAATTTTTGTAACCATGTAGTTTTCTGTTCTATTAAGTTTTCTTAATAACTAACTTAACTTTTTTACATGATTTCCCAATCTGCCAGGTTCATTTCAATGGAGGGGGATATAGTGTACAGTATCCCCCATCCGATTCCATGGGTGGAATGTATTCCCCATCCCCCAGGATTGTCACCCACAGCTATCTCCACAGCCCACAACAGACTGAATGAGGGATTGGCATCACTTGCCCACTTCCGCTACTCCCCCCAAAAAGGGAGCTACCCCTCCCCCCAATAAAGTGAAAGGTGCAGTCATACCTTGAAGCTTTTATGGGTAGCTCCATGATCACACAAACCTTTCTTCAGAGCATTAGTTCCTACAACAGGCCCTTGTTATCAATACAAACAACCCCCCTCCCCCTTTCTGCAACTCCTCTTCCCAGATGGGGCTGATTGAGACAGCTTCACAGAAGGAAGATTGATTACTACTTATCTTCTGCCAACATTAAGTCACACTAAGTTGTACTTTGACTTGAGGGCTGATTCTCAGAGGAACACAGAAAATTGTTACCATGGAAACCATTATTGGTAGTTAAGTTTGAACTGTAAACATCACCTTTTTGAAAAGGTGAAGAAATGCCATGATTTGGATTTTATATCAAAAGTTCACATACGAGTTGTACATTCACCCTCCCGTCAACCTCAGATAAAGCCATCATCAATGACAGAGCCTTATTAGTGCCAAAGACAACCTCGAAAATCTTAAAACTGATCTAAAGTACAAGGGCAAATAGGAGACACGAACTTTTTCAAATCACTTCTGGCTAGCATCCTTAGATCCTATCCTCCTCTAGGTTCTCCCTGCAGAATTTGAAGAAGTACAGGGACTGCCTCTCACCCCAAGAGTACTGCAACCTTTGCAGAGGAAATGTTAATACTTGATAGGAAATCTGGTCTTGTTATGGGTCAGTAATGACACATGGCAGTAATCTGTGGCAGACTTGTGTTTGTCAGGAGTCACAAAGTTAGAGCTCTACCTTCTGTAATCAAGCAGCATGATGCCTGTGCTATAGAGACACTGGTCAAAGTCACTGCTAACAGCGGCTTTTGTTATAGCAACATGAACTGCAGACAGAAGTGCTTGGCCAGAATGCTTCACTATTAATAGTACGACATGAGAACATGAATAAAATCTGCTTTAATTATCAACAAGCCTTTCACCTTCTTCATCAATATTAGATGGTGCCTTTGATGATTTTAGGAAATCATCCTACGAGATGTTTTTTGATGAGAAGGCTCCCAAAGTTGATTGGCTAGTCCCCTCTAATAAACTTCAGAATGTCTCCCTCTACAAAAACTCAAGATGAACTGTGGTCAACCTGGTCTGATTTGTGAACAGTTTAGTTGAAGCAGTGATTTCAATGAAACAATTAGTGACAGACACAAACGTCTCCATACAAATGCATTTCAGAGCTCCTTACTTTAGCAACAGTCTTAGGCTGCATGTGGTTGGTAATATGAAGTACCCCACTTAGACATTAAAACAGTGAGGTGTTAAAACAGCTTTATTAGTGCAAGCAGTACAGAATGTAAAAGATACTGTAGTTTAACTCTTTGTCAAATAGTCTGAATCCCATACAACCAGTCCCTCTATCAAACGGTCAAATGTACCTATCAGGCACACTGCCTGCAGATCCAGGGTTACCAGAGTGACAAATTTCCTACCAAATTCCACTTATTGGGAGCTTTTTGGGATCGATGCTGCCAAAATTTGATTTGGTGGTTAAGTGAGTTTTTAGCTCAAACTTTTGTGCTGTGCTGCTCACTGAAATTTGATCACTGAGTACAGTTTATTGTGTTTCACTGTCCTAAATATATAATCTTTATTTTTTTTTTTTCATTTCATAACCTTTGCTCTCTTGGTTTCTAAAATTTTGAATTTTAAGGCTAACCTAGCTAAGCTACCTTTTGAATAGGTGGTTCATACATGTAAAGCAATACGAATGACAAAAACAAGGAATAAGGAAAAAATTACTGTCAATGTAAATTACAAGTTATCTGTGCATGGTACACACAATGGCTCATTCTGATTACATCCAACATTTCAACCATACAGATCTCCCCCACGAAATAAACAATTTCTACATTTCACCAATTTCAAACCCTGGGCTTTTAGAGAGTTCCATGTACCAATTCCCATCCTGCCATAGAGTTTCAAACAACACTAGACCAATTTACAGTTCTTTCCTTCCAACCTCACCACTCAATTACTAATCAATGGTTCCATCCGACCATACCATAATATACAGTACTATTACTCAACCAAGCCATAACACACCAGCAGTCATATTTTCATTATGTCTCTGTTTGCTCTAAATACGACCAAATTTGACACTTTCAACTTCCTTTTTTTTCCCTATTCCTCGAAGTCTGCTTAATTGAATGGTCTTGTGGTGGAAGTACAATTGCCACCACAATTGAACATAACCATAAGGACAGCTTTCTTCATTCTTTAAACAAATAAGTGACGCCCTTTGTGCCATTGAGCATAAGGCATGGGCAATGGTCTCATTTGATGCAATTAGCCTTTTCCTTTAACAGTGAGCTACAAAGAACAGCTGCATTGCAGTCATAACACAGTAAACAGTGCACAAATTTACCGCAGCTATTTAAGTCTATGCAAAGTAGGGGTCCCATTTATGTAATTCAACATGTTCGATTTAACTTTAAAGGAAGAAAGCATTCGCCCCAAGTTTATTTTCAAAAATCTGCTAAATCTTACAAATCTCCTCTGATTTTACTCACAATATCTTTTATTATATTTCCATATCACAACACTGAATACTGAAAGTAATCCAAGGAGTTATACTCCATGAATTCAAAAATAAGAAACAAAAATATTGTCACATGACTCCTAAATTAGGATGACGGGGTACACTAATTCAAACGGGGGGGGGGGGGGGGGGGGGGAGGAATGGGACTGCATTTTCCCTTTTTAGACAATGCTGATACAAAACAAAGTTGATACACCAGTCACATGGTGAGCCATAGGAATCAACTTAAGTGTGGATTCAACTGTTCAAGTCGATTTAAGTTAAAATGACAATAGGTCACTCTGTTCCATTTCAAGGATTCTGTGTAATCAACTTTTTCAACTGGTTTCTCTGTTAAAAGCTATGCCATTTATTGAACAGCACAGGTGAGAACCAGGCTGAGGAGACACCAGCTTGACAGGGTTAAAAATTGATACGTTACACATTACCATTAGAAAACAACTACTTGCCTTTCAATATGGCAACCATTTATATAAAAAATATGCAATCCCATGTGACAGATCAAGCAAAACCTGAGTTTCATCCCAACAGCCAACAAAGCACCCCTCCCTAGCCTCCCCCACCCACCCCCACCCACCCCCACCCTCCCCCACCCACTTCCTACACTACTTCCTCCAATAATCTACAGTATGCTATGCTCAGGTGTACTCATTTTAATTTAAACACACACTTTTTCATCTACTAATATTTTTCAGTTACACAGACGGTAGCAATTTGACGTCACACAGCCTTCATCAGGGCAAAACCCGCTAACAATACATCATTTTTCTTCCCTTGACAAATCACTCCAAATTTTCAATACTAATGTTGAGTTCAAAGTCATGGTTAACTGGTAAATTTTAATGAGACAATCGCTATGAAAAACTTCCTGTGGAATTTGCAATTGGTTTCTTCCATATACATTCCATGAAAGTGCAACCACATTCTGCATCCTTTTTTTGAGTCACAAAATGAGGATACTGACCTAAAATACTAATACACCGTTTCTCTAATTTGTCCATTAAATATGACTATCTGACAGCTCCGCACTATGATTAAGGGATGGATTGGGGCATGGAGTTTTCCTAATTACCTCTGTGCCTCTTGGGTACCCTTTCATATAAAATTAATATGAGAGGAAAAATAAAATATACTGGATGTATGTTTTTTAAATTATTTTATGTATCTTTCATATTTTAAAAATTCCATGCTATTTCCAGTCTTTTCAATATCAATGTTACACCAAAGTTGGTAAGATGTTTTCCAGAGATTCCTTGATAGAAAGCTAGATTATTTTATAATCCTGATTATAAATTATGTATCAAACTTGGTAATCTATACTCCACTTTTTGAATGGTTCGATGGTTAGACTATTACAAATTTGACACATAAAATTTTGCAAATGAAACTTTTTACTTTTTGTACATCCTAATGTATTTTTTGTACGATTTTAAGAACCAATATCAGAACAATAGGTCACAATTTTAAGATCCAAAGGACAAAAGCTCAAACTCAAGGATTTTCAAAGACATACAAAAGTTCAGTCCATAAAACTCCTCAATTATCAATGGTATCCCACACCCAATTTCAATGTCTAAAAATATCACTTGCTCAGAAAACTTTTTTGAGTATTTCAGTCAAGTTACTTCTAAGAAGTTTTATAGTAATTCCCTGCCACCTTCTGCAAATTTCATGATTTAAAACATGCACCAACTTGATTACATAGAATCTTCATGCCTCTGGCATATTAGAACCATAAAAGAACTTCTATTGGACTTTATTTTCTTGGCTTTTATACCAGGGAGCTGCCACATTAGAATGGCAGCTCCCTGATTATACTAATATATGGTCTGTAACGCCACCTTATAAGTACAGTACTCTCCTGTCTATTCAGGTCAAACTCAACAGGTTCACTTTGGTCATTCCCAGGAAGGAACAAAATAAATTAATAAAATTAAACACCAGGGGGACCCTAAAAATAGGTCATGAGAAGAATAAACAAAACATGTTTGTTTCAAAGAAACAATGTCTTCCACCTGAATACATTGTAAAGGCCTTCTTGTACAGCCTGTCAAGATTTTATTTAATTCTTATTTCTTCAAAAATTTTTATTTCCAAAATGTTTCCAAAGAAAGAATTTTGCATGCACATAAAGACATCAATTCTCATCTTTCAACAGAGCAACCTTCATTACTGAGGAAATAAGTAATTATATCATTCTGAAATTCCCCTTTTCCAATTAGACAGCTGGTGGAAATGAGTGATCTGCTTGGCTGATGGAGTGCATGGCCTTGAAACAGGCAATTGACTTGTTGCATGTAAAGAGTCAACAATTCCATTTAACTGAGGACTACTAGCAATTGGCTACTTACTCATAACATTTATTACAACAGATCACACATCAGAGTCAAAAGCTAAAAATGTCTGTGATTATTAATTCAACAAAAATTTAAAAAGAAGTAATTTGTAAGAAATGAGGTATTTCCTTATGTATAATGTAAATATGAGTTTTTATTCATTTCTAAAATTAAGAATGAAACAACAGTAGCCAAAAACGAGATGGGGGGGGGGGCTGTAAAGGGTAGGAGGAGGGCCAGAAGAGTAAACTTCAATTTCTCACTTATGATCCTTTCTTACACTTGAACTTTTGCTTCCAATTGTGTGGTGTAAAAGTTTCAAATTATCAAATCAATAAAAATAAACATGACTGAACTTCTGTATAAACTAAACAATTTTTGTGATTTTTCAAATTGCTCATGAGCAGACGAGATGAAATATAATGGCTGAGAAATGTGGTTGGGGGTTATTCTTTCTACAAGAATGTCACAGGGGGTGATCATTTTGGTTTACATATTGTACTGGCTTTGAATAACATGCACAAATATTCTAACTGAATTTAGTGAATTTTTCTATCCATAAAACTACCTTGTTTAGGATTCTACAAGCCCCCCTACCCCCATTATCTGTTATTTACATGGGCAACTCTCACTTGCCTAATATGTAATTTGACTTCTTTTTCACATTCCACTTATATATACATGAAATTGCACAATTGACTAGAATATGTAAACAGGAGGTTAAACGGAGCAATATTAGACACCTTGTGCCCACAGTATTGTCTAGCCCATAGGTGTATGAAGCAGGGGGCTGGGGTGCAGCTCCTCCCCCCTACATTCAAACAGAAAATTTGCTCTTTTCTGGCAAAATTGAATAAACATGAGCATTAAAGTATCAGTCAAAAGTTGTACAGCCTAACAATTGGAAGAAGTACTGTATGCTTTATACGGCCGTGCATGCAAGCATACTATACCTCCCAGGAGTCCTTTCATGTTACGGCCCAGCCACATCTACTTAAAAGACCTATGCAACAATGCATCTTGCTTTATTCAAAAAAGATATAAAATGCTACAAAAATTTAGTTTAAAACAGAATGAAAAATTTGAACCTCTAAACAAAAGTGAACTCACTTAGTGCATTAAGCTCACATCACCTAATTAAATGTTGTACAGAATTTCACCCTTGGGAAGCTAGCTAGATGATAACCCGCAAAGCAGCGGTAGTTTGTTGGCCAATTCCTGGTGTGACACACTACAGAAAGACTCTATATGGCCAGCTATGCAGTTAAAATTGACAGAAGACAAAAGCCTGCATATCTCTTAAAATATGTTTCAAAGAATGGATATGATACGATCTCAAATGGCTAACAGTTTCAAAGCATAGACAAGACGGATGATCTAATCAATGCCATTATCAACACAGGAGACTACCAAACAATATATGCCTTATTTGTAGACATCTAACCCTGGAATCTTAACAGATTACTATCAAACCTTGGCTAGCTGCCAGCTACTTCTATTCCCTAACTCGTCTCTCAAAAGTCCTTACTGCAATGACTGAAGAACCGAAACATTTATTATTCTAAAACCTAACTACAAAAATGGTTATTTTATTTTTACATTATTTGCAAACTTTTCCTTAACAACCAACATGAAAAATATTTGTCTTCTGCTAACAGTTCTAATTGAAGTTGGGTAATTAAAATTGTATGACACTTTATGACCCATTTTTTGTTTGCTTTTCTTGTTCGTAGCCACTTCCTCCCCATAATGTGAGATATACTGCAGAATGTGTGTTACCTGTAATAGTGACATATATTTACATCCTGATAAAGGAAAGACTGCTTATAAGGTACTTCACGTATTTATAAGACATATACGCCTACATGTAAGGTTCTGTAATAGCATTACAACGGTCTTAAAGGTCTGTGAACAGATGTCATGCCTGCCTATTTGGTGTAAAAAACATTAAAAATGTTAAAAATAGTAAAAATTCCCAACAAAATTCATCTAATATTAACCACTTTACAAGACACTCTTTTTACACAAACATGAATAAACATGAGCTACATATGTACATTTGTGACATAAAAAGGGTTGGGAGTTGAAAATGTCTGCATTAAACTCTAAACTAGGAATTACCTGCTAAGTAAAATTAAAAGATAATTAATAAAGGATTAACAAAAGAAATACAAAACCTGTGTAGTGTGCAACACTCCACATCACAATTTTCACATAGCTAATGACAAATCTCAGAAATGGTCAAACTTTGGAGAGGTATATCTTGAAAATGGTAAAAGATATTCAAAATAATTCCACCTGATTTTTGTATCAGGTGAACTTAATCTAACATTGTTGAGTAAAACACCTGACAAATCTCAGAAATGGTCAAACTTTGGAGAGGTATATCTTGAAAATGGTAAAAGATATTCAAAATAATTCCACCTGATTTTTGTATCAGGCGAACTTAATCTAACATTGTTGAGTAAAACACCTGTTTTGGTTACATTTCCACAGAGTATACACATACTGTTCACTAAAGAAGTAGGCCTATAATGAACTCTACATTGACTGCTGGTCAGTCAGGACTGCAACATTAAATGTTTACAATTTTTTTGGCAGACTGAAAGTTATTAACTTATTTCAAAAACAGAAATATCAAATTAATCTTAAAAACGGACAGTTTTTATTTAAATAATGACTCACAAATAAAGGTTTACACAATGCAAAACAGAAAGCATACAAAAGGTAGGGCTTGCTCATACAATACCACCTTGAGGTACTTTAGTCCAGCCTCTTCAGAAGTTAGTATCTATTTAGCAAGTACAGTTTTTATTCCATGATGCAGTCTTACTGTATGCTGAGAGGTGTAGTTCTGTATGGATAATTGTACCCTCACCTATGGGTTCATGCTTGTTCGCATATACACGATTAATTCACGTTTGAGGATAGGGCATTTTCTATTCTGGGCCAGGGGAATGTAAACGACTTCCTGTATAGTTATTTTAAAAACATCGATAATTTTGAAAGACTGACAGGTTTAAGAAGGAACTAATTAAGACATCTTTTTTCTAAGGCTTTGAACAAGTAAATTACCGTATTTCTAAGTTGTGAAGTGTCACGATTACTTCGTTGATCAGTACAAGTGAGCCCTATACAAATTTTTGTATTTATATTATATTATTCACAATTTATTTAGATATTCTCAAACCTACACAATTTTGCATGTAGGCCTATACATATCAACACTGTGATACATGATAACATAGTTTTGGTCCTCACAATAGCCTTAAAATATGATTCAAGTTCAATAATTTACACTCAGTTTTTGTGATTGTCTTGAGGGTAAAGGCTATGTGCTATATTACCAACTATCATCTTTGATCTCAGATTACCACAACAACTCCTGGCACCAGACTAAGTACACTGGGAGATAATCGGCAACCTGTCACGGTATTTTCTACCACATTAATTTACAGCCACAAGCACATTGGATGTATTCACCAGACACATAGTACAGTCTACATTGTTATGATCAGTGACCTTATGACATTGATGTTTGGTTACATAGGTGACTCACTGGGTGGGATAGTCTTGAGGGAAGGAGGGGGTCAATGAGGTCAAACCAGTGACATCACTGGAGGAGATAACAAAGATGGTGAAAAATGTCAAAAACATGAAGACAGGTCCTGACAGATGTATGATATAATGTTGATGATGAATACATTTAAAGCAAGGAGCTGCCAGGAGGAATAGAATGCATTCAACCCAACTTTTGTTGAAGACATTGGCATTTTAGTCAAAATCTATCGATGATTCATCTGAACATCTTCCAGTGTGATCCTAATTTAAGGGCTGGGCAATATGAAAAAAATTCATATTGATGTATTTCGCATTTTCGTAGGCCTCGACAAAACTTTCCGAAACAAGTCGCAATTTGGCGAGCGGCATCAAAAGTCCATTGTAATCTATTGTTTGTGAAGGTCACCATTAACGAAGTGTTACTCGCCAATGGCGAGTTGACGAACGGTTTTGTTGGGGCCTGATTTATCGCCAAAAAGTTTTAAATATATCCCCACAAACGGGTTAACGTATTTGCAAGGATAAATATGGGCCAAATACTGTATGCACATAAATTTTTCTTGACCTAATTTCCTAAATTATGCCAATATTCAAACATCAGACAAATCCTACAAATATTACAAATTTTACAAACAAAAAATATTTCCTATGAAAGGTAATCTAATGTAATTATTCTGCACAAATTGAACAATTCAGTAATAAAAATATCACATGACTTAAAAAGAGCCATTCATGAATTAGGGTAACAGACTACACTTATAAAAATTGGAGTGACTGCATTTTCCCTTTAAAGTAGTCCTGAGGTAATGAGTAGTGACAAAGATCTCCATATTCTACAAAGTATGTTAAGAGGAATAAACAGAAACCCCCTATGGTCCCCTATCCCCTCTTCAGCACCCTTCCTGACATGTCCCTGATTGTCCTAATTTAAACTTTCCTCCAACCTTCTCGAATAATTGATACAATTTCCCACTTGCAACACTCCTAAATCCAAGACATTGTGGCAAGTCTATATTACTTACAACAGGTATTTCCAATAGTTTCATGTTTAGTTCAAGGTTTACAATAGGCTACATCACCATATAATTAGTATCCAGCTGCTACAACATACCAGAATTATGTACCAACTAATGTAACACACTGTGTAAAGTAATGTACTGATGTCACAAACAGTGGGTAATCTCCTGTTCACATACAGAAGTGTCATAATGACTTCAAGAACTTTGCATTCAATGATTTCTACAACTTTTATGTAGTAGCATGCTGCAGCCAGAATTAAGAACAATGTAAAAACAGAAACATACAAAAATATAGAATTGACATTTCAACATGTATCTCACAAGACTTGTCATTCTCAATAACAGAAATATTTTGTTAAATGGTCAAAAATAAACATACTAGCAGCTCTTGCGATATATTGACTAACTTAACATCCTACTGATACATGTAATTTCCTTCTACAATCGTGACTGGACAATTCCTCCATCCCCCCGCATGGGCCGCGATCATGGGGGGACAGGAGGGCATGTTAACCTCAATATTTTTAGTGGGGTGACATAATAACAAATAAATACCCCCTCCCCCTGAAATTTAGTAGTGTGTAGAAAAAATAAATGTAACACACATTTTTGATAAGAATAATTATGTTAGCCAATAATGGCAGCTGGGGAGAACTTTAGATCAGAAACACATGATCTGCGTCCTCTAGAATATACCAAATCACTCAGCTTTCAGGGGCAAAGCCCTTGGACCCCAACAGGGGACCTATGGTGGTCCCCTGTACTCCGGACCAGAGGTGCAAAGTGTTCACTCAAGCAGGTGTCCTCCCAATAATTGCAACAGATCCGCTGCCCCTGCCTCTTGGCAAGTCCCACCCAGACTGGACATTCCGACCAACTCCCCCTGGATAATTTACCCCTGGATAATTCCTACCCAGAAAGAATCCCCCTGCAGAAACTTTGGAATTGTCCTAGGTGGGAATAGTCAAGGGGCAACTGCCTGGAGAGAGTTGTCCAGGAAAAACTGACAAGGCGCGTAGCTACAGGGGGCCTGGGGGGCGTGGCCCCCCAGATGTTTGCAAGGCCCCCAAAAATTGTGCGTGTCCTTATAGAGTGTGGAAGAATTAAGGCAGCAATCGATGCCGTGACCCCCCCATTTGATACCTTGGCCCCCCTAAAAAATTTCATCCTAGCTATGCCCCTGAAACTGTCTCGGAGGGAATCGTCTCAGCAGTTACATGTCCGGTGGGAAACTTCTATGACTGCTGTGATACTCAACCATGAGGACAGGGTTTGAAATCTGAACAGTAAGGGAGAGCAGGGAGTATTAGAGATCTTACCCCAAAGTAGTTGGAACACCTTAAACAACTCCTGGTTTATTAAACACCCCTTTTACTTATTCCTGTTTAAATTTATAATTGTGAATCGATTTCTAACAGCTTTAAATCTGAAGGGGAAGAGAACAGTGGAGACCTGATGGATCACAAACATCCATGGTGGGGGACACCCAAAACAACTTCTTGTCAATGAAAAGATGCCAATGCCTCTCACTTCTCTGTGAGTGTGACTTACTGTGAATTCCTTTAAAATATTGCATCCAGCTGAATTTTTTTGGACGATTCCCTTAGGGACATAATGTAGTGATGCAAGTATGTCTCACACATGTAATACATACCATGAAGCTATTAAGCCAAATGGTGTTGATGTGAGTCATATATGAGACAAAGGCCAAAGTTCTTGAATGACAGAAAATAATCAAACCAATGTTTCTTGTTTGAAATCATCACCTGGTGCTTAAATGGAAATTTATACAAATATTAAAATTTCAACAATTGGTAAAAGATGTAAGGTGGGGCAAAGTAAATTCACGGTATTTCCCACATGCCAAACCAATGAAACAGAACAATGGCTATGAAGGCAACTGAGTCACTGCCAATTGGTCTGAATACTGGTAGTAAAAGAAGGCAATCAGGCGAAGAAAGTGTATATCAAGGGTGCATGCATTACAGGGTACATGCAGGTACAGAAATAGGCAAGTAATTAGGAGGTGCGTCACTGCCTCCTCCCCTTCCCAGATTGTGAACAAGATCGTATACGTAGGTACACTAGCAGGCAAGGATGCCATCTCTCCTATAATTGTGTACATACAGGATGCATACAGTACAGAGAACATGTGGGCACCCTAATAGGCAAAGGATCCATCCCCCTTCCCCTTCTAAATTGTAAACAGGATTCATACATTACAGAGAACATATAGCTATGGTAACAGGTAAGTTAAAAGATACCCTCCCTCCCCTCTCCACCTCCCTGTTCCCGTCCCTGTCCCCCAGTCCCCTACTCCAATCAAGATTATGCTCCCCACCCCTGTGCAAATCTATTACAACTCTGTTATGGATTTCTGTGATGGATCCATGAATCCCCCCCCCCCCCTTCCAACCAACCAAAAACTTCCTCCAGAAAATACTCTCCCTCAAAACATGACAAAATGGCTATGGGCACATTCAAAACTGCAGATGTACCCTTGCTTTTGGTTTTAAAGCTACACATGCAGGCATTGAACTTAATATTTCCATGCATGCTACTACTAATGATGATGGTTATCAGATGGACACCCACTGATGGTGGTTATCAAATGGACACCCACATGGATCCATTTTGGATTTACCTAGCAACCACGGCACACATGGAACCCCTGCAGGTATGTACCTCTTGCATGTGAAACCATCCCAGCTACAGCAGATGAATCTTATATTTGGAACCATAAGTTTAATCATCTGTTAGACAGACATGGTGGAGACCCCAGCAAAAATTCATCAGTGTTCCTGGCACCACAGGTAATGGCTGGGTAGGCCTGCAGTCAGCATTCATGATATGCCATTGTCATAAGGCACACATTTTTTCCAGTAAGCGAACATGACCCCATATGGAAAGCACAGCAGCAGGTGATGCATGGGCCATAACAAAGTTTAGCATTTCCCTCTGACCACCCACCAGGGCTCTGCCCCTGGATCTTTCTGGGGGCCACATCTCCCTGATTACCCTTGTTTATTAACCACTGCTGCCTAATCATATTTTCTTCCTTCCCTAACCTGATATAAATCATGTGTACAGTAGTGCTTGATAATAATTTTAATTTGTAAAATAAATTTCCCAGCTCTGATGTATATTTCCCTTTTTCACAATAATATTATTTTGTGAGATGACTTTCTTGTGGAGGCACTAAAGCAGGCATAATTTGGAACCTGTGAAAATGTGCAAAAATTACTGTTTTTTTTTTGTTTTTTTTTCATGAGGTAAAATAATCCCTTCCTTGCATAAATTTTCCTTCACAGTTCCTGCATATAAATGGGAGCTGGGGGCCTGCCTGGGGTCATCAATTTTAATAGAATGTTGCTTCCTTCCTTGTCTTCAAACCATTCTTTATACTTTCTGTTTTGATATTAATTAAGAAAGTCCTGAGTAAACTATTAAGAATACATTCCAGACCACAGCATTTGTTGGTTTGCAAGGGTCTTACTGCAGGTAAGTAGGGATTACATATTAATTATTATGAAACAAATTCTGCAATGAAATCATGGACAGATCCGCAGGTCAGGGGAAGGGGCCTGAGTCAGAATGCTTGGGTTTCTCAACCCAAAGCATTAAGTGCACCAGACTGCAAGATTTTGACCCCCTCTCCCACCCTCAGCCCCACTCCAGAAATCTTGCCATGGCCTCTGAAGAATAAAATACCATGAATGGTACAAGCACGGTATCACACAAATACATACTGATTTAGTGGATTGGTGCTGCAGGTTCCCAGTGCCTTTTCAAAATCAACTTAATGTACAATCGATACTGAATAGAAGGCTTATGATCAGGGGACTCTAATAAATCTTTTTGGAATCAGGTAAGTACGCACTGCAATAGGAGTCACTGAGCTCTGTATGAAGTCCTTCAATGATGTCACTTTTGATGTAGGGGTATATAGCCCTACAGCCTGATGGAGTGGCAGTGAATACTGCCGCACTGAGCCCATCAATCAGAAGGCCTATACAATGCTGGCTTTTTCTTACGTTTGGGTTTGCAAGTCATCAAACCAGAACCCATAACAATTATATTTAATTCTTTGTTTGTAAATAATGTCTCTTTCTTTAGAAACTAAGTTTATTCCATATGACACCAATGAAAACAACTTACCATCTTAAACTCCTCCTGACACTCTTTACCCTTGAAAATACAATTTCCTGCATTCTCATGTCCTGAGTTCTAAATCCTCAGCACACATGAGTATTTTTATCTGCAGATTCCACAATGGCCTTTCTGGTGCTCTCTCAAAATGTTGGTGGACGTCAAAAATCACTAAAGAGTCCTTCCACCAAGCCCAAAGTGTGACTTGTACTATGTAAGCACCAACCCTCTTGTGTGAATGAAAATCCTTTTCCTTCCTTGTGCTTTCAAATTTTGGCAACTATAGTAAACACAGACGGATTCCTTGGATCCACGTGAACTCATTCCACCAACATGCTTTATGAATAACTCATTCTATAAAGGCACAGAAATAATTACCCAATAATGAATGGAAGCTGCTAAGCATAATGCTTTATTAACTGCCAAATAGAATTCAATCTGGAGGCCAAGTGTGTTACTATACAGAAGCTGAATTGTGTGGGACCAGTCCCCAGATAAGTGCTATACTTCATGCACCAATGCACACCTCTGTTAGCGGTGAACTAGCACCTCTGACAAGCTAACCCATTCATAGCCAAGAAAATCCACACTGGAGTGTACCAAGAGAGTGTTTACTCTGTGTTTTGTGAGTTTTTGACTGTGAAAGTACAGGACTGGAGGTCAAATTTTAGTTACAAGGTCATCTACTTACATGCACATGTGTCCTCTACCAACCCCTGTGGTTATTCTCCCAGCTAGACTCCAACTGTGGTTTGGGACTATATGTATGAAGTAAGTCACCTCATAAATTCATAAGTTTCACTTCACAATTTATGAAGGATACAGTCAAAAATAATTTGTAGAAATTGGCTAATGTCCCCAGCATCTTAAAACATAGAAGAATGAGAAGGGTTTTGTGTGAAAGGGAAGCATGAAGGAGATATGTAGTCTCAGAGACCAAAAGTAAGAAAGCATACAGAACACAACATAAAATTATCAGGAATGTCCACAGGATTCATGCTTTACATACATAAAAAGAAGAGTTTCTTTACCCTTACAGCAGAGACACTTTGTTTTGCCCTTCCCCATATGTCACTTGAAGGGTGTCTGATCATGCAAAGTAGGAATAAATATTCTTCAGGGGTTATTTTCAATCTCTTTAAAAAAAAAAGGGAAAAATCCTCTATGAATATGTCGGCTATTTTGGTGGCCATGGATTTAATTTTGATACTTAGCAATTCACTTAGATTCCAGAACGTAGGGAAGCACGTAAAAGGGTGATATTGACAAAACAGGATTGTTTTTGCACCCACTAATTTTTTTGGCAGGCTCTGCCTAAAATTTAGGGGCTACTCGCCCTTAGTTCCCCTTCACAACTTCCTACCTTGGTCTGATGTTAGCAGGGACATGCCCTATAGGGGAAGGCTTCCCCCTCCCCTTCGTTTGGAAGCCTTAATGTGTACGATAAAGTATATGTAATCCCAACCTCAGTTAGCTTCCCCCACAATCTGCTTGACTTTGCCCCCAAAAAAGGGCAGATAAGCTTCAATAAAACTCAATATTTTCCAATTTTCCTCAATAAAAACCCACCTTTTTTAAAATTTTCTTCCATAAAAATCCAAATTTTTCTAAGTTTTTGCAATAATAATCCAAACTTTTCAAGTTTTCTTCAATAAAAGCCCTAAATTTTCAAATTCTTCAGAGGCCAAAAAGTTTTCTCCATGCTAAAATTTTGTTTCACATCTTTTCAGCAACCCGTTGCCTTTGTTAGAGGCTTCAGGTTGCTGCTCCCCTCAGTGGGGGAACTTCCCCCCTGTTGGGCAAATCCTGGTGCCACTCCTGGATGTTAGTACTGAAAGTTTCAAAAATTATTTAAGGAAGAGGACAAAGTGCATTTAACTTATATACAAGGGTTGTAGGGCTCCCGATTTTCCGCGATCGCGGAAAAATACGGAAAAAAACGGAATTGACGATTTTTTACGGAAAATTACGGAATTTGCGATTTCATATCGCGTCTACAAAAAAGTAAACACAGAAAATGATTTTTGCATTTTTAACGAAGCATAGACAAATTTATTCTCCACAAATCAAGGACTTTTACACTTCTGACGTACGTGTCTGATTCGAGAACAGAAAATAGGTATAAAGGCTCCCACATTTTAGGTGACGTGAAACTATTATGCCTAACTGTTAGTTTTTATCCACCGATCACGTCGGAAGATTCCGTGTATCGTGTTTTGTACTGGACTGTACTAAGTTAGTAGTGCTACATAGTATTAGTAGCCTATCCGCTCAGTTCCCTGCAAAAAATACGTAACGTTACAGTATCTTAGTACTTCAAGGCCACTAAAATTTCCACTCAATTTACATGGTGTACGCATCTCATGGGGCCCTATCCATATGAATATATTTTTTTGTAAACTGTCTTGCCCAAAACTTACTGTACGTCCAGTTTAAAAAGATTCTCCAAAGGAAACGCAAACCCGATATATTCCTGTAATCGAAAAACTGTTTCAACTCCCTGGATAATTGCCGGTGGGGATGCATGAATTTACACGGGGCCGCTTCCCTTAGTTCATTCATGACCAACGCCCTATGTAACAGCGCGGGCAATATACTGTCCTTGCATTATGTATTGCACACCGTACTCGGTGTACTACGAAGGTGAACTTCAGCTTCGCAAGAAACTTTCTTGGGAAGTTATGACGCACTTGTTTTGGCAATTTACGTGTACGCACGCGCGTGTTATGACAATTAAAAATGTAACGAATAGGAATGTGGGAAGTGGAATAATTTATGCAGGATAACGAGGCACGTGTGTAAAAATGATATATGATAATTGATTTAGCACTGGAACTCGGAAAAACGTTGCGATGTCATTGCATGTCGCCAGGCCTATAGTATGGTTTGTAGACTATGCAGAGCATTGATTGTCCATGGCATGCAAACCTCTTAGGTAATACTGTGTGAACTTTGACGCAACAATTGGATGATCGTTATCATTTGGAGACCTTTAAATTTTGCAAATCTTGTGAGTATCAGTGCTGATATTTTGTGCAGGAACTTAAAGAAATGTGTGTTTGGGGGATTTATTCAGTTATTTGCAGAAACCAGAAGTGTATTTTAGCCCCGTTTCCAGTTTTCCCAAATCGGTGGTGGTAATCCTTTGAGTGATAAAATTTTACCCATGCTATATTATTCCCGATTTATCTGACATGATAATGACACGATCGGTCGCACAATAACTATAAACCAGGTTTGTAACTTGTAGGTGTGCATGCGGGACACTTGCAAGAGAAAATGAATTTAACGAGATCACGGAAACTTATAATTGCCATTTATATCTGAAACGGAAATCTACGGAAAAGGGAAAGTTGAAAACGGAAAAAACGGAAAATGAAAAGTGGAAAACGGAATTTACCATTTTGTGAAGCGGAAAATCGGGGGCCCTAAGGTTGTACGGGCAATCATTCCTTGACAAATGAAACAAAATATCCACATCCATCCAATTCCCAAATCAGTTTCCAAGTTCAATATACACACTAACAAATTATGTATTTGGGCAGGAAACCATCAAGTTTACACCAATTCAATTGAAAATAAACAGAACAACACAGTACCAGGGAAGAGTATATTACTCTTGTAGGATTTCTGCCATAATCCACTCCTTGTGACCAAGCCATTTAAACCATTTCCCCCATATATATATATATATATCTCACACACTGTTCAACACTGTACACCCTAGAGGCAAGGTGCCTTATGTGTTCGTGACGCAGGAATTGGATGGATGTGTGTAGCAAGTAAATTTATCCCAGTAACCTCACTTAATGAAATTTTTTCTCAAGTAGGTGAAATATTTTACACAAGGCTCATACATTTCCCCCCTCTCTCTCTCTTCACTGTTATGACAGATTATTCATTTTTGTCGTATATTATGTCTTTTCACCATATTCTCTCTCCTTGGATACCACCCAATATTGCTAATAACATATTTTTTGTTAACTATATTTTTTATTTCCATTTTCTTTTTTCAAGTTTTTTTTTCCAATTTTCATTACCTATTTTGTAAGAAGAGACAAGGCCTTCCATTATGTTTTCTTCCTTAATTTCATTTTCTATCATCATTTATGGGTTTTTTTTTTGTTCATGTCTTTTTGCTCTTTTCTTAGTTTGAAAGATGCAAGAGGAAGTCACCTGACCTTGAACACCCTTAACACCCCAATAAGTGGTAAACGCTCTGTGAGGCAAGCTTCAATGCCAATCTGCTTCATTTTGAGCCAAAACCTTGAATTTCTTCCATATTTTTTCAAATGCTAAATGCCTTAAGGAACATGAGATTTTATAAAAAGTTACATGTGGCTACCTTCGCTGAAATTTGATAATGTCAAATCAATATTGAATCGGGCGGGCAATGGATCAATAAACTACTACGCAAATGAGCAAAAGTCTGAATGTCACACATATGCAGTTTAGTCATAAAATGAAACATTTCTTGTAGCATCTGCCACAAAATTTTTACGTACTTTGGAGAATCAACTTAATTTTGTAGACTTCAAATTACTGTATTATTAATACTTCCATGACACGGGCAGTCTGAGTTACTGTGACATAGCTGCCAAAAAAAGACCTCAAACCTCTGAGCATGAAAAGGCATTGGAAGATGAAATACTCCAAACTCCTGGTTTGGGAGTCTATGCTGCTCCTTTACTTGCCTCCTGTTTACATGTTTACCATTATTGCAGGCAATAACCTTTTGGCTAAAACTAATAGCACTGTGGGTTCCCCTACCTGCAGAGGGCTTCCTAGGGCCTAACTCTTCCTTCTACATTTTTGCCACATATGTTCCTTCTTTTGTACAAAAGAAGACTTCAGATAAATGTAATTCAGAAAATTTGTTGTTTGCAAAGTTCATTATTTCATCATAAAAGAACAAAGAGCGACACAGGTTTTCTACGTTCACACAGTTTCATAAGTACTTGATTTTTTAATTTGCTTACACTATTCATAGGTGGTGGCACGAGGGAGTCGCTACTGTACACTGAGTGACACAACCTGTCATTCAACTTTTGTATTGAAAATTATCATAGGCTTGTAATGATCTAACTTCTTCTGCCAGTGAGAGAAGCACTGGAAGCCGTTTGTGTGAAAAAGTACCGGGGAGGGGGGAGTCAGGGATCAACAATACTGAAGTAAAATAAACTTTGAAAATGTTAACAATGTTGAAAAGTTGGGGGGGGGGGGGATATTTCCTCCCCATGTCCATCAGGATATCTGCCCACGGAGAAAGAATATTTGTGACATTTCTTGATAAAAAGCAAAAAGGTGAGGTTTTTTCAACAAATGGAAGTGTCATGTCTTAATGACCATACATAGTTTATACTTTAAAATATTAGTCAATGTTATCCTTATATTTAAGCTACAAATTTTTTCTGAAGTTTGGTCCAAGAACTACAGGTGAAAAATTCAACTAATTTTGGTACTCAGTAAATGGATAATATTAAAAAAATATTAACAAAACATGTTATGCAAATTTTATTACTCCAATTTCTAGTGCTGGTGCTGCCTGGTGGTAAAGATTCAACTTGAAGATGACAATGATTGCTTACTCTTTGTCCTGTTTATACTACATCTCTGAAAGTATCATTGCTGAGAAGACCGTCTGCCCATATTCCAAATTTAGCTGCTGGCAACACTGCCTTTAAAGCTACAACTGTTTGGCTCAATAAACACAAACCCTGGATAGATAATGCTTAATTAATCATCATTATCATCATCAACTAGTTTCATCTTTCTGCAGGAAGACTTCATTACCTTTTATCAGCAAGCAACATGCTCAGGGCCAGCTTTGATCAAGCCAGATGATCTATGAGACTTTACAAAGCTTGCATTAATTACTCTGAGCCAAGACTGAGGGCCGCAGGGATTTTGGTCCCTCTGTTACAGACTTCAAGTATTTTCTTCACTGAGAATCCTTTCCCTGCATGACAACAAGAGAAAACTAGATGCTCGTATTTTGGCAAACAAACTGAACATGTAACTGGAGACAAACCTTCAGGGATTCACAGGTCAAGTTTATACCAGCAGGGTATTTAGATGTTAAGACTTTCCTCACACCACAGCCAGACAGAATTCAAGGCTTCTCGTTACTGGCCCAAAGCTGGCCAAATTTTGCAAGGCAAGGCAAGAAAGTTGTTTTTACACCATTGCAAAAGCTAACTGCATGACTGAATTTTACCCATGTGGAAGCTGATAGGGGGAGATAAAATCCCCATAGTCCCTAGTCAACCAAAACAAGCATACTTTTAGGCTACACTTAAACAACAAGCTGGACATTTTGCTTCAATTGTCAAGTTCTATCAATGTTGGGAACTTGTGATGAAAAGTACTGAGGTCTACACTAATTTAAATCTAGACAACCAGCTTAGAATTAGCATTACCCCTTTGCTAACTCATGTATGGTCCCTTTTTAATCAAGTGTATTATTTCGTAAAGTGTAATATTCGAAAAGTACTATATTCCACAAAACTCCCTCATTAAGGAATCCATGGTGCCCCGATATTTACCTATTATATACATTTGTACACCCCCCCCCCCCACTTGAATACCTGCAGTTAAAACTAGCAAATGAAAAGAAAGGATAGTACAAGTGAGCCCTCTTTTGGAGGTCGCCCCTCAGTTCTTAATTTGTCATGTCGGCAGGTATGGACAAGTCATACAAATTCTTCAATTCATACGACATTATCTCTTTCATCATTAAAAAGTAATTGCCATATTCATGTTCTGAATTCAAGAGGAAGTAACTAACATAGGGGATATAACACCAGCTTTTTAGACTATGGCCAGTATTTCAATATAAGGAAGAGGAAGCTGTTTTATGCCCTTAACGTTTCAATTTTAGTTTTATACACGAGCAGCAGTTCGGGGTAAGAAGTACAATGAATTACTCAAACACTTTCCAGAAATTAAGTTTCAGAGACAATTAATTTCCTCAAAGGGAATAAGCAGTCACTCCAAACTTATTCTGAAAGAACTAAATCTCACATAACTATATTTTTCACATACAAATATCTTTCCTGATGCGTCAGAACATACATATTGCATACAGAAGGTAAACTCAGCTGTTACTTTCTACGTGAGTTACACGATTATGCAATTCAGTGACAAAAACATTGTCACATGATAAAAACAAGCCATATACGAACTAGGATACCAGGGCATACTAACTCAAATTGGGGTGACAACATTGCCCTTTAAGCCCACTACAGCACCATATATTGAACAAGTTCTTCATTTGTAAGAGAACCTTACCAGTGCTACAGAGGACTGGATAAAGACAGTGACATAAAAGCAGTGAAACTCAATAACCAGAAGGGCCAGGGACCTATCCAAGACTGGGTTATACTAAACTGGGCCTTTCAACCTAAGAGCAATCTATTAGACACCTAAACCTTAACCAGCAAGAATCCAAATTTGGGTCAAAAATGTTCAACTGGAAATTCCACACAATCCAAAACCTCATGTAGTAGTACTAATTAGGTCATTTCCCTTTTCAGCAGATGTGAATGACTAATCCTATATCACAGTGGGCAAATATTGCACATTCAAGTTCTTCATGTTCCTTGCTGATAAGGTATTGTAAACACAGTGAGGTGATTCCCTGCCCACCCCCACCCCACCTTACCCCACCCCATCCCATCCCACCCACCCCTCCAATGTGATAATAACATTTGGCTATACTATGTGGTATGAGCATTCTGATGCCTCTCCCTTTATCCTACAGACACACTCGAATAGAGTTCCTTGTTAATTACTTGGCTATGCCAACTGTTTTGTGGAAATTCTTTAGTTTCACTTTGTTCCCTTGATATAAAACAATCATGTTTAAAGGGTAACTGCAGTCATCCCAAGTTGAATTAGTTAACCTGGATATCCTAATTCATTAATGGCTCTTTTCAATCATGTGACAATATCTTTGTAGCTAAACCATTGCATTCACACAGAACATGTGCTTGACTAACCTTCAATGTGCAATGTTTATTTCCTGGAAAGTCATGACAGATAGTTGCAAGGAAAATAAGAGGATATTCATTACAATGAGCTGATGTTTCAATATAAGTCTGGGGTGACTGCATTTCCCCTATTTATGGTACATGTATCCCAAATTATCCAAGCCCTCTTTACCATTTTAAAACTTGGTCTTATTGGTCTCACTAGTTTTATTATTAAGTTCTGAACACTTCCTTTAAATTTTGCATGAACCAAAACAAATTGCCCTTACATCAAATGAACCTCTTTCCCCTCTAACCAACCCCACATGAAAAAGAAGCTAATGGCCACCCATCAATGAGGAATAATTTCAAATAATATTTCAGAGCATTTCTTAAAGAACACATAAACTCTAGTAATGTTACGAAGTAATATGCCCCCATTTACTAGTATTCCAAAATTAACAGCTGCAAATTGTGTTAAACTGTTAATTGATATGTCTTAGGTGCATGGTCAGTCCAATCATCAACCACTGACCCACTCTTTATTTAGTTTTTTTTCAAACTATTGAAAATAAGTCTTATAAATTCACTTTATTGCTGAAATACTTGTAGAAATAATATGAAAATAGGTAAAATTAAAACACTACAAATCCCCATTTTCAAATATGACTAATATATTATTTATGCAACCTTACCTATAAACATGACAATTTGGTGCTGCTTATAATGCAATCTATTAAAAGCTCTGTGAAGGCAGTAATATAAACAAAAAGTTAAGAATGCTCCAGAGAAAATTTTAGAAATAAAACCGTAGCTCACCTCACAACAGTGTTGCTCTTCTCCTTAAAAAGCACATAGACAAATGATCACATGAGATCCTTGAACTTAAACTAAGTAACTGTTTACACAGAGTTGTATGCAATCCCATTAAAAGATGTTGGCCGGTTTGAATATGATAGGGAGAGAGCATACACCACTTGTGGCTCAAACTTAGTTACCACAGAACAAGCGTCGCTCACTTGGCCATGAGAAACAACAGAGTAATCCCAAGAGAAGCTTGAAACTCGATTGAAATTCAGCAAGATGAGCATTAACACGAACAGCGACACCCACTCCTGGCTGTTCCGTCAAGCTCTCTGTGAATTTCAGATTTTGCTCAGCATCTCCTTGCACGTTTGCAATATGACAGATAATCTGAAATGAGGCTAAGCAGAAGGTGACTACGCAGACAGTTGAATGCTGTTAGTCAAATGTGTTTTGTATTAATCAAACTTGGTTTTACACTCGTAAAACTGTCTTGCGGCTCTTCCGTTAGTAAAATTATTTCTAACACTGGGCAGTCACTGGTGTACGACACTTTTGCTTGTATGACAGAACGTTTATATTCAGTTTGTTTCTGATTACACTGCTCCTCATCAGAGGTATCATCTACTTAAAATATTTATGACAATGTTTTGACTTTCGTGCAACCCGAGAAATGACATGAGGCTAACAGCTAGTACCTTGAAATACAATTTAACCAATAACTTTCCAGGAACGTTCACCATGTCTCACAAATGTATACAAATTTCATTTATCAGTTTGCTTGACTGATTTCATAAAGTATACACAAACCTACTTTCTTTTCAGAAGAGAAGTGTCTATTGTAAAATCTTACATGTAAAGGAATTTCAGCATCTCAGAGCCGATTTTCTCCTCCACCGAATCCTCCAGATAACTGTAAATCCAAGTACCCTGGCTGCATTCTTCGCTCAGATAAGATGATAGAGGCTGTCTCGCCTCTCAACTCCAAGTATTAAAACTGAACCTGTCTCTGATGAAATTCATTTAGATAGGAAAACTGATCCTGCTCATAAAAATATCTGAGATGCCAAAATTTTTCACCACATTGCCACAGCAGTTCAATTGTGGGACAAATGAGCACTTGACTTTACATTACTTCCTTGTGGTAATGTTATGAGCTCTATGGGAATTGTATTCATTTCCTCTTTGATATCGGAAATGGGTTGTTTTTATTCTATTTTGTGCCCATGCAGACTACTGTTTCTAGAATTACTTCAGAATGGCTCATATTGCGTAAAGTGGTCAGATGGATTGGCTGTTAAACTATAACAACTGTCTGTAGGAAAAGGTGGAAATCTAGAGAGGTGGGAGTAAGACATCTTACCAATTTTTTGGATTAAACTTTGCTTGAAGAACCTTTATTCCATCCCACCACTCTTTCCCCTCCCCTCCCCCCTCCCCATCCACTTTTTCATACCAATCTCAGCTACTGGTTGTAGGAATGTTTCAAACTATTTTATTTTACAGTCCACCTACAATACCTAGCACACTAAGACTGCAAAATTGAGAAAAATTATTTTATAGAAAAAAAGGTGTTGATTAGGTTAATTTCACTTGAAGCAGTTTGTACCTTAGAGTTTCCTAAAAGCTTGAAAAAAGGGGACTAATTAACTCCTTCAAAGGCCTTGATGTCGATTGTAGCCTTGGATAAAAGTTACATCTCATATTCACTAAAGTTTATTTATTTCCATGGGTGTAGCCAATGATGTAGATAAGATGCCACCACAATGAAGCTTTGAGATGAGATCCAGGATGCAAATTGTAGAGAAACAATAGTTTATGAGTTTTCCCTTTATAGGTATGTCATATTGAGTGTCAACAATTCTGCATGCAATTCCCCCTTCCTCTTCCCCCACCCCCTTCCTCTCCCCACCCCCTTCCTCTTCCCCCCCCCCCTCCTTCCTTCTTTTTTCTCAACAGTAAAGTTAGTCTTAAAGTTGCAAATGAAAGGATAAAACCATCCTTTAATGATATGACAATAGTAGTTACATTTAGGAATAACATCACGATAGCTTCCTTGCAAGACTGTTGAGCTAATATGTACCATGCACATTCCCCTTCCACTATGGGTGGCTTTTCTGAGTATATCCCTACTGAGGATGAAGGTTGGGGGGGGGGGGGTTAGAATGGAAAAGCAGAACAAAAGGTAGGTACAAATATTTAGCCCAATACCATTGCTCAATTAATGTTATATCATCCCCTCCCCTGCTCCTGTCCCTGCCCCCTCCTCTCAAAAAAATCACAAAAAAGGTTATGTATAGACAATCATGATGCATTCATGCACAGCTTTACCTCCAAATACTGAAAATACCCCTCCGAAACTTAGCAGATGCTACAAGCCTGTTGCCAATGGCATGCCTTGAGAAGCTGGTAGGCCTATACAGAGTGGATCCTTCTCTTGTCACCCTGAATGCCATCCTTGTCCCCTCCCCTTTGAAAAATTTTTGATCATGCAAAGTGGCTTAGATGCTAAGAGGTGCTAACTTGGCAAAGCTTAAGCTTACATGTTTAAAAATTCTCAATTCTGGCTGGGTCTAAAGGCTGGGATGTGTCTTTGGGTCCATTTCCTTCGGTAAGTGCTTCCTCATTTTTGTGAAATTTTTGTTTTTGAGTTGACTTAGATGCAAAGTAGTGTTATCTTTGACAAAGCTTTCAATGACAACATGGCTAAATATTTTCACTATTTAGTAAATGTTTCTGATTTATTTATTTATATGATATTTTTTCTTCCTTTTTTTTGCATTCCAGACTCTGACATGGAAAAGTAAATACCCATTTCCCCATACTAAATCCTTCACTAAACATAGGACAGATGTAGATACATGCAGGAAAAGCAATTAGGCTACTAAAATCATGGGATACCTAAAAGATCATGTGTGTGTCAAATCATGGTTAAATCACAGCAGTTTTTCTTTATTAACGTCATGTGTAGCAGAATAAAAATATAATTGTCTGAAGCCAGGAAATGGTCACTGAAAAAGGAAGGAATAACCTGATGGGGATAAGGTTTAATTTGAAAGGTGTCTAGAGGATGAAAAAGTTAGGAATACTTAGTACGGAGACCATCAACAAGCTGATGGAGTAATATGTATTTATAACAAAAGAGAATCCAGGACTTTAAAAATAGAGGGCGCCATCCTACTTTACATTTTGACAAAACTGTTTATGTTACTCTAATCTAACAAATAAGGCAGCTTCTCTGAATTGGTGAGAAAGCTTTCTAAAAATGAACACTTAAAATAAGGTACTATAAATAGAACTTTCTTTTCTTAAATTTGATCAATATAAGGACCCAAGTTCACAAGAAAAATAAAAAACAAAATTAAAAACCAGAAAGCCCTTTTGGTTTCTTAAAATCATCCATGTGGCTCTAACAGTACAAGTTGAAAAAAGCGGAATGCATTTATTTAGAGAACTTCACATTTGAAGTTTCCATTTTTTTTTTTTCATTTTTTGGTAGAAAAAAAATAATCCATGATTCATAGATTGTACATTTGACAAAAGGTATCACCCAAGATATCTGATGGCTGTTTTGCTTTGAGAGAAATCCCTCAATGGAGTTCACCACACGTGTTACCTGTATAACACAAAAGGCGGAAATGAATTGAACAGAGAGAAAATAGATAACAGAGTGCTGGCATTTTGGTATCAACTTCCATCGTATACAAGTTTTTCTTCTAAAAGTTTCCATGTTTGTAAGGCTTTCCCATTTTAGAGTTCCCAATCAGTGAATAGTGCTGGTAGAGAAAGCCGTGTGAAGACAATGTGTACTATGAATGATGTAGTGCGCTAACTGAATAGGTTGTACACACACTTGTGACAAATGACCCATGATTTCTACTTCCTGGTATAGGTTAAGTGAATAATACTCACATACATACTGCAGTATACAGGGTTGGGGGACAGATTCAGGGAAGGGGTAAGGCTAATTTCTGCATCCATCCCTCCCGTTCCCTTCTTCCTCTCTATTTTCTCTCTATCAAGATGCCCTATTTTCAGCCTGGGTTTCATGGTCGTATTCTGTCATGCTTTCTGGGCAAAGGGAATTGTACTGGGATTGGGGAGTAAATGTAATGCCAACTGAATTAGTATCCAGGTCAGGTACAGTTCTGAAGAGTGTTAAGTATACACAATATACAAAGCATTTACTTTGATAACACCGTTTCCCATCATACGTCATTGAGATGCCGTTTTTACTACGTACCATACATATAAAACTGCTGCATATTTGGAAACCATCATATTTTATCGCCAGGTTACACTTTCAATTCTCAAGGTTGCAAACGTTAAACAACGTTAAACTCTTCTCTTTTTCAGAGAAATCAACAAAGGGAACTACTTGTAACTACCAGCAACATATTGGAATCATTAAAACGTCATATCAAAGGAAGAAAAAAGATAACGCACAAAGACTAACAACAAATTTCCAGTAAAAAAGGTCTATAAATCCACCTTATCACGTCATCAACCATTAAACATTAACGAAAAATTATTTCTGGAACCACTAGGAAGAATATGCAGCCAACTTTTGTTAGAAACCATGTGCATCAATGTGTGCAACCCTTTTATTGTTTAAATGCTGTTTTTTTTTTCGACGAACTCTTTAGCATGGTTTTGCTCGCAATTGAATAAAAAATATTACAAGCAAACTAGGTAAGCTGGGGGGGGGGGGGAGGCATAACAGAGGGAGGTGGTAGGGGAGACAGCTACCATATTGTAAGCATTTACATGGATTTAAAGGCCAAGAGAGCCTTTTTTTTGCACCATAAGGACAATAATATTCTGTGACTGTGCCTTAACCTTTTCATGAAAATCCATGGTGAGCTCTAGTCTAAGGCATAAAATAATTGTATGAAAATGTGCCCTGCACTTTTCTCTTACAGAATTAGTCATATAGTCTCTAAAAATTCCATCATTTTTTGATGAATTATTAAAGGGTTAATCAATGCTGGACTGTGCATTAAGTAGAAGATAATGCACGATCGGGGGTTAATGCAAGCGATACACAAGTGCCCAGCCTAAGTGCATCCAGCGACAGCAAAACTCCCAGATAGTATTAATGCCCCCCCCCCCCCACACCCAGCTGAGGTTATTTAAAACTAGCACAACTAAATAGTGACCCAATACACTTGGCCAGGTTCCTAACTCTACTTCATAATTACAACTCCTGACCTGACCGGGAATAGGGTAGTGATTCCACTTTCCTTGGAATCTCAACCCCACAGGAACAATATTTAATACTTTCAAAAATAAGCTTTTCAACCATATTTTGGAGTGAAAGTTTGTGTTCGATCGCAGCTTTTAATTATGTATTGCAATTACAAGTGGCCTTTATCATTTTCTTCTCTTGATCACAAGTACCACTACGAACCTCTGATTACCAGTTAAGCACCTCAGCCGTTGAAGGTTATGTACCTCTATGTTCCAACCTCTCTACGTTCCAGCACTTGAAACCCTAGTCCTCTCACCCTAACCTAACCTTAACCTAACCTTTATCCTAACACTGACCTTTATGTACACTTGCTGTAATACAGAGATGACGAAACAAGGAGACATCGGAACAGAGAGCAGTCCCTACCTGGAAGGCTAGTAATGCCCAAAACTCCGCTTTAGGAAGTCCTCTGTTGGTAGGGGTTCCCACAATGCTAACAGTTTTTTGCCAAACGGTTATTGCAGGCAATAATGGTATACGTATGTAAATACAAAGTAATAAAGAGCGGAATAGATGCGACAGTTATATCTGGCTGCTGTGGAATATCTTCTTGAATCAATTATGATGTCATGGTAGGAGTAACGACTCATTCAGAGTTGCGACTTATAAGGCTGGGGGTACATGATCCCAAAACTATTGGATTAACCTAAGCCTACTATCCAAAGGTTGCCATTTATGTGTTTTCATTTTAACTAGTACTAACTTCCACACAAAAGAACTTTGATATGGCAATGCCAGGAACAACAGTGTCTCTAATTGTGAGTATGAAAATAAGTACATGTGCAGTTCATCTTTTTCATGAGTTCACCACAAACTTTTGCATTAGCATAAATGCCAATTAAAAGCTGTCAGTTTGAGTATATGTACAAAATCCATTTGCACAATAATAATAATCGGGCAAATGTCACAAAGCGTGAGTACAGACATACAGTGTCTACCAACATGCTATCTTCTGACAAATTTTTTGTTACATGAAACACCTTTTAAGCAACTTTTTTCTTTGGTATGTAGGTCAATCAAACATTATTTGTCCTCAGCACAAAGGCTTCAAAATTCAAAGAAGAAGTCATCTTAAGTTGTTTTATTTCTCCAGTCAGGACAGAAAAGTTTCCTTTATCTTTGAAAGCAGCTGAATATCCTATTGAAACCATATACGTGTCACCTTTATGCAGGGTACAGTAAACTAGCCTTGCATATATTACATAAACCAGAATATACCAGCTGATCATGTAAGGCAAACAGAAACATCTAACCCACTTCAGAAATCTACTGAAGTTCTATTCAAATATATTTTCTCAAAAATTTTGAAGATATATATATATATATATATATATATATATATATATATATATATATATATATATATATATATATATATATATATATATATATATATATATGAATATTGAGTACCTTTAGAGGTGTATTCAGTTGTTAAAAGTATTTCGAGAGAGATTTCATGTCATTTTCCATTGAGGGAAGAAGCATGAGCACTGAGGGTGGAACTATTAACCAACTGTATGCATTCTATGAACCTCCAATGCCCCCACCCCCAGTGAAAAAGTTAAGAACTTTTTTATCAATTAATGGATCTGAAAAAACTCTGGCAATGGATGGAAATGATTTAGACTAACTTGAGGGTTTTAAGACGAAAACACTGTACTTACAACTTAGATGCTTTCTTTTGTCGAGTTGGTAAGCTACTAGTGTTCACTTTGCCTTTAGAATCACTAAAGGTGGGTTGAGAGGGAGTCCGTTTGAAGGACCTGCGATTGAGCGACATGATGTTTATATAACAAAATCCAAGGCAAAAATGACATTGGCTTGACAGAAGATCTGATGGTGTAATCGTTAAAACTGTTCTTTGTGAAACCTAAGATTTAATCTGCCCGTACTTAGGACTATTATTACCCTGCTCTTAACCTCAGGTTACAGAGATATCACAAGCAATTGGTAAAGGTTTGTTTTCATTATGCAAATGATCTAGGTTCCCAGTAAATATCATCTGGACATAAAAACACTGTACATTCATAGGATTCATACAGGAAATCTAAACCATTGACACTGTATATGAACTGCACAAACCCATTTGTAAAAAAGGAGGTTTACAGATGGCCAAGCAGGCTAAAACTGGTTCAGCAGATTAGCAACAAAATATATTCTGGCACAAAGGTGAAACTGAGCTAAAACCCTTCACCTGAATTCACAAACTTGTTATAAAAGAGAGATGGTAGACCCACAGACAGCCAAGCAGGCTAATGTTGGTCAGACAACTTGGTTAAATTAAGCCCATTTCACATCCACACATGACATGATGCGATACAACGTCATATGATACACACCAATAAATATGTCCCCAGGTCTTTCACCCTACATGTGACTTTTTCTTCCTCCCTCAATGATATTCCAACGACCAATTAGTCATGTGATCTAACAAAATAGCAATTCCAGCTCGTCATTGGTCACAAAAAATATCACTCAGCAACAAGTGTGTGAAAGCTGAAATAATTTCAATTCAATTTACTCATTTAGAGACAAAATGTTTGTCACATGTTTCAAAAGAACCACTCTTGATTTAGTATGGGGGGTATAAAAATTCAAATTGAGGTAACTGTATTTCCCTTTCAAGGTAAACCAATGAAAAAGTCATTCTGCATGAATTTAGCAATTCAGTAAAAAGGATAATTATTCCACATGATTGAAAAGAGCCACTCACAAATCAGTACACCCTGGTGGACATAGGCAGAAATCCCGAGGGGGATAGGGAGGATATACCCCCCCCCCCCACACTTTTTAGAGATGATCCCACTGACTTTTTTTTTCACACAATAACTTTTGCTTCAAGCCCTTAATTCCTCTTACATCCCCCCACCCCCAACTTACTCTTGTCACACAAATCTCTGCTACTACTGGGGTATACTTATTCAAACTGTGGTGACTGTAATTTCCCTTTACAGGATAAATGCAGTCGCCCCGATTTGGATTAGTGTACCAAGGTATCCTATTTCATGAATGGCTCTTGAGAATCATTTAACAATATTTCCCTCACGGAATTGTGAAATTTACACAGGAACTCCTTGGTTTACCTTGAATATATAATATATGTTCTGAACCATCTTGAAAGATACTTGAAGGGAATTAGAGGGCAGTTGACCGATTAAGCTGTTGTTTCAAAGTAAGTTTGGGGTGACTGCTTATGCCCTTTAAGTATGACTTCACAAATTTAATTATAGATCCACTCATCCCTAAGTGCACTAAGCTACAGTTACATTCATCAGAGTCAAAAAGCTCTTCCAAGAAGTGTACCTGAATAAATTTAATAGGAAAATGCAGTAATCCCAAATTGGACAAGTATACCAAACATCCTAATTCATGAATGGGCCTTTTAAATCATGTGACCATAAATTTGTAACTGAATTTTTAAATTTATTCAAAACAACCCCTTCAATGTTTACCTTTTGAATGCCACATTTATGTTTTGAAACCTTATGAAAGATACTTGCAATAGAAATACTGTTAAAGGAGATTTGTAACATTTAGTTCATCTGTCAAAATACATTTGGGGTGACTGATTACAAAATCTTTAAAACCTGAAGTACTAGTATGGAGTGACCCACAACACGCTAACATGTAACGATGCATGCAGATGGACTAACTGTTATAAAGTAACATGCTAACATGTAACGATGCATGCAGATGGACTATTGTTATACAGTAACACGCTAACATGTAACGATGCATGCAGATGGACTAACTGTTATACAGTAACACGCTAACATGTAACCATGCATGCAGGTGGACTATTGTTATACAGTAACACGCTAACATGTAACGATGCATGCAGATGGACTAATTGTTATACAGTAACACGCTAACATGTAACGATGCATGCAGATGGACTATTGTTATACAGTAACACGCTAACATGTAACGATACATGCAGATGGACTATTGTTATACAGTAACACGCTAACATGTAACGATACATACAGATGGACTAATTGTTATACAGTAACACGCTAACATGTAACCATGCATGCAGGTGGACTATTGTTATACAGTAACATGCTAACATGTAATGATGCATGCAGATGGACTAATTGTTATACAGTAACACGCTAACATGTAACGATGCATGCAGATGGACTATTGTTATACAGTAACACGCTAACATGTAACGATGCATGCAGATGGACTATTGTTATACAGTAACACGCTAACATGTAACGATGCATGCAGATAGACTATTGTTATACAGTAACACGCTGACATGTAACGATATTATGCAGATGGACTAATTATTATACAATGTACAGTACCCTTGAAGGTCAAAACTGGCTAGTAGGAAGATGCAGGTCTAAACTTGTCATTTACAAGGGCAAAGTTCATGTCATGCAGAAAAAGTACCTGCTTTTCTGTCAAGGTCTGAAGCCTCTAGGAGTGATGCAACAATTGTTTAAAAGACTTTCCAGAAGGGTTCATGGCAAAACATGTGTCACTTGTAATGGCTTGAACTGTAAAGTAGTGATAGGGGTCGGGTGGGGGTGGGGTGGGGTGGGTGGAGTAAAAGGGAGGACATAACCTTGACCAGAACTCATTCAAGCATGAATTGCAAAGCCCTAGCAGATAGAAATCCCGGGCCTGCTTAAAGGGCCTAGAAAAATTTGGCCTGTGATCTTTTGTGACAGAACATAAATATTAAGTAATCAAAAATTTATCTGCATCATATTTTACAATTCTGTTGCAAAACTATTTTCACTAGCTGAAAAGAGCCTCACATAGACTAGTTCAAATTGTGTCTAGTACTTCATATTGGAGTGACTGCATTTTCCTATAAAGCACCATTAATATTTGATTCTGGCTCAGCATGCAATGTTAAAATGTTTTGACATGGAAAATGTGATCATTCAAATAGCTTCCAGCATAACAGCTGCAAATTTCATGATCAATAAACCTCTTACAACCAATTGAAGGATTGCTTATTTACTCTTGACATTTGTACACATATTCACAAAATGCATGCCCTTAATTTATTTGCTAAATAGTCTGACATCACAAAAACAGGGGCATTCAATTGGAGATATTTGTAGAGTTTATTTGTTTTTCTAGATTAAATTTGAAGCTTTATTTGTATGCATGCCATAAAGATAATACAAGCGACAACTGAAATTACTTTACGGAGGTATTATGACCTTTATCACTCACTTCTGGTTGCTTTATATACCACAATTGATGGAGAAATTGTAGGATGATCCAAATGAATGATTTAATAGATGGAGGGGGGGGGGGGGTCATCAGTTAATAAAGACAAATGATAAAAAGATGTTTAAACTTAATTTACACCAAAGTTTGAGTTCCTTAATTATGCTGTTGAAAAGTGTAGGACATACTAACCTCATACTTTAGAGTTAAATTACGATGCTTACTCGTAATAATATTTTTTTTCTGTATTACGTCATAAATCTGTGTAAGGTAAATTACTTCTTCCAAATTATTGTTAACATATTTGGCACAACCTTCCCCTTGATGTAAGATCTAGTACTTCACTTCGTTCTTTTCAAAAGAATCTTAAACATTCACTCATAAGCTATTATCACTTTTGAGCTCTAAATATTTAACTGAACATCTTAATATCCAGAGAAATATTATTTCTATTTTCCTGACAGTCTCTTCTTTTTCTTCTTTTTTTATCTTTTGTTTCATGGTCACTAGCTTTAATGAACTGTAATGTTTTTTCTAGTGCCCATCATATGTATGTAAACTAATTATTGAATGTAATTTTGTTGATGAATATGTACATATGAGAAATAAAACTGAATTGAATTAAAACCTCACTTAACTTGAACAAAAAAAAAAAGAAAAAAAAAATTCAAAATCAACCTGTATCTAGGCAGGCCAGGGGATTCATGGACAAAGCACCCTACACTAAATTCACTAATGTCCTATGCGTAGAGTGTCACCACAGCATGTACACACTTAGGCGTATCAATCTGGCTGCCTCCTATGTTTTTTGCATAAGTTTGGATTTACTCAAGTGGTTCAGTATCGACAGATTATGCAAAAAACTGTAAGTTTTGGTCAAATTCAACAAACACAATGAAGGACTGTGATATTCTTCTTCCATTCATGTTTGTATTTTGTCCGTAATGTTGCAGATTCACCATCAAATTATGCCAATAACAGTAGCGCAGCGACCATCTTGGTAAGTCTTAACATTTGTTCTAAAGGTGGCAAGACTATTTGTCCCATAATCCTCGGTCTGTATGTATGGAATTTCTTTGATCCAGACACACCTGTACAGTCCATGGGATCAGGTAAGATAAGGAGCAAATCTCACGGTCTGTATTGGAAACATTGCATGAATCCCGATGGAAGACAGTATACCATGAAGGTACCTGTACTTAACTGACAACACCCTTCATGGCTAAATGGTAGTTAATTATTAAACTAGTGCCATGGTTGGTTTTTACTGAGCTTATAAAAGACCTCACTGGATGAAGAAATGTAGTGCTTTAAATGGGAAACCTTTCAGATCTCAGTTTGGATTTATGTACAGTTGTACCTCTACCCACAGGTGTATAGCCAGCAAATTTTTATATGGGGGAGTGGGAGGGGGCTTCCAGAGGGCCCCACCAAGAACTGCAAATACAGAACTGGAAAACATTTTCATTTCTGAATTTTCTAGCCGGAGGGGGGGGGGCTCCTGGGGGAAGACTTGTGGGGAATTTGCACTCTCCCTAGCCCCCTTCCTCTTAGCTATGCCACCTCCGTTACCTCTTCATTTGTATACCTCGTGGCAACAATGAGACCATGCATCCTGTCTTTCTTCCTTCCACCATCTGCCTGTACTTAACTTGGAAAAGAGTGAAGTGCTGGTACCTCTAACAGTGTAGTTCTATTTTTCTTAACCTGTCCTACAGAGCAGGTGTACTTTCACTTTTCTGGTTTCACATGTTTGTACACATCTCAATGATCATTAGCAAGACCACACAACTGTCAAGCTAAGTAGGCTAGTTTACCAAGCTAATATATGTCATTTTTTCTTTCATTTGTCATTGTCAATGTCATTTACTGCTGTGTCATGTGCATTCAGTCCTTTGGTTGCATGCCGGCAACTAAAAGTCCACTGGTATATTAAATTAAGCACATCTCTTAGATACTTTAAAGGGAAATATATAGTTACAACACTTTGAATTAGTATATACCCTGGTAACATAATTCAGGGATGGCTCCTTTCAATCATGTGACAAGTTTTTTGTCACTTAACATTTGGTAAATTCAAGCAGAATGACTTCTTAGTTTACCTTTAACATTCAACATTTTTACTCAGAAATATAATGAAGGATACTGGTAAAAGAAACAAGAGACGCCTTGTAATATTTAGCTGATGTTTGAAATAAAACTTGGGTTAACTGCTTACCCCCTTTAAAGGCTGTTTGAGAACTCATTTTATTGGCCAATTTTTTTTAATGGCACCTTCTGATCTTGTTTATAACCCCCTTGTAGTGTTTGTCACTTTACATCCGGACAAGTTTTATTTTGCTCTTGATTTCTATTTTATTTCATACTCATCTTGTCTATATAAATTTATATTTTCTTACAATCTCCATTTTATTTCATTTTTAATTTCTTTTTTTAAGGTTTGTAATCTTTCCTTACTTGTGAAGTACAGTACTAACATGTATTTAAACAGGGTTTATACTTTTATACCAGGAGTTATATAAACGGAATTATACAATAACAGTAATAAAATTGTAAAATATTAAACCAGACTTTTAAAGGACCCAAATTTGAATGTAACTAACCTAAAAGGTCCAATAATCTTAATTTAATAATTCTCTTTGATCTTGTAAGCTTGACTTAACTTACTTTATTGAACACTTTTGAAAGATCACTGAGTGATGACTGTGTGTTCAACCCCCCTCCCTTGTAATGTTTGTATTTTATTTCCAAAGTTATAGTTCACTCTTGTTAGTTTTTTGACTTTATCCCTTAGCTTTAATATCTTTTTCATACATGTTGATAGTTTTATTTCAGTTTTTATTTTCTTCCTTAAGTTCTGAGTTTGCCTTTACTTATTAAAAAGCCGAGAGCAAACTTTAAGAATAAGTGTTATATAACTGTAACTTCCCAGTAATAAAAAATGCCCTAGATCATAGATTAAAATATTCAAGAATTATAACCCAAATACCAAGGATTGGACCTTGAACTCATAGTAGCATATAAATGTATGTATGCATAGAAGTTTCTGCCTATGTACTGTGTCCTGCTTTTTTTTTTTTCCTTCTTTAGTGCATATGGGAAGGGAGGGAGTGGATGGGCTGGGGCGGGATTAAGGAGAAGTATGATCATTCACATTGGGATGAAGTGCATTTTCCCTTAAAGGTCATTTAAATTAAAGAAGTCACCCCAAACTTATTTTGAGACAATAGCTAAATGTCACAAATTTCTACTTATTTCTCTTCCAAGTATTTTTCATAATATTTTAGAACATAAATATTGCATATTCAAGGTAAACAAGCAGTTGCTCCTTGTAAATTTTACAATTGAGTGAGAAAAATACTGTCACATGATTCTTAAGAGCCATTCAGGAAATAGGACAGTCTACTATACAATTCTTTATCGGGGTGACTGCATTCTCCCTTTAAAAGTGGCCCACAAAATCCACCTCCAGCACCATGAACAATTGCTCAGTACATTTGATAGAGTGAGTCTAAGATGAGGTTTTACGGCTCAGTTTCTAAGCAAATGGTTTAAGTCGGACCGGCCATGGCCTTTTTTCAGTTGTGGCTCACTGGCTTGTTTTCCCTACCTCACTGCTTATGCTGAGCACCAAGCACAATGGCAGTGAAGTTCCATTTTTTAAGTCTATGGCATGACCCGGTCAGGAGTCGAACCCCAGACCATTTGATGGAAGCAATATATACAATGTACCACACACTGTATAGCACAACACTGAGTTCCTCAAAGAATGCTAACTTGCCCCCTTCCCTTCCCTGACCCTCCCCACTTCCCCAAAAAATAGATATATATAAATCTAGTTCTGGATCTTTTCCTGATGTTGGATGTCACGATCTGCTAACAACTAATTAAGGCATAGACTGTTTTTCCTTGAGTGCACAAAAGACTATTCCTTCCTACATGAAAGCACAATTGTATGCATCACTCATTGTACATTCAACATAACAGTCAGTCTTGAATGTGCATGATGTAGACATCTTATGGCATAATGGTGAACATACTACACAGGTGACAAAAAAAAAGAAGAATAAAAAAAAATAATAAATAAAAAACAGATTGAGAAGGATAAAGGACCTTCCAGATAGGATAGCTTTTCAGTTTCAGTCACCTGCAAATAAATGTAGAAGATTTAGCCAGATGTAAAATACGAAACACTTTACACTTTAATGACATCAAAACAATGACAAGTTCACTCAACAGCAAAAATATAACAAAAACAAAACTCACCAAGTATAAAATCATTCCAAATAATAATTTCTCAGTCACAGTTAACGTCCGACTACAGATGTGTCATGTGCTCATTTAACGGAAGTTTCATTCATGCAATGTCATTTTAAAGCCAGATATGTCAAAATGACAGTGAATACCTCAATGAGTGGGTTCTACGCACAGGAATGACGTCCTAAGTATATGACAAGACCTCCCAAATGTGAGGGAAGCCTTCTTCAATACTTGCTGGTTAAATCTGTCACATTTGTAGAATACGCAGCTAGCTGGTATTAATTAGAGGTGGGTACTGCGTACTGTTTAACCTTCACACATGCATAGACACAATTCAGAACGAACAAACGTGTACTGGAAGGATGATACTGGTAGGGCACATTGCAATAGAATCATGCACAGCATAATTGCTGTGATGTACATTAGGCACTGAAAGTACACAAACCATACTGATAGGGCAAACAGAATTTTACAACAAAAGTACATAATGAGAAATTAAAATGTGCATCAAACCACACACAGCAGCATGTGTTCAATATAGGCAATCAGATGTACCATACTGTAATTGCCAATTCCAGCACAGATAATTGGCAGCAATTTACATGTTCAGAAGTGAGTGGAGTCTACAAAACCCTATTTTGCAGGCAGGTAGGATTGAGACCAATTGGCAGCAGGTCCATACCATATTGACACTCAAAACGCCCTACATAAAACTTGAATTTTACTTGTCAAGTGTCCAGAGTTTGCCTTGTTCTTCACTCTCCCATATTTGTACACCATATGTTACCCGTCACATTGTCCTCGTCTTGCTTTGCCTGTAATGATGAGCCTTTTATGAACCAAACATTCTCCCAGTCACACTGTCCTCATTTTGTTTTCCTTCTGCACCTCTTTTGTGGATCAAATGTTCCCACTGCCACACTGTCCTTATTTTGCTGCGGCTATGATGCATACTCCATTGTGCAACATGTGTTTCTCTTGTCACACCGTCCTCATTTTGTTATGCTTGTAATTACTATGCTCCAAGTATGTAAATGTTCCTTGATATATTCTAGCACCTGTTGCATGTCACATTCACAAAATTGAGCAAATATTGACATTTCTGGAATAAAATGTTTGTCCTCGGCTTATTTGCGGTTATTAAATTCTGTGTACATATGGTAAATTTTAATGAACTATGCTATATAAATATTACAAGAGCTCTTCAACATGTGTTCAATTCATTCCATAAGCTAGTGAGTGTATGACTTGAAATTCAGAAACTGACAGAAACTAGAACATAGTATAGGCCTGTGTAGAGCTAGCAAAATCTTTTTCAGTTAATTTTCACAGTATTGTCATGCTGATCACTCTTAAAGATGCTGCCTGTTTCTACTTGTAGCAAGTCCATTATTGTAATAATAATTAATAACATTTGCATATTTATTGACCAACATCTAGGCAGTCTAAATCAAAAGGCACAGCACATGTTCACCCTAGTCAACAATAAATCGCCCCAGAGACAATCCTGTAGCCGGCAGCTCTATGTCATGTGCCCAATGACAATTTAACCCATTTTACCACCCCCAGGTGGAGTCAGTTGAAATATAAAGTATCTTGCCCAAGGACACAACATAATGACCCAGGCAGGAGTCGGGTCAGCAACCCTTTGAAGTCCAAATCTTTAACCAATTATTGACCACCATGGTCTCTTTTAAGGCCGGTTCATACTTCCAAATTTTCATGCGCTATAAAGCTATAACAACCATACAGTATATGGCCATTCCTTGCTCTCCCGAGAAAATTGTAGACATAGCTCAGACTTTGAACAGTGTTCAACTTTCATTGCTTTATAGCACAATTCTAGAGTATGAACCCTGCCTTTATGATGTAATAGGTTCACTTTCTTTTTAGCAGATACTATACTTTTCTCACAAATTTATTTCCATTCAGAAAAGAATTTTTCTGTTCAATTTGATTCAACCCAATACAATTTTGATCCAATTCCAACTTCAGGAATAAGTAGACTAACCACTGTAATTTTGTAATCTGATGCATCAAAGACATATTCTACACCTGCATTGAGGGACAAAGTGAAGCAAAATGCAAAAAAAAAGCAAAGATATCTCAGAAAAAAGTGAGCCCAAAATATCATCAAAACTGGGTCCCTACAAGTCCGAGAGTTTAAAAAATTCAAGTTCTTTGAAAAGATTAGAATGACAATAACTATAAATTCAAACTTAAGATATGACGATGTGGTTCTTTGCACTGGGTTTAAAACTTCGCTCTCCTTTCATTTACAATTCTCTTACAATGTGAAATGGTAAAATATTTGTACAATGGTATTTCTGCCCTCACACTACAGGCAATTTTTTTTCGTCACTCTACAATTTTCTAACGACTGTTTTGTCATGAGAGCTAATAAATCAATTGCTATGATTTAATAGCTGCATCAAAATAAATTGGTTTGCAACAAGTGATCAAAGTAACAAATTTTCAAGTCAATTTTATGGCATCCAGCCCAATTTTATCCAAATTAGAGTACAAGCACAACTCATTTATGGGTATGAGCAAAAAATTCCCATAGCAATGATTTCATTAAAGGGAAGTATTTCATTTACAATGCTCCAGCATGGCATACAAAGAAAATAGCTATAATCAGTGTAATTCCACTCAGTTTCACCAGTGAATTCCAGCAATATCTTTCTTCTCTCAAGTATTATGCATCACAACAGTTGTGGACATTGCATCATTTGAACTTTTGAAATATTCAGAAAATTGTCATTCAGGGCATACAAACTATTCAAGAGTTACATTAAATTAGTAAATTTACTTCTAAGAAAAGAGTATTTTTTGAAAGTAAAGCTACCCAGTTCAGGCTTGTTTTGAATTGCCTATCATTCTGTATCTTAAAATCATGTTTTTAAAGACATGACAATGTCTGTACCGCAAACACATTATTGCCCTTAAAATGTCACTTTGACAAATATGAAAAAAGATCACAATACTCACTGTTACAAATTAATAATGTAATCCAGTGTAAGTACAAACACCTACTGAACACCTACACCTGGCTGACGTATACTACGCGGTATTCTGGAATGAGTACTGTACTTCAGCTAAACCCTGTCGGCAGCTAGTGAGGACTGACAAACTTTGAGGAATACATTCATTTCAGCTACCGCACATTCTACATACCATTCAATTTCAATCCCGACTTTCAATCACATAGCCATTTCCCTTTTCTCACCGATGTATACATTAATCAAAGGAAGATTGTAATCACAAGGAAAAGTACCACAGAATCAAAGGCCATCAATTACGTGAAAAAAATTGTTGGGAGTACAACAAGGAATGCACCTAAAAGGGATGATAAATTTGAAGTAGATAAAACACGAGTAAAATATTACATCCCGTCTCCCTTATCCAAGCATAGGAATTCTTCATTCTTTCAACATTTGCTGGACATTAACGATGAAATAAAAACAAGCTGTTTGTCAGTCTGCCTAATGATGGAGTATCGTAGGCAGACAAACCGTAAAAAAAAACAAAAAAAAAAAGTAGGAGAGATGAAGAGGTCCCTAGGATAAACAAGAAATCAGGGGAACTTAGTTCAAAGAAGGTAATCAGGGCACGGGGAACAAAACGTTGATCTAATGAGTCACATTTTAAATGAAAATAAGATGGACCAAAGATGTCATCACCAGACTGGAGGATAAACAGGGAGACCATCAATTAAAATCTCATCTTTGTCCATGAGGAGAAATACAATCACCATTGGATGACTAATTATGTCTAATTTGATGCACATCAATTTAATATTTCTTCCGTTTGATTGCTAATGTCAAGACAGGTTATTATCACAGATAGTCCCAGTTGCATAGTGTTTTTTTTTTTGGGGGGGGGGCTTGGGGCCATGACCCACCCTACAAATCTTGTCCCCCAGTCACCCCAATTGGAAAAAAAATGAAATATATAACACTTCTGCATGTGAAGCCACATATACTGGACCAATACTCCTCCAGCCCCCCCCCCCCCCTTCATGAAATTTCTGTGTCTACACACGGCCAATGAATGGTCTATTACCAAGCTATTTCCAAACTTGTAATTTAAAGTCAGATTCAAGTAAAACTTTGTTTTGATTCCAATAAAATTGCTGCAAATTTCCTTTTAGAGGACTTCTTTTCCTGATAGAAAGTTGGTAACCTCAAGGATAAATACCTCAATCTGATGAAACATTCAAAGAAATTGGAACTCTGACATATAAGTTTTATCTAGGTCAAGAAAATTTGCAATTCAAATCACCATTTTTTTTTTAACTTTCTGGATATTGGCTTTCAAATTTAAAAGCAGAAACAAAGAGACTTTTAAATCCAATGCATTTACTTACCACGAAGAATGACCTAGCGCTAATTTCTTCATGGCTGTAAGGTCCCCCTTTGGCCTTAAGTTTGTCTATCTCTGACCAATCCAACAAGAATTAGTGTAACATGATTACCTTGCATTGGTAATTTATTTCTCTGCCTTGAAGAAACACCGATAACAAATTCTGAGGCACGAGAGTGTAAACAAAACAACCATGAACGAAGAACCAACGTAAACAGATGAAACGTCATCAAGATTCGACTAGCGATAAGATCACCTAGCAGAGGAAGAAAATACTCTGCATACAGAGTGACACAGATGGTACGAAACTGCACAATATTACAATTGCATGCTTGCTATGCAGTAGAAAATGCCTCCAGTTAATTCCACGGTCCTTAAAGAAACTTCACAACAGTTGTATCAATAAAGAGGGGAATTAACCACAGTTTTAATTTGATTAATGGCAGAGGTTGTGATAACTATACGAGGGTGTGAATAATCCCAGCTGACGATTTATGAAGGTTCATAAACTGTACAAAGACATACGGCACCTGCACGTGAGAAAAAGCATGGCTGGAGAACTAGTTCATCACTTTGATAGAATATAAATGAACGCTTTACAGAATTAATTCGGCACTGCACCGGAGGGGTGTTAATGACTTTAAATTGGTATGAAACTCTCCTCCAACCTAGTTATAAGTAAAAGGTCAAGAGCATGTATTTCATCAAGAATATCAGAATTTTGCCCAAGACCAAGTGTAGGGTTCAAAGTGGTACCAGGCTGGTTCACTTCAAAACTTGCTATAGCTTCACCATAAAAAATGTGCTAAAAAAGGGGGGGGGGGCCAGGGGTAGGGGTGGGAGGATGGCATTTGCTGACCTAGTGATATTTCATGCTCCTTCACTTACCCTACCCTAATAACCTCTTTCAAAGTGATTATCCAGTTGTCATGCTCAGTTAGCCTGCTTAAAATGTTTCTCCCCCATTCCACCCTCCCCCCCCCCTCCCCCACTTATTTGCTCCCCCACTTCTCAACATGTAGACATATAGTTGTCACTGCTATTATCCAGTATACTGTAGAACTACACCCTTCTCAGTATTTATACACATGATAATTCAAACTGCGATGCAGTAAGAAAGGGCAGGACAGGACTGGGGGGGGGGGGGGCAAAATGGGCTAAGGAGGAAGCGGCTCCAGTGAAGAAGAGGAAACCCTGAAGGGGGTGAGGGTGGGGTGGACTACGAAAGTAAGTGTAACACTGAGTTACAACTATATCCCATGTACAAAACTATGTGCCCCCCAAAAGCTTGAATTAACTCTATAAATTTAACTCCTTTAAAGCTAACACTTATAAGCAAGTGAAAAAGAGTAATATTTCAGATTTCAGTCTGCACATAGTATAACAGAAAGTGTTTTTTGGTTCACTAAAACATTTCCAATTTTAAAAGTTAACAAAGTGAACTTAATTTATGCACCTATTGATTCAACAGTTAAGTTTAACAAAGGATAAATGCTCAAAAAATTCACATTGTGAATTTGATCTTGCATACTACATGCCCATATAAGCCAAAAGAGAATGTGCAATGGTGGGATGGATGATAGCTAAGGTATTCCCCTTTCCCACTCAAAATGCAGACTAAATTGTGCCCCTCACTCCTCTTGAAACACCAGTCCCTTCCCTTACATTACCTTTCCCCTCCCTCCCCCCATCCCCCTAGTCCCATGTTCAATGAAATCTGCAATTTACAAGTAGAAACTCCCAAGACAAACTTATGCAAATGACCTTACCTTGAAGTGAGGTATAAAAGTCCTTTAAACTGTTCCATTCTTGATTTTCTTTTCTAATGCTGAAAAGTTGAAACATCAAAATTTCTCTCCCTTTTTAGTCTCACTCAAGATGCTAACTATTTTCAGTTCACCGGGATGCTTACATTTCCTCCATACTAAACAGAGATCACTGTTTTATGAAGGCAAGAAGAAAACTTATCTTCCCTGATTGAATGACAATACAACAGGTATTTCCAACCGTTTTATGCACCTTCACTGTAGATTACATAAACATCCAGAGTAGGAAATCTTTATCATAACATCAAGGAAGATACGCCCTTGATAAAACTCAAAAAAAAAACACAGATCCGTAATGTTAAAATCAACCAAATTCTCCCTCCTGACTAAAGTTACAACTCAAGAATCTCACCGCAATTCTGTACAACTCTCAGGTTCGAGCACTGCCCAAAAACTTTAACCAGGCTGAGAGAAAGCATATGGAAAATATGTAAAGGCCTGGCTATTACCTGCTTTGCTAGCAAAAGCTGGACCGAATTATCCACTATTCTTTTGTTAAATTCTACTTGACTTTACAAGGGCTAGCACTCCAATTATATTGAGATCAAAGTTGAGAGACCTCCAAATGTTTGATGATCTTGTCTGCAGATTAAACTGATCCAAATTCACTTCTACCAGTTTATTATTTGACAAGAGACAATAAACCAGAGCTAACAGAGTAACTCCACCGACAAAATACTCAGCCAGCTAAGAAGACAATGCGGATGAAGGCCTTTCTACTACCACAGTACACAGTCAATACCAGTGATGTTAAGATCCCATATTTGTTCTAAAAATTGGTTGCGTGTGACATGCAATTATTGCCATATAGAGCTGTATCCTTACAAAAAGTCAATTTTTATTTAATTATTAATTTGCAAACACCTGGCAATCATCTATATATTCAAACCAAATCAATGTTGCAGAAAGTGAACGGTTCTAATTATGACGAAAGACATACATCGGTAGGAGAATGTTGAATGTAGCTGTGAAAAATTATCTGCAAAAGTTCAAATTCCACTTTTCATGTCTTCAAGCAATCACTCAGGATTCTATGACTAACAACATGAAGACACACAAAGGGGTGATGCACAAATTCCAACACTCTATCAACCTAGGTACACTGTCAAAAAAGTTCTCGTAACATGTCACAAAATGCCACCTTGTTTAGAAGAAAAGGGCTTATAAAACAAAAGCAAGGTGACAAAATACGTTCTTATTTTCTGATTCTGGAATGTTTTAGGTTAGAGATGCACTTCAGTCTTATCCAAAAGAAAAATGAAAAGATTTGGCTTGCACCAAAATTTTCACCATGTATTGTATGTAGCCAAATATGGCCTTGGTGTCTGAATCTTCAAATACTTAAATTATTAGATATCATAAATTTGACACACAAAATGGATGCTCTCCTCCACAAGTTATCTGTATTACGATAAAATATACCCAACTGAATTTACAAGAGCCTTATATCCATATAGCAATAATAATAATTTCACCACATCTAGCCCGGCAATTTTCTAACTTACAAGCAGATGTGCTGGTATGTAGCGTTAATTTCTACAGCTCACTTGCAAAACATCACATTCTTTCTGCCAGTTCATTCGCAAAATAAATCTGCTACGTCGGGGAAATGAAACAAAGGAATTAAGCAAATGATAGCTGACGGAAGCTTCAGGCTAAAGCCATCCAGTCCATGCTCTGCAGCCCTGTTAATCTTTGGTTGGTCTGCATTAATTAATCCTGGTCAATTTAATCGCTGTCAGCCAGGTGCCAGGACATTCATTTCATGTTGACAAGCTTGGAGGAAAGGTACCAACTTAATGAGATCAGCCATCTATAATCCCAGCACTCGTCCTAAAGTCTTGGAGATGTCCATCAAATATGTTCCATTTTAGTTTTGCTTTTATTTCAAGTTCCAGACTGAAATCAATGTAGAGAAGTAACCATTCACGTGAAATAGCGACAAATTTCTGCACAACTTGCTTTAGACAGAAGTCAAAATGAAGACACCCCGTACACTGAGTTCTATTCCAGGTGGCAAGCACCTGGTGCAATGCCTTGTAGAAACCAACAATATTGATTTCCAATAAATCTAGCTCATACATAGGAATGAATGGTTTCAGTTAGATGGTAATCAAGTGTACACAAAATCCATTCAGCTTACTGGACTTCTTTACTTCCTTTAAAGAGAAGTCAATGACATTTTGTTTGAATCTATTTCTTGGCCCCTAAAATACCTATTACCTCAAAGTTTTCTTTAAAGGGCTGTCTCCATATTGTGTCTAAACCAAAGTCAATACCATATGATCTTAAAGGGCAATGCAGTCACTTTGAGAGGAATGACCCTAAGTCCAACTCAATGAGCAGACATGGATAAGACTTCAGGAAAGAAGCTAGGTAGGGGGTTGCCACAGGCTACCATGCCTAATGGGGGTCCTTAATGCTCTTCAAGTAATATCAAAATTCAACTTGATCAGCTCAAAGGTGTAGGAAGCTATTCTCAACTGGGGGACTGAATGTTGTTTCAGACTATCATCCTGGGAGAAGGGTCAGAGGGGCAAGGTGTTCCCCTTCCCTTTGGAAAACTCTTGAATGTTGGAGGGTCCTTTTGGAGGGTCCTTAAATGCAATTTGGTGTAACATACTGAGGCAAATTTTCAGACAAATTACTGTAAAATTTTGACATTTTCTTTTACAGAGGGACCAAATAGGGGATTTCATCCTTCAACTGAGGGGGGAGCATACTTCTGCCCCACCACAATTTTTTGATTGGGGCTTTAGACCCCCCAGCCCCCACTTCCTATGCCTATGGATCAGCCCAAAGTATGGCACCTTGGATTGGTAGGCATTCTCCCTTCCCCTTCCTTGCCAAAAGTGACAAAGCTAGGTTTTCATGATGATAAGGAGGAGCTAGCACCACAACTGATACAATTTAGGGGAAATTCTAGCAAAGGCATCTCCTAAGAAGATTGTTGCCAGGTGGAGTTATCACCCTTATCCCCCTCCCTCCCTCCCTCCACCACCCCACCCCCAACCCCCCTCCTGCTTACCAATCAGCTACTGGATTCATCCTTGTAACATGTGATGAACTTTTGCAGGTCTTGCAAAATGACTTATTTTCAAAATGTTTACATAAACTTTTCTTGTACCATGTAAAAAAAATTAAACTAAAGGAGAAATGGAATACCCTAAAGTATATTACTCACATAGTACAAGCCAAGGGAAGGGGAAATTGGGGGAAAAGCCAATTTCTCAGGCATATTACACAAAACACTTGTGCAGTTTACTCCCAAGAGAGGATTCAGTTCATACTTGTGTCAGGCAAACAAGGTTATCTCTCCCGACCGCACCCCTTCCATGAAATATGTCCAGTAAGTACCTATCAGATTTTGTACTTGGAGATGGAAAACCTTACCAATTATATTACCAAGACCAGAGCTTTTTACCAGCAACTTGACTGTAAATTACAGTGAAGCCTAATTACTTCAAATGCCAGCCTGCTGTTTTATTCCACGTCAGCCACAGTACTAATTATTACTGCCAAATTAAGTCTATAAAATAAACAGCATTCTGGCATACCAGAGATGTAGGTCCGGGGGTAACCGTTATTTATGATGTAATATAAAAGTACCTGTACCCTATCGAGGGAAATCAAATGCAAGGAATAAACAATATCGTGAAAGCTTGTGCAGCCTGAAATCTGCAGAAAGCAAGCCATAAATGTCCATGGTCCACTGTTTGCACACAAAATGGATTGAGAGAGGGATATTATACCTCTGCCAAAATACTTTGGGTTTCAGAGTTGGAGGGCAATTTTATTGTAGTTATCACTTTGATATGGATAATTAATGAAGACTCAAAAAAAAAAAAACACACACAAAAAATAAATAAATAAAAAATAAAAATAAACTGGGATTTCCTACATGAGAATACTGGCTTTGAGTCTAGCAAGTCTTCTTGTGAATCTCACAATTCTCTGACAAGAACATCACACTGATCCATGGCCTCTAGCAAATTCTTTTCTCTACTGCATTTCTCAAACTACTAACCACTTACAACTTTTTTCCTTTTTAAATGTTTTACTTCAACTCACCTTTCTGTTGTCTGTTTTGAAAAAACCAAAGACTGAACTCAAATGTCAGTTGCACAAAACTGCCAGTATTACGATTACAATTTCCACCCAGCAACCTTATTTCAAAATTCCTGGATCCTGTTTTCACTGTTTCCATGACAACAAGTTATGTTCAAACCTTTCCATGCTGATTTAAAGAAACAAGCCACTTGCTAAAAATACCCTTCCTCACAAAATAGAGTAAGGCCCCTCTCAAGTCAAATTTAAATTACACGTACATTACACTTTATTTCACAGACATTCTGCAGCATTCAACCAACTGAATATGTGAAGGGCTAATCAAACTGGGAATAAATGCTGCCCAATTTTTACCACATTGGATGTAAGGTTCCTGAAGAAAACCCACCTTATTCCCAAAAAGTGAGAACAAACTGATCTTCTTATTCCAACACAAATTTACCTTTTAAAACTTAAAGGGGCAATGCAGTTACCATAATTTGAATGTGTACCCAGTTATGTTACATCAGCTGTGAATACTAAACTCACATGACGATTTGTCTTGTTTAACTTATTTGCATGTTAATGTAAGAAAAGTTGTTTGGTTCATAAAATCTTTTTCTATAACATCACAAAAGATACTAATCATACCTATTAGGGCAAAAGGAAGACATTTAATAGGTTTAGTATTTCAGTTTTCAACGTAGGACTGGTTTACCTCTTACATTCACTTTAACTCTCGGTAAGCCTCTTACCTTAGGTACTAGTATTAGGCTTTCCCAGGTCTGTGCAACTTTATTCAACATGGCCCAGTGGAAAACATTACAGGCTCAGGTTAGAATAAAGTGATTTGAGCTCATCCTTTCCCAAAGTGGATTTCTGAAGAGCAACATTTTGTAAACATCTCCTGAATCTAAATACAACCTATTGAGTGAGGAATGTCAGAAGTTTATTGAAAACGTGCTTTTTTCAAAATCACACTTCCTGTGAATGATGGGTTGAAATATCCCAATGCAACAAACCAACCATCTGCAATAAGTTTTAGGTAGAAGCACTTGAATAGAATGCCGTTTCCTGAAACACAGGAGTATGATGCAGTGGACAGGGGGGAGGGGAAAGGAGAGAGAGAGGGGGCTACAATTCGTCATTTTGGGACAAAATGTCTACTATTTTTGGGCAAACAGCCATAAAAATTTCAAACAATTTGCTTAATCTCCTCAACTGAAAGTAGTTTCTTATGCATATTTTGAATAAGCTGAATGTTACAAATCTTTTCTCAAGTAAACTTCCCCAAAATATCTTTCATGAAGTTTCAGAACAAAAAAACTGCACAATAAAGGTTATTAAACCAAGAACTGTTACATACTGTACAGGGAATTAATACTTCAGTAACAAAAAAATTCTTAAACCTTTGTATAAAGCCATACATAGGTTCAAAATGTGGTGATTGCTTGGGCTGTAGCTAAGGTGGGCTTGCAGGGTGCTACACCCCCTGCCTAACTTTCAGCACCTGGAACTCACAGACACGTAATACGCTCTGGTAACTGACACATCACTGCCCATACTAGCCTACAACTTTTCCAACGAATGTAGTTGATATGGCAATTTCAACCAGTTCTGATAGGAGCTTGAAAGTAAAATCTACTAGTTTATAGTATTTTCCAAGTTTTTCACGCCCTAATATAGGGCCAATAAATAAAAAATGCTATACCCTCCCTCCCTCCTCCTTTCAACTTTACTTGCTACCCTCTATCTGGACTGTCAGCCCACCACTAAAACTGGTCTGATTACAACCATGGTGACTGCATTTGCACTTTACAGAGCACATACACTGACATCAAGCTTATTTTGAGATGTAAAGCCAAACCATGGTATTCAAACTGAGGGGTGCAATCCTTTAAGGGTTGCCAAAATATTCCAAAGGGTTACCCAAAAATCTGGAAGGAAAAAGAATGTTTAGGTGCAACTACTACAAGACCTGGAACATATATCATTTTTAGCAACTGGGAGGCATTTTTGTAAAAGTTTTCCTTGTAAGGTGCATGATAACCAGTGACGGAACTCTGCTCAATGTCACACATTACACCTTTACTGGAGGGTTTGTATGATGGCCAAGACAGAAATGGGCAGCGGCGCCACTAAAATTTCAAAAGTGGGAGGAGAGGGGAAGTGAGGGGGAATCAGAAATTTTGGGGTACAAAAGTTTGTACCACTGCTCCTGTAAACTGTATACTTATAAACAGGGGTGGACTGGGGAGGCAAGTGACAAATACCCCCATCCCTCCCCACCATGGTGGTACCACTGGAAATAAGAGTCATCAAGGAAGAAACCAACCGTTACAAGTTGCATTTAGCTTTTACCGTACTTTTCCAAGGATACCAATTCAAAGCACATGTTACAGACACAAGCAAGAGAAATCAACTTCAAAGTATACAAATTCATAGGCAAACGAATTTCCTCAGGTGCTGGTTAAGACCTCTACTTTATAGATGGAACCACCCTAACAAATGTGGGGCAATTGCATTTGGAACCCAAATGAAGAAGGGTCCAATGCACCAAGGTCTGCTGGACCTGCTGGTCAGTTACCCCACAAAAAATCTGGCAACCCTAGTGAGTTTTCAATGATCTATGACAATTTTATTGGGGTCACTCGCAAACAGGACTAGAAACATTTGTTATTTTCCCAGGAAACACATCAAATTTTCCACAATTTTTGCATGATTTTATGTAAAAAAAATATCAAATTTGCTTCCAGTTGCAGAAATCCCCCCCCCCCCCATATTAAAATTCCCTCAGTGGCATAGATCTAATTGCCAGATTCCCAACTTTTCCAACCCTGCCCACAAATGACCTTTGCAAATTCATTGCAGTTTTGTAAGTGCATCATAATCAAGCACTCTAGTTGGTTCACATGTAAATTCTCCATTCTCCTGTAACATTACTCCCACAGTGTGTCAACCTGATGACACTTGACCTACAAGATGTCACTCACCTAGAATTTGCTATTTTGGTCTCTTGGACTTTTGTTACATTTCAACACCATCCTCATTGAACCATGCTTCACTTTTCAGTGCAGGATCAGCAATACACTCCTAACATCTTACAGCAAAGAAATTTATCACAAACTTACACTTAAAAACTTAAGTGTTTGTTTCAATGCGATATTGCCCCCTCCCCATGCTTACATTCTACTCATTTTTCACAAGTAAAAGAATCATCCAATTGACCATCTAATGCCCCCAATAATTTCTGCTGCTTCTCCCCCTTCTCCTTCCCCTCCCATTTCCCAGTTCAGTTCTGCCACTGTTGGTAAACCTGCATGCAGCACTGCTCCCAATTGCTTGTTCACAGTCTCAACTAGGGGTGGGGCCAGAGTAGGGGCGGGGAACATTTTTTCTCTGTTGCAGGGCCTGTCCTGTTGCCCAGTGTCTCCACTAAGCTGCTATGATTTTGACACAATGACTTGTCCATTTGACGCACTGATTTTCGTGGCAAAGAATAAAAAGAGGGTTTCATTTGTTCCTTAAATTGATGCAATGTGAATGCATGGCATTTAAATTTCTAGTGAGTCAATTTTCTCATATTGGGTATATTGACCCAATGGATAATTTCTTAGAGGTAACACTGCTGCTGCCCCTACAAGTTTTGCTAATTATATTGCATAGCTGTTCAAAATGGCAGCTTCCACTGCTAATATGTCCCTTGAACATGTAGCCCTTTGCCCCACTGGTCCCTGGAGTGCCAGTGTCTGGCTATGCTATGGTGTTACTGCTTCAAGAAGAAAAGAGCTGTCTGCTCTGTGAAGTCTCATCTGCTCCTCCCCCACTGTGCCTACCCTTTCCCCCCTTTATCTCTTACTGTCACCACAGAAGTTACTGAGGTGACACTGCACAGTGACTTGATATTGCATAATGAATAACATACTGAATTACATGATGGATTTTGTCCTAGTCAAGCTAAAGGTCTTACTTCCCTCCTTCCAATCAGGCATCCAAAATTGACTCTGAAATATGTCTTGTTCATTTCAAAAGACTGCCCCCGCTTATAGCCTTTGGAACTTTTCACCCATCACTTCTTTGTATATTTTCACAGATGCTGATGAGCTAAAAGGGTATTCTAATCGTGGGTTTTCATACCACTGATTTCATCTATAAAAGCTAAATCTTACTCTGCATGAGCACGGAGCTATTATTCTCTGAGGCAACGATTGAAATTGAGGTTATAATAATCTGAAAACTATTTTTAATGATTTCTCTCTCCGTTGGCAATAATTGAAAATGTCACTTTTATAGAAATTGATATTCATATTGTGTTTCAGTCTCTCAGGACTCCTACTAAGTATGGTTACATAAAATGTCTTTTATACGTGTTGACTGGGCAACTGCAATCACAGAGGTTTCAATTAGCAAGCTTGTCTATGCAAATTCACACTTGTCAATCATGGAACAATATTGCCAGTTTGTACTTTATTGCTAAATTGATTAAAAGATATTATGTTTTATGTCTCTTTTAAAATGCAACATTTACATCATGAAATTTCATAAAAAATTCTTCCACAGGAAGATCTGGAAGACTCCAGGATAAAGATATCAAAATGAGTGGCAAAAGGACACAGAATGGTATGAGAAATGTGGCAGTAGCCTACATACTGCATAGCCTGCACTTACTATGTCAGGTCTATGGGGAGGGGTATGCTGAGATACACTCAAAATTGCCAATAAATCAAATATTCTCTACAGACTGTGCCCTTTCCAACAAGATGCAAGGTTTAAATATTTTATTCAGTTACCCTGCTGCAATTGGGCATGCATCAAAAAGGCTGTGTTCAAACCCCACCATTCTGCCTAAGTGAGGTATATTACATTACTAACCCTGTCACCTAAGGCCATTGCAAATACAAGAAGCTTTGAAATGCATGTCCGTGGAAGACGTTTGTGTTGATCAATGGTATCTTTGAGATTACTACTTCACCTCATCTGTACTGCCATAGGCAAAACTTAGGAAAGTAGCAGTCTGACCAATGTATGGAGGCTATAACTTGTCATGGCAGGATTTGTACTCATTAATTCAATACAGCCTGGAGCACTGCTTCTAGTAGTGAAGCCAAAAATATTGTGTGGGTGGGAGGCTTCTGGGGGATCCACCATTTCATGGGGACTTCAAATGTGGAATCATCATAACTTGTACACTTTGTGACTCTTGGATTTTCCAGAGGGGGAATGGGGGTGAGAGCCTCAGTCCCCTGCCCCCTGCCACATCATTGACTGCATCTGCTCATTAGAAATGATATTTTCCCCCACTAAAGTCAATTGATTGACTTAGCTGCTAGACCCATGGTACCCAACCAGGGGTACACTTGTACTTTTGGGGTACAAATCTTCAATTGGGGTACAACATATGCAAAGCTATGTCCAAAAGATGAATTTTCATGTTGTTGATGAGATAGGGGTGGGGAGGGGGTGAGATACCCTGAAGTGACATATATGTGGCTACAAAATGGTTGGGAATCACTGTTAAAGACCACATAAATTGTTCCTATGGAAGATTAGATTCAAAGGAGTCTGGAAATGCCTGATTGATAAAAGATAAGTATTCCATGTGAGGAATGGTTGATTAAGCAATTCCTGGTAACTGATTTAGTGAACGCTGAAATTTTTGGACTTACCTTTGGAGGTAATACTTCAAAGAGAGACCCTGGTCACATCTGTGGAAGAAAGAGAAATGAAGTTGAGAGGTACGTTATGTGAGATTGCAGATATGGGAGATCAAAGACTAGAAACATCATTGTGAGAAGTCCTATATCACTGTTCTCCAGAAAAAGTTGAACAAAATTAATTTGGTTATAAAAACTTCACAAGGCATCCATCCATTTTCCATCACTTTCTCAAGTGTACAAAATAAACTCTATCTCTGGATTTCCTCTGCCCAGTTTCCTAGAGTAAAATTCAACAAATCTGAAAAAAAGGTGATTATAAAAGCAAAATATTTTATTTATTTTATTTCAAAAATGTTTATGTAAAGGATGAATGAAATAGATGAATCTTAACTTTGTAGACTATTGGACATGTGTATCAAATTATGCCAAATCCAGATACGTTGATTCACAATGATAGGGCACAATTTAATTTGTCCCCTTACTGTATGCAACCTGCTCCATTAGTATGTGCCAATTCATGAAGCAATAAGCAGAAATCCTGGGGAAGATAGGGGATTTATGTCTACCCTCCCCCCTCCCATTTTTTGGAGAGCCACTCTTAACTTTTACTTTTTCACATGGGTAAATATTTCTTTGAAGTCCATCAGGCCCCTCCTCCCCTCCAACACCTTTTTCACACAAATCTTTACCACTGTATGGTGCTGAATAATCATGGCCAATGCCAGATGCGGTATTTCTGGCATGTCAAAATTTGCAGGGGACCACACCCTATTATGAGAACTCTACCCCTGGAAAGATTTCAAAAATATTCATTTTTCTTTTTACTTCATTGTTATCCACACTGCTCTACACACATTACAGGCTAGACAAGTTGTCCCCTTCATTACTTCATCAACTTCAAGAGATATAGAGGGCGCCATATCACTTTGCATTAAAAAATGTTACTTTCACTTTTCTACACAAGCATTGCTTCCAAACTCCCTATCAGCCCGCCCCCACCCCTTCTTCCCTCCTCTACTCCACAAATCCCACATTGTACTGCATGAAGCTGAATCAGAAAAATTGTCAGTGCCAGATGGGGTCTTTCTAGCATACTGTCAAAATTTTTTTGTTATCTGCATGGCTCAATGCACATTACAGGCTAGACAAGTTGTCACCTTCATTATTTCATCAAGTGAAAATGTATAGAGGGCGCCATGTCTGTATGGATCACTCTGAGTTCAAAGATTTCAAACTACTAAGCACTTTACAAAAAGGTAATTATCATAATAAAATACAAACTGGTAAAACAGAAGTCATTTTATATACAACCTGGGGAAAAGTAACAAATGCTTTGCTTAAGGGTTAACAAATGTAGTCACCCACTCTCCAACTTGAATTAGTATACCATCTGATCCTTATTCATGTATGGTTCTTTTTCAATCATGTGACAATATTTTTGTTACTGAATTGTTCATTTCTACTAATTCCTTGGTTAATTTTTATTATATAACACCTTATTAATTTCTCTACATCTGATTGGAAGACTGGTATCTATGGTTATATGCCGTGTGCCTGTCCTGTAAACTATGCTTACTGTGTGTTTTGCCCTTCATTGTCTGGGTATCCATCGCGCGTGATGTCACATGAAATCCCTGCATATAGACCTTATGCATATGATGTCACAAAGGAGAAAGTGCTCCCTCGTTTGGAGGGAAATGGAGGAAAATTGAGTATCATTGCAAGTTACACCAATAAATGCAGACAGCTGATTTGTCAACCAATCATATACGCGCGTAAGTCTACTACACGTGCTGCGAAATCCACACCGTTCGAGCACGTGTGCATCATTGTTTTCACCCAAAATGACGTCAGTGTGATGTCAATGCACAAGGTCCATTAGGTACATAAACACAGAGTTAGAAAACGACAAACCATGGAGCTACTACATGGACAAACACAAACCCATAGTTACAGCCAAAACACAAATTTAACCAACGACTTGATAAAAGTTAAAGGTGTTATATAAAACAAATAATGAATGTTTTTCATTCATGCAATAGTATGGATAATTTCATTTGTTGAAAGCTTTAATGTTCTATTCAACTCAGCTTCACCTCATTGAATAGAACGTTCAATCTTTCAACTCATGAAATTATTCATGACTATTGCACTCATAAACATTCATTATTTGTATAATATGCATCATCTATAATCAAAAAATCATGAAAGACATTTATGAGGGACATTATAATGTACCTCATAAATGTTATAATGTCCCTCATAAATGTCTTTCGTGACAGTTTTATATTAGACTATAGTTGTGAGATGTGGCTGATGTTTCCAATTTTAAGTTGAAACAACTACTTTATTAAAGGGACTATAGCATCACCCCAAACATATTTAGGAATATGATCATATTTGTAAATACAATTGGTGACTGCAATTTTTACACTAATTCAAACAGTAGCTTCACTCTGCTTGGACAATAATGACTTTCGCAGTCACTCATATTCTCTCAGTTATAGTATTGTGTTAATATTGCTTTGAACATTACAAACTCAGTGTAGGCTACAGTAATTTTGATAGGGAAGTGCACTAGACAGGTGTTTTGTTATTGAATTAGAGGAGGGCGAGCAGTAAACTGAGTAGGGAGAATTTTTACTGTCTGGGGTGAGACCTGATGCCAAAGACAAATGGAGTTGTTTCTACCTGTTTGGTAAACTGACCTGACCCTTACGATTGATAAGAACTAAGCCGAGGAATGCATGTCTTCACTGTGAAGTATTCTCTAAGGTAGTACCCAACACTGATATCCTCTATAAATCTTCTGCTCTTTGGGAAGAAAAAGGCACCATGCAGTCGTGCACTCTTTTTTTTTCTTTTCTTTTTTCTTTTCTTTTTATAGGGGGTGGCAATTTGAATGTTTTAGGCTTTTGGAATTATTTGCTCCTCCCACAAGAAATTTTAACCCTTTCAGGACCACACATGGCACCTGTACCCTACCTTCCCTCAGGACCAACCACTTTGTACAGTGTGATAATGAAAATGGGAATGGAATTTCAGTCTACGTTTTCTATAAGAAATCACCTTCCTGCAAATACCGTTGAATGTAAGTTTTATTAGAATTCAATAATCTTTTATTTGATACCAAAATATTTTGTATACTGATTACCTTTCATAAACTTCGGGGCCAGAAACAAGCCTTGGCCTAAACCCTTGTAGCTACAGGCTATATTGTGCATTCGCCATACAGCTGGCCTACTGGTTAGGCCTTAGCTAGTGTTTCAGTGCATGTTATCTTGGAACATGTCAATAGCAAAATGAACCACACACGTCATACAACAGTTAAATTTGTGCACTATCCAATGAATGTAGACTCCAAAGTGATGGCACTATGTACATATTCGTTTTCTCTAGAGAAAAATGCCTGGTGTGGCTGTTGCCAAAACGCGACCATAGTATTTTGCTGGTGTTGCAGAATGGCAACACTGGTCCCGAAAGGGTAAAGGGAGTTATTTTGTGGACTACATGAATTATTTTTATTGTTTTTGTTGACAATCACTCAGGAAGGTAATTTTTTAAATACATTGAACATTCTTTTCCTATTTTTTTTTTATTTGTTTTTTGTTTTTGTTTTTTTGCCCTTCTATCTTTCTGGGGTAATTTTGGCTGCTGCAGGGTGAAACACCTGCTGTCTATTATTTAAACCGTTAGATAGCAACAGGAGCTGTACTGAACAGTTAAACTCCTTTAATCAAAGATCCATTAGAATCATTTTAATACCATTGGTATTTATTGATTTCAGTATGTACTACTTAAAAGACTGTCTATTACTAAGACAAATCATTACCTATGCAAACCTAATAATGTGGAGTGTATGTTACACAGTCTATAGGTACAGAAAGCAGGGAGGGGGCAAAGGGAGGCTGAAGGGCTAAAGGCCCTTCTTCAAAACTATGCAGACTCGAGTATGCTTCTGCCTCCCCCTCCCTCCCCCCATTCACCATAAAAATTCAAAATATTACCCCTCCTCTCCCCCATTCACTTCTTAAAAAATTCAAAATATTTCCAAAAGGGAGGGGAACTCCTTCACTAAGACTCCTCTCCCAGGATGGCAGTCTAAAACATTCAGTCCCACCCCCATCCCCAGCTGAGAACAGCTTCCCATGCCTATGACAGTCTCAGAATTTCTAACGACAGTCCTGCAATTATTTGCCAATTTGAAGTATGGTTAGATGTCCACATCTCTTACTCCGGAAATAAATTCCCTCAAGGCATGTCAACATTTCAACTGCCCTTGAAATGAAGGTTGAATAATAGGGAAACCTTTAAGAATAGCTAGTGAAGTCTTTAATTCTTCTATATCAGTGGTTTGCATAATTAACAAATGCTTATCTCTACTGCAGTAGTAAAATGAGAATCACCTTGTAAAATACTCAATATTTAATAGATTTCAATGAAAATTGTGGCTACGTGTCACGTTTTGAATCCTTTTTACCTCCAACAGGTAAGTCTGACATTTACATATCACCAGATCTTTCAATCTAAGTGACAGCCCTCTGTGTCAATCTTCATTCCACCTTCTAAAACCTTTGTTTTCCCACTGACTCATCCTAGACTGAACATGAATCGGACATAAAAAAAATAAAAACCTAATGTATTTTTTAATCTTCCTCTATTCTTCCATTAAATGGCAATTTTCCCACATCTTGACATTTCGATTGCCATGCACTGGTAATAATCGTTCATTTGGAAAGTTTTGCTTTCAATATAAACAACGGGAAAGATCGTGTCATACTATTTTTAAACTGGTTTACCTTCTTCATGCATTAATGTTTAATCTTGTCTTGTGATACATTAATGACGGCCTTACACTCACAACTGACAGGCAGAATTTAAATATGCACCCAATCTTGGAAAGATTTATTTAGTAATTAAATTATTTATTACAGATTAACTTACATTAGTATCACTACAACCTTCAACATTTATAATGTTCTTATCACCTACTTTCCAGTGCCATTTTGTGTCACCAACAATGGCTTTCACTTTAATGCCAACTTCTTCCCCGAAAATGTCACATTTTACTTTTTTTTTGCTGTCAATTTGAAAAGTCACAAGAAATCTGATATCTGGAGAAAAGGTCACAAATACTGCTGTTTGTTCATATATGACACTTTTCAATTCTATTCTCATGCACTGCAAAAAGAAAAAAATCACAATGCCAAATGAGACTTTTTCATTTTTTCCTATGAAGTTTGCCCAAATTTTACAGTAAAAAGTGTATATTAACTGCCAGTGTGAAACCCATATCATGTAGGTACATTTCATCTTTTCTGCCAGTCTGCAGCAGAGACACGAATGTGTGACATTTAAGGGAACATGTAGTCGACCCCAGTTTAAATTGGTATACCCAGGTACACTAATTCATGAATGGCTCTTTTCAATCATGTGGCATTACTGCTGTTACTAAAATAGTAAATTCAGTTCTCCTTTGTTTACATTTAAATGTGACATTTATCTTCTGAAACATCATAAAGTATATTTTTGGGGAAAATACGAGATTTGTAAGATTTAGCTGTTGTTTCAAAATAAAGAAGGGGTGATTGTAATACTCACTGTATGTAACTAACGTTAAACATATGCATACTTGTGTATATCTATGGTGCCGACTTTGATGTAACACTCAACATCCATGGCCCCAGAGGCTGGTCACTTAAATTGCATGTCACGTTCAGATTTTGGCTCACTGGAAGCAGTGCAGCTTTATAGCAAAGGGATATATAGCTGGTAGCATTTTTCAAAGTGTCTTTTCTTTCCAACTTCTCAAGCTTTGTAAACAAATTTGAAAAGAGACTTCTCACTGTTTTGTTTTAAAGAACGTTCACGACAATACGGAATAGGGGGAGCAGAATAAATACATAAATGGGGTGGAAACTAATTCTGCAATTAGCTTTTCTTTGCCATGAGAAGGCTATGTCATTGTGATCTTTGGTGAAGTGGGTAGCTAGGGAAACAACATTTTGGTTTTATAATTCTGATAATTTGAACACATTGATGTTATCCTTTGTCCCTAAAGAAAGATGGAAAGATTCAGGTTTGAATACTTGAGATGGAATAAGTTTAGCAGGGTCCTGTTTCATAAAGAGTTCTCTTATGAAGCAGGTCTTAGCTTAACTTCCTCTGCAGTGTATCCAATCCTGACTGATCCTGATTCACACTTCCTTCAAAATTACCAACCATCTTCTTCACACACATGTAGCACGTCTTGCACCTTTTTTACAAAAGTGTAAGGAATACATCTTCCACTTAAAATCACTGACTGATTACTCTAACAAAACAAAGTTTTCATGATGTCAAAACTGATACACCATATCTGATGCTCTTGGAAGTTTGTTTCAGTCACTACTTTGCATCATTGCAGGCGCATAGTTTGGGCTTCTTCAGCCTACATCCTCAGTCTTTTCCCTACCTTTTGTTAACGTTCATCTAGGCCTATACTTTTGTGTAAATTTTGCAGTTACACAAAATGAGAGTGATATTTATGACAGGATAATCTTCATTCTCATCTGGTCCTTTTTCTTCATTTAGCATCCTTTTTTTTTCATTTTTGATGGTAAATACTAAAATAGTATACAGTACATAATATGTGCATTGTGTAACTAATATATATCATTTGCAGTATATACGTGGGCAGCTTCTTCCTCCACAATGCTCACTTATTAACTGTTTCCTTCCTGTTTCTACCTCCATCTATATTTTCCAATGTATAAATTTTGCAGCTAGAACACAAGATAGGTGTGACATTTATTAAAGGCTAATCTTCAAGGTGTCACCTCATTCCTTATACTTCTCAATCATTTTCCTTTTTTCTTTTTTTGTTGTTGTTGACATGGCCATGTTGTTGATGTTACAGTACAAAGCTATGCAATGGGTCCCCCCCCCCCCCATATGCATATGCAGACAGGTGGTCAGCAGTAGTATTTCTGTATCCTTGATCAATCTTTTTCCTTTTGGTAACTTTAATACATTTGCCGTTTTTTATCCTATGTATAAATTTGACAGTATGTAAGATGGGTGTGATACTTATTGCATGATAATCTAAAAAGCCTCTTTTCACACACTTCACTTTATCATTTTTAGTATAATTTTTTTTTTCCCTTTCTTTATGGAGGAGGCATTAGAATCATCGCTCTCTTTACAATAAGTTTCGTTCTTAGAGGAAGGATGCATATGTATCACAGTAAGTGACACACATTTTGCAGACAGTGTGAAATATCTTGGGAGATGCAGGGTACAAAATAAACTTCAAAGGGGGGGGGGTAGGGTCTCTCAGATATTAGTATTGTAACACATAAAATGCCCATGGCCTTTCAAGGAGATCTTCCTCATGGTCATTTCTTTTTACCCCTTTGCTAAAGGTTAACTTCCACTGATTTTTTTTTTTTTTTCATTTTTTTTTTTCATTTTTTTTTTTTGAAGGGGGGAGTGGTAGATATATAAATGGTACAGTATACAGAAGATCTAGGCATTAAATTTCAGGGGAAGTAATCTTCAGGCTCTCATTTTACATTTTTGCTTGGCTTACTTCCAACTGTTTTTTTTTTTTTTTTGTCATCATTTTTTTCTTTCTTTAAAGCTTTGTTTCTTTATTGTTCTTTTTTGATTAATAGTATTAAAGCTCATAACGTCAGTAAATTTGTGAAATGTCATTAGAGGTACGCCACCCTCATACTTTCATTTCACCAGGCCCTTTTGGTTTGCACATTTAAAATTTGTTTCCTTGTTCGTTCCTTTTCATGTATATTTACTACTAAATGGAGTAAGTCTACACTTCTTGTGTTTGTTTTTGAATGTAGTACACACTTTTTTTCTGTTTGTTTCTGAATGCAGCATTGCTGCCATACACATGGTAAGGGTAAAAAGTACCTCGCGAGGTAATCTGCTTTGGATAATATTAAACACATTTTGATTTTTTTTTGTTATTTTTGCCACTGTTTTCTATTTTTTCATTTTTCTTTGCAGATGCAGTAATATTGCAGCACGTACACATTTGGATATGAAGTTTCTTGGAAAATAAGGCTTAACCTCTCGTGAGGAATGACACGAGAAAAAAACAGATTCAGATCTAAATGACCTGTTTCTAAGTGAAAAAAATTATGAAGAAAAATCCATATTCGTGTTACCATGGTAACCCTCCCCTGTTCAGTTACACAGCAAATATTTTGTACCATTTCAGTTCTAGTCAATATGGGTACAAACTTAAAAATTGGGTCAATCTCTCCAAAAAATGTCAACTTAAAAGGCGGCATTCATCTTTAAACTGCTAGAATAAAAACAGGAACAAACCTTTAGTAATCAAATTATTAGTAAAGTAAGCAAGATCCATCAGTCAAATTTTGTGATAGGTAGTAATGTAATTGCTGGCTTTCGTCTCTATCAGTTTAACCAACAAACTTCATAGAGAATCAAATGATGGCCTGAATGAAATAAATACGACCCTTGTAAGAGCTTGGAGGAAGAAACTTGAGAAATAAATCAAGTTGTATTCACGAAATGTTTACTACTGTCATGCGAGGTCTTGCAGCCACTGACGTACAAAGTGACTATACAAACAAAACAAAATCTGAGGTGTTGGTGACTTGTTTCCAAAAATATCAATATATATATCACAGGCCAAGCAAAAAAAAAAAGAAAAAGAAAAAAAAAACTAGTTTCTCATTTTAACTTTTCAGAAAAAATGGAGAATGCAGTCACCTTTTTCTTTCTACTATTGTGTCCAAAATGGCAGGACTTGCATTTGAATTAATTCATCACAAAGCCTAACAGTTGCAAAAATGAAGTGAAACAAAGACCAGCCTATAGCAAGAATATGTTACGGTGGTGCCAGCTGTTAAATAGTAGATGCAACACACACAATGCAATTTACTTAAAAGGAGATTTACATAATTAAAAAGGGAATTTGTGGGGAAAAAGTTGGTTATTTTGACTGTTTAAAATGTGAAAATGCCACGGAAAAAGAAAATTTATGTGGGAAGAAGAAAGTGTAGGAGGAGACAATAGTGTACTCTTTTTTTTTTACTTGGCATCAAAACTTGAAGAGGGTGAAAACTAGCAGGACGTTATTTAGCCCAAGAGGCCTTGAATTCTGAGGCATGCACATGCCATTGCACACCATCACTCGGCTCAAATCACTGTGTAATGTGCATTTTTTTGCACATGTAGATAAAGAATGGGAACTCAGGTAAATCTATTAAAGTTTACTAAAACAGCACACCTACCACACTCCTTAATTTCCTGAAGAGTGTGATTTGTAGCACACCTGGAAAATCTAAAACTCAAAGCCTGGCCCAATAATAGTTGCATAAAAATTACAAAAATATGTATGGCTACTTTACCTCATGGGTTTAAAGAATTCATGCCTTGTATGGCCTTCCAAAAAGTTACCCTTCCTAAGAGGAAAAGTGTTGCATATTTGTCTTGGATCAATCTAGCAGAAAAAAAATTAGGAACTAACACGTCCTTCAAATGACTGAGAGAAAGAAGCACTAGGACATGGGGCCAATTGACACAGCTGCCAGTTTCATCCTAGCTGTTCATGAGGCAGGACTTCTGGTGGGGGGGGGGGGGTGGGGGGTGCTGAGGGGAATTTTCGGGGCAAAGTACAAATCATGGTTTTTTGCACATCAAGGAAAATTTCAGGGCAAATCTTTCTGCCCCCTTGTGAAATGTCTTCCCATGATGCCCTTGAGTTTTATTCAATTGGAAGTGAAAGCTTTCCACAACTCAATCAGTCACACTTATTACATTGTCAATGTGCACTTTTTACGTACTGTCCTTTATTAATCCTTTATAAACTGTATCACTTGAGAAAGGGGACAAGGGAAGACAACCTGCTTGGGAGGCGCCCTCTACAAATGTGCTATCCCATTTGCCAGGTAGTTGTTGAAGATAGTGTTTCATATGTAAATAGGAAGTGATCTGCAGATATAATTCCTGTCTATACCAACAGCATACAGTATAAAAGCACTCAAAGCCTAGCTGGGTCAAGTGGCAGAGTGGTCTATTCCAGCTGCTGTGCACCAATGTGTTTCACATGTGTGTGCAGGGTTCGAATCCCGCTTAATGTACGTGGATTTTTCTCCGGGTACTCCAGCTTTCCTCCCACTTGGCATACGCTTGCCTCTAAAATCGGTTGCCCAGCCGACGAAGTCGGTTGCGCGCTGGACTGAAGCACCTTCGGGTGGACCAGTTAACTAGCCGACTTTGCATATTTGCATTTGCTGACTAGGGATACTTCAAGGTTCCGCAAGACACTTCAAATACAAAAATATCAGCAGGACAGAGAGTGAATTATTGGTGCTCTTATGGAATGAAGAAAACATTTTAACTCAATTCAATTAAATTACTTTCGATCTTTTCACCAATACCTTACGATACACTAGACCCGCATACACCCCAGTATGTGTGAAATCCCTGTCCCCTTGTTGCCAGTGACACAAACCTGCAGTAAAGGCAAAGGACAGATTGTTGCAAGAGAGAAAAAAGAAAAAAAGTTGGCAGTTATGAATATTAAAGTATCAAGCCGTAGGGATCTAAAGTTAGTATACTAAAGTGGACAAATAGCTATGAAAAGACTTAAAGCAGTCATTCAGTGTGGTCAGCAATGGAGGTTTGTGTGGAAAAGTGGAGGGGATAATGGACCCTTGAGGCAAAATTTACTGTGTGAAGAAGTGAAAGTCAATGGGAGCATTTCCAAAACGTGTGTGTGTGTGTGTGGGGAAGGGGGGGGGGGATATATGCCAAGAAGCTAAGTAATAATGCTCACTTTACCACTGCTAGCTCTGGAAGATTGAGTATTGCATAGTGCTATGTCTTTGCAATGCAAGCTAAAATTTATACACAAGAATCTGTTTTGAATCTTATTGAATCTCTTCACTTATACCCATGGAGTCAAGACTCTCTTTCCACAGACTGACTAACCCGTCCTCGAAACAACTTCTCAACTTCTAGTGCACTCTACATAAAGTTCAAATTGTGCCCAAAGGAGATGCACTATACTTTTATTGCAGCCAAATTTGAGTTCCTAATTAGACTTAAACATCAACCGTAATCAATCCTATTGATTGCGGGATTTCATCAATGCTTCAAACTCTACTCTTCAATAGTTTTTCTAAGTGTACTGTCATTTATACACTTTTCCCAGTATTCCTCGTTCTTCGTAATTTTTAACACATCACTGAATCTAAAGAATGCTCTCAGAATTCATAATGGAATGAAGTTTCACAAGGTTTATACATGAATTACTGTTCAGGTGAAAGCTCTTGTCATTTCACTTTGTATATTAATCATAATGCATTAATAGTTTTTGATAGCTCACATGATCACCATAGTTACACTAATGCACTATATCCATCAAAACAAACACAAATGGAAAATTCAAGTATGAGTACCACAAACATGTGCTAAAGGCATATGGACATGTAGTTAAAAGTACAAGCCAGTAGCCAAGGGTTTGGGGGGGGGGTCCCATGTAGAAAAATTTTGACCCCCATCCCCCAAGAAAATCCAAAACTATCATTGCCTTAATGCATTTTAGTATGGAAGCTACCCCCCCCCCCCCCCAAAAAAATAGCTGTTTTTACTCAGCATCAGTGGCTGTTCATAGGAAGAGGGAAGTGGACAAGGAGACAGGGGGTTTCCCCCCAGTAAAGTCTCCTCTCCTTTTCTTCTCCTCCCAAAAACTATTTTCCCCTAAATAAGTAGCAGGACTGACAGTATTTGGAACGACAAATGAGCTAAATGATTAAAAATTAAGCCACCCAAAACAGTAAATATTATGTCAAATCAGTGGTCAACAATGAAGAATCACAATTAAGTACAAAGGAGGGGTTCGTACAACTTGTTTTCCAATTAGCAAACAAATATCTCAAAACCATGTAACCTCCAAATAGTAATATAAGTAAAATTAATCATTTATATGGCATTAGTATAATATGGTACACCTGCAAGTCTCAAATCGGACACACACTGAAGGCATTTTGACCAATTGCTGAAAAAAGTTGCTAGTCAAACGGGTTCAACATATTTTCTCAATTTCGGGAATAAAAGGGCTTGAGTGGTAGTCCTGATCCTGATATGCAGCTCACATTGACCTCTAAATAATTTCTTCTGCTCTCCTGTCACCCTTACCCCACACTCAAAACCCCCATGCTGCCCACGCTCCACAGAATTGGATTATATAATCTCCTAATTAAAGATCCATTCTTTCCCCCCCATGCTCTGAGCAAAAAGGAAAAAAAAAAGTAATTTTGGGCCTCCTGAGTCGTGATTGTTAGATCATCCGGAAAATTTCTCAGGGCAAACATCCACCTCCCCTTCCCCTCCCTTGGGAAATTTTTTCCCCATATAGCAATGGTTCTATGAACTTCATTACTTTTGGGTCATTTTTAGACTACACACTGAATGTATTTTAAGCTTTTACCTTCCTCATTTATTGTGACTGCTATCAGTAAACTAAACTACATACATCTACGTTGTGACATTCCTGTCAACACGGCAACATATCCAAAATGTTTGATATATCAGCCAGCCTTCAATCATCATTTAGGTACCACGACTCTGTCTTAGTGTTAACCATATGACATATGCTTCATTAATGGGCACATGACAGGTCTGGAACAATGATTGAGCACCAGAAATCACAAAACGTGGATATTCAATCACAAGAAATGTTACCCTTTATGCTTCTGTTAATAAATGCAAGGAACAATTTACCCAATGAAGAATGATCACACTCCGACAGACGATTGATGAAAGTTAGTGAAGTATATTGTACCAAGATATGCCGCCATAATGAGACATGATAAAAGGCAGGAAAAATTTCATCGGGATTCAGGAGCAGGTCACATGGAAACAATGGATATATGCCTCAACAGGGCCACCTACAGCCAGTGGTGATGCCAGGTGGGGGACAGGGGGCCATAGCTCCCAGTAAGGGAAGACTGGCTCCCCCCTGTTGGGGAAATTTTCTAGTTTCGTCGGGGAGCTGTTACGTATACCATAATATATGTAGTCCCTGAAAAAGGCCAGTTGCCCGAAGATTTACTTAAAGAGCCTATGAAAGTGACAAAGTACAGCCATCTGATGTCATTCTCTGACCATATCTATCACCAAAAATAGCCCTTATGTTAAAAAATAGCGCCCCATGAAAGAGAAATGCTAAAACAAAATGGTACCCCTTCCAGCACAACAGCTCAAAAAGTGAAAGTACATTGACCCAAGAATGACGTCAGCTCTAGGGCTGTGACCATTTAGCGATTAATCGCTAAACGATCGCATGTGTAATAAACGTTAAGTACAAAGCTACCAGCGATTAATCGCAAAACCCATTTTTCCGTAGGAAATAAAAAATCTGCAGTCATTACAGAAAATTAGATGTTCACTTTAACTCTTTTTGAAAAAGTGAAATACAACATCAATGTTGAGCTTCTATGAGGATCCGTGTTTGAGGTTCGCGGAAACTATGTCCCCCGGACATCACTAACATATTTTACATATTCATCATGTTCAAGGGCACGTTTAAAGTCTCTATGTTGATCATAGGTACTTGCGATTAATCGCTAAATGATTGCAAATTTTGCGATTAAACGTTTAGTAATTTTGCTAAACGTTCACAGCCCTAGTCAGCTCCGGAACTCAACTTCACAGTGTGTGTACGTACAATGTACTTCCCTTGTAATGTTCATACCACGTCAATATCGATTATCTACAGAAACTTAATTGCCCTAATTCACCCATTTTTGACTGAGCTAATACAAGAATGATAACAAAGGGCCACATGAAGAGCCAGTCTGTGGAATTTAGCCCAACTATCTCAAGTCACTGGCCTAAGAACGAGAAAAAGTTTGGCAGTGTGAGGAAGAACTTGCGGCCGGTGGGGACAGCGAACGAGTAGTTCAGAGAGACTCCATTCTTCTAATAACGTTTTGCTCACAGATTGTGTAGCTTGAGTCCGTTACTGGCCATATAATTTCGTAAAAACGTATCTGAAGAATGTGCCAGCATCAAGCAAAAATTACATATAACGTAAACATTTGAAATTCTTACTACCCAAAAGGGATGTTCGCCACTACTCGCTCGAGCTTACATCCAGACCCTGTACATAGAAGACATACACTGAATCTTGCTAGCCCATTTGCAAAGGTGTCTGATTGTTTCCAGTTTTTCAAGAATTGGTATTAAATGGGATTTCAAAACTCTGAAATGCTCGTAAGCATAGAAGCGCAAGTTAAGGCAGCAAACGGAATCCATTTTCTCTCTTCTTCGTCCGTATTTCTAAGTTATATTTTAAGCCCATCAGTTCTGACTTTGCAGACTACTTAGCTGAACTTCACCTAGACAGTGACCCTTTGCAAAGAAAAAGCAAACATTTAACTCATGTTTAGATCAGATTGTTGGGTAAGATGGCTGATTTATCTCCCAATATTCCTATGAAATGCTTCCTTTCCAAGTTGTCACAAACGTTAGTTTGAAAATCAAACAATGGATCTCGTACTCAGACTTTGAAATGCTTGAAACTCAAATAGTAACTGTATGTCAACTTCTGAGAAAAATAACGAATACTTCCTTAGAAATATTGGTCTCCCTTCACAATAAAATTGCCTCTGTTTTATGTTCCGTTAACTTTCCTCGGTCCCGTTTTCCCGTTTTGTGCGAACTTGTGAAGTATAACGGAAGTTGTTTGCCACTATGTAGAACAGTACAGTTGTATATGGGCCTGGGTAGTGATGAACCCCCATATACACTTGTGAACGAAGCACTAGTTCTCACCCCAATAGTAATAACGGTTACGTAACCTTGGAGGAGAAATGGATGCAATTACGTTTCCCCGGGGGTATGGTTCTGTGTGTATGACCTTGTGCCAGGGAACTTCCATTTGCTTGTATACCAGAGAGTCCGTGGCAACTCTCTGCTTGTACCAATCCAGTTGACTCAATGAAGATTGTCCTGTGAGGCAAGGTTTCGTAGAGATATAACTTTGATGATTACATCCATTATTTTCTTTGCAAGATCATGCTATGCATCATCTTTATAAAAGTTTCTGATACATACATATTGTGCAAAATTCCGTAATATCAACAGTACAAGGTACGTTCAAAGCGCATTACTTACACACACTACGAAGTTGAGTTCCAGAGCTGACGTCATGCTTGGGTCAATGTACTTTCACTTTTTGAGCTGTTGTGTTGGAAGGGGTACCATTTCATTTTAGCGTTTCTCTTTCATGGGGCGGTATTTTTTAAATGAAGGGCTATTTTTGGTGATAGATATGGTCAGAGAATGACACCAAATGGCTGTAATTAGTCACTTCATTGGCTCTTTAGTTTTGGTCTAAATTAGGGTAAATTCAATAAAAAACCCCAAATTTTCCAACTGTTTTCGTTAAAAACCAAATTTTTCCAAATTTACCATGGTAAAAGCCCAACTTTTTCAAATTTTCCCAATTAGAGCCTGAAATTTTCAGTGCGCTTCGTGTGCCAAAATTTTGCTTCAAACACCGTTTCAGCACTTTATCGTTCTGGTCGAGGCTTTGGGGTTGCTGGCCCCCCATGGCAGGGAGTTTGGCCCCCTATCGGACAAATCCTGGTGCCACCCCTATCTACAACTATAGCAAGTGTGCGGTGAGGGCACCTCATGGCCCATCTTTTGTAGAAGATATTGAGAGTCTAAAATGGGTTTGGAAACTATAAGGGAGCAAACCCTCCAGAAAAATATGTAGCGAGCACTCCCTCATGGCCTCTTGACCACAACTCACTTGACCAATTAAAGAGAATATAGCAGTTGCCTCAAAGTTTTCTTTTGAAAAGTCTGTAAACTCTTGCAAATCTCCTCTTACTTGTCTTACAAGTACCTATGAAGATGTTTTTGAATATATAAAACCTACACACAAAGGTGAAGTAAGGAGTATAATTCTCCATGAATTTAACAATTCATTAACAAAAAATATTGTCGCATGATTAAAAAGAGCCACTCATGAATTAGGAAGTGGGGGTATATTCTAATTCTTACTGGGTGACTGCATTGCACTTCCCCTTTTAAGTATTAAAGATCATACATGGGTGTGCTGCCAAACTTTCTGTGAGGCATTTAATATGGTCAAAGAACACCAAATGAAAATTCGTTGTCATCAAAACTCCAACTGACTAAAAATCATCAATATGTAATAAAGTAGGCCTGCCTTTTTACAAACAAGGACCTAGGTAATACATCCAATTATTCTCTTAATGTGAATTTTGGGACACAAATTATGCATTTTGCTATTCCCCACTGAAATTGGGAAAAAACATTCATGTTTAAGGAAACCTGATATTCAAATGTAAAAATGCCAAAAAAAAATGCCAAAAATCATCAAGATGTAATAAAAAAGCCCTGGCTTTTCACAAACACAGACTGAGTTAATACCTCCATGATGCTCTGAATGTGAATTTTAGAACGCAAATTATACATTTTTTTTAGTTTTGTACAGGAATTGTGAAAAAATATGCACATTAAAGTCAAATGTAAAATGCCAAAAATGTGCCAAAATGCTGTTTGGCATGTGTTTTAAAATTCTGCAGGCCAAAACCATGGAAAAAACACTTTCGGCGTTTAAAATGCCAATATGGCAACCCTGTTGGACAGCTTAGAAAACTAGGAGTCCAGTAGAGTGAAAGTATGCTGGCATTAACTCCTCGAGCTGACCATTGTTGGCAGAGCACACTGGCCAGTTCAAGCTTGTAATTACAAAATTCTGGATTTTAATTGGATGTTCCAACCCTAAATTCTCAATACATAGCAACGGTTGTAACATGCTGTAAGAGATTCTAGACAAGAAAAACCACATGCTATTAGTGGGCAAGAGCCAAGTCATTGATCTGTGACTAGAGAAAGAAGAGCTGCACAAGGAAACAAGGGTAGTACTCTTCCCATTTAAAGATGTTCAAGCATCACTTATGGGCCAGACTACTGTGGGCCATAGGTTGCTGGACCCTCAGGGTCTAAAGTATTCATAAAATATCTGCAGGATGCTTATTCTAGCTCAGATCCTACTCTATATTCCTTATGACCGCCATGCAAAGGAGGAAATAGTCAAGTCGTAAGAAAACCTCATTGCTAATCAATTTTAATTTAGCTTTGCAAAAGGATCAAAGCAATTTTTCTCATGCTATGCCAAAAGTCTATGATTTAAACCTTTTAACGATCAATTTAAATATTTCCTGATCAAAATGGGGTATTTAATTGCTCATCTATTCAAACACTGATTATCAGTTATTGTTAGCCAACTCTCTCACACTGTTTCCTCCTTTGTGTTCCCCCTCCCCCATTCACTTTCACTAAAATACGTTTTCTTTTGTTTTTTTTTCCAAATTCGGAGACAGTATTTGGAGGTTCCTATAGATACCAGAATACAATGCATGTCAATTCAAAGATGAAAGTTGCCTGCCAACATATGGCTATAAATAAAGCGCACCTAAAATATTTAACATGCATTAATAAAACTGTTTGTAGAGGCACTTAGCTGTTCCACATATTGCATAGGACTATCTACAAACTACTTCAGAATAGTACAGAACTGAGCCTGAGGGAAATCCAACGCAAATGGGTGTACATACTGTAGGCTAGTAGCATATGCTTTATGGTAAAGCCATAATTTTACCCATTTGGATAAACTTAAGTTATGTTTCATAAGTTTTGTGGTTTCTTTGCCTTTAACGTTTTGTTTAAAAATCATAATTTTTCCAGTTTTGTTAGACACATTACCATTTTGCTTTTTGCTAGGATTTGTTTTCTCTAAAAACTAGTAACTTAAAACTTTAGCACTTCAGCTTAATGTATGATAAAGGATCATGGTCACATCATTTATGAATGGGATGGCATATGTTAGTTTTACAGGGTCATGTATTCAAGTGAAGTAGATTGAAGTTAATTTTTTTTTCTTGATAGTCTGTGATGGATACCCACTTCTTTGATATTTAAACATTTTCTTCATGATATCATAAATGCCATGCCCACGTTCCAACCTATGTGATCTTTCTATGTTTCTGTATCACAGTGAAGTATTGGCTTACTTAAATGGAATATGTGCGTGTTAACACTTCAGGCTTGTACTTCAATAATTAAACAAAGCCTGTTTAATTCTTTTTTTACGAGTGAATAGCAAAGTATATCTGTGGTGTTTTAGACTTGCCACAGTCTTTAAGTCCCATATGTTGACATTTCTCGTCTTGTTCTATCCGTTACTCCTTGTACAACACTGTAATTTTCTAAAATTATGTTCAATTTGAGTTAAAAGGTGAAATAAATGATTGGTGATGATATGAAGAAAACAATATGTGTTATACTTGCTTGTAAGCGACTATCCTGAGTCTAATTCGTAGTGTCCAGCCACCTGTCACCATTTTTTAGAATGCTGTTCTAAGCACATACCTCAGCAAATTTCCCTAACAGTAAAATTTAGATTGAGAGCTAAATAATATTGAGCAACTAAGTTTCAAAGGATTCAGTGTAAACATGAATAGATGTATTGTTAAAATGGAATGATGTCAATAGCAAAAATGGGATGAGGCCACATAAAAAAAAAAAAAAAAACAACTTGATTCTCATCACTGACATCTGAAAACATCCATCGCCTGGTCCTTTTTTATTTTTTATTTTTGTTAGAAATCAATTTTCAGTATGTTCTTTCTGGGTTCTATTTTATACTATACATCGTGTATCCAGAGTGTTCTTGTCAAGTCGGCCTAGTCTGTCGCAAGTACAGGAGGAATTTTTCCACAATGTGGGATTTGGTCAGAGTGATTTGAGGCAATATCTTTATGCAAAAACTGTCAGAAACAATGTCTGAGATCAAATTTCCTTAAAAAAAATGCACATGGAAACAATTATGTCGGCCTGGGAGGTTTTTATGCATTAATAAAAAAAAATCCACCCAGTGTCCAAAAATCAGCACGGCCAGTTATGAGAATCAAGTTATTTTTTTTATGAGGCCTTATTATAAGGAGTGTTACAAACAAAAATAAGGTTTTCTACTTTAAAGTAATGTACCACTAACAGCAATTGTATATGTATACCAGTGCTGACAAATTTCCCAAGATCTTGGGAATTTATGACATTGTTTTGGAATTGGGAAATTGGACCAATTATCTTGGGAACTTGGGGAATTACTTCGATTAGATGGAATATCTTGACAATAAGGGTTTTTTTCCCAACATTTTGTTCTGCAAAATACAAAAATATGCACTTTTCCAATGATCTAACTCTAGCAAATAGCTGTTGACCCTAATTAATTGCCTGTTTCCTTCTTAGAACTCGATCAACTTTATTATCATCACAATATGAGTGTATATGTGCTTGTCATGTAGACGGAGGAAGAAAACATTTTTTAAGTTTAATGATGTCTTTTTTTGCATTTGTTCATTTTTTATTATAAAAATGAAAACAGCATTAATCCAGGGTGTTACATAATGCTGAAATCAATGATATTTGTTTCTTTCTCATGGTTAAGTCTCATATAGTTCCAGAACAAACAGTATAGTATTTACAAGTCAACCTTGGGATTTCTTGGTGGGACTTACTGGCACATAATTTTGGGAATTTTGACAAACCTACCAGCACCCCTGATGCATACATCAAGGTTCTGAACGACATACAGTACGAGAGCTCAGCTGCATGACTGTGATGCACAGAGCTGGTTCATGTATCCTGCTTTGTGAGCTATCGCTGGGGCAATTTTTAGAAAAAATAAGCCTACCTCTCTATTTCAGCCAGTGTAAGCTGGCCAACATCTGGTGCATATGCCAGACAGTCCCTTCAAATTGTGTCATCTCAAGACCAGTAAAAAGTTATTGCTGAACTGTCGGATTCCAAGTTAAAGACAAACTTAATCTCTTCACAAGAATGACTTCACAAGAATGACTTCAATACATTCTTTAGTAATTCTACTTATTTTACTGAGAAATTAGCATCCGTGAAGGCTGCAATGAGTTTACACAGTTTTAAAACACTCTAAGTTTTGTAAAATGTTGTGGTGCAGTGGAGAAGTCACTTGTCTCATAGTCAGTAGAATACTTTTGCATGAGTTAGTCGATCCCCATCAGCCCATCTGAAGAGCCCTTTTTTTTTTTCCTTCAGTTTTTTCCATAATTTTTTGTCCTCTTTTTCTTGTTTTATCTTTATACCATAATCCATATGTGGGTGGACCTGTTGGTGGGTCATATGTGCTTGGTCTCCATGTGGAATCTGGGTATGCGAAAAGGAGGCCTAGCTACCACATGTGACAGCAAAACATACCCCTTACTGCATATTCAGTCTTTCAGTTCTGACAAATAATCTACCCAACGATTTTTTACTACTATCCATACATTTCTCAATGGCTTTTTTGCATTAGTTTTGCACTTTGGTGGTTCGTAAGTGTGAATGTCTAGCATTCTGGTTTCCCTGTGGGCTACGAACAACCCATCATGCCTAAAGGTGAGAACTCCAACTCCTCTATAATACTGCATCTGACAGAGAATGCCAACAGTTTACCTATCAACCATTCTTTTCTAATCTCTCCCATAGGGCCTAAGGAGAGATTCTTCACTCATTTTGAAGCTCAGAAAGATAAAATGGGGAACTATTACAGTTGCACACGAAATCTTAAAGCCTCTTCACTCAAAACTAAAGTGCATTACACTTTCCATCATATTTTAAATACTTTATTTTATATTTTGCCTTATGGCTTGCATAATTTATGTCCATCTCCATTTACATTTCAGATTGTCTCTTAAGGTAAATACATCCTATTCTTTTAATTGCACAGTGCACTTAGTGGATGGTAGCTATATATAGACAAATGCCACTGATTTCAAGGCAAGAAGCTATTACTATTAAAGCCTGGCTGTGATGTTAGATCAGCATTACACTACTGTAACATGCTGTTATCAGGCATTTTTTAGAATCTTTCAATTTAAAGGATTTTGTCTTTAATTTCAACCATTTGACTATGCCACAATTAGGAGTGATGCCATTGGTCTCCCATAAGGGCCCTTGATAGGTGTTAAGGACCCTACAAGTTAATCCCTATATTACTGTGAGTCATTAGGATCCCACTATTTTCATACTACAGTACCACACAGATGGAGAGAGATGGGGCCACACCAAGGGCATCTTTCAAAACACTTGGACAACCCAATTAAGGGATTCACCCCAGAGTAGGGCCCTATAGCAAAACACTGAGGGTGAAGGAATGCCAAATGTTACAAAAATAGCCCTCCTCCCCTCCTTAATGCCAACAAAAACAATACAAATAGCCCTTTCACACCCCTAAAATATTCCCCACACACTTTTAAGGGATTACTTTTTTTTGTCCAAAACATACGACAATTAAAAGTCCCTCACCAAAAACTGCACACAGACCAAGGGCATCTTATGGCAAACCCACCATCACTATTGGCTGTGGTATTCTTAACTTATTTAAATACCTGTCCTGTGCTAAAGACAAACAAATGTAACAAAAGATGTCTTGCACTAAGACGACTTGTAACCATTGCCTTTTTATGATTTTTTGCGATTTTTCCAAAATTTAAGAAATAAATTTACACTTCAAAGTTTACTATTCCTTAGAATAAAATTTCAAATTGGACAAGAAAGTTCCACTGCTATGAATAATTGGATTTACCATGTTTGGAAAGAAATCTTCAGCTTTATCAGGCCATGCATGTAGACTGGCAGTGTGAAACTAAATCAAGCTGACATTTTTTCAGTTTGTGCAATTTACATTTAGAATGCTTCAGTTCAATTCATTTATTTTTGTTTCTTCACAATGTATCAATGATATGAGAGGTTATTTACTATACAGATTTAAATCTTCAAGATAAACAATGTGAAAGGAAGTGCTCTAAGAAACCTTTGTAAGCTTGACTTGTAGTAACACTCCCTGAGTACATAGAAAGAAAGACAATACAAAGGACAAGAAAACATAGCAGCATTCAAGAAGTTTGTTAATGTAAAAAGTTAATAAGTATTTAAATAGTAATTAGTTAAGTTACATTTGAAGGACTTGTTAGTAGGTAAATATCTGGTTTCCAGGGGCAATTTGTTCCAGGTCATGCTTGCTCGGTATACTAAGCTGTTCTTAGCAAAGGATGTATTGTAACATGGAATACAGATAGGACTACCAAACTTGCCTGGCTAGCACAAAGTGTATGATATTTTACCTGAGACTAATTACTTGACATTATTAATACGACTGCATGGTCAAGTGGTTAGAGCATCCGACTTGCAGCCCAAAGGTCTGTGGGTCGACTCCTGGCCGGGTCATGCCAAAGGCTTTAAAAATGGAACCTACTGCCCTTGTGCTTGGTGCTCAGCATAAGCAATGGGGTAGGGAAAACAAGACAGTGAGCCACAACTGGAAAAAAAGGCCAGTTCTCTTTTTTAGTTCCATAAAAGTTATCCTCCTTTTTCATACTGGTAATTCTTTTTGTACCCTTTTGGTACCCTTAAAAAGGTCTGCCTGCAAAAGCTTCTAAAGGGAGAAAGAAGATGCACCAAGTTTATTTTAAAAAACCTGCTAAATCTTTCAGATCTCCTGGTCATTTTGCACACAAGTATCATTCATAATGTTTCTGTACAAAAACGATGAATACCGAAAGTAAACCAAGGACTTATTGCTGCATGACTTTAACAAATAAGTAACAAAAATACTGTCACATGATTGATAAGAGCCATTCTTGAGTGAGGATGACAGGGTACACTAATTCAAATTGGGGGAATGCATTTTACCTTTCAGATATTTCCTATGTAGTGTTACTTTAAATATTTGTAATTATTGTGGAAATCTGTCTCAATACAATATGATTCAATAAATCACATGAAATTTTTTACCGTCATTGTAAAATTCATGCCTGGTAACTAGTTCTATTAGTTTATCTTTAATAAGCAGTATCATGTGTTGAGATAACATGAAACTTGCTTTCAAGGGAAAGAATTAAACAGACCTGTAGTATGAGTACACTGTAATGAGTACATGATTATGAGTATGAGTACACACTTATGAGTATGAGCAACTGTAGTGAGTATGAGTACACTGTAATGAGTATGAGAATTGCAATGAGTATGAGTACATTGCAATGAGTACGAGTTCATTGTAATGAGTATGAGTACATTGCAATGAGTACGAATACATTGTAATGAGTACGAGTATGAGTACAAGTAAATTGTCTCTGGTTGTGAGTACGAGTATGAGTACACATCTTTTTCATGAGTACGAGTACAAATTTTGCATTAGCCCCAATGCATAACTTCCAAAATCTGTGAGTATGAATACAAGTACAAAACCATTCTTAATAGTATGAGTACAGATAATTGTGCAAAACCGTGAGTACAAGTACATACTCACTGCAAGTCTGCAATTAATTTGCAAAATATGGATGATGCTTCAAAAATTGGGTTGAAACTACTTATTCCCAGCTTTAACACATCATTATTCATCTTCACTCACTGAAACTACAGACATCAAGAATCATTCCATGATACATTGGAAATAACATCTAGTGCTCCAGAGGTCACATGATGCCATACACTGTCACTTTAAGAAACCATTTACTAGGTTAATTTCATATTTCTATATAACCACTTGAAAAGAGCAATTACTGGCAAAAATCTCAAGAGTAAAGTCACTTGTTAGAGTCCATATACAGATTGAAATGAGGTGACTCCTAAAAAGCATTTTTCTGCATGAGCAGAAACCTTGCCCAAACTGTAACTCAAATCCGAGAGTACTGTGATCTCTCTCCTGTTGTACAGTAGGTCATGCACTTGCAAAGCAACAATGAATATGCTATAAAAGTGACTCTAAAATTATGCAAACACAACCCACAAGGAAATCATTGCTATGAATTAAGAGATACTATAAATTTGCCTGAGCATAGAAAAGAATTTGTAGGCACATAGTCTGTTTGAAATGTATAAAGGTTTCTGCACCTTTGCAATACTGAAATTAATGACTATTTTTCAAGACTCAAAATTACACCAAGACAGCCATTTTAAAACAAAAGATCAAGTTTTATTGGGAAGAAAAGAAACTGAACCTGGTCTGATGCATTTGCACACTGTGGATACATGAAGCAACAGAACCTTAAAGGCAGTAGGCAGTCGCCCCAAAATTTTCTTTGAAAAATCACCAAACTCTTGCAAATCTCCTCTTATTGCATTGCAAGCAACTCTAAAGATGTTTTGAACACAACTATTACAAACAACGGGTAAAGCAATTAGAAATTCTCCTTGAATTTCACAATTCACTCACAAAAATATTGTCACATGATCAAAATAGGCCAGTCATGAACTAGAGTGACCGGGCATACTCATTCTGATTGGGGTGACTGCATTTTCCCTTTAAATTAAAGTTACAGGATTTGACTTCTCTAGACTACCAATTACGGCAAATGTTTCCATGCACACCAAGCACACAACCAAATTAAGGATCTTCAAGAGTTTTCTCACAATGTGGAAATTAACCCTGCTATAATCAGATGCTAAATTTTGGGGGGTGGGGGCAAATCTTTTGGGCCCTTTTAAAACAATTTTGCTCAAATTTCTACAAATTCTGCCCAAATTTTGGGGTTTTCCAAAATTTTGGGGCACAGTGCCCTTCGTTCCCCTGCCTCAAACATCTCTGACAGCATCGCATTACTTAAAGGTGTGGTGACATGCAAATTTCATAGTTGGATATTTGATGCAGAAACCATTAAAAACCCAGAAAATAGCCACAACTGCCATCAGAATCCATAAAAAATTGACCACTTACAGAGTAACTTCTAGTTTACACTTTTATCATGAATAAACATGAGCTAAATATGCAAATATGTGATGTCAAAAGATAGCCCACCAAATATGGCTGCTATCCTTTGTTTTTTCAGCCTTCACTTCAAGGACATTTGTAGCATATTGGTATCCCCTGAGGGATTCATTATGGAAGTTAAAGAGGGATTTGCATCACCCCAAGTATGACTTTTACTTGGTGGTAAGTCCCACCCATAATTGTCTTTACTGCTTCTCCATCCTTGTGCAGACACAAACATAGTTCACTGCTCAAGGTGAGCATAAAAGACCCCCATGTGTAACCAAAACATTCTCTGTGCATGCTGTGTAATATGAGCTGCTCTGCATCTTTTAAATTTTGTAACTCTGATGTCAATCAAAGAGTAGTCACCAACTGAGACTTTTGCTCACCCCAACTAAAAGTCATACTTGGGGTGATGCAAATCCATCCTTAAACTTGTTTTGTTACAAAATATATTAATATTACTTAGCAAATTGTAAACTATCTGATGAGATATTAAAAGATAGTTTACATAGGGCTAACAGAAGAAATGCTAACTCTGTGCAACACTTCATATCATTATTTTTGCAAAGGCAATGAGTTTAATGATACAGAAATCAACAAACTTTGAAAGGTATGTACCTTGAGAACGTTACACGATTTTGAAATAATTCCAACGAATCTTTCAATGGAGGATTTTATTCTTTAACTGCCAAGTAAAAATGGCTCTTTTTGGTGGTGTGTCACCGTAACTTAAACAATGCACTTGCAATTTTTTATGTGTGCCCACTCTTTCCACATATCTGTTTAATGAATAGAATCATTCCATCAACTTAAAACAAAAATCATCTTTTTTGGAATGCAGCCTCCACCCCTTCTCTGTCTGACCACAAGTTTGAGAATAATTGATCAAAACTTAAGTTCCTTCACATACTGGCTACATCTTTCTAATAAGAGTTTGATGATCACATTTATTGTAAAAGTTCCTGTCTCACAGATTAGTTATGCCATAAACTGATGCAGATTGTTGCCATAGCAACACTGTAGTTATATAGTTAATTTATTTCCTTATAAGACATGGGGAAACTTTTTTGGTTCTTACTTTCATTTTCTGTTATTTACTGGAATAAATTTCAACCCACCGCATGATTTTGCCAATGAATAAATCATGTTGTTGCATGTTCTGCAGTGTACACATCTATGTAAATGGTTAGGTACTGTATATCTTTTTCTGAATATTTCCTACCATCTTGCAGCATGATATTTTATGTATGTGATAACTCTGACTGTCAGGAAACTTTTGCAAGATAACTATCACAAGATCTCATCCAGCATACTCTGTATTTCAAGGTTAGGCCTATTCCTCTGTGATTAATGATCTTCCGCTCCTTAAATTGGTATGACATGTGGGTGTATTAATCTTACTAAACAAAACTAACATGAAAATTTTATCATGGTAGGTGGAGTGGGGATTTTAAGATACCATAAATGGAGAACAAACAAAGCATACTGAAATACTGTACTTTGATCTTAAGCTTAATTATAACTCAACATAAAAACTGCATACACTATCTCTCTGAACAAATCACACTACATTGATCAGTGGTGAATTCGTTACAGCATAAAGTGTTTCCTCACTTAGAAGTGTAGAGATGCAATAACTTCTCTGCCAATTGATCTAAAGAATTACTCGATAAAAAAGCAGATAAAATGGTCTCAAAGGTTTGACTTTGTGGTTTTTAGGGATTGTTTAATTTCTCATTCCTTCATCCTGACAGGACAAGTTGAAATGACTTGACCCATTTTACATCCATTTGCACAGTACTATTAATATTTTTCATTTCACAAACTGTTAATCAAGAGGTTGCATTATTAAAATGTATTTTAGGCCCCCTAAAATGCATTAAATGGCATGGTACCAGATAGATTTTTTTTTTTGAACATGAGGTATTTTGGTTATTAAGCTTTCATGCAATTCCTAGATTTGATTCCCAAGATACCAGAAACTGATGGTGTCACTTTGCCACAACTGAACTTGTAGCAAACAGGTTTGATGGCATGGCTACACAAAAATGACCAATGTTCTGTGATTCGTTTTTTTTTTTTTTTTTATGACCTCGGTTCAGTAAGAATAGCCAGTTTGCCTAAAGAATGTAAAAATTTTGTAAAATTTCAATAGCCAAGCTGTATTGAATGAACTAAGCATTAGATATTGCAGTGTAAAATAGGAAGTACAATGGATGTAAATGAAGACAAAAGAAAACAATGTTTCTCAATGTAACCAATGACATATAACATCTGTTTGCTTCCAGTTAGATTTCGATAGAAACGATGATATCTTCAGACACTATAACTGAATATCAGAAGTGAATGAAAGTTTCATAAAGCAAGTCTGGATACAATAATCTGTAAATATCAACTCACAAATAGTTACAACTGAGGCAATTTTGCACAAACAGAATTTGAAGAAAAATGTCAGAGTCCAATTTCGAAAAAATGCCACCACTAACTGCAGCATGGTCACCTGACTATATGACACGATCGGCAACACAAACAGAGCTATGTAAGTAGAAGAAGCACATTTAATAGTGGAACTAATGTATAAACGCTGAGATAAAGTTGTCTTGGCAACTTCATGAAAAAGCTTACACATCACAATACCCATACAACATACAGAGCACCTACAATTGCCGCCAAAAGTAAATGAAACAAACCCCTTTCCCCCGTTTCAATGTTGTTACACTCAGGTCTGGACAGTTTTCCCAACCAACATTGAAACTGGGGAAAGGGGGAGAGCGGCTAGCGACAGTGGCAGATGAAAAGCTTTGTACCAATTTATATTCTGGCGGGGCTTTGTTTCATTTGTTTTGGCAGAGATTGTAGCATGGACCGTGTTAGAAGCTTCAATTAGGCACTTTGTCGGCCAATATGCACATGTGCATATGTGTGCATGTGTTAGCTTCCCTGCATAAGCCTCATATTTCTTTTTTGTGCAAAACGGACATATTCAGCATGCTGTGTAGAACAGCTGTGTGCACTTGTAGGGATCAGTCAATAACAAGCATGCCTATACTCTGTGTACTGTTCAGTGACCGTGTTACCACGAATGCTAAGCAGTCACCGTGCACCAGCCCACCATTCACAATGTGGTCATACATTAGAAAAATCTGCCCCTTGAAACTGGGCGTCATGACTTGGCCGACAGCGTCACGACTTGGCTGATTTTTTAACAATAGAAAATCGCAAACAACATACTGACCTTGGTATTTCTACCAGCTATTCGCAGCCCGAATAAAGATTAGGAATGTACCTCATTGCTGCAAATATCAAGAAATGATCCTCGTCTGCAATGATAAGCACGCTATTCGTTAATTTCGGAACATTTAGTACCTGTTTGATATGTTTTTTGTCTCAAATATCAATAATTTGACAGATTATTGAATTTTATTTGACAGATCGTTGAATTTTATTCCCTTGCATAACTTCACTAAATCTGAACTGATTTTCAAGGTTTAAAATTAATTTGGTAACTTATTTAGCCAATAATCCGATTCCAGTCACATCATACGTGGAAATACAAATCGATCCTTAAAAATCTATTGAAGGCAGATGCCCAGTGTCTTCAGGTTTACCACAAAAATGCGTTATTACACTGCTGGATTCGGAAACCCAGGTCAAAGTGTAAATGTCCAGAGTTCAAGCCGATGACATCTGTAATGATGATGCGCTGCTCTAGTATCGCAGCATGGCAGTGAATAGTGTGTAATGATGGGTGAGCTACCTAGTAGTTTTATTTACTAACTGTGCTGCCATTGATGTCATGTGACTCGTGAGATCATGCACTCATCATACATTTTTTTCTCTTCGGGATTCAGATGGGGTGTGCCTAGCCTGTGGAGGTAAGTAGGAGCGTAACAGATGTGGTAATTCATATAGTCGTAATCTGATATGCATGACCCTATTTTAGTCCTGAAAACATTTGTCTCATTTCAAGCTGTTTCCAAAGATTATATTTACTGCGAAATTTATTTTGGTCCCGTCACTCCTACTCTAAATAGATACACAAACATTTAACACTTCAAACTGAAAGATAAATTTGTGTCTGGGATGCAATCTTTTAATAAAGAAAAAAAATGTTTTCCTGCATAGGGTATCTAGACAAGACCTTTTTGCTGTCTAATTTTTAAGATCTACAGAACAAAATGTCCAAGCAATGCGCATGTCCTGTATTCTTTAATTTAGATTATACTTCAATCACGTTACATAAAACTCCAAAATTTCATTTCATAATTGTCAAAACATATGGATTATTACATTATAATATACACAGCACCTTGGTCCCCAAGGATCCTTTTGCTTTTAAATGTATATAGTTTCTTTGGAAAAACACATGGCCCAAGAGTATTGATAGGCTATATAACTGTTCGTAAGTTAATCCCAGAGTTAAGCATGTCGATTTTCTAACCAGTGTTTCATAATTTTAAGAAGCAGGTATGATTTCCCAATGGGACTGCCATTCCTAGGTAAGCATAGTTATCTCATGGTCATATAAAAGTTTACAAACAAGTATGGGACTATTGATTTCACACATGCTGCTTTTTCAAGGTCCCATTGACATTTTATACGTCAACATTTTTCATGGGACCTTGTGACACAATATCACAGACCTGTTTGAGATAACAGACTTTAGGATGCTATTAGGTCAAGTACACAATAGGGACTATATATCACTTAAACATGTTTTTTTTCTCTACATACAATCCAGGTGCATAGCTATAGGGGAGGGCCTGGGGGCCCCCAGATGTGTGTTAGGCCACCAAAAAACTGTGACCTTATAAAATGTGTAAGAGTTAAGAAAAACTAAATCTGTAAATCAATGCTGTGACCCCCCTCCCATTTGATACCTAGGACCCCCTGAAAACTTCATGGTAGCTACTCCCCTGACACAATCCCATCAACCTCCCTCTTCTGCTAACAGTGAAACTCTTGTTGAACCTTTTACATCAGTACATGTAATTGTTGCAAATGTATGCCTTAAATTCTAGACTTGTTGAATAAAAACTGAATATTTTTCAACAGAAATTTTTTATGTAAATGAGGTGTTTCAATCTTAATTAGTCGAATAAACAGTTACAGGGTTCTAGCCATGAATGTACACGATCGAATGCCTTCAGGATGTTTTCCAGTATCACCTGGGGCAGGATGTACCGTCTGAAAGTCAAACCCAAGCAAACGACTCAGAGCAGCAGAGACACAGCAGCACTCCCCCAAGCTGGTGGTGGTGGGTGTGTATGAAAGTGAAGTGCTTTGAACAAATATCTTTTTTTAGAAATTTCAGCTTCAGTAATATTTTACTTCATCTAACACTGCAAAAGGTGCCCAATAGCCTATATTAATAAAATGCCTTCTTAAAGGTCTGTGAACATGTAAATGTCATCCCTGCCTGTTTCACGTAACAAGTAGTGTTCGTACCGGGTCCAAAATTCGGAACCGGGTACCCAAAGTCAATGGTCGGTCGGGTACCAGGGTACCTGAAAATATAACTTCTGTTAGGCTTCAAGTTTGTTGTAAAGTCATAATAAGAAATTTTGCTTTGCAATGTGATATAATATAACACCAACATATCTTACGTATGGGCATGACAAGTGTTCTTTATAGGCGTGTGTGTTATAAATTTTGCCAGGGAAAAGTAATGTGTTAGGTGTTCTGTCATGTTCTGTCACACGTGCAATCTATGTTAGTGAACTTTGGATCCGGTAGCAATTTCAGAACCGGGTCCTGACATCGCCGGTCGGGTACCCGGTGCAAACACTACTAAAAAGTATTACAAACTTCAAAACAGCCACAATTCCCATCAAAAACTGACCATTTTGTGAGGCAATAACTGTTTTACATGAACATCATGAATAAACATGAGCTATTTAAATGCAAATTTGTGATTTAGAAAGAAGGACTTGTGACATATGTATGTTATACTTCCTTCATTTCAAGGATAGTTGTAACGCTGGTATGCTGGAGAGTTTTATTTTGGAATTAGTGGTTGATGGGTTGACTAGCCTACTTGCAAAATATCCACATTACATGGCAAACTAGAAACTAGCTGGAAAGTAACTGACAGGTAATTAGGACTAACAAAAGAAGTACAGGTACTGTGGAACACTCCACACCATGACATTTGAATAGCTAATGAGAAATCACAGACAACATGTCAAACTTTGAAGAGGTGTATCTTGACAATAGCGAAAGATATTTAAATAATTCTGATTTTTCATCAAGGGATCTAAATCTCTGGCTGTTGAGTAAAACAGCTGATCTGGGTACATGCTCAAATGCCTTTAATTTCCCTAGTCGCCTTTTCATTATTTTTTTATTATTTTTATTTATTTTTGAAAGTTCTGAGGAATATAAAAGGTCAAGAACCCTTCCTCTCTGCCAAATACTGTACAACTACCACAAGAAACTGTTATAGCAATCTTGTTTAAGTGGTTCTTTATCAAATATTCTGAGTTAAAATTCCCCAAACTGGGTACTAAACATTACAACTGGCTCTAAATGTAAACACTGACACCCAAGCACAGATATTAAAGCACCCAGTTTAACTGATGTAAGTAAACACAAAAATCATATTGTAAATCATTTGGGAAAAACCATGCAACTCTCTTCTTAGTTTTAGATTGTGTTTTAGGATGTTTCCAAACATAAACATGACTCGATCTAAGTAAACCAGTGTTATCACCAAAACTCCTTTGTTTGGGAATCTATGAGCTCTGATACTTACCTCCTATTTACATATGTATACCATTATTGCCTGCAATAACTGTCTGGCAAACCTAATAATGCTGCATTTTGCCAGATAGTTACTGCAGGCAATAATGGTATACATATATAAATAGGAGGTAATGAGGAGCCAAATAGACTTACCTTGCACAAATTAAACAATTTGGTATCAGCTAGATGATTTTAACTATGAGTCATCATAGGTAGAGTATGCTTGTTCAAATTGGGGTTATTGCAAAGAAGCATAGTGATCAATATTGGCACCCAGGAGCAAACTTAAACTACTCAACCTCAACCTCAACCCTCCCCTCCCCACCCCCCACAAACACTGTCAATGTAAAACAACATTAAAAGAACATTAAACCAGGACAAAAATTTAAAAATATGAAATATATATACTTCCTAGTCTTCATGCCGAGATGGGTACAAAGTGGTGGATCTGAGACAGCCCCCTCCCTCAGCCGAAAACCTCCCACAGCAAGGGAAAACCAGAAAGCCAAAAGGCTTTGTGATTCCTTGCCGAAAGGGGGGTGTTTTGTTACAAGAGGTTCATCCATCAAATTTATACTTCTCTACTTCCATCATTTTTTATGATGTGGTCACAATTTCACCCCTGCTCACATCAGCTCATGCCACATGACCTTTGAACCAAAACTTGCATAACCAAAAAAATGAAAAAAAAAAAAAAACAAAAAGAAAGGTTTTCGGACTTCCACCTCTGGTGACCTTGAATGACCTTTGACCTCTGCCAAAAACAATAGGGTTCTCCCCCTTGACATGACAAATCTACATACCAACTATGAAAACCGTCTGTCATTCCTACCTCAAGATATCACGATTACAAGGTTTTGGACTTCCACCTCTGGTGACCTCGAATGACCTTTGACCTCTGCCAAAAACAATAGGGTTCTCCCCATTGACATGACAAATCTACATACCAACTATGAAAAGTGTCAGCCATTCCTACCTCGAGATACCAAGATTACAAGGTTTTTGGACTTTGACCTCTGGTGACCTCGAATGACCTTTGACCTCTGTCAAAAACAATAGGGTTCTTTCTCTCAACATGACATGTCTACATACCAACTATGAAAAGTATCGGTCATTCCTATCTTGAGATATCGCGATTACAAGGTTTTGGGACTCTGACCTCTGGTGACCTCGAATGACCTTTGACCTCTGCCAAAAACAATAGGGTTCTTCCTCTCAACATGTCATGTCTACATACCAACCATGAAAAGTATCGGTCATTCCTATCTCGAGATATTGCGATTACAAGGTTTTTGTACTTTGACCTCTGGCGACCTTGAATGACCTTTGACCTCTGCCAAAAACAATAGGGTTCTTCCTCCTGACATGACATGTCTACATACCAACTATGAAAAGTATCGGTCATTCCTATCTCGAGATATCGCGATTACAAGGTTTTTGGACGTCAACCTCTGGTGACCTCGAATGACCTTGGACCTCTGCCAAAAACAATAGAGTTCTTCCTCTCGACATGACAAATCTACATACCAACTATGAAAAGTGTCAGCCATTCCTACCTCGAGATACCAAGATTACAAGGTTTTTGGACTTTGACCTCTGGTGACCTCGAATGACCTTTGACCTCTGCCAAAAACAATAGGGTTCTTCCTCTTAACATGACATATCTACATACCAACTATGAAAAGTATCGGTCATTCCTATCTTGAGATATCGCGATTACAAGGTTTTGGGACTCTGACCTCTGGTGACCTCGAATGACCTTTGACCTCTGCCAAAAACAATAGGGTTCTTCCTCTCAACATGACATGTCTACATACCAACTATGAAAAGTATCGGTCATTCCTATGTCGAGATATTGCGATTACAAGGTTTTTGGACTTTGACCTCTGGTGACCTCGAATGACCTTTGACCTCTGCCAAAAACAATAGGGTTCTCCCCATTGACATGGCAAATCTACATACCAACTATGAAAAGTATTGGTCATTCCTATCTTGAGATATTGCAATTACAAGGTTTTTGGACTTTGACCTCTGGTGACCTCGAATGACCTTTGACCTCTGCCAAAAACAATAGGGTTCTTTCTCTCAACATGACATGTCTACATACCAACTATGAAAAGTATCGGTCATTCCTATCTCGAGATATTGCGATTACAAGGTTTTTGGACTTTGACCTCTGGTGACCTCAAATGACCTTTGACCTCTGCCAAAAACAATAGGGTTCTTCCTCCTGACATGACATGTCAACATACCAACTATGAAAAGTATCGGTCATTCCTACCTCGAGATATCACGATTACAAGGTTTTTGGACGTCGACCTCTGGTGACCTCGAATGACCTTTGACCTCTGCCAAAAACAATAGGGTTCTTCCTCTTAACATGAAAAACCTACATATCAAATATGAAAAGTATCGGTCATTCCTATCTCGAGATATTGCGATTACAAGGTTTTGGGACTTTGACCTCTGGTGACTTCGAATGACCTTTGACCTCTGCCAAAAACAACAGGGTTCTTCCTCTGAACATGACAAACCTACATACCAAATATGAAAAGTATCGGTCATTCCTATCTTGAGATATCGCGATTACAATGAGTGTCACAAACACATACACACACATACACACACACACGACATCACCATCACATAGATTCCTTGCCTGCCTACGGCAAGGAATCAAAAAACAAAAAAAAAAAATTTCCAGGGAACACTAATGTTCTTTTAGGGCAAAGCTCATGCCACGGTCATGTTTTAGGGACAAAACCTTATGCCCCCACGCAAAATTTTTCTCATATGCCATGGACAGGGGCACATCCCCCACCTCCTTTCACCATGCCACTATGACTGCATGCCCGTGCCCTTTAAATGGCATGGCCAGAACCCAACATTTAATACTGTGGTTACTAACTACAAATCCAACATTCTTCATCAATCTGTGAGATACATGACTAAGAGAAGGAAAGAAATAAGACAAAAATGCAGAGAGGGAATTTTCATCTCAGATGAAACTTAACTTTACTCAGGAAGTAAAATGATAACAGGCCTGATGTGACAAACTTATTCAGTCATACAAGTCTTCCAAATTTAAAAAAAAATGCCGTATTTTTTTACCCCACTTCTATGACTGGAATAAACTATTAGGTCTCTGTAATAGCATTTTGTTTTTTACTTTGACTCAACTTGTGATTTTTCAGTTTTACGACACATCTTAGCTACTTCAGAGACTGGGTAATAAGCCATTCGTTGATAACTCAATCTTTTGATAAGACCGACCTTAATCTTAGCTTCCACAGCCTGAACAATGAACGAAAAGTGAGTAATTGGATAGTCTGTAAGTTTCATCATTACACTAGGCCTGCTAAGAGATTAATTGACTGCAAAGCAGGCCATTCGGTCTCTTTCTAGCTCAACTGGTCTGTACAAGCAAGAGTATGTGAGCAATCATGAACATCTGCTTTGCAGGGTTGGAAATCAAGAGAAAGTTGTCTCTGGTGAATCAATTGTCTCCAGTAAACAGATCAATAGAGAATGTTGGGGTAAGGATGAAGCTAAATTGAGATATCAATACCGACACAATGGTAACAGTGAAGTGAGCTGAGAGTTGATTGTTTCCAGATCCTACAGCGTAAAACAAGATTTTGGACACAGCAATTAGTAACACACAAGAGATGTGTGTCTAAGTTGCTAATGAAGCAATATGACGGAGAATAAGCCATCACGCCTCAAGATGAACGTTAATAAGTGAAATAAGATAATATGCAACATGTGGTACAGTTTCACTATGATTGATTCTGTTTTCTCTATTCCAGGATAATTTAAAATGCCAATCTGCAGTCTAAGAATTAATTATTTGTGAATTCTTAAATGAGGCCTAGGACCTCAACTTCATCGTACCATAACTAAAACACAACAGCCCTGGAAATGAATACTGCAAGCAATGTTCTAGAGCAGATCCAGCAATAGGAGAAAAGGGGCACCGTTTATTAGCAAAATATCACATAAGAGTACCCAAGGTGTGCATACAATTGGGATTCCAATGGGTCCCTCCCCCAGGAAAAATATGGAAAAGAATTCTAAGCCCCCATATGCAACTTCTTGGAGGATTTAGAACCATTGTCACGAAAATGAAATTTTCAGCCTTTTCTTAAGCAATGTACATAAAATACTTCCCAAGTCTGCAAAATAAGACCACATCTTCCTCAATACCTTGTGCTATAACATGAACATATTGCATTGCAAGAGGATTGACCAAGGCATGCAGAGGGGACAGAAAGTTGTAACTACTGTACAGTCGTTATGTTGTGGAATTTCATAAAACTAAAGATTCCAACCTGGAAGAGGTAATGTCATCAATTTACGGATTACAAAAATGATTGATTAGGTAAGTATACACAAAAGATCAGATGAGGGTCAAAAACATGGGAACAAATTTTTCAAATTTTCTCCATTAGGTACTCAGTGATAAGGAATGTTAACAATTTTGCAAATTCAAAAACACGGAAACAGCAGATACTGACACCTTACCTTCTTGTCAGTCACCTTAAAGGAAATACTTTCAATCATTAACGGGGGAGGGGGGAGGAGGGGGAGGAAGGAGGGGGAGGGAGGAGGGGGAGGGAGGGGGCATCTAAAAATGTGCAAGTGTGATAAATGATGACTGTTTGCTGGAAAAGCCAAATTCTGTAGATTTGTCACTGAGTTATTTGATCTAGTCAGGGAGTTGCCTCTAGTCCAAATGGCAGCTCTCTGATCTGGTAAAGGCATTTTCTGGTGGAATAGGAAAGAGTCCTAGGAAAAAATTTGCATCACATGTTCTTCAAAACATGTAGTGATATTTCATTCTTAAGATATCCCTTTTTTAACGGTAAGATGGTAAAAGGGTGATGGAAGTCCCCAGAGGCCCTTTGTCTCGATTGGGCAGAAAATTGGACAGTTAGGTGAGGTCTGGAGTCGGGCAAAAATTACTGCCCTGCCTGAGAAAAACAGTCCCGTATGGCCATGTTGTTCTATCATTTATATTTCTTTCAACCGACCCTACAGTAAGAATGATCCTTTAACAATGGCAATCAGCATCTCAGCAAATCAAAAGTTTAGACCTACTGAAGCATTAATTTTCTCATTTCTAGCTTAATATCCAGGCGCGAATCCAGGTGGGGGCGCACCCGCACCCGCCCCCCCTTTTTTCGATGACCAACGATTTTTTTTTTGCCTCATAGATATGGAAAATATGCTTCCCAGATGCTGGGAAATCTCATCTAAGTGCATCTAGAATTCAGATTTTCTTGGGGGAGGACCCCCAAACCTCCCACCGTGGCTTTGCTCGCTCATCGGCCTTGGGCCGATGTGTGTGTGCCCGCCCTTTCTCAAAATCCTGGATCCGTGCCTGATATCTAACACTGCCTAGTTGATATACAAGTGTAAGACGTGTTATGACATCACTGTATGAGTTGCTATACTGCTAGTGTTATGGGTGCCTGATTCCGAAAACAATAGAGTTGCAGGGAGTTCTAGACTTCTCGTATAAATCTTAACTGCAAATTTAAAGAGCAGAACAATGCAAGTTATTAAAATGTTCCATACAAAGATGCTAAAATGATATCACCAATAGTTCATATAGTTGTGCAAAGCATTTCTAAAAAATTTCTATTTATTCAAAATTAATTATCTTCCCATTGTGACATATGTTATTAAGATGTGGTTTTCATTACTCTCTGCTGAAAACATTTCTGCACTTTTTGAAACCACAAAATTTAATCAAAAGGACGGGTTCTATATCACTTACATCTAAATTAGATAAATGTTTGCCACAACTGTCTCCACAAAAAAATATTAAAGTATTCCAATATGACTCCTAGCACATCTACTACATGTACAGGCAATGATGATCAATTGATATAGTCTTTCTGCGAACAGATGAGAATCATTGTGGTTCATTCTCCGTTACATCATCTCAAATACCTTCAATTGGTAATTTTTCATACCTCATGCCCATAATAAATAAACTGACAAACAATGAACTGGCTTTAGAGTGACTTTTATAAACAGGTCAATTTCTTTTATCATGAATCTCACAGGGTCATTGCAACTCATCCTGACAGATGTGCCTGGACAACTGGTATGTAACAATGAAGCCCCACCTCTCCTAACCCTGTCATGACTAAATATAAAATAAGTCTTTATGTAGTTTTACATATTTTTGTCAGGAAAACAAACAGAGGATAAGACTTTAAATTTGACTGTCGAAACAACAGTAGTACTGTACATATGTCAGAGACATTTTGCTTCCATATTCCTTTTGATACAAATGTTGCTTTGAGCATCACAATTTGCAGAGGTATTGATTTGCAAACTTCTGCTGGGAGTCAATACCCTAATTTGCAGTCTACAAAGGCGACTCAGACTGATTTGATGCTGTATAAAACACCAATAAAATGGCCCTTTGTTCAAGTGTAAGGGTTATGGTAAGCTATTACATGCCTTTGCAATTAGAGTGAATTCAACCTAACTTCCCTCTTCCAAAACCTCCCCCTACCCAGCGCTCACACCAGCGAGATGCACGAAGTTGTCACGGGGAGTCTGGGGCGAACTAGAGACATAATTGTATTTTTTTTTTTTTTTATTCGTAACAATTTTTTCAACTCATCATTTTCTGCTTCCAACTCGTCACTGACGACTTCTCGAGCACTGGCGCGAACGTTGCCCCTACCCCACACCCCCCACAACCCCGCTCCTTTCCTCGATCTGGATTAGCAATTCTACTAAGGAGTAAACCAACAGAGACTGAATCATACCAATGGCCTATGAGTGAAAGGAGACATAGACTTCATGAATAGAAGACAGGGGGCTGGTAAAGTCCTCTTTCCCACCCCTCCCCCCACCATACCCCATACATCATTCATGCAGAATATTTGCTCTAAGCAGTCAAAATATAATCTAATTAGGCAAACCTGCATTAATATGTCAGGTAAACTGCTCACCCACCTCCCCACCCCCCCCCCCTCAATCCCCATAAAAGTAGTCCCACACGATTATAAAGAGAGGTTTTTAATAAAGACAATCCTTTGGACATCTGCATCTCATATGATTGAGGAAATAGTAGATTCACCTCTGTCTGAAGGAGCATTATAAACCAGTTTGAAAAAATTGATCGTGCATGAAAGAGGCAACTTCCTCTTTCAATTTCAGTGGCATATGAGATGCCTCCAGAAATTTACTTTCTTCTTACCAAAATGTATGTCACTTATTAGATGAAACTGTCTTATTAAATCTGCCCCCTAAAATAAAAGAAATTTATTATGTTTTTAAATTGAAAAGTATTGGTACAACACACCAATTTATCCCCATTAATTTTTTTATTTTTATTTATTTATTTATTTTTTTTTGTTTCGTGGCAGTGTCCATCAACATAAAGCTTTTATTGATAAAGTGATAGGTTTGACAATACCCTCGAATTTTACCATTGCCCTTTTTCTTTCCCTTAAGCAATTAACAATGAAAATGGTAAAAATGCACTTACAGTGAAAAGCTGCGTCCAATCCTGCGTCTACCAGAAGGATATAAATTCTTATCCATGGTGAATGAGACGACACATTAAAATTAAAAATCCAAAGGAAACAAAAAACTGTCTGATATGAAGAGATATATGTCACTCAAAGTCAGTTTTGCTTATAATTGTGCTTTGGTCTGGAACTCAGCATCACATCAACCATCGGAAGAAACAGCCTAACCAAACTGATTCCGTCTAAAAGTAAATTAAGATGACATGCCTCTTCCACTTACTCCTCCATCACTAAGCAAAATGTTGTCTGAGGTGAAAATTAATGAAATTTAACACAATCAAAACAAAAACGTGATTGGGTAACAGCCAAGAGTGAAAGACTGGTACCAATCACATACGGCAACCACTAATCGTGTTGTGTCACTCAAGACTGAAACTCTCAGGTACAGCGTTACGAACGATGTAGTAGCTCTAGTACAATTAATCAATTTGCAGACTGCTGATGCAGTTGTGGAGATCACCAAGAACTTTGTTACGTCACTTCACTCAGAAAGAGGATAAACTAACGCTTTGCTCAAGTAGAACATAAGTGTAGGTAAACGTTGAACTAAAGTGGGAAGAGAAAATGCTCTGATTAAACCACGGGACAGTCTTTAGCGTGTTAAAGTACACTGAATGACATAAATGCTTTGGATATAATATCCCTAGATCATGAAGACGAAATCTAATGGAATGCACAGATGTCGCCCAATGTATAAAAAGGTGTTCAAAGGGTTTAAAGATACGTAACAATAAACACATCCTTAAAATGCTTCTGAATCACATACACCCTCTCTGCCATATGTGAAAAATTCTAAGATGATCCATATTCACAAATTTACACCAATATTTATGTTTACTACAAACTAGTGAAAAATATTTCACAATACAGGAAAAAAATTACGGAAAATTCCGCAGTGAACGAAATGAGGGCGAGCGCATAGGTCATGACCCCAAAGTAAGGATAACAGCGCCACATCTGTGCCAATTAACTTTACCAAGTCTAATTTCCCAGGTAGATGGAATGGCTCACATGTGTAACAGATGAGGAAAGTAGGAGTGAGGTAGACTAATTACTTTGCATTAAATTGCATTAAATTATTGACATGGTAGAAATATTTGCTCAAGTTTATTTTGAACAGTTGAATGGCATAAAAGTTAGCACTCTTAAAAATTGATACAAGACTGGTAAATGTGTCTTATTGAAATGACCTATGACCTTCCCTCAGTTATATTCTCTACTTTGAATCTCTTTCCATAACTTATCCCTTTAACTGTATTCTGGAGAATGATAGTGATATGCTGATATTCGTGTAATGTACTGAAAGTGTACTGTGTCTAACGTTACCAACTTTTTAAGTCTTGAAACAAGCATGACAAATGACAGACCATTTTTGAGAAATGTCAGATGGAAATTGTGATATTTCACATGAACGGATGAGGCCTTGTTTACTGGAATGGCACTACATAAAAACCAACCACAATAATTCAAAGCCTGTGCTAGTCTGATGTGGCAATTAATTACAAAAGTTTCATTTATCAAGGCGCCTCAGCACATTTAACCCGTAAAATACATCAATCTAAATGACAATATGTATACCTTTTTTGACAATCCCATTCACTTACATTTTTCACAATTACTTCCCCCATTTTTTAAATGGATGGTTTCTCGTTGCGTTACTTTATAAATATCTCAATAGAATTACTAGAGTCGGGTGGTACACTGAATGTTCCAACATCAGATGCTTGATCATATTAAGAAAAAGTATGTCTGATGAGTATCCACTGCCCGTTTAAAGGGATTACAGCATCAGCTTCTTAGGATGCTTCTTAAGTTTACGCAAAGTGGTGAAAAGGGTAAAGAGGAATCTTCATTTTTAACAATTTAGGTGATTTATTTATAATACATGCCTTTTAGTTTGACAGGAAAGCATTTTTACATCATTCACATGCCTTAGAATGTCACCAAATGAATTTAGACAATTAAGAGTACAATTTTTCTCCTGGAAAGTCCTCAATAACATTTTGCATCTCTACTCTATGCCAGATTTTCCTCAAAATATTCAAGTTGCTTTCTGAAACTGAAAGGTGAAACACTGTTACTTGTTTCTCCACTGCTTTCCTTTCTTTTTTTTTAAAGTATTGTGTTTTTTCATTATTACCAATTTCAGCAGAACTTCCAAACCATAGGATCTCATCTCCACAAAAAAGCCTAATTACTAGACAGGTCCTCCAAACTGCAGTCACTAATTTTGTGCACTTAAAGGGTCTGTGGCATCCCCAAACATATTTTGGAATAGCCGTAGATAGTTTCAGATACAACTGGTAACTGCACTCTGACTGCCATGCATTCAAACAGTAGCACCACTTTGGTTGGTCAGAGATGACTTGTGCTAACAGTTGTATTCTTATGGCCTTGCCGAGCACTTTAAACTATTTAAGTACAGACTGTTGTATAGCTTTGTCTGGGAGGTACACGCCGCTAGAATTCAATAGGCTCGTTTAGCCAAAGTTCCCCGGGAAAAGGCCATTTTCCCGGGTAAAAAACATAGACGTATTATGTCGCCTGATGGCTAAATCCTCCTATTGAATTCTAGCGTCATGAACAAATGTTCTTTTGAAATTGGAGGAGGGCCTAGAAGTAAACTTATGCAGGGGTCAATCGTTATCTTCACCCTACCCCACTGAAGCATTAACCTCTTTTCATCTTTTAAGGAAAAATTAGAAGTTGGAGATTCATCTATGTATCGAAATTGTAAGGTAAAAGGTTTACCAGCCACTATAAATCTTTTTAGCTGAGGATTCATCAAGGCTTCCATTTTCGTTGGGTAGAGATTCACCAAGTCTGCAAATAATTGTTAGTTTAAAATTCACCACTGAATAAAAATTACCTTCTGTTGGCAACTTTATGCAGATACATCCATGGGTGATGAAAGATAGGGGCCTAGGCCAACAACATCAGCACAAGCTAGCAAGCAGCATGCGCTGCGCTGTTGGCAGTGCTCAGGCCAGGCATATGTACACAGGTGCAAATACCATGCCTTCGTTGTCTAACACTAGGCCATACATTCCGTCTTCACATGATATTCGTGAACGCTACGCACGTTCCATGTGTATTAAGTGTACATGCTTACATGCCTTTAGCATAAACTTGCGGATACCTCAAACAACAGACTATCTACAAAAGACAGCACGACAGTCATGACTGATAACAATCTTTGAAAATTTTACCAAAAATTATGCACTATTGCATATTCATGAGACAGCAAAAAATTTTATCAACAGCATTATGGTCACACAGACTGGTGATGTTATCAGCAAAGATATCAAAAAAAAATTATGTGACATGAATATTCCTGAAAATTTTATCACTCCTATAATTTTCTTTTGCCAAAACTGAATCAGGCTGATACCATCAGCAATGATGTTTGAGAGATAATGCAACATGCATATTTAAACATGCTGAGAGAGATTACTTCTATATTTTTCACAGCAGGAAATGTTGGGATTTTTGCTACAAATGAAGTTTATCATAGTTTACTTTAATTAGTTGTATCTTTTAGAAATTATTCAGTATACAGCATGTTTTGTGATAATTAGAAAAGATGGAAGGTAAAAAGGAAAAATCTTCTATCTCTCACTAAATGATACTGGCTGATTTCATCAAGCTTCCCATCTGTGTACTAAGTAAATGTGTTCAGAACTCATTCTCAATGTCTATCTCTGCCAATAGGCCTATAGTTCTTAATTGAAAATAACATCTTTTGAAACAAATCATAGCCTGACAGTGCAGTGGATGAACCACGCACCAAAAAGCATATTTTTAAAGCTCTGAATGTTTCACAGCATTTGATTTTTGGATACATTCCACTCTCTGTCACATACTTTAATTAACTACCTGCCATATGTCACATATTGCAGCCTCTTAGTGTTCTAAAGACGTGTGTATTGACTTACAAAACACTGAAGATAAACCCTTGAAACACTGGATGTGATCCTAACTAATTAATAACTGCTTTCAAACATACAATTGCGTTACTTCCATCCAGGGATGTCAGACAAACCTAAATATTGTCCGCTCTGTTTGGCCTGGAGATGATCACAACACAAATTGAAAAAAGTGCACTTATGCATACCATTTGACATACTACGGTATAAGTACAAAAATATAAAAATTAAAGTGAAAATGAATATATTCTTACTTGTGGCCTTAAATAATGTGAAGGCTAAATACAGAGTTGGTGTTTCAATCTTGGGAAATTAACGCCACGCACTGATTACGAAATGTACCGATTACGAAATTTAAGTTTCTAAAATCTTCAAATGACAGATGCATGGCTGGCCTGAAGTGTTGTTACCTGTGCAGGCTTTAACATGTGGTCTTCTACACAAATCATGCCAGCATTAATTTGTACACTATAGCCTCAATATGCAATACTAATAGATACAATGACTTGGCAATACCAAGTAATTGACAATTAAGAACAAAGATTATCTCCACAGGTTATCTTTGCAAGATTTCAGCCCCCACAAACTTGTGATGTGATAAGGATGGCAAGTTGGTTTTAAACAAAATTTACCAAATATCAAAGCGTACCAGCAATTAATACTTCATTTATGATCCGTAGGTATAATCTTAAAATCGGCAGAGCCAAAAGTGAATTTACTGCTGTTGTATACAGTGACTAATACATGCTTCAATGCACAAAGGTAGTGTGTCACCCAAAAGGTTATTGACCAGCATGCTGAATACCTGATTAAACACAAATTACAATCTATGCATGTATCTTAATTCTCCCACCAAACCTGGTATGTAGACCTATTATCATATGCACAGGTGGGATTACAAAGGAAGGGGGGGGGGGGTTGTTGCCTTTCCCACTTTTTCTCTAGTCTAAACTACCTTTGTCTATCCAATTCCCTACAAGCAATTTAGTTGCTTATGCCATGTCAATATACCACTCTGCTATACTAATTACATAGTAGCCTATAGTTTCTTATGTCATTACACACCGACAAGGCTATAAAGGAGTTGACCCATTGTGACTGTCCCTTTGGTAGTCTGGAAGTCACTTGTATGTAGACTTGCATATTAACATTTTCATGTACATACATACACAACTAGTACTGGGAAATGAGCTAAAATAAAAAAAATTTCTCCAAAGGAACAGAGGGATAGGTTATCCTTTACCAGAGCTCTGCCCTCTTCTTCCCTTCTTCAGACCAAGTGTGTAGCCAAGGGGGTGAAGGGGGAAGCCCCCCTCTCTTGAGCATATTTTTGGTATTTTTAATGTTCATTTTTACAATATTGCTTGTGTTTTTCCCCTATTTATATGTAGTAAATGGCCTTGCACCAACCCATGGTGGTGCAGAGCACTGAGAGTCTGTCTATGGTCTCCACCCCCCCTCCTCACCTTGACAAATTCCTGGCTACGCCCCTGCTGCAGACATTCAATTTTGCCCGTTTTTGGTTTGTTATACTAAACACACAAATTCCAATATGATTTCAAAATTCCTTTGTTACTGGAGTGTTCCCTAAAGGTAGTACAAAGTTTGAACATAGGTGTAGGAAGCTGTTTGACACTGGGTGGAGGGGGCTGAATGTTGTTTTGGACCACCATCCTGGGGGAGGAGTGTTAGAGGAGGGGGAAACCCTCTCCTTTGGGAAGTTTTTGAATATTTAAAGGTCCTTAGATACAATTTGGTTCACATTTTGAGGAAAAGTACTGCAAATTTTTTATATTTTTAAACAGGATCAAAATAAAGCATTTCGTTCTTGGATTGATGGGGTGGGAGCATACTTCCGCCCCACCATGCACATTTTTTTAGTGTAACCACGACAATGTCAATGCTTAGTAAAACGTGCTCAATAATTGTAGTAACTTCTGTTTTGGTGTTCTTATCAAAACAAGTTCTCTGATTCTTTAAGATGTTTTTGTTCTGACCAAATGAAACCAATCTTGATGACTGATACGTCCAATTATATCTTGCACTGTAAATGTCCCAATGCATTTGACAGATCTAAAAGAATTATCTATCAAAAAGCAGCCTGGAATCCTTAGCAGCTACTAGACCATGCTTGCAAAGTCCTCTCATGCGTATTTAAGACTGAGACGAACCAGCATAAAGGTCAGAGAATGACGTTGAACAACTAATCACTATTATGCATGATTAATAATGGTGTTACAATGTGACAAGTCTCATTGGGCCATGAACAATTTAAAATGTGCAGAGTGCTATCAATCAATACCTATCATTCTATCTAGGCAAAGGTGAAGAATAAGCTGTCCAGGGCAGGCGAGCTGGGGTTGAAATTTTGCTCTGCGTTCTATTCCATGAACCCTCTCTATGAACTGCAGTTTATTTCACCAAATATTCTAGTCAATATACCTGCCCACACATTCTAATGAACATCACCATATCTGCTTTCCCCTCTGTACTACTGAGACATTTGCTCTATTTGGTCTACTTTGTTTAACCTAACAAACTCGGAAAAAAAACATTCCAGTCAACCTTTACTTCCCCCAGCATTCTAGTAAACCCCACCCCTTCCCCCTCAACCCCTTACATTTTATTCCCTTTCTTTTTCTTCTTTTTATCCAGATATAGCTTTCAACGATAGGTGAAAGCACTAAATTCCAATAATGAAAAAATTCTACACAGTAAACGACGACTCCAACTGCACATCACCCACCATATCCTCTCACATTCAACCATTTGACCCATTTTTTCATCCTCAATTTACCCAACCTTCAGGATTCTATCCAAAAGTTCATTGGGTTCACAATTTCATGTTGCCTACTACAGGCAATTTACACCAAACTAACGGGTCATTTGCATAATACAATTTTATATTACTGTGGCTTAACAATGCTTCTTAAACCCTTTCCCTCCACCTGCCTGCTAACGGCTTCCCTGCCTCGATTGGCCCCGTTTCGTTGAGCTATCTCATTTTGCTTAGAATATGGTTAGGAATGTCACTTAACTTCTTGATGAATTTAGGACACAAACTTAAAAAGATCAATGTACACTCAACCAGCTTTCTAAACACTTGCTCTGAATACTAGCTTGTTCTTAATTTTCTCCCCAATCACAAGCTCATATATTTCCGAACTTGACGATCAACTTAAAATGGTACACACTATCCATCCACCAACAACCCAAATGTATTTTTGATAATTTCCAAAGCCTAATCTTTATTAAAAGCATCAACTACAGCATGGCACTAAAAATAACTCAAGCTGGTGCACTCTGTTAAAATACATCCAACTGCCAGATTTCTGTTACATTTTGCAAAACAACTGCCTTTCAACCTCTAAAAACCTAATCTTTGTAATAGCTTGAGAAATAGTTTCCAAAATATATTTAATTTTTTGCATACACTCAGCTGGTTTAATTTGAAAGTAGTTTCACTTTCACAACACCTTCCTGTAAACTGTCAGTGCATCCATGTTAACAGGCCACAAAAATTCCAAAACACTGATAAATACATGCTTTCACAGAATACACTGTGACAGCTAGTCAAACACAATCACAACAGCACAGCACAAAAATTATAATTTCCCATAATTCAAAAAAGTAGACAAAAAGCCTGGATCTAAAACTTCTGGGTATGGTATTGTAAAATCTTCCTATCGCTCACTCCACAGGAAAAGTTCATGCATGCAAGAAAATCTGTATCATCTGACATTTCTGTACTCTCCACGAGAATTTTCTGCATATCCCTATAATATCAGACACCAACTCACTGAATGAGGGGGAAACTGAGTGATAGAATGCATAAACATCCATGAAAGACCAAATAAATGAACTCCATAAAAATACAACCTCCTCAAAATTCTTTCCAATTACTTCCAACAAAAGCAAGCCATATTTTCAACTTAAACAACCCCAGGCAATTATGAAATTCTTTGACGATATCATACCTCAAAGCAAAAGTCGAGGAAACTGACAATATATTCATCCTTTCTCAAATCTCAAACGACAGCAACTTAAGTGTAACATGACACTGATCCTTTCGTATCCCGTGTCGTGTAAGCTAAATTTCAAGCAAGCTTTACGTTTATTAGGACATAAAATGTTTAAATTTTCCACCAAATGAATGAAGGCATGGCTACAATTAGCTCCAGTTCCCACTGTGTGAAGTAATAGACGCTATACCACAGGCAAAGCTACCCATTATGTCCAGACAGATTATAGAACACCCTTGTTAAAAATTGATTTGTAGAAAGCTGAAAGGCCGGGTGCTTCAATGTTGAGCCAACAGCACAGCCTGGCCGAGATGTACACAACAGATGGTTAGCTATTGCTGGAGAATTGGAAAATGACTGGGTGCTTGATCACAATAATAGATCAATGAAAGACAAAAGAGGCAGCCAACCTGCTGATTTAAAATACTTGCAAGCAACAGTTATCACTGGGGAATGCAACAGGGACCCAGGGTTTTAGAATACATTTGCAGATATATGGAGGGTAATATGTCACTTGATCATGGCCACAAATACAACTGCACAATAATTAATGTTAATCCTATGAGATCCACTCCTATATGAAGAGAAAATCATTATATGAATGATCGTTAGATTGACGGACATTCATTTTCTTTATCTTGAGCCAAAAATTCACATTTTGTGTCTTTGGCAAACCTCACTCATGTCCACTGCTAACTTCAAATGAATTTCACAGAACAAAAAAAAACTTTCTAAATTGCCATGGAACCAAGAAATGTTGATGTAAAGAGTACTAAAATGATTTTTTGAATTTTGATCAAATTTGGCATTCCCACATAACCTTGCCGAACTTGTATCCATAGACCACATTAGACATGCATCCTCAGGGCTCCGTTTTAACAGTTGTACGGTCGCCCATGGCAACCAAAAGTTGTGATGGACAATCAAAAAATGTTGGGTTGGTTGTCCACTGGAAAACTTAAGTTCATGCAAGAAATTAACAGACTGCTTCTAGGGTTACTGAAAATTCTTTGTGAACTACTCCAGTAAATTTTCTTTTGGAAAACCTTAAAATCGAGGCCTGATGGTGGATGGGAAACTTGACTCTGCCTTTTGAGTCATGACACCTGGCCATAGGCATATGGAAAGACATTTCAGAATGGATTGAAGGTACATACTCTACCTACCCTGACCTTTTCTCAGGTTGGTAATTAAACAATAATAACGTGAACTTTGCCTTAAAAACATTACACTTTTGCCTCGACATCGACAATTTTGTTGCTCAAGAGTCTGTCGACACTCCTTACTCCCTGCCATATTGTATGGCAATGTGCCGGCATGACTGGGAGATGAGAAACATATCTTCTCCCCTTGGATTCAAGTCATACCAACAATATCAAATAGTAACTCTCTTTAAATTTAGACTGAAGGTAGCTCACTGCCTCTCCCCCCCCCCCCCCACCAAAAAAGGGCTAGGAACTAGGGGCTAATTTTGCATCATGATTTCTCTCACTGTCTTGTATGCATACAATTGTTAACAGGTTCTTTTCCAAATAGCAATTACAAAGTATTGTGGGGTAGACTTGGTGTGCATCATTTTTTGCCACAGTAAATTGCCATTGACAAAAACAAGACGTACCAAAACTCTATTGCTATTTGGAAAAGGGATTATTCTCACCTAAGTGTCTGACATAATACATAGATATTACCTCCTAATTCACATGCAAATTAGAGAAAAGAAAATCTTTCTAATCCCCCTAGGCTCCAAATGTCCAAAACGATGTTGCTCATCGTTGCCCTAAAAATGAGATATGTCTTATGTCTAAGGATTAAGAGCTGCCCGGTGGCATTTTTAATTTTTTTTTTTCTTTTTATTACGATGTTCCATTGATTACAACAGTAAGACTTGGTCAAAGACAAAGAAGAAAACAAAATGAATCATGAAACAAAAATTGAGGTATTTTTCACCGGCTTAAAGGTTAACTCTTCAAATCTCAGGCTCCTAGTGTAATTTCTTTGTCTACTTCAATGGCGGCATTTTTCTAGATGGCTTTTGTTGAATACTTGCTCGGTTGTGTCAAACTGTTAACATAGACCATGGTGGGTGTAAATCAAAAAAGGCAGTTGCACCTAGCAAACGTCCCACCAACTTGTGTGAAATTCAGTGAATGCAGTGAAAAAGGGGAGAAAAATTATTCCCTCAGCCCAAACACTGGAGAAGGAAACCACCAACCTGCCCCTGACAACAAGGAGAGGGGGGAAGGTCCGCTCAGGTACTGAAGACCAAGGCCACCCCACAAATGAGATGACTCAAGAAGGAACATGATGGGGGCATGAGACAGTACCTATGCGAAGTTACACTTCAAAGAGGATCACGCAAGGCAAACATCGTTGACCTAGACAGGCTAAGGAAAAAGACAATAAAAAATGCCTTTAGAAAGAAGGGTACTTGTGATCAAGTGGAAGATGGTTGAGGGATGTTTCCCATGAGGGTAGTAGTCCTGAAAGGATGATGGATTTCAGCTTAAATGGAAACTATCTTGATAGTTTTACCAGACGATTGAAAAAAACACGTTAACACGGAAAAGACAAAATGGAGAGGGAAGAGTTAGGCTCTGGGGGCCCTCTGTAGGTTGGGGAACCCACAGGGCTATAGTTTTTGCCAGAAGGTTATTATTGCAGGCAATAATGGTATACATACGTATAAAGGAAGTACAGAGGAGTGAAATAGACTCAAATTTCCCCAACCTTTTCCAACCAAGTTTACATTTAGCCCCTATTCCAATTTGACCAACATTCTGAGCACCTTCCAGAATACTTTTACTTGCCTTAGACCAATTCCCACTACTGCAGATGATATACAGTATAGTAGTTTACTTTACCATGCCTCAACCACCTGAAAAATATCTTACCCCTCTTGAAAAATATATTGCCTTCCTCAAGGACCTTTTCTAGCTATGAGCCTGTTCAACTCCCATCTTACCAACAGTGCTTCTCTATGCCAAGCTATAAATGTGACACAATGAAGCTCCAAAACTCCCTGGTTTGGGAATCCTGATACTATTACCTCCTATTTACACAAGTAATCCCCATTTACCCGAAATGAGACCCTGGTAAACCAATAGCACATTGGAGGGCTCCCTGCAGTAGAGGGTGGCCTCCCTTGTTCTCTTCTGCCTGGTGCTACTGGTTTACCAGGGTCTTTAAAATTGCGGGTAAGTGGGGATAAACAGGAGGCAATAAGGGGCATTAATATAAATTATTCAGTGCTGTTATTAAAGGTAAATGATTATACTGCATGCCCCTCCCCCTCCCTGTAACTAAGTGTGACCAGGGAGCAGCTCCCTGGTGTGACTACATGTTACTGTTACTGTCACATGCTACTGTTACTATGACTGTGATTAAGTCTACGACTGGTACTAATACTTTGTCAGCAGTTCCAACAAAGATCACAGTTTCAAGGGCACAAGTACCATTCTTCTGAAACACTCATTATCTTAGTCAGTTGCTGGTATTTGATAGCAGGTTTTGTTATATAGTCAGTGTATTTAAAACTTCTGTATATACTTGTAAGCTTAACAAAGCTGTCATCATTGCCACTTCAATCAAAGGTCTATTGGAAAGTACCAGTCGTAGACTTAATCACAGTCATAGTAACACGCTGAGCAAATTATGAAATGTCATAGTTTAATTCCTCTCCAAAAAATGTGGAATAAAAATATGCATTGAATATTTATACTGCATCAAAGAATTGTCTTTACACAATCCCGTGACTTCTTTGTGATTTAGAAGTCATTTTTACTAAACAATCCAAAGACTTTTTCTAGTCCACAGAGTAAAAAGTAAATTCTGTAATAGCTACAGTCTTTTCCAGGCCATGGGAACCATATCCAGACCACACTTTCTTTTTCTTTTGGGGGTGGGGGTGGGAGGGGAGGGTGGGAGACAGCCAAGGTAAAATGATGAGTTTTTCATATTGCAGTTGCTGCTAAGACTTAGTACATCACGTCTTTAAATGCTTGCACCATCATTGGGTAAATGCTTGAAGCCTGACTTTGATGCTTCACCCACATGAGTGGCATGATGACCCCTCCATGTTCTGAGGACTCAATGTTTTGACCCCCAAAACTTTAACCATTCACATGCACCTAGCCCTAACCTTACCCTTATCCTAATGCTGACAAATTTGGGGATAATACTTAGGCCTATGGTTCAATATTTATGGCCGCTTCTTTCCTTTTTGATACCCTGGGCAGTATTAATAACATGTTTGTGCTGGAAATATATATCCCCGACAGGCCCTTTTTTGGGTCCCACACTGGAACAGCTAAGTGCGGACATGCCGATGCAGCCTTCTAAAAAACAATCAGTGTCAATCCTGGGAGCGATGATTTTTTTCCAAATTTCATAGTAGTAAAGTCGTGGTAAATAGAATCACACTCCAACTGACATGTACTCCTGAAGCGGTAACTGTGACGTCCCTTCGGCAGTGTACACACACAGTACCTCTCAACCTCCCCAACCCTTAGCTGTGGAAATTGAAAATTGCATTGTTTCCTGCCTTTATGCCTACCTTTTATGTCACTAAGTGCCACAAATTTTCACTTAACATACAAAGTTTCCATTGTATTTACACTTGCATAAAAAGTATTTCAGAAGAAAACTAAAACCATGAGCAGTAGAGTCATATCAATTCCCAGTAACTTTAAATTAACCTAACCTTGCTCATAGTTGAAATAAAGTCTGACAATAAACACACACCATGTACAGACCTCTTGTAAAACACAGAAATACTGTGACATACACATTATTTTGACTAGAACGAAAGAACTGATTGTGCTGTTTACACTTTCAGAGGTACAACTACATGGTCACAAAGAGAGCCACATGCCAATGAGTCAAGCATATGCGCAAGATATTATCAATTATTCAGCAGGTTTAAGGGGCATTGGATATGAATAATTCATGATTTTCCCTGTCCTATGAAAACAAGTTTGCAGCCTACATTTAGCAGACCCTAAATCAAACGTTCTTATGCCGAAAAATATTGACTGACATAATAAGTCCTTTAAAAATTTTATGGGAACTTGTTTTTGACAGTGTTACTTACAAATTATGATCAATTTTTCGTATGGTTTTTGTAGGCAATGAGTTGAAATACAGAATGCATAAAATTCAAGGCAATTAATTTGTCCAAGTTTAGTGCTATTTTTTTTATTGTACTGTATTAGTCCACTCTGTGAAGTGCCGTCTTTGAGTAGAGATCAGGGCTGGAAACATTGTACCTATCATTCAAACCCTTCTAGCTCAAAATTTCAATGGTCATGACTCGGAAATCTGAATCACCATATAAGAGCCCACATTGTGAGCTTATTAACCAGAGGGGTGGTATGTCCAGGTTGAAAACTTCTACAAGGATCTGGAGGGGGGGGGGGGGGGAGTAGCCTAATTTGGTGTGCAAGTCAATGGAGCAATAATTAGTGGTATGCTACCTTACAGGCCAGATCACTGCTGTCAGACATAAGTTCAAGGTCACATTATAAGTTCAGGGGTCATGCATGAAGTAGGACTTAAGTATAACTTTTATAAATCCCTTTTCACGGATGAAAACACCTTCTTGAGTCTCTGGTACTGACAATATTTTGAATAATTATTTTAGTTTGTATAAGATGGATACCAGTGAACATGAAATTCTTTGTCCCCCTATTGAGAGGAGTGACTCCCCCCTCCCCAACAATTGCCACCCACTACACTACACCACATGACAATATAGATATATAGCTAGTATCAAAGAAAAGTGAAATTAAATGCAGGGGAAACTAAAACAAACAGCTTTAAGTTGGCATAATTTGAATATGCTTTGGCACTTAATTGTAACATCAACACTTCCCCATAAATTACAACACATTAATGTCTTCGTAAACATGCAAAAATCAGTTTCACATAGGACTGTGAGTGCACAGTTTCTTAACAGGGGATGCACTTATAAATACAAAATATCTGTCTGAAATGTTTTTGAAGTAAATGTTATGGCAAAGTTCTACAAGTGTGGAGTAGGCCATATGGCTACCTTACAACTTGTGGCCAACAGGAGACGGTGGAAAATTACTTACCAACTCTACAATTTTGGTTTCTATTCCGGTTTTTGCACTGGGACAGTCAGAAAAACATTTGCTCTCACATCAAACCCAACTGAGATCCAATTTGGGGATGTAAACCTTACCATGTAGGATCAAATTCGCAACAAAAATCTCTGGATTATATGAGTGTGAAAACACTGATGTCATTTACACAGGCACATAGCCACGGGGGTACGTGTCCCCCAAAATGTTTCAATGTTTGAAGGAGGAAAAATTTATTACAAGACCAGCCTTTTTGGAATACAAATATAAGAAGGAAAAAATGAAAATCTTGCACCATTTTGCATCTAGTGTCCTTAAAATTGGCAAATATTTTCAAAGGGGAGGGGGTCACCCCTCCCCCAGGCTGGGGGAACTACAACATCTATGTGCCCCACCAAATTGGTTAGTCTGGCTACAATATTGGTTTGCATAACGTACAAGAACAGTAGGCAAAGTGTTGGCAAAGCTTGGTAAACAATATTGTACTAAAAGCAAGCCATCACCACAGCTTTATACTTGGGCAATCTTGTACTGCTTAAGTGTGGTGACTTACTAAAAGAACAACGGCTAATTTTTTTTTAGGTCATTGGTGACTGCTGCAGGTGCTGTTTTTAAAGGGGGGGGGGGACTGTGACAGGACGTAGTGAATTCAGGTCTTCCGGGGTGCAATTTTGGGTGCTATTTTGTCACTTACGAGTGCAAGAAGTGCCTGGACACTGCTTATTTCAAGGCCTGGGGAAGACTGATCTCAAGTCTGTAAATCAGGTTAGGAACTCCTAAGCACTTTACACACTTACCCCTTTGATAGTTACCGATTGAGATGAACAACAGACACACATCAACCCAAGCACATTTTAGGTTTGGGCAAAAACCTTAACTGGAAACTGGTAACTGCACTTTGATTGACATATTTGTATCACACATTAGTGTACTCAGCAGAGAATGGCCTTGGCCAATGAAGTTATCTCTAGGTCTTTGCCTGGGGGTGCTTAAAGACAGATACCCATCACCCCAAGTATGACTTATACTTGGGAGTAAGCAAAAGTCTCAATTGGTCACTACTCTTTGATTGACATCAAAGTAACAAAATTCAAAAGATGCAGAGAAGCTCACATTACACAGCATGTACACGGAGTGTTCTGATTACACATTAGAGCCTTGTATGCTTACCAGGATAACTAGGTTTGTGTCTGCACAAGGAGAAGCTAAAGACAGTTGTGGGTGGGGCTAGAAGTAACCTAGTTGGGAGAATTGGAACTATCTGGGGTTATGAGCACCTGTATTTAAAACTATTTTTTTTTTTTTTTGCCACTGGGGAGGAGCTAAAAGTAATCTGAGCTCTGAAAATTTTAAACATCTGAAATGAGAAAATTGGGCCTCTTAAGAGTAGATTTCCTGAACGTCTCACAATTAAGTGATCTCTCTCTTTCCACTGCTTGACTGATGTTTTTATTTCAAGCCATCAAAGTAACCTCCTGCCAATTTAAAATGACATCTTCATTTTAGTAATTAGCTTTCACAATTATTATTTTCCTATCCACAACCCTGTTAAGATCATGTGGACAGTTTCAACAATCAATTAACCTTCACTAGCAAGAGCGACAGTTTCTATTCATCACACAGTGGAAGTCGTTGCACTGCCCACCTCTGTTGGTGACATACTTATTGAAATCTCCAAGGTAATAGAGATGAACAGCAAAACTTGGCTCAAATATAGTCACATAAGGTATACAATTAGTAGGATTTGTCGGTGAAATAAAAATGCTGCCTTTAACCAGTGACAGTAGCAAATATATGCAACCCTGGAATCTTCCAAGGAAAAACTTAATCTGCATGAGAAATGGATGGAGACACCCAAGACTCTGTCTTGTAATTGTGTCATTTCTCTAAGACTCAAATGGATAGTTGGACGAGGCTTTAATTTTAGTCCTTTCTGAAATGCTCTAAGGGTTCCCGAATTCCCGGGGAGCCAACAGCCTGGAAAAGCAATTAATTATGTAAAAACAAAAAGCAGGTGGGAGCAGAAGAACCTTGGAGGTATATCAAAATAAAATGTCGTTACGAGCTACCGGTAATATATCGTAGGAAGATCACTTTGTCTGTGTGTTTTTTGTTTGCTCAAACTATTGTTGCTCGAGGCGAGTGTAAGTTTGTGTCAAACTAAAAAGCCGGGGAAATTGGATGTGTGCCCCACATATATCACAACAATATTCTGAATCACAAAACTGATTGGTAGATTACGACCTATTTACTAAGGAAAACAGTCGCATGGTTTAAAAATATGTGGCAATTCCCTTGGGATGTTGCGTTGGCTGATATTTTAGGATCGGATAAAACAGGTCACATACAAATGTATTTCCTTGATCTGTTTTTTCTCTGAACAAATAGTGTTTTAATATTCAAACATCCACAAAGGGTCCCCAGCATTTCTTGAAAACAAATTTCCTTGAGTCTTCCCTTGTCATACTCTAGATATCCTGTTTGGTTTGAATGAGAAAACATAAAATAGAATAACCTCTTCGTTGGGGGTCATTCAAATTCCCTAATCTTTACCTAATTTGTGGAACTTTTTGCTGACTTTTCCCTAAATGGAGATCAGAAATTCTTTTTCAAGGTTCACGTTGATTTCCCAGAGTGTATATCTCCTTACAGTAGATGCAACAGGAGCCCCTTCCCTTTTCTTATTGTATAAGCCCTAGGTAGTTTATCTTCCCATGATCAATTAAATTGACAAACAATTCAGCAAGAGAGGTATATATGCATGATAATAGCTCAGCAAAGCTTATAATGAGCCATAAATAACCTAAATGGTAATATTCAAAGACAATTGTTAAACAGGCAAACACAGGTTGAGCACACATAAGTAACATCATCTTTGAATAGTAAAAAGAAATGTATTACACTCAGCTGGCTCATGCGTGAACTTGATGATTTGGACAATAACAGGAGCTCTTGAGAGTTTGGGGGCGAACACCCCTTTTTCGCAGGCCCTTACCCTCTCAAATATTTGTACCATAATTTATACTGCCTGCAACAAGTCAGCATGATATTTTCCATTGCATACACAAATTTTGTCATGCACACTACATATAAAGAGCATTAATTATTGAAACACCTTTCTTTGTGTGTGTGTGTGCTTCGTGCACAATTGTCTGTTTTCCTTCCCAGTACAAAAGAAGGTATGCAAAGCTCAACGTTCATCTGTCTAATGAAACCTAACATTAAAGAGTATATGCAGGTTCATCCTAGATGGATCCCTTTGACGACCTTGGCTTATGCTGTAATTTTTGTTGGTTGATTCCTTGACAATTTAATATTTTATTGCATGTCACTGAAATTTACATTTACTATGTGAAACCCCATTTGTTATTCTCAAGGAATCAATACAAACAAACTTTTTAACGCACTTTGCGCACTACAGTTTCCTTGCTTTTTGTTCATAATTTGCTTCCATGTAGTAAATTGTAAATTTCCTTCCACCTTGCCTACTAACCTAAACATACATAGCTATCCCCACACTGTTTTGTTAATGCTGGAAAAGTCCATCCTAAATTACAGTTATTCTCTTGTTAGTGGCACGATACAATGCATATCCCCGCCCTACCGAGGTGGGTTCTGTTTTTGCTCACCATCAATGCAAATTTCTTCAACAAGTATTTCAAGTTTTTGAAAACCTTCATTGTTCTGTATACGAAGACTATATTTATACCATGGAAGTACTACCTCGGAGGTAGTACTTCCATGTTTATACAAACTACAAACACTAAATCAGTTACTATACTGCCACGGAACAAGCTGGGTCAGTGCGGAAGGAACAGCACTCACTGTAGGCTCACGATGAAAGTGTCCCCTTTGTCATTGTTTCTACAAATGTTTTGCCTTGTTGGACAACATGGTGCTTTCCTGAACACTAAAAATGGTAATTTCTACTACTGCATGAACACACTTGAGTAGATAAAATGAAATAATAATAGCACCATTTTGCATCTAAGCCCCTTCTAAGTGCACAAATTTTCAAAGGTAAGGGCTACACCCAGGCTTCCTCCCAGATCTTCACCAAGGACAGTGGAACAGAATGTCCAACCAGGGAGTTGCTAGTCTTCAAAGTTCATAGGAAAAGTTCCCCCAACCCAAAATATGCTTGCAACAAAATATCAGTATTATATTTCTTTTGGAAGTGTTCTAAATTTCTACAGCATAAGATCTCAAAAATGAAAGACGTTTAGATGCATTAACAAGGTGAGGGAAGGGCCATTTCCTTCAATCTAGGAGCCATTTTGGGTGAAAATTTTCTTAGTATGCTACATGCCACTTCATGGTCGTGATCCACTTACTATCACAAATTCTTCACGAGGCCAATCTGACCATACATTGTCATTTAGTCCCTGCACTTCAAAATACCTTCCTACACCTATGAAGTGTGTCCATAATGCAGAAAACCTAAATCACACCATTTACTTTTTTCATTTTTTTTTTTTTCATTCTCGTAATTTTCAAGGTCAAACAGAGTAGTGACTTTAGCTCTTTTCTGTAGTTTGTGCATTTACTTGTTTGAAAAAGACAAAAGGTATTTTTTTTAACAGATTTGTTCAATGAATAATCTCAAACTTGAGAAAGTCACTGCATAATTGACTTTTAATACAAGAAAAATTTTCAGCTGATTAGAAAGAATCATTAGGGTCATAAAAGAGCTGGTAAAATGGGCAGTTTAGATGCAGATCAATACATCTGTTTAAAAAAGTGATGAAAATACTGATATGACACTATCAAAGCAGAGTGTCACCATTCGGTTGGTGAGTAGCGTACTAGTCACAAACTATTTTCAAAAAAGTCTTCCAGATTGCTAGAAATGACACTTCCTGGCTTTTTAAGCTGCTTTTCATTTAAAGGGAACAAGCAGTCGCCTCAAGTTTATTTTCAAATATCAGCTAAATCTTACAAATCTTCTCCTCTTCCAGTTACAAGTATCTCTTATAATGTTTACAAACAAAAATAAAGGATTAGTAAAGGCAAATCAAGGAGTTACTCTGCTCGAATTTACCAAATATAAAGTGACAAAAGACTTGTCACATGACTGAAATTAAGGAGCCATTCCTGAATTAGGATACCCAGGTATACAGTACTAATTCAAATCGGGGTGACTGCATTTTCCCTTTAAGCATTCTTGACTTGGTGATCTCATGATGTAGAAAAATGTATACCTTCAAAACTGTAAATCAGAAAATAATTATATTTTGTGTAATCAGTGATGAACAAGAGGGAAGAGGCCCATGCAATCAAAATATTTGTAGGGGCATGACCAATGGCCCTCCATGTTACCACCTATACCTAACACCCCCACGTCCCAATACATCCCCCCCCCATGTCCCAACTCATGCACACATCTTAATTATGTCACAATATTTTCACTCCTGATTTGTTTGATGTGGCTTTCCCACCCGGATACTTAATCATCCAAAAATTTCTTCCTCTTGGCAGCTTTTAAAGCCAAGACTGCTAACAGCAACAACCACTTATCTTTTTTGTCAGTGATAACATCTTCTCAGTGCACAAGACAGTAGTCAAGTTAATAAACATGAAGGAAGTGTCTGAGCTCATGCTAACCGTAAACAAATTTGTTACTTTAAGAAGATTATTAAAGCCACTTGGTGTTTATTCACCCAGAGAAACAAACACTAAAGGTGTGAGAAGCTTAAGTATCGGGTTTGATAACCTCACAATAAATTCATGCGGAATAATCCCTTGGATTACTTGTAGTATTCCATACAGACAGGTTAAAGCATTTTAATATTATCAGTATTAAGCACAACCTTGCACTACATCGACTTGCTCTTGGTCATAAAGTTGTTCATGGGTAAAGTCCAGCTGAATTTAATCAGGGAGCTGGAAGACACCCAGCTCCTTGATTTAATCAACTCATAGGCCTAGCATTCATGCCCCAGGAAGGCTACTTCATTGGCCTGCGAAGACTCAGACTTTCTGTAATTCCCCCTTTGTTCATTTCACAAGACTTTGGAATATTTCTTTGGATATGGGGGAAATTCCCTCTGTGAAGAGCTTTCGTGAGAGATTATCTGATTATTATTTATCTAGGTATTAGGCATTCCTAAGCTTGGATTTGTGGTGCACTCACTTCACTGTGTGTGTTTCAGATCTCGAGTCTATACCCACTTACCTGGTACCTTCACTACTGTTTGTACCAAATATGTAATGTAATATTTATGGTCTGAAACATCATGAAATATACTTGTAAAAGAAATAAATGGGTATATGAGAATATCTTTTGCGGGCTTGAAAAGGCCTCCCCTGACTTCAAAAGTTAAAGGTGCAAACAATATGGAAATTGGTGAAAACTTTGTTAAGCAGAGAGCAATAAATGAGTGGAATTGTTTGTCTGAACCTGTACTTCTTGCTCTGAGTATCTGTGGGCTGAGGGTTGTAGAATATGCCCACAGTATTCCTCGCCTGTCGTAAGGGGCGACTAAAGGGAAGGACTTGAACTGTATTTGAAACCGAACTTGAACTTGAACCGTATTTGAAACCATCTTTGAACTTTACCTTTTTATCTGGCTGACGCTGTATAGCACGTTCGTGTTGGTGTGTCATTAAATCCCATCTAACCCAAAACTCCACTGGTTTGGGAGTCTATGAGCTCTGATACTTAGTTAATGGACTTAGCAGATACCAAAAGAAAGTTGTGGAGGCTTCATCTGAGTGGGAAATTCAAAGCATGACATGGTAAAATTTCCACTGCAATTAGCCTTGAAGCTACCTAAGCATCTCAAATCTACTTATCAAGTTAGATTTGTCTAATGTGATCAGCCTCATAATTTTACAGTAACATTGCCTTAATACTGCATTACAATAAAACCCTCCAATAGCTGATCAAATTCATTTCATGAAAATGGACATTGCTTTGGGCTGCTATTAACCTGAACGACTACTTTTGCATTTTGCTTAACAAATGAGAATCTAATGCGTGGTTGGACTGATTACAACTTAATGAAACTTAAACTATCCCTCCACAACTAGAGGCACTGGATGCCACAGACCTCTGTCCATTAGTGTCCTGGACGTGTGTTTTAACTAGACACTACTTTTCATGAATGCATACAGTGACACTAGCACCTGTAATGTTGGAAATTACCCCTGGAAACTATCGAACTGTGTCCACCGGTTATTTGAAAAAAGATATACTTCAAAATCTGCCTTGTTGCATTTAATGAAGATTGTGGTCTGCAAGGGATAAAACCTCCATGGACCAAGTTCAAGACAATTTTTTTAAATCCTTGTTTTTGAGGGATTTTCTCCTGATAACTGCAAATATATGAGGCTGGCCCGAGGGACAGACAGAATAATTGGAACCTTTATTCGTCTTATATCTATTTATGGGGTTCCGAAGAGCAAAATGGTCATGTTATGTAGGGCAATCCGTTCTTTATAAGGGAATATGATATATGGAATCAAATACAAGTTCAAGCACTGTACGACCAAAGTAAGATGCTTTTACAAGGGTTGGGCTTCTATTTCAAATGCCTATGCAATTAGTCTCATAGCAAGGGGGGTTGTCTCTTCAAAGGGCCTTCGGGGGAAGGGGGTTGGTCATGCATTCCAGACTCCCCCTCATTGTAAACTAGCTTATATAAAACATTACATTCTAGCATCTTTTAGCTTACTGAAATTTTTTGCATAACTGTTTAGTTCCATCTCCCATTGAGCAAAACGATTAACACTGGTTCAAAATTTTACAATGCAATGTGCTACAGACACGTTTAGGGAGTATGTGTAAATCTGATCTGCACTGAAATTTTTCACATTGGATGATAACTAAGTCCTCAGAGCAGTACTGTGTGCTGTCTGTTCATAAAACACACAAGCATTTTCAAGTTTACATAAGGAACTGTAAGCCTGTGATCAGGATCTTAAAATGGCCTTCTGCACTTAACGATTATCTCTGCATTTATACACAAGGCTTAGTACTTAAGTTCCTTGTGTCTAGATTCACCTAAGTTTAGACTTTACTTGAAAAGCATTTAATTCTGACATTAAAACTTTAAGATGAGGCTCTAAATGTTTCAAACTCCAATTTATGCACTTTCATTTATAAATTATCAACTGAATAAGTTTAACCATTTTTAAACATAAACATGGTGTTGCTAAGCAACACCTTGTCTTCACTTCCATTTAGAAAGTACATTTGACAAAGTCCCCCATCAAACTGAAGGTAAGAACCTTTTAATGAATCAAGCCGTATTGATGTTTAAACACCTCCAAAGTACAATGCCATGCATGATAAAAACGCTGTTATCATTATGTAATTATATATTATAATCTATCACGCCTACACAACACATGTAAGTAATATGCATAAACACACGCACATATACTGCTCAGGTTACGCATTTAACTCTAAAAGGGGTTATAAAAGGCATCCCCCCAATTAAGCTCACACACAGTTGTTTGGCAAAATAGCTTTGACCAATTGAAAATCAGACTACTGTGGCTCTGTCTTGGAGGTACATACCAGACAGGTGTTTTTGTTTAAACTGGAGGAACTGGGGCTAGCAGTAAACCTTAACTGAGAGAATTTTTACCATCTGGGATGAGATTACAGAGCCTTTAAATGACAAAGGCATTCAAACCAACTTGAATTGGTGTACATCCCAGTATAATAATTTTGGCTGTTACTTGTGATCATATGACAATTCTTTTAAACCTTAACTCTTGAAATCTTGAAGAAAACTCAGTGAGTTTACCTTTACCATTATCTTTTATGTTTCAGAACTATTAAGGGAAACAACATTGAGTTGATATTTCAAAACACCTGTTTTTCAGGCTTCACACTTTCCATGCACAGGCTGACAGACTCAACAGAATCAATACACTCTTTACTAATGTTAATTATAACAGAATTTTTTCCTGCTTTGATAAGAGCAAGTTTTCCTGTTTTCCACAGGTGCACTGCCATGGGGGGGGGGGGGTGGACTGGGGGGGGGGAACAACCCAACCATGATTCAAACTTTTGCAAAAATAAAATGATGCCAAAAATAAAATAATGCCCAACATAACCCATTTCTTATGAAAATATTTAGATATGACTCCTGCCCCCTAACCTGCAATCCTTCAATTAATAGCAAGCAATGCCTTGAGGTGGGCCCCTGGACCAATCATTCTTTGGCAAGGCTTTGCAATCCAGCAGTGCCTCTGGCATGACTTAGTAAATGTGGTACAAACTTCATCTCCCCACCTCCACCCCCGAACCAAATCCTGACTATGTGCCTGCCTGAGATGGCAGTTCATATGGGGGGGGGGGGGTTGTTAGGCATATGGCTGGGGCAATGGGCAAATATCCAGCATGAGGTTCAATAATTGAAACCACAGCTGTGAAAATTAAGTTTGAAGGGGCACAGAAGCATAACCAACAGGGAGAAGGCAGGCTGGAAACCCCCGGTCGTTGTCTTGTCCCAACTTTCCTCAGCTCCCCAAAACATTTATTGCCGGAAAAGTTAAAATACATCTTCATTTACCCCAATGTAAGTATGTTATTTCTCCTAATGTTTTGCTGACATTAATGAGTATGATTCAATAGCCTTACACACCACTCTAAACAAAGGCCCCCTGTGGGCTGGGGGTTGAAGAATATGCCCACTGTATTTCCCGCCTGTCGTAAGAGGCAACTAAAGGGAAGGACTTGAACCGTACTTAAACTTGTCGACACTATATAACACATTAGTGTTGGTGTGTCGTTAAACCTCATCTAACTAAATAACTAAACAAAGATCATGGCATCCATACAGACAAAACTACATGTGTACGTATGTATATCTGCATTCATGTTCGTACTGCATACATACATGCATACTTGAATATTTGTCATGTCACTTGGACAGGCAAGCAGGAAGGAACTAGGGCACCCTCTCTCGGGAGGTTGCCCAAGACCACTGTGCCATTAAAGCTTGCCAGGGACTTAATGAGGGTAAGTGGGGATTACATGTGTAAATAGGAGGTAATGAGGTGCAAAGTAGATTATAGATACACTCATATTCCCCCTTACTCAAACACAGACCCCCCCCCCCGCCTCCCACCTGATGAAAAAGTTCTTTACAAACAGGGGAGGATACAGTAAATGAACTTGACTTCCCGTCCCCAAAATGCCCCCTGTTGCTATGTGCCCGGCCTTATTGTGAAAAACCAAAACAATGGAATGCAACAGAGTGCAATGAAAGTAAAACTCAAGATGCCTGAGGGCACTTAAGTACACCAGCAAATATGCGTGTCTTTATGACGTCAAATAGCAACTCCCTGGACAGAGCAATGATCATCTGCCTTATACTAATTTGAAAGTTGAACATCAAGGGATAAACAGACATGATACATTTTGAGCAATTTTCAAGGAATTTCAATTAAGCTCTTTGGGATTAAATTACTGTATTTTCCTTTGAGATCAGTGGGGAGTTATGAATTTTACTTCAGGTTCTGAAGGAGGGTAAAAAGTATTTCCAAAATCTTCTTAATCAAATGCAAAAATGAAAACAAACAAATATACAAACTTACCTGTTTCCACGGAAACAAGATGCATGGAATATATTTCCACTAACAGACAGAAGGTCCATGGCCCTGACTTTATATCCACAATCTAAGCACTGGCCTACAACAGCGTAATGTCCGTGCTTCCGATTCACATGCGCACTGTCACTTTTACTTCTCCTTCGAGCTTGGGGTTCCATTCCTAATAAAGGCTCTGTCTGACTTGGAGATGTAGCGGAAAACATTCTACGGAGGTTTAAGAAAGGCTGTTTGGAGGATGGTCTGGAGAGCTGAGTTTTAATTCTTGTCCTCGACCTCTTGCTGTTCCAGGGAGGACTTGGCACTTCGTCTGACATGCTTCGATTGGACGAGTTTTCCTTGAGCCCAAAGCTCTGACAATCTTGATCCTCGACTTCAAGATAAGCAATATCTTTTAGTTGTCTCATATGAGAAGCAACTTCCCAATTCCGCTGAGGTGAGGAGGTACCACTTTTCCTGTACCTCCGTTTCCAGGAAGTTTCGCCATTGCTTCCTCTCGATGGGGACTTATTTAATTCTTCCTCCTCGTCAAACCATTGAACCTCTCCTTCCATCTGGCCATATTTTGAGAAAAATTTTCTGAACCAACTGGGGGAGCTCTCATTATCTTTGACAAATGCAAGCTTTGTTTTTTTATCTTCTTCATCAAAAAACGTCAACTGGTTACTGAAATTGACATGTTTTTTAGACGGTGAGACATTTCTCCTGGGGCTAGATGCGCAATCTCCTAATGACGCAGATTTCTGTGTATTGATGAATAATTTGGCTTCCTGTCGACGACTTGTTACAGGACTGGATGAAGGGGATACATTTTTGTTATGCACACCCAGGAATGTCTTCAAATCCTTATGCTTGCAAAACACGTCATCATCCAACTCAAGCTCCGAGAGTTCAAAGTTTTGTTGTTCTCTTTTTAAAAGAAGTTGTTCTTGAGCACTGAGTTTTTCTGGAGATGTAGTTGCACTTAAAATCAGGTTATCTGTACTGTTGGAAAACCCTCCAGATCCTTGGAAATCTTTACTTTTTTGACCTTTTTTAAACCTCCACTTGGGTAACCTGAGAGGTGACAGGGACACAGTGCCAACAGTGTGGCATCGTTTCCTCATCACTGGAGGAGAAAAATCTCCATCACCCAGCCGATCCATTGAGCCACTGAATTCACGTCCAGGTTTTCGACCTAACTTTGGAGTGAACCTTCTGATCCTACTATTTCCTGACAAACTAGTACTCAAAAGATTTGACTCTGACTTTGATTCAAAGAGCATAGTATCTGTTCTGCTAAGTCTTTTTTTCTCGACAGTAAGGAAGTCTCTGCGATTATCCTCTGTAAGAACCGGACTTCTTTTCCCGCTGATCGTGTTACCGTTGTCATCTTGTGATATTTCCAGCGGTTCAACATCCACATGGTCTTTCAAACTGATATTAGAACCATCCAATTTTAAGTTGTTGTTTGACGAGTCTAGATCTTTTACTACGTTAGTTCCTGCAATGTCCCTGACACCTTCCGTTGTTGACTGATTTCCTACATTCTCATACTGACTCAAGTGTGATTCCTGAACACTTACACTTCCATCCGTGATATCTGCTTCTGTTGTAACTGAGTGGTCTTCACGTCTATGCTGTAAATCTAATCCTTCATCTGCATCTATACCAGCACAATTGTCATTACTCCGTTGTTGCTTTCGTTCAAACAATGCGCCTGCTTCTACACACACTGATCCTTCACAAGTTGCTGGGCCTTTTTCATGACTCAGGCCATTAGAAGTGACTTCTTCTATCACATTAGCTGGTTGCTCATCTTGAGTTTGAGATTTGGCCCTACCACTAAGAACAAATGAAGTTCCAACAGAAGGAATGAAAGAATTGAAAGCATTTTGTGAATCGTTCCCATCTCCTGGTGACGCATTCATAACGGGAGTATCCTGTTCGCTTTTCTTGGTTATCACACTAATATTTCCATTTTCCACGTTATCTTCCACACCATTTGCTACTTTTAGTGGATTTCCCTCTCTACTCATTTTCATTTTTCCTGTCTTTAAATTTCTTAATCTTCCAGGCGAGACAGGCTCTGCCTTGGACATTTCATTAACCACATCAAATCTGTCGCCAAAAAATGCACCCCTTCTATCCCTTACCTGTGTTAACTGACTCGAAGCCAAACCAGTCTGAGGTTGGCCCTCCTTGGTGTGACCACGTCTTAGCTGAGGACTCGAGGATTTGGTAGCTGAGTAATTACGTAGGATGGGGGCACTATTCTGTCTTGTAAAAAGCCGCTTTTTGGGAAAGCTATCATAATCACTTCCAACTCCCAAAGGACCCTTGTTATCACTAAGACTTTGTCTGCTAGAATTCAAGGGACTTTGATGGAGCTGATTTTTTTGTCCTTCAGACAAACTTCGGATGTATGAACCAGGTTTGTTGAGGCACTCTGCTGACACTTTCCGCCTGTTTTGCTCTTCCAAGCACTTTGCCTTAGTAGCATCTGCCACAGCATCAGCAAAACTGAGAATGGGTGTCTTCCGTTCCTTGGGAACCGAGATGCTTCTGGCTACCATCCGTCTGGGACCATTGTAGGGTTTTTTGGTAGATGTCATGGGAGCCCCAGGAATGGTGACTGCTGGAACCACCTGACCATTCTTGAGACCCTCCTGTTTTGGAGACAGTGCCAAAATATTTGACTCTTTTGTGGATACACTGAAGCCATTAATCACGCTCATAATGGTCAAAACATCTACTGCTAACGTGACACTAGGTAGGGCACTCTTCTATCGAAGATACGTCCTGCGACGGAAAATAACTTCATCAAGTCACCTCAGAAAAGTGATGACAGCTTCCCTTACTAACATGTCTCTGTCCCTCTTATAATCTTCAAGTCATCTGTAATGAGAAAAATAAAGAAATATTAAATGCCATTTTTCTCCACAACCTGGTTGTTTTTTTTTTTCGTCTTTCTAGGTTTCTGTAAAATTACAGTTTAGTAGAGCTCAAATGATTAATAAACAGGGTGAGCACTTTTGCATTTTTTTTTCTTTTTTTTTTAGCTAACAGAGAGTAAAACTGAAAGGGAAATAACTATATTTGAATCAAAATCACATGTCACAGACAGATAAAGGCTGTCATTATTAAACCATTCAGTTCCACCAATAATTAAACTCTGGCAGTAGTTTTCTTCTGGAATATATTATGCATCACAAGTGTAATGACTTTTACATAATATGGAAATGTACAAGTTTGGGCATAAGCATCGAACGCTATTCACATCTGGGTGGCTGAATATTGTTTTTGACTGCTGTCTTGGGGGTGGGATGTCATGAGGGGTGGTCCCCATCCCCTTTGGGGAATTTTGGAATATTTGAGGGTCCTTAGATGCAATTTTGTGTAAATTTTAAGGAAAATTGCTGCAAACTGTGACATTTTTTACGGAGGGAAAAAATAATGGGTTTTGACCTTGAATTGTGGGGGGTGCTGGAAGCATACTACTGCCCTGCTTCAACTTTTGCCCCAGCCCCCCCCCCCTGCTTTCCACACCTATAAGTTTGGATGAAACAATTATTTATAAGCAACAGGTTAATTTCTTCCTGTGATTTCTTTAAATTGACTATCAGTCTACTTCTATACATCGTTATAGGTATGAAGATTTCCGTATCACGAATGTTATAATTCCCTTTAATAGAACTGAAAGGATACTACTAGCCACAGAGTAAGATAGTAGATAACTGGAGGTCCTTTATTGATTCAGCAATGTAGAACACACAAAATCCAGACCATACTGAGTTTTTTTCTAAAAAAGAAATGTGTCAGTTTTATACAACTGCATGATGTTCTAGGCTGTATGCAATTGAGCTCAGGTGGACATAGAATCATTTTTTGTGCAAGGGGGCAGGGGGTAGGAGACAGGGATTGGCATCCCTCCCTCTTGGCTATTTGCCTGTTTGAGTTGCAGTATGAGTATGAGCAAATTTTTTAAGTATATGCGTTTTTTTTCTCTTCGTAAGTGTACCTGTCTTTTGAAGGGAGTGATAGCCCTTGTCATTTGATTGAGTACACAATAATATGTTCTATAAGAGGACCAGTCCTTCAGTAGGCCTACACCTGTAATATAACATAAGGAAGGTTGTTTCACCTTAAAACATTGGTAATTCTCCTAAAAGATGTGTTTGCATTTGTTCAAGATCAAGAATATTCACAGGAAAATTAGAACAATAGGCAATGTCCAGGTGTGCAGACTGGATGGACATTATGTTTATTCGCAAACAGTGGATCAACACTTAAATATGGAATGCCAAACAAGTCATAATGGTTGCACATGACATCAATAAGAAACTCCCCTCCCCTTCCCCCTTCCCTTCCCCTCCCCCTCCCTTCCCCTCCCCTTCCCTTCCCCTCCCCTTCCCTTTCCCTCCCTTCCCCTCCCCTTTCCCCTTCCCCTTCCCCTCCCCTTCCCCCTTCCCCCTCCCCCTTCCCCTCCCCAAACATTATTCTCAAAGGAGTTCTGCTCCCCAAAGGAGCTACATCCCCAGGGGACAACAAACTTAACTGACCAACCTCTTGACCCTCAGACCTCTACATTACGGGTCCGTCATGCAAAGTCACGTTCTATACCGACTGAAAAGAACACATACTACACTTAGCCAAAAGGCTGACAACTCTGTTTCCTCATGGAAATTCTGGAGTACTAACTCTAAGGTATGCTGTGACATGTAGGCTACACTAACTCATGCATATACCTTTAGCTCATCTGAACATATCTTTTTTCAATCAGAAAGGTGCAAAAGTGAAAGCATCCTGTAGTTTCAATTTGCCCACATTTTATGTCAAAGTGCAGTCATTGATTGTAAATTCTACATGCCACAAAACAAAAGCATATTTGGGGTGATAAGTGATCTGCCTCTAAAAGGCACACATAGGATCAGCTCTCTCAGAAACTCAAAATAGTGGTGGCGCTATAACAGAATCACTAACACTTTTAGAATATAGTCGATGACACAAGAGAAGCATTACTTCAGGAAAATGTCACAACAGCTTACAAGCTTTGAAATTTTAAAATTAATTGTTGCATTCAAAAATTGACTGCTACATGTATTTGCTGAATTTTCTTTTTCTTTCCTGTTCATAGGTCAAAGTGCTGGGCAAGCTGCTTTGACAGTAGCACTACCAAGGGGTGCCACAGGGAGGCTTCTCCCTTGTCAATGCCTCCCCCATTGCCCTGAGGCTACTCATGTACAAAGGTATACTTTACAGTTTACAAGGGCAATGTGCACTCACAAAAAATCTGCTGTTCCATTTTTCAAAAAATCCCCCCCCCCCCCCTTCAATTTTGAAATCCTGACAGGGGCACTGTTGAACTGTGCTTTAAACAGTTGTAAGTTCAACAGAGAGCTCAATACTGGTGTGAAGGGAGGATGGATGCTGGGAGAACAGGACTAATGTTGGCTAATGAGTTCTTCCTTGAAGAAATATTGCTTTCAAAACTGCAAAGTGACCATACCTTCTCTCTCAACCCAGCTTTAGGGATCCTGCAAAGTATGTCACAATGAAATTTTGACATAAACAGAACTCTTGAGGATTTATGGGAAATACTGTATTTTAGCTCACAATACTCAGAGATGCCAACAATTACGATTTTGCCGTAATGATTACGATTTTTACACTGGTATTACGCCATTACGATGATGTGCCAAAATGTTCCGATTTGCGTACCATAAGGTGTGTTAATATCCTTACAGGCTTTCATTAATAATCCTTGTTCATGTATTTACGTTTCGCAAGTAAAACAAGGAGTGTTTAAAATGTATAATAAAAAACCCGGTTGGAGATCAAAAAAGAAAGATTAAAAAGACAGAAATCCACTCATTGATTCGCGTTATGTGATGTAAGGAGTTGCCGTACGGACATATCTTCGAATCGCATACGTACAATGCGTCATTCATGTGCGTAAAAGTTAGCAAAACGAAACACGTGTGCAGCATAGGCTGTAGAATACATGCACAACATACGTTAGGATATGTAGTGCAACTGTGCAATGTCCGTTTCCGTGTACTGCAGTTTGGTGTCTTTGGTCTTTGGCTGGCGTACGTAAAATCGCCGTTCTACTGTACAATTATTTTTCATACACTATACTGTACAGTGTGTGCTATGTGCTATGTTATGCCGTATCAAATCATACATGGACACGTGTACGGAGTGAGATCCGTTGCAACAAGATGAATAGCCTGGGTTTAGGTATCCGCATAACTTTTTAATGTCTGTGTGTATTATGGATACTTTTCAGAAGAGTTATATGAAAGAAATTAAGGGAGATTGAAACACATCATTGCGGTTACTTTTGCGCAAGGCCGTGGTAACGATCGGCCGAGAAAATTGTCAAGACCCAGAAAGAGTTACGTACAGCCTAGACAATCGTTGCAAGTAAGGGCTGTTACGTTATAGTTTGTAAAGGACTGGATTACCGTACCGCGCGGCTCAGAATTTGAGCTAGGATTGAAGTACAGGCTGACTTATTTATTCCCGATTTTAACGATGGTTTTGTTTGACATTTTTTATGTGAACAATAAGTCATAAAATCAGTTTGTATCAAAATATGACTATGTAACCGTAAATGAATTTTTAATATGTACTACAGACTTCTGAATTTGCATTTTGGGATATAAGCTGTGGGACTTGTATTGTCACGGCGTTAGGCTGCTAAACGTTACACAGACTGATTGCGCAATTCTGGGGAATTCCCGCACGGGAACAAAAGTGTTAACACATCTGTGTGAGCAACTGTATTACAAACACTGTAAAAAATGTCTACAGACGTCCGTTGGATTACAGAACAAAAAATAAAGAAATACAAAGAGGAAACGGAAAAAGTGCTGTCACTTTGTTGCAACAAATTGACAGCACTTTTTGCGTTTTCTTTATGTATTTCTTTGTTTTTTGTTCTGTAAATCTACAGAAATTTTTTACAGTGAAGGATCACTTTGGGCAACACATCCATATACCCATAAGGGTAGGGTCTGCAGGGGATTTCCCTTTAAAAATTTTGAAGTGCATATAAATAGGGCAAGCCTGTCCAAATAATCTGCCCAAATTTGGCCTAAATGACTGCCAAACTTAACTTGAAAATGGAAATTCTTCAACACAAAATAAGACAGTGCAAAATGGGCAAAAGATTGCACCATTTTGCATCTAAGCCCCCTTCATATAAGCAAAATTTTGCAAAGGGGAGGGGAACACCCCTCCCCTTAGACCCCTCCCACGGCAATCATTAATGGCGTACGTTATTTAAAAAACATTACTATTTCTCTATGACAAATGTTGGCATCTCTGCAATACTGTGTATTGCATGACCATCTGTTAGGAAAAAAGAACATTACCTCCAACTCACTATGGTACCCCCCTTACTTCTGGTGCTTGAATAAAACTGGGTAGACACACAGAGAATTGCAGTTTTGGTGCCTCTCGGTCTTACAAAGTGTTGTCTCCAATCCCACTCACCTATCCCTCTCGCAACTGCTTTCTTCAAAACTTTCCAAACCATTCCCTGTAATCTGTTTCCCTAGAGGTTGTGAAAGTTCTTTGTCTTTTGTGCCATACCTTACCAAATGGGTGTTGTTGCAGGGTATTAGGAAATGTGGGAGCAATTTAAAGGGAGAAAGCAGTGGCCCCAAGTTTATTTTCAAAAATCTGCTAAATCTTACAGGTCTGATTTCGCTCACAAGTATCTGTCATAATGTTTCTGTATAAAAACATTGAATATTGAAAGTAAACCAAGAATTTATTCTGCATGAATTTAACAAACAAGTAACAAAAATATTGTCACATGATTGATCGGAGCCATTGTTGAATAAGGATGGTGGGGTACACTAATTCAAATGGGGGGGGGAGAGCATTTTCCCTTTAATTTGCTTGTGGCCATATTGACGCATAGTGACTGTGTATAAGCCTTATTGGGAACACAACTGACTGTACGAGTCAGAGTGAAGCCAACCAGAGTGAAGCTTTATTGTTTGAATGAATGCCAATCAAAGTGCAGTAAAAGAGCAGGTTTTCTTTGAGGTCTAGCAATAGTGCAAAGACTTGGGCTGTACAAATGGTCCATATGAGATACAACTTTAAGAGTTGGCACATTTTTCTGAGACCACAATTCAAACCCTCCTAAGCACTTTGCAATGACCAGTATAAACCTTTCCCAAGCACACAGATTTTGACAGCATTTCAAACAAATATCCAAGTTTTTAGAAATAAGTGAGATGGTTAAAAAAAAAAGAACACCACAACACTCTGAGAAAAGTATTCAAGTAAGGTAAATTCAAGTACTTTTCTATGATACTTCTTTATAGTAACAAATTTCAAGCACTAGCAAGGCCTTGAAAATGACCCATTCAAGTTCAGTCTCAATCAAAGCCAAGGAATTCAAATTGACTCATTCAAATTCAGCCACTATCAACGCCTTGAAAATGACCAACTTATTTTAAGTTTAAGCAGTGTTGAAGGATTTCAATTAAAGGCTGCCACACAAACCTTAAAATTTTAGAAATGAATTGTAAGGATAGGTCATCTGCCACTCCTACCCACCCCCCCCCCCCCCACAAATACACTCCTCTCCAAACCCCTCTCCCCACCCACACACAAGTACACGTAAATAACTGTGCCCTTTACGGCAGTCAAATTGGTAATTTTACAGGAAAGTGTGCCTTTCTTCAAGTTTGACAGATGATTTATAATAAGCTGCTACATTTTTAGACACTGCCATCATTTTTAGACACTGCCATCATCTTCACACACACAAAACTTCAAAATAGAGGGGGCAATTCAATAATTGTAGTGCAGCAGCACAGTCATTCTGGTACGAAAGGTTGCCACAATACTGGTTTTGAACTATTTGGTTTCATCTTTTGTAAATCAAATTCTGTGTTTGTAGAATTTTATTTAATAAACAAGCTGACAGAAATCATTTAGACAGGCCTTGAGCTTTAGATTTTCCAGGTGTGCTACAAATCACACTCCTCAAGAAATAAAGGAGTGTGGTAGGTGTGCTGTTTTATTAAACTTTAACAGATTTACCTGAGTTCCCATTCTTTATCTAGGTGTACAAAGGAAAAAAATTGCACTTCTCACAGTGATTTGAGGCGAGTGATGGTGTACAGTCGCACTCACATGCCTCAAATTCAACGCGTGTTTAGAAGTATCTGGAAGTACTGACCTTTCCCTGCCACTCAAATTTTTCAAAGTGGACATAATTGTATTGAGCCAGGTGGATGCAGGTTTATAATGAATTCTAAAAATACAGAGCGGTTTAGCAATATACACTGGCTTAATGTTGCCAAAGGCTACGTATTTTCCAAGTATTTGGGGGTTGTGGGAAAAACCCCTTCTAAAACAAGGTCCTCTGAACAAATGAAACAGACTATTCACAGTTTCACTAGGCAGAAATATAGTATGCTAACTACTGGGGATACATAATACCTTGCAATGGAAGGAAGTGATGGGGTCAATAACTTGTTACTGGTTATCATAACACTCCCACGTTTCTTGCAGACCTATGTAGCCAAGTGCTGAGATTTGAAGAGAGGTTTAGCAATATATACTGGCTTAGTGTTGCCAAAGGCTTGACATTTTCCAAGTATTTTGGGGTTGTGTCAAAGGGGTCTAGACAGTGTAGTGAAGTTTATGTTTGGGGGGATACTATGCAACTATCACTAGCACCACTAGCCAGTAAAATCCTTGCATAACTTTTGGTAGTATGATGCCTCCCCCACCCATGCTCCCCACTCTCCCTCCTCCCCTACCCCCTTAGACATGGGGCTGCAAATTTTCTGTGATCATGATGAAATAATGCTAGGTCAAAGGTTAAATTCATTAACCTTCATGACAGGTTGAGCCCACAGAACCTGTGGACATGGCTGAATTGTTTGTCTTCCTCACTTGATGCTTATTCATGCTGAATCAATTTGAGGCTGACTAACCGCAAGTCTTCAAACACAGGCTTTGTAGCGCTTGCGCTTACTCCCTACACTAACCTCGTTTGTTTGAACAGGAAACTAACAGAAGTTGATTAGCTGCTTACTTTTAAAAGCAAGCTTTTGTTGTTACAAGTTGTGTTTTAAAATCATTGTTTTGTGTTAGCTTACCTTTGCGTTCTATCAACAAGTTGTTCGTTGAATTGAACGACTTATTAGGTTTTAAACAGACCTAAATACAAAACAGTAGGCTACTATAATAATAAGCAGTGTTTAATTCTATCTCACTAGAGATAGTTTAATTCTATCTCAAGGACCGTTCAAGTTGTACGGTCCTTTCCTGCACTGCATTTATGTAACCGTAGAATCACCCTTTTATGTTATGCTTCGGAATATAACCAGATAAGCCTGATAAGACGAAAGACAAGCTCACTAGACACGCTGCCAGCTATCCCATACTTTCAGTCCCGTTTACAGCGATATCTAAATGGGTGTTGCCAGCCTAGTTCACCAGCGTTTTGGTGCGGCAAAAGTTGTCATTAAATGTCAACGGATGCGGTGTAAATAGAGTGAAAAATTTAAAACATTATACAAAACAGGCCGGGATTTATTTTAATCTATGATTACAGTTGTTAAGGCAGTCATCTGACATGAAAAACCAGGAGGATAGGAATAAAATTTACTGAGGGGAAACTTGAAAGTCAACGGGAGCATTGCTAAAAAAGGGTGAGGAGGATATCCCCCTAGCCCTCGGCAGTTCCACCTGTGTAATATCCAGTCCGGTAGTCAGACAAGGTACTGAAATTGGAGGCGAGATGGCCTCCAGGGCTAGGGCGAAAATATTTATAAGGGGTGCGAGTATACTAATACGCATTAAGGTAACGATAAATTTATTTAATAGAAAGAGTGACAATGTTTTTTACTGGGGATCACTGCTACCTGGCTACGGGCTCGGTAATATCTCCTTAACCCCCACCCGGCCACGTCCTACCACACCCCCGGCGGCCATCAAGCTGCCCTCAGAATGATTTATGCATTACTCAGAATTCTCAATCATTACTAAGAACAGAGGCAGATTGGCCGTTGCCGCGGGGAGTGGCGATCACCTTCCAGTTCGCTCGGGTTTAGGGCCATTTGTGATCAGTTTCTGAAAAAACCAGCCTGTCCGTCACTATCACTGCCCCTTTACTTTTTCCGAAGCCTCTCAAAGAGCAAATCCACCCTTGTATCATAATGGCTCTAGAAGTATGCCTCTAGTATAGCAATCATAATTTTTAAACGCATTTATTGAGAATAGCGCGACGGGGCTCGGCACTGGGGTTCCAGAGATTGATTATAAAGTCTTGCAATCATCCGTAATTTTTACACGTTGTAGACCACTTAAATTTTTCAAATCGTTTTACGTAGGACTTACTGCACCTACCAATGTTTGCTATTAGTACAAATAATATAAAATTTACATAAAAAGAAAACAACCCGGGACCAAAAAGCATCGTTGTCAGAAAGGAACGTTAGTTTAGGTAAAAAATTCTGAAAAAAAAACACCCCAGACTCCTAGACACTTGCGTGAATCCAAACAGAAACAATCCTTAATCATTCAAACCCTTTCAATGTGTACACGTTGGAATAACACAGTCTCACTCTACTTGAGACTGGCTGTTTCACCTGTGCGAGTGAACCGCGACTTTGTTGCCAGATAAAAACATTGTGTGTGCTGCTACTTGCGTAATTAATTAAATGCTCTCAGGTTTTTAAATGATAGCAATGAAAAAGCTTAAGCATGTTACATAAAACAATGAGTTTCAATTACTCTGCAGTTTTATGCAGCTGAGAAAAAACGTTTATGTTTAAAATAAACTACCAAAGGACCTTACAGACAGAGCCGATATCCGAGTTGGGCCTCGACCTAGTGCCTTTTCTGTGGAAGCAAACACGTACAGAAGGATTAGCCGGATGTTTATTGAGAAACCGTTCAAACGGGGAGGAAGTCCATGGCTGTTGAAAGCACCCCAGTTTTACTATTTCAGCCGATACTGCTTCAATTTTTACGTTTAAAACATCGTTTTAGGACACTTAGCAAGAAACGTATGGTACTGAAACGAGAAAAAGACAAAAATTAAAGCTGGAGGAGATCTACAGGGCTAAATTTTCTTCCAGTTCTAGCCAACCATGTTTATCAGTCCTGTGTAAACAAAAGGTGTTATCCGAGTTGGGCCTCGCTTCATCCGAGTTGGGCCTCGCCGGATGTCCACAGGTTCTGTGGAATCGACTTGGCATGTTTACAATATCTGCAGGTTTACAAACATATGCAATCTATGCAATATTGTTTCCACTCATCAAATTTCCTCACATTTACCCTTTAGAGTAGCTTTCATTCTGTTTCCCAGCAAATATGTGTCATATCTCAAGGCCAGTTCATACTTCCAAATTTCTCGCGCAATAAAGCGATCAATAACCATATATGGTCAAAGTATCTTTGCCGTCAGCTCAATTCACAGTCATCGCTTGCAGTTGAACATTGTTCGACTTTTCTCTCAGCCTGTCGAGATATTGCAAAGGAAATGGCTTCTGATTGGCTGCTTGGTAGGTGAACAACCTTTTGAAACGAGCTCACGATCCTACTCGACAACACTGGCGGACCTTTTCAGATACCGGCTCATTACATGTATTCGGGTTCCGTGCAACTATCGGCGGCCTGATTGTGACAGTGAGAGTTGTCAGAATGGAGGGAAACAGTTATTGCTTCCCACGAGTTAAGACAATAAGGTTAGTAAGGCAGGATTTTCTTGTATTCCCTAAAATTATCACGGTAATCAATAGTGTACTTTGTCGTAGAGCCGATCAAACCGCATACACATATGTACTGTACTTGGCCTTTGCATAGGCAGGTATTGGGAAACTGTGCATTGCATGGCAGTAATGCGAAAGCTGAGCTATGCGAGAAAACTGAAGTATGAATCAATTTTACATCGGCATATCGAGACCCAGCTAATATCCTTAAACACATAGCTTTATAGCGCTGTAATGAAGTATGAACTGGCCTTCAGACCTATATCAAAGTGTAATCTCATAACATGTAACACTCACTAAACAGAAAAAAAAAAATTGTCAGTCTTATGGTTGCCAGCCCAGCAGACATGTATCACTCCTGCACCTATTCTAGTTGCACTCGTTATCCCCAAAATGGACCCCAAAAGCTCAAAGAAAAAAGATACTGATCCAAACCTGGTGCAGATCTCTGGAGAACGACAGACTACTAAAGAATACTCTCGAAAGTATGATCTCAAAGGGAAAAATATGCAACTCTTTCGAAAGGAACAATATCAGGACACAAGTTAGTTTCTGACTAGGCAAGCGAGAAGATGCTGGAGGCTGCCCTCTATCAGAGGCTGGCCTCCACTGTGTAATCAAGACTTGCCAGGACCTTACTATGGGTAAGTGAGGGTTACAACTGTAGATAGGAGGAAAGAAAGGGGCGATGTGGATTACCAACATCCGCAAACTTTTGCAAGAAGTCTTCGTCGACCTGCATAAAACCTGTATGCTATTAACTATTCATATATACAATCATGAAAAGCACAAATAATTATTATTCAACAAAAAATCCACTAAAGCAAGTCTGATTACCATACATTCACATGACAAAAGTCAATGAGGTTTTAGTGTGTGATTTCTCTCACTTAAAACTTACTCAATGAAGAAGTCCCATGACTTACTGCAGGTGTAAAAGTGAGGTCGTAGAACAATGTTACAGTTTAAGTTTTGTTTTCCAATATGAATATTCACAGGCCTTGATTTTAAGTAAATTTTACAGTCATCCATTGGACAACATGTTTGCCATGTTTGTCCAAAAGAAAATTGAGAAGTCCACAAAGAAATTTGCAGTAACCCTAGAAACAGTCTGTTAACTTGTTGCATGGACTTTGGTTATCCAATGGACAACCAACCTACCATTTTTTGGTTGTCCATCATAAATTTTGGTCATCACGGGTGACCAGACCGCTATTTAAATCAAGCCCTGATTCATGAAACCAACAGTCGATAGGAAACTTCATATCAGGCTCACGAATACAGTGAAATTAAGTGATCTCTGTCATTGTTGGCAGGTGTAATTAGAAAATGTACTTTAAAGGAGGCGTACATATTTGACACCTTCTAGGAATGTAAAGTCACATGGATACAAACACACCCTCCAGGTTTATCATCCAAAGCATGCAATTTCCCTGCATCAGTGCAATTAAACATTTTGTAAGGGATGTAGATCTCTAGGACCACTACACCTAACTCAACTTCTCATTACATAAAAATGACATAGGCCTATAGATGGCTTTTTAACTTAAAAGCTTTAAAAACCCCAAAATAGCAACATTTCCCACCCAAACCATCAAATACTGACCATATTACAAGGCTGCTTCTATTTTATATTGATACCAGCGATAAACATAAGTAAAACACCATATACAATTTGTGAGGTGAAAGGAGCGACTATTAAAGTATGTCTTATATTATCTTGTTTTTTGAACCTTTATTTCTAGAGCAATTGTAAGATTTATATAAGCTGAGGGATAAATTCTGGAAATTTCTTAAGTTACATACTAAAAAATATCAATATCACCATTATCTGGCTCATAATTTTAATTTTATATCATGTTTACAAAACAAACACACACTCTAAAGAAAAATCCCATGACCATAGGCAAATAGATACTTTAAAACCTGTCAAACTTCAGAAGAGTATATCTTGAGAATGTAATCTACTGAAGTAATCTTAACAACTGTTTCAACCGACTGCAGTGGCCAAGTGGTTAGAGCATCCGACTTGCAGCCGGAAGGTCTAGGGTTCAAATCCTGGCCGGGTCATACCAAAGACTTTAAAAATGGAACCTACTGCCTTTGTGCTTGGTGCTCAGCATAAGCAATGGAGTAGGGCAAACAAGCCAGTGAGCCACAACTGGAAAAAAGGCCGTGGTCGTCTCGACTTGAACCAATTGGTTGGAAACTAGGACGTTAAACCTCATCTAACTAACTAACTAACCCAACAACTGTTTCATTTCTAAAATCAATTCTTTAACCGCTGAGTAAGTCTCTTTGGTTGCATGCCACCATACCTTTAACCTGTCGGAGTAAATGATTATACAATCATTTTTTTTTTTCTTCTTCTTCTTCTTTTGACAGTTCTAAGAAATGTGAACTCATCTCCAAAAGTACATTTAATGGTTGGGGATTACCTGTCAATCAATAAGACCAACACCTGCAGAAATTGTATGCCCTCTGAATATCTGCTAAAACATTCAAGAAGTGCTTTTGGAGTTTATCTGCAAGGGTCATAAACTTCAGTAAATGAGAATAAGTTTGAGGGTGAAAGAATACCGAACAAAGAAATCCTGAATGAATGAAGTTAAAATATTAAATATAAGCGTTTTCTAAAAATATACTTAGCACACTGGTTCACAGGAAACAATCTTTAAACTTAATCCAAAGCTTCTGTTTCAAAGTCATGGTTGCACTTGCTATTAGCAGTGAGCTGCCCTGCTATTACTACTCTTTCATAGAGGAATATACATATATGTACTTCCCCAATTAGGAAATGGTCCCTTGGAATAATACATGAAGTACAACAGAGCGGCAACATCAGAGCAGGGAGCTGCCACTCTAGCTGTATGCTGTCCAAGGGGCATTGGTGGCAACTTTTCAAGCCTGAGAAAAAAGCAGGACATGTCTTATGAGCTGAAGGGTATTAGTTCCATGGTTTGATACTATAAAACTAAATTGCCAAGGGTTTCTTGGCATACAGTCTGTCAAATGATATGTTGCCACTGTCCAAGCTCAGAGAGGTGAGGTGGAGATGACAGTGGGTGGTGGAGCAGGGGTGGGGGTGAGGTAGAGAGAGAAATGACTTTAAAAGAGCATGAAGTAACATTTACACAGTTTGATATTACTGCACCTGAATTTTACTAAAGACAGTAAAATACTCCCTGCTAGGGTTATTTTAGCCCCTCCTCCAATTTAAACAAAAACACCTGTCTAGTACACCTCCAAGACAAAGCCACAGTATCTAGCTTGCACAGAGATTAATTTGCTAGAGGCCAGGTACACAGTCACTGTGTGTGAGCTTAACTGGGAATACAGCTGACTGTACAAGCCATTCTTGACCCAACCACAGTTAAGCTATATTATCTGAATGCCAATCGTAGTGCAGTCATCAACTGTATTTAGAACTCTATTTAGAACTCTATAGGGCTATTTCTAATATCTGTAGGCAGGAAGTTGCTAGCAACTCCCAGGTTTTGGGGGGTGGGGGTGTCCTATCTCCTTTAATGATACTGGCCACCTGTATAAACAATATACCAACACAGTGATAAACTAATGTCAACATTTTTCACATGCATGGCACATTTTTTTTTTTTAAATTTCTAGCGATTTAAGAGGATTGTAATTACTCATATTGTGTTGTTTTTACTGAATGCATCTAACGTTGTCAAACGTGGCATATTGATCAATGATTAAGTGCTGAGGCAAAACTTCAACATGATGACAGATCACTCTTTCTGAAAGGAATTTGAGGCTTAACTTCAAAAGGATTAGTGTAATAAACTATGTAGATTCTGTTATACTTACTTGGACTAAAACAGGCTTTGTTTGCATGGCTTTATGTGCCAAATCTAGATATCGTGGGACAGCAAAACATACGCACTGAAACTGGATTTGTATGTAGTATGAGAATTAGGGTAGGCAATGCCACTATCTAATGTTGTATATACTCTGTCAGTGAATCTTGTATATTTTTTAGAGAAGGTCTGGAATCAGTGTTCATGGTTTCATGCGAAACATTTGAAGGCATTTTAACTTGCCAGGGTTTGGACTGTGTGTTAGTTTGGTTCTTATGACCAAGCTAAACCAGTTTCAAAGATCAAAAAAAAAAAATATTTGTAGCAACATATCAAACACAAGAATTTTATGGCTTTTATTTCCTTTATACCTAATTGTTGATAATTTATGTCGAGCTATATACACTTACTGTTATGAAACATTTTCTAGTAATTTGCTGTCTTACTAATCAAGAGTACTTTAAAATTAAGTAGGTTGTCAACTCTCATTTAATTCTTCCAAAAGATAAAAGCTCACAAATTGTTTCATTTTTAGTTAAAGGTAACCAGCATACACTCCAAAGTAACGAACCACTTACTCTAGCCAGAGGGTATACTTTCTTTTCCTACCGCACTGAGTGCAATATACTTTTAAACAATTTAACATTAATAAATGCATCAACTGTTCATAAAGCTCTGTGCTTATCTCAGTTTTATAAGTCTCAAATGTAGAAAAGGCCTACTTGAAATTAAGAGTATTTGCAATATTTATCGCTAAAAAAGAAAATATAAAAATATGTGAATGTCATATGATTTGAGGATCGGGCCTGGTGCGCATAATCCATTTCCTATTGAACAATTTGTCCTTTCACAACAAATGTACCACCTATGAGAAGCCTATCCAACAGAAACGCTTTCTTTGAAACGTGCATAAAGGAAAATAGGAACAGAAACAATAAAAAGAAAACACAGACTGAGAATTCCACATAAAACAAAAACAAAACTAAAAGAGAATTTGAAAAATAAATACAAACATATAAATGGTAGCACGTCAAATAAAGTATGCCCAAACCCAAACAAGGCTATGACTGCAATGAATTTAAGTATTAAGTCTAAAGTCTTGAGAAAAATCTTCATCATAGGCATATGAGGCTCCCCATTGGGAGGGGTTAGACATTCTCCCCCCACCCCCCGGTCAAAAAGTTGTCAATTGCAGGGCCAAAAAAATGTAATCTTCAGGGCAATTTTTGTGAGTAACACTGTTTAGGAAAATTTCAGGGCAATGCCTCTCACCACTGCCCTCCCCCTTCCCCATCCATGAAATATGTCGATCCCCATACACATATGATCTTAATTCGAAAGGAGGGCTAGTTAACGATCTAAGTGTCATGGAACTTCAAAATGCTGTAGTTTACACAGGATTTATTCATTCACACTAATCACTACTTTGTGTTTATCACAATGATGTAGGAGGCTAAAAAAAAGAGAAGTAATACATGACATCTGACCCATGAAAAAAGATGAGACACTGGACATTTTGGACCATAGATAATTCAAAATATGCATTTAGAAACAGAAAAGAACACAGAATTTGACCTTTCAAAGCATGCGTAACTTGCCACTCCTTGCTATCTCTTGAAGTAACTCGCCTCCATTTCAGACCATGGTATCTCGATGAGATGGGTTCTCCAATCATAAATCAGAAGGCAGTGAGTGATCATACATCATCTCAAAACTATGTCGTCAATATTTTGCTATGACGTCAGTGGAAAGACATCCCATGTGAAGACAGACTATTACTACTGAGTAAACCCACGTGAGGTTGAGGAAAGCCTTACAACTTCAACGTGATAAATTTTTGAACTTAAGATTGTAATTTGCTAATGACCAAGAAATTTTAATTGGCACCTTATAATCTTAAAAGAACACAAGAATAATGCTTCCAATGACAGATTTCTGTACTGACTTAAAAACTTTCTTCAATTCATGACCACACACAGACTAGCATCCAGCAAACAAGGTTACGGCCACAATGAATGCAAGTTCTATCTAAGTCTAATGCCATGACAAAAATTTTCATTATACCTATATGCAGCTCCCCATTGGGATTGGGTCAGACAGTCCTGGCCACAAAGTTGTCAACTGCAGGACAACATAAGGGTCATTCTTTCACAGCAATTTTTTATATGTAACATTCTTTAGGAAAATTTCTGGGCAATGCCTCCCACCACTGTCCTCTGCCTCCCCTTTCCCTATCCATGAAATATCTCCCTATACACACATATGATATTAATGTTAAAGGAGGGCTTCTAATGATCTAAGTGTCGTATACCTTCAGAATGCTGTAACTTAAAGACTTATTCATTCACACTAATTATTCCAATTATATACTGTATTTCTGGAGGAAGAATATAAAGCACAAGAAGTGCAAGGAAGAGATAACTGAAGGCCTTTAGCCTTCAAGGGGGCAACAATAAACATTACAGAGGGGTGCAGGACCCTTTTCAAAATCATTTTCACAAAAGTACATAATGTACATTGGGGTCAGAGGGGGCAGGTAAAAGGTCCATGTACACCTTCTAAAATAATAATACATGATAATATTTGCTAAAAAATATCACATATTTTACAGTGCCATGGAAGAGGAACAACATAAACAGAAAGAAGACACTTTTGTACTCTAGTACAATGAAGATTATGGATAACCCCTAAATAAAATCATCTAAAACAACAATCATCATTTTAAGAACCATTGCTATTGCTAAAAATTTCACCATACATGTCGGAATGTTACAACTCAAAAGAAGGTTTAAGAATTACATTTAGTTTCATTAAGTGTTAGGGGGGTGCTTCAGGTTCTAAGCATTTCCCAAAAATGAATTTCCTTGATACTTTCCTGATATTTCAGAATTTCAGGACAAATATTTCAGCTCTAACTTAAAGCTATTGCAAAAGAAAATGAGTGGTAGCTACTAGTGCATTACTTGTAACTGATGTCCTTCCTCCCTGCTTCCTTCAGAGCCATCCTTACACCTTAAAGGGAAAATGCAGTCCCCCCCCCCCCCCATTTGAATTAGTGTACCCCATCATCCTAATTCAAGAATGGCTCCCATCAATCATGTGACAATATTTTTGTTACTTATCTGTTAAATTCACAAAGAATAACTTCTGGGTTTCTTTTCAATATTTGATGTTTTTATACAGAAACATAATGAAAAATATTTGTGAGCAAGATAAGAGGAGATCAGTAAGGTTTTGCAGATGTTTGAAAACAAACTTGGGGCGATTGCTCTATCCCTTTAACAACATAATGGTTGTTTTATTGTCATGGTGGAAAGAGGCATATCACTATGACACTTCATGCTAGCAATGATGCTTCAGTCTAAGTTTGCTGACACAATAGCTGCAGCATACAGTATTGTATGCACTCACAGGGCAATGACTCCCTAAAGCAGCAAACTCCTGAACCAGAACAGGCTAACCAGTTTAAAGGGCAATATTGTTAAAATTGTATCAAATTTTTATGGGCACAAAATATTTAAAAAAAAAATTATTTTTCATTTATTTAGCTCTTCAGCCCCACCAACAGTATCTATCAACAGCTTCTTCTTCAAAAACGTAACACTTTGCCACAAGAATTGTGATTTTTTGGATCATTTGAAACTTTGAAAGCTACCAAACGAAACTATTGATGAGCTACAAAACAATGAATTTCTATGAGAACATTATTTTTGGACCATTAAGTTTTAAATAAGAATCAGTACAAATATTCATTTAAAATAAAACTTCGTTGTATTGATGGTTAAGGGATTTGCATGCTATCTTGTACATTATGCAATTTTTTGTTATGCCTTTTCCTTTCTTCTAAATAAAAATGTGCACTTAAGTTTCTGAAAAAAGAGTAATTTGAATATTTTCTTGCAGTACCATATCCAACATTCTTTTCAAAAGAAAGACAACTGAATACACTGTATATTTCAAAGCTAGTGCTCATACAGTATGACATCCTAGATTATTGCAGAATCCAGTTTTCTATGAAGATGGTACTATTATATTTATTATATTCCATTCAACTCAGTTAATGCTTCTAAGGAGAATTTGTGTTGATCTTCAACTGACTTTGCTTTGTTCACAGCTATAACCTTTGTTCTTTTAGTGGCTGTGGACCACATTATCCATCTAAAACATTACCATGGTTCATGTTAACTGTATAATTAAAAAGCCCCTATAAACAATTTACCATCATACCAACAGTAGGTTTCAGTCCAATTGGTTGGGTTGCGGTTGAGTAATTTGAAAGTTGGTCCAAAGTCGGACAGAACTCTCTTGAAGACACAACCAATTTTTTGAGTTTAACATGAAGTCTGACGAACATGTGAAAATGTTGTGGTTTATTTCACAGGGTAAAAATTGTTGTGACCTTGGATGGACAACTGAACACTCAGATTTTCTTCCAAACAAGCCTGATGGATATCTTTGCCAACATCGCCTCAATGTCAAACCCATTTGCAAACAGAAACACCCTAAACCAAATTCGATCCAATGACAAAATTTACAGGAACAAGGACTCTCAATGACACACACATAGAACAAAACAATACAAATGTATGAATAATGAAGACACATGAAATAATTTACTGTAGGAGCTTTGGAGGTTACTCCCTTTCAGATTTTCAGGGTTCATCACCTAAGTATCCAAGGGATTACTACTGGTATAGAATCTTTAGGATAGATCACTAACAGACACACAAAATGCCACCATATAGCTAGTCATGGTGGATATAATGCACACAAAATATGTGTGTATGCCTAAAAGAAAAAACACATTTCTCCTCTTTCAAACAAATTCCCTTAGTTTTCTTTGATATTTTACTACTTTTGTAAATTCCCTGAGATTTGCTCTCTGGAAAAATGAGAAATATTTGCCCCTGATTTCCCTGAGTGTCTAGAAACCCTGTATTCAATCTATAAAGTATTCTGGTGAAATCTGCATCCATGAGATCCTACTTGTGGTTGTTGAGATATTGGCAGCTGAAGTTACCACATTTTCAACCTCATGTGAACTTGAAGCAAGCACACATGACATAACCTCACATAATCAACATTATTTTGTTTTCCTTTAATATCTAAAACCAATTTTCCTCCTCCATAATATTGTGTCTCCATGATGTGAATGTGAGGGAGGTACTACAGGGATTATACAAACTTTACACTCCTTATAAGAAACTCATCCCTATTTCAAGGTCAAAACAATCGACTAAAAAACAGAGATTAAATGACTTATCAATATGGGGAGATACCATCCCCTTGCTATTGCCTCACTTTAACAGATTAAGTTATAAATAAAGTAACTCCATCTGCTAGTATCTCAAGAACCTGCCCACATAGAAATTCAACAATGTCACCATAACACATCGATTAAGTTCCAAGTTTTAACATGTAATATGTAAATTTTTGCATATTCATTCATACCTTGTTACTTACTATCCTAATCAAACTTTTGGCAGTTGAACAAGCAGATGTACTATTGAAATACTATATAGAAGAGTGGAAGGAAGATCAAGATACCAGGGCTGTCAAGAGGAAGGGGAAAATGAAGTAACATCCCCACGAACCCAACTTCATGGAAAGGGGGCTCTTGGCATAACATAAATATTGCTGCTGTTCAAAGCTTTTTCACACCAGCCAGACTATAGAGCCTTTTTGCAACGTATCTCTGGAACAACCTGATCTTCATAGCTGGCCTAAGGTATACTCATCACTAGTAGCAGGTACCATGTCTTATCCCAATGTCAGCATGCATCATGCTAAACATAGATTATCTTTAGCATTTAAAGTCCTGGTAACAACTAACATGTTTAAGTGGGTGGCTAATTACCAAGCTGTATAAGCCACACAATTTTCAGATTTAACTGTAAGGTAGTATAGAAACTAAACAGTTTTCTTATTTTAAAATTATTTGTGCTTGTCACATGCGTGTTTTACATTAAAAGTGTAAAATCACTCCATAATAATAGACTTCAGTTAAACATAGATATTAAGCTTTGTGCAGTCTAAGGAGTATTATCTTTTAGAGCTATAAATTACTCTTTGGGCAAAATGATGTTATGTCGTATTAATTGATTACTTGCATTTGTACTGACACTTTTGTCCCATCACTCACGAAGTCACATTATAACCGTGATTACTACTCAATTACTTGATTATCACCATAAGCACTGCTTCACACCCGCTGGTTATGATGTACCACTAAAACATAATCTGCACGTTAGTTTCAGACTCTCATCCCTCTTTTTTGCATCTCAAATAGTAATAGCTCCATGCTTAAAGCGGCTCAAAAACATAAAAGCGAGCTCAGTTGCCTTCCCCACGGAGAACGAAATTCTCACTTTCTTTCTCACGAACAACAAGGTGAGTGTAGGTTTCTTTATTAAATAACTGCAATCTCTTCCTTTAAGCCAAGCATCAACTCTCTTTGTTTTTGTTACCTTGATGAAACCTCACAGAGATCCTGAAGGCCTCTAAACAATTTTATGAAAGGAATAACAAGACTGAAATTTATCTTGACGGAGAGAACAATTTTATCCACTACTACGGTTTCACCCTTTTTTTTTTGTCGGTATGTTTGTTTCATCTTTTAACAAATCACCAAATAAACTATGCAGATTCCACTTTTATGCATCAATTAGGAAAAGGCATAATGAGATGATTTAAAGGAAAAATGCAGCCATACACATGGAATTACTACACCCTGGTAGCCTAACTCATCAATGGTTCTTTTTTAATCATGTGACCAGAATTTTTGTTATTGTATTGTTACTCATGAGGGTTAACTCTTTTATTGTACGTTACTTTACTGTACTCTCATTGCTAACATTTGAAGTAAAATTTGTGTTCAAAAGCTTATGTATTTTAGGTACTAAAAAAAAAACAGCATCAGTGAGGGGGGCCATGCCTCCCTCCCCCCCCCCATACAAGTGCAAAGAAATTTTCTTCCTTCCTAACATGTTGTTTTACATAAAGTAACAAACTTATAACTGAACAATAACCCATCCCCCTCACATGTGATAGGTGCTAAACAACCTCATACCTCAGTTTTCGATTACAACTTACTGAACGATATGAGCCAGTTGAAAACGTATGCCTCTAAAACTTTTGAATAGGTGTCAGTGGCTACTTCTTTTTTATGTTTTGTCATTTGTGCTGTTCTGCAAAACCTCATGTTTGTTTTGGAACTTGATCAACTTGAAATCACTCCTGCTATTTCACTTCTGCCTCAAAGGTAGTGTAGATCAGAGGCCACCTGCAGATGACATTTTTTTTTCATTTGATCACAAACCCATATCTCACAATGTTGCTGCATATAAAATTGTATATTTGCAGGCATCAGGGAATTTTGTTACCCAATGACCTCTTCAATATGATTACTGCTAGCTTGAAAATGTTTTGCCCCCACTTGCAGTTACATAAATCTGATCAACTGAAAAGTCATAAATGCATGCATGATGCTAACGAAGTATTAATTTTGTAACTGTCCCTTTCGCTGAATTTGTGTTAGCAGCTGTTGTTGTGCAAAAGCAGCCAAATACCACAGAAGATTTAACAGAGATCAGAAGCCTCACTCAAACATGGAAGTAGAGCTATTAAAAAGGTTTTCAGCTGAAGGGGAAAAATCACCCTGGTTTTCACACCTTATGATCCCACCAGGTGTGCAAAATGACTGTCAAGAGAGGAGACCATGATGGGGTTACCTGCTGCCAGCTTACAGAGCAATCTTCCAGCTAACATTTGACATGCTCCTTCATTTGCAAATTTTTAATCTAAACTTTTTAATAAAGACTCATTTTTTTCAGTTGTATTTCTGCGAAGATTGATTTTATTGTTTTTTTTTTTTTTTGTTCATTGGATTTATGGCAGCTTTAATACCGTTTCTTGTTTAACTTTACTTATTTATTTCTATTTTTCTTTCTCTTTATGATGCAGTTCACACTGTGTTAGTTTCTAGAAATTTTATGTTTTACTTTCTTAGTTTTATTCTATACTGTTCATATGTTTATTTTTACATTGTTTCCACCTTAAGAGTTTACTTTTGATTCTTTCATATTTTTAACATTTACTCTTTCATTTTCTTTTAATGCTGTCTTGTTTTAATGATATTCTATAATGGCTTAAGTATTTGTTTCGATGTTTTAAGTTTTATTGTACAGCGTCTGAGGCCTCAGCCATAATGCGCTTTATAAATTGCCTGTTATTTATTATTACTATTATCGCAGATCCAGCATTTTCAAGTAAGTGCTCAGAATCAGACTCTCTGACCTTGAAATTTGAATAAAACACATCGAAGTGCAATAAAACTAAAGAATGTAATAACATTCAATATCTTTGTACTACCTATAATTTTACACAAGAAACTTGCATTCGAAAGTTTTACATTCCAGCATTTTTAACATACAGTGCAATATTACAACATATGTCACAATTTGGCTATTGTTAATTAATATGTACAAATAAATGTATGAAACAGCTAGTCTCTCCATCCTTCACAATGCTACTTTCTGTAAGTTAAGTGGAAGTACTCAAAAGCAATATCCTACCTTTCCCCAGATGTCAGAAATAACTTGGTGAATGAAAACATTGGAATATATGCTTGCCCAGGCCCATAGTGGGAGGAGGGGGAAATTTTTGGAGATGAGTAAATACTACTGCCTTAACCTAATGTTTGCCCCTCCCAGGAAAATATCCCCATGGAAAATTCTAGCTTTCTACTTCACATCTTTTCTGCCTAAGGGCCTTTGCTCAACTAATTTTCACAGCTCCCCTCCCCATCCTTGATCAATTCCAATAGTTGACATCTGACTTCCAATTTCATGATTTCACATGCACTGTATTCATGAAGATTAGAACTGTAGCCCCTGATGTAAAACCCAAAGTTTAGAAAAAACAGAAACTTCCCTAGTGCCTTTACATCTTACAAGACTTTTAGTTATACCAAGATCAATTTTTCAACTCAAACGACATAGCTACTCCTTTCCTTAAGAGCAAAATCAAGCTAGTCATCAGGGGTGACTGGCTGCCACCTGGGATTACACACTTTGCAGTACCCATTAAGGCCTCCCAACAAAACTGGAACATTTTGTCAGGTAGCCTTCAGGGCTATGGCCTCCCTGACCCCAACCTTGTGTCACCCATCTCTCACCAAGTCCCGGATGCTCCTTTTTTTGCTAGCCACATGCCCATATCAGCCTCCCATTCTTACTGAATAGATTCCAATACTTGACCTCTAACATTCAGATTTTATGATTTCATGATACAGTCATGATAATACTAACTTCTGATAAGGCTAAATTTCCTAGTAAGGAAAAACTTTCCTAGTGTCCTGTATAGACTTTAAGCCATGGACTTAAACCAGTGGCATATGCAGGGGGAGGGGGCCATTGGGTCCTGTTCCCTGACCCTCACAGGTGCTGATTTTTTTTTTTTTTTTCAGTTCCTAAAAATATGTAAACTTTTTAACACAAAATTTACTTCAAAAGGTAGCATATGTGGCACCAGATTGCATGTAAGGCCTCCCAATTTTTAAAAAATTTTCCTTCCCTTAGACCCCCTCCCCCCGGGCTGGCGATTATTTTTTCTTCCTTAAAATATGTAAATATTTTAACACAAAGTTTACTTCAAAAGGTAGCATATGTGGCACCAGATTGCATGTTAACAGGGTTGCCAGCAGGGTTTGCCTCCTGAAAAATTTATCGACTGCTAACCTGGGGGAGGGGTCTAAAATTCTGAATATTTTAGGGTCCTCAGATGCAATTTAGTGCAACTATTGTGCAAATACTGTATGAATTAACACATAATGGAATAGGAAGAGTCAAATTTAGCTCCTACCTAATACTTGCTATTTTTTGTCTGTTTCCATTACCGTTAATAGTTAGGATTAACGTAAGGCCTAACGCTAACATTAGGCCTATGCTAGACAGTGTGACATCTATTTTCCGTACATAGACCTTATGCCATATAGCAGATCGTGAAGCGCCATGGGAAGGATAATTCCAAAATGGCAAGCTTGAGCATTGTGACGATCAACCTTCTCCATGGTAAAGATATACTTCTACCGTCTGATCATGGAATAATCATTCCCAGAATGCAGTTTTGAAGCACTCTCTTTCTATTTGGCATAAGGTCTATAGCCTATTCAGAAAGATAAACTCCTGGGTAATCTTCGTTTTCCAGCCACTTCTAGTAAGTCCTAAATCTACTGTATTCTTGACTCCTGCGTCAATTTCTTTCCACATCCATTTCGAATGATAGCGATCGCACTACTAGTCTCATGTAGCGTAGGCCTGCATGTAGTATAGTAACAACTTCAAAGTCACTAACGACAATTTTTCATCGCGCCAGCACTGGCACACAGTCATTACACACACCGCTGCCCTACTAGGCTGCCGTATGTTTGCACTAACGTACACTGCCCTAGCCTGTGCACTGTGCAACACTATGCACGTAGAATGAGCAAAACACTAAACTTGTGCGTAAATACAGTACAGTGCAGTGCCGTTACGACACTTTGCTGGGTAACTGCTAATCTAGCCTTATTTGACCAGTTGCTTTTAACACTTATATTACACGTATACAAACATCGTAGGGCTTGCAAACTATAATAGTAAGAACGTCTGTACTGTATTTTTACAAAGGGGAAAGTCCCGCCCGGGCCACCTAATTTTTTTTCCCTGGACGAGTCAGGCCAAATCAGTTTTTCAAAAAATTTTTAATCTGTTTCAAAATGAAGGTTAGGGTTATGTGGATTGGGGTTACTTGGCCAGTTCTTTCATAATCCGGTGTCAGAATTACAAAAAAAGGATCGAAAAGCTGTCATTTTGGAATTAGAGGTGTGGCCTATTCCCAAGAAGCTGATTGGTCCATTGGCCAGATTTGGCCTAACTCGTCCTGGGAAAAAAAACTACACGCCCAGGCTGGCACATTGGCTTTGGCTTTACTTCCAATCGGGAACGGAAGCAATGTGTGGGGCCAGAGCCATACAGAAAGTCGGACGAAAGCCGGAATTCCAGCTATTGCCAGAAGTCTGGCAACCCTGATCATGTAAGGCCACTTATTTTTTCAAAATTTTTCAAAGGGGAGAAAAGGGACATCCCCTCCCCTTATTCCCCTCCCCCAGCCTTCCCCAGCCCAACAATTATTTTTATTTTTTAGTTCCTAAAAATACGTAAGAATTTGAACACAAATTTCACTTCGAAAGGTACTAGCATCTGTGGCACCAGATTGCATGTAAGGACACCTATTTTTTCAAAAATTTCCAAAGGGGAGGGGGACACCCCCTCAGCTCAGACTCCTCTCCCAGGCTGGTGATTGCACAACATACTGCATGTCCCCCCCCCCCTCACCTCGTTGGGTACGCCACTGACTTAAGCAACTGTTATGACATAGCTACACCATTCAATCTCCCACTCAAATTACAATTCACATTTAAAGCCAGACTAACTCAAATTTGTTCACAAACTTTTCAGTCCCATATATATAAAAAGGATGTTTACATATTCTTCAGTAATTTCTTTTCAAAACATTCCACCCACTCTGATCCGTTTCGTTCCCAATTATAAATTAAAATAGCCACTACTGAGCAGTGTGGACTATTTGTACTCGATGCTGCAGTTAAAAGTGCATATCTGCTAAAAGTGGTTATCAGGTCGATTCACAAGTGAAATAATTTTTCACATAAAATGAACCTGTTGTTAGCTATTGTACACTGCTAACCCACACTACCACAAAGGTGAATATATCACTACACAGAGGGAGTGGTGCTGGACAGTGTGAGATTTTGACCATCCCAAGAAGTAACAGGGACAACTTTAATCCCAATCATAACATAAATCGTGGTTCGATTTATCCACAAGGTGACATCTTAGTTTTAGTGGAATGGCAGGAAAATGTATTTTATTAAGAAAAGAACTTTTGAGGAAACTTTAAGGTTTAGGTTTAAAATTTTGTGGCTTGCTAAACTACTTGTGGAAAAAAGAAACAGATAAAGCCCAATCCTGAAACATTTTACATTTTTTGTCATAATTTTATCCTTTAACAATATTAGCACACTGCCGTTTGTTGGAAAGTTTAATTATACTATTAACAGTAAAATTTGAAAATCATTTAAATTTAACAAAGCCAACTTAACCTAACTGTCATTATGGTTTACTCTGAAAAAAAAATGTTAAAAGAGCTTTTTTTCATCTCTGTGAGTTAATTTCCTGAAAAAGGAAAAAGTGCTACCCAAAGGGTGATGCTAAAAATTTCAAGACAATAAAAATCAAAATCAAATTACAATCCTCTGGGGAAGAAAACTGACAGAATATTTAAGTCAACACAAATGTAAACCTGAAGGAGTTTGTTTCCAATGAACGTGACAAAATCGTAAACAAGAAGGTATGAAGAAGCGAAAGTAAAACAGATTTTGATGGAGGTATCTTAAAGAGCATGTGAACAGCAGTTTTAGACGTAGATGTCCTCTTGAAATAGTCTGCTTAAAATAATGAACATGCATGAGCATATTCTCCAGCATTTTATGTACATAAGTTCAGTTGGTAGTCAGCATTTATGATTCCAGGTTTGACGGCAGGAGAAAATGATTCAGTTTGGGATAAACTTGATTACTGTAAACAAATATTTCTTCCATTCATCAAATGAATGAATAAAGGGTGGAGGTTGGCTAGGGCAAAGGGAGTAGGCGAGATGGGGGAGATGGTGGAGTGGTAGGGGCTGCTAGAAAGGGTGGGGTAGGTGGTTGGGGTGCATTCAGGGTAGTTATGCAGTACTTAACCTCTGATTATTATTTTGCCACCTGGCAATATGGAAACAACAACTAAGAGGTGTTTAGCTCTTTCAAATTAGAAATTGAAAAAATGGCTGTTACAGTGTTTTAACATATATGTTTTTTGAATTCCAGATATCTCCCCAAAGGTGGAAATCATGCTATCATGCATGTCAACCTAGTTTGCTGTGGTACCTCACAATATCCCACCCCTTCCTTACCCTCCCCTTCTCCCCTCCCTTCCCCTTTGCTCTTCAACTTGTAAAGATAGACACCCACATATGAGTCAGCATAAACTTCCCTTCCAGTGCAAGCAAACTTTCTTGGTTTATTAGCTTTCAAAAAAATCATGTACACACCTTACAGCCTTTTACTGGAGGAGTCGAATTTCAGTACCCACTGGCCTCCTGTCCTTGACTGCTAGGGAGTAGTTAGGTGAACATTACACATTATTATGGGTGTCAAAAAATGCACAGTGACATTGCAGCAACTTTATCCCCTATAGCTCTGTCAAGAAGAGGCATGAGGAGGGGGCAATTTCTCCCAGTCATGGCCCTTCCCCTCCTCACTCTCCCCCAGCCTACTCCTATACAAAGATATAGTTTACAAGGGCAATGCACACACTCATGCAATTTACCCCCATGTTTGATTGCCCCCACTCATCAAACTTGGTGATGTCACTGCCCATCTCCCTACCCCACATAGCCCTACTCTGTTTTAACTCTTTATGGCCAGTGCAATAAAGCTATCTGGAGCTGTCATGGGAGTCTCACATTTTTGCCAGCAAAATGGCAATGAAAGTAAAAGGTAAGTATCTTTGGCAACACTGCCTACTTTTGTATAGCCTAAAAAACATTGATGAGTACGATTTGTCCCTAGAAATTTCTATTCACTTTTTTAACAATTCTACCACCTCTAGCTACACATTTTTGAGAATCCTGCTTTCTGATTGTTTAAAACACTGACTTGTTATTCCACAACACATGGTCAGTAGTAAATGTAAAGACTGATAAAAATGAAGTTTTTCACACATTTTCGGTGGTAGAATAGGAATAAACCACATTTGTCGAACTATTATTGTCTTATAAACCGTCGAGACTCCAAATTTGGCAAAATAACAGACTTGACTCGGTCTTGTCCATTATTTTGCCAAATTTGGAGTCTCGACGGTTTATAAGACAATAATACTCTGACAAATGCGATTTATTCCTTAAATATCATTAGGCCAAATGGCTGTCCTTTTTTAAAAGAACTTGACACAATTTAACCCTGATTATCAGACATGACACAGGTGCAATTTAAATTCCTTGCATCCACCCACATACTTATCACTTCCCGAAGTTAGTACTAGCATCTATGCAAGCAATAGATTGGAAACATGATCCAGTACACATCCTTTATACCACATTTAACGACGACATCAACACCGTTTATAGGATAAATATTGTATGAATATACCAAAACGCTGCAATAATAAAAAGCATAAAAACCTCCCGAGATAATTAATGAGAAAATTTTACTGAGATGGTATTATGGTGATAAAATTCATTTCAAAACCAACTCACATTTATCCATTGAAAGAATCACCTGCACTTTTTTGTTGAAAAAAATAACGTGGCTTTATCTATGCTGGTATTGTGAGCCTCACTTGTTACAGCAACCCTGCCATGTATGCTAACATGCACATGTATATGGAATCTGCCAGCCAGACAAATTTAAACAATACAAAACAGCAGACTTCAGTTTAGATGGTCCTTCGTTAACAAAAGCACGCAAGATGCTTTTTGTGGATGCTTGAATACACAGTTAATCAATGGTTGTTAAATGAGCAGTGATTCTGAAACCATACTGCAATTCCATGGTCGAGAGTTGACTAGATCTGAAATCTAACCGACAATTAATTATGAATCGAGGCTACTGTCCTGAAGCGCCTGACCTTGATGCTTTCCTTTTGCTGTGAAAATATTGAACGGACTTTTATTAAAAGTCAATCTGCCTGCTACATTGGTTATAGATTTTGCAGTACTCAAATCCCAGTGGTTGTTTGGCTTGATGGCTTAAATTCCTTAGTGAAAACAACTACCATTTACTTGTTTAGCCAAGATAGTCACATGTTTAGCTCATTAACTGGTTAAAATACATTGGCACCGGAATTTTGGAATGGATATGTCTGTCACCAAACTGTAGTATTAAATCCAAGCTAGTAAAAGTGCTACATGCCACCGCTTCCTGGATTGTTGAAGAAGAGATAGGTCAAATACAACTGTTACTGGTCAAAGGGAAATGTAGCCCACTTAGCTGGTTGCTCAGTCTTCCCTTAATTCAGTGAGGTCCAGGAAGTCTGGGAGGTGCGAGCAAACTAATTTCTGCCGTGCGGGTAAGAGAAAGTTGAGGAAGGCAAGCACTGAAATACATGTATGACCATGCACTTATGAAAGTATTCAAAATAGTCCATTACCCTTTTATGTGATTTTTCCACCATTTGAATGATTCATCATAGGTTACGGAGATAAATCATGCTAAAAGGTCGAAGTGGTTACACTTTTCACAATGGGAAGAGATTAATAGTTCTGCCATATGTAAATTTATACTACAATTTGTAATGGTTGTCAGATGATTGTGCTATTCATATTAATGCAAAGCTTTAGTAAGCAATAAGATAATACAAAATTATTGGTGCACCAGCCTAACTGACTAATTGAAGAGCAAAATATATCCGGCATCAAATCCGGCTGCTACCTAAACAACAGTAAGTGACCCCAAATGTGATGGATGCAAAGGAGTTAATGCCCTTTATCAGAGCCGTGAATGTGTAGCACAACAGTCAAATTTTGTGATTGTTTAGCAATTAATTGCAATTGTCTATGCAGCGTGCAGCTGCAGGCATACTGGGGACACCAGTATTCGGACATGTAGGCCTGCCTAATTTGGTTTGGGAAATATTGACACAAAACACTGAGATTCACAGATAGCAAGAATGAAGCAAAACAGATTTGGGAGAAGGTGAGATGGGCAAAAAATTCACAATGTTGAAGTGGATAGTAAAATGGAAGAAAAAAAGCTTGGGGTTAATCACAAGTGTGTTTAATTTTTCATTTTTTACGAAATGGTTATTCCAAAATTCACAAATGTTGAAGTGAATAGTAATATTAGATGGAAAAAAAATGCCACTTAGAATTAATTGCAAGTACTTAGTTTATTACTAAAACCTTAAAATTCCACATGTGATCGTTTGCGATTTATCTCTGCACAGTCTCAGCCCAGGCCCTTTAACATGGCAACTTAATGCAGGTAGCCAAATAACTTCAACTCCTTCTGGAGGAGGGAGGAAGGAGGGAAGGGAGGAAGGAGGGGAGGGAGGGAGGCCATGGCCTCCCTATCCCTTACTCTGGTGCCCAGTTGGTAGAAAACTGTGATGGATCCAATTTCACCTCCCCCCCCCTCCCCCATGGAAATTTCTTAAAATCCAACATGCATGTCAACGTCTTCCTCCACCGGATAGCTTTCCCCCTTCCTACATCACTAATGTCGAGGGTGCCAGTTCCTCCCATATATCAGAATAAATATTTCCTTTACTATTCTCAGTTTGGTAGGTTTTTTTTTTTTTTTTTTTTAATTTGAGAACAGGGCTGTAGATACAGTAGATCAAAGCACTCTTCAGAACCGACCAAAGGCACCAACCCTCTCCCTAGAGCTCAAAGAAAACCATGTTGGCAGGCACATTACGAGAATACTACGGTGGTTTTCTCAGATTAGAGAGATTTCTCTCAGGCAAAAAAGGTCATCCCCACCCCACCCCCACCCTAACTCAAGGAAAGTGTGATTGTTTGACCTGTGGAGATCGTTAGCAGTGAGCATATATGTTGACTGTGTTTTAATCAAAGAATAAAATAGTCTGGTTCATGCTGCAATTTGCTAGCCAAGAAACCCCAAATGCAAATCAATATTTACACAGCCTTGTCTTTATTGCGAACCAAACTTTTCTCACGCTCTGCCTATACTGTGCATGATTTAACTGCTAATTTTAGTAACATGCTAAACAATCAAGTAATGTCTAATCCTGTCCAAACACTGATTATTAGCAAATATTGCTAATCAAAAATTCTATCACACTATTTCATCCCTTTTTCAGGTGCTGAAGGAACTTTGAGATAAAATCTTTTATTTTGAGGTAAGTTTCCCATTTTTGTTCACATACTATAGAAACCAATATATGACCAGTATTTGCCACTTCTTTAAATGGTAAATTCAGTCATCCTAATTTGTATTAGTGTACCTGGGTATCCTATTCCATGATTGGCTATTGAGAATCATGAGACAATATTTTTCTCACTAAGAGTAACTGTTTGATTTACCTTGAATATGCAATAGTTATGTTCTGATTTATCATGAAAGACACTTGGAAGGGAAATAAAGAGGACATTTGTGAGATTTATCTGTTGTTTCAAAGTCTTTTAGGGTGACTGCTTATGCCCTTTAATTATATTTTACTATACTCCATTTGTTCTCTTTAGGGACCATGTCAAAACAATATAGGCTGCAGCTGCCTCAGCTATGCTTTCAAATTATTGCAACACACATTACACTAGCAGTGGATACTACTGCTATTGTGATGTGTATACTGCAACAAAGCATTGCTGCAGCTTTGGCTGAGAGAGCTGCACCTTAGCTGCCTTAAAGGGAGAATGCAGTCACCCCAATAAAGAACTGTATAGTAGACTATCCTATTTCCTGAATGGCTCTTGAGAATCTCATGACAGTATTTTTCTCACCCAATTGTAAAATGTACAAGGAGGAACTGCTTGGTTTACCTTGAATATATGCAAGATTTATGATCTAAAATATCATGAAAGATACTTGGAAGAGAAATAACAAGAAATTCGGGACATTTAGCTATTGTTTCAAAATGAGTTTGGGGCAACTGCTTTTGACCTTTAATTAGTGTCTGCCACTTAAAATGGTCTAGCTAAACCATTTTTATTAATTCAGGCCTTGAAGGGCAGTTGTTTTACAAAGCTAGGTGACCACAAACATAGATCAGAGTACGAGACAAGTGTAAATGCACCAGGATCAAGCCATACACGTAATTCGATATGCTGATAACATAGGGCGATCAGATCCGGATCAAGTGTAAATGCACCCATAGAGGAAGCCTGTGGCTCATGAATTACAACTTCACATCAGGTGGCAGCCAACTAAAAAATTTAGATAAAATCTGGTAACTTTTCAAAGGCCAATTCAAATGGGAAACCCTAGATTTCTCTTGGATGAAAACCCATTTTACTTTGACCTGGCCAGGGATTGACCCTGAACCTCTGATTGCTATGCTTCATCACTTCAAAGGCTACCATCTCTATCCACTCGGCCACAGCACAGGTTTGAGAGCTGCAATACTTATGTTAAGAAAGGTGTGAATTAATCTACCTATTAAACCCTTCAACCTTAAGTGACTATTTTCTTTTCATACTTGAAGTGTCCACAACACTTCTCACTTCATTTAAATATTTATAAGTATAAAGTATTTACAACTGAATTATGAAATCAACTGCCACAATTTCCATTCTTTTGAAAGATGAGAGAATAGTCTGCTAGAATTCCTTCACTAATTAATAATTAATGCTTGAACTCCCATTTTCTTGAAAACTCATTTTAGACCAAAAAATTATAAATTATTAATAGCCTGTGCCTAATGTCCACACACTCACACTTTGAGCTATCTTCCAAGAAATTGTTATGGATGACACAAAATTATGAAACTTCCGCGGAGAGAACCATCTTGAATCTAACTCAATTTTTGTCTAGTACATGTCTGTATCTTTTAGATACAGGAGAAAATGAAATCCAGGTCAGAGTAGTGCTGCTTTGATAAGTTTAAAGAGTAAGTTCTGCCCTACCCCTAAGTTGCCTTCATGGGACTATGTCTCAAAAATTACTACCGGTACAAACTTTCTACCAGACTGCCTCAGATATCTTTGTAGCTGTGAAACTCTTTTAATTGCAGAACTCCCTAGATGTCTGCATGTTTATGATTAACTTACAGGTGCACATGCTTGAGAATGACAGAGGTATTTGTGGGGGAAAATTTTATTGAGTTTTGAATATGATTTTCTGGGGATGCGCACTCGCACAAGGACTTTAATACCACCTGCTCCCCTGCAGCCATGCTCTGCTATTCCCTCTAGAAATCATCCTCCCTGATATAATGGTAGACACTTGTAATGAGATTTGGCGATTTGTGTGGTATTTGGCGATGTTACACATGCGCGTAGGCTACCCAGTTTTGTACAACTATTAGGCACTACAGTGTAATACATCGAAGGGCCAAAGATATAACTGTTTGGCGGGGCACTTATTTGTATGTTACATTGAAAACATTGACAATTACAGGCCCTGGTGCCAGCTATAACTTTTTTATCTTTTCTTTTAAAGTGGCTCTTTAAGAATGTTTTGGGTTAACTAACCCTTCCTTTCCCCCTCCCCCCCCACCCCAAGGAAAACAGTCTACTTAAAGGCTATTTTGAGGTCATGTCCTATTTTTATTGCTTGCTGACTATTACTAGGAGGGGAGGAGGACAATTTTTATTCCATTTGTCTTCTCCTTAACGTCATTCTGGGGGAGATTTTGACTGCTGGGGGGGGGGGGGCAAATCACCTGTTTCCTCCATGTCTTTAACAAACTGCCTGGCATATAATGCACAACCACACAGGTGCCACTCAGTAACCACGAATATGTCATTACTTTTAATTTCACACTGTCCAATCCACACATAAAGACGACTGTTCTTAGTATTTATAATCTGACGCAAAAGGTGTAAAGCACACTATTCCTTTAAATCACAAATTATAATCAAAAAGTCACAGAATATGCACTGAATCTGCACTCATGAATAATCATGTAACATCTTGTTTGCTAATTGGGCAAGGCTTCCAGGTGCAAAAAGAAAGCAGCTACATTTCATGGAAAGGCAAGAGGGGGGGAGGAGGGTGAGAGAACCAAATGTTACTAGGAAGAAAAGTATGAGTATACATGAAATATGTGCATTCTATAAACACGGGTACTGTCCGCATAAGCAGTGGCAGTTTCCTGGTACAAGTATACACTTTTATGTGCACTTACACATATGCCTATGTGTATGTGTAGGCCTACACATTTCATGCTCATAACGAAAGCAGAGTATTACTCTCGTTTGACTAAATATTTTGTGGAGGGAGGGAGAGAATTATAGTCTGTCTGCCCAACCAAATCATAAAGGGGCACTGAGAGAATTTTCTATGCCATTTGTCATGGGCATTCTGTTCTGCACTGTATACACTAAAGTACATAATATCAATTATAATTATCCTGAGGGCTCCCTACTGTAGTCAGTGTTACAATAATTAGTGGAAATTTGCGCAGTGACACAAAAATGCAACATACACAGTACAGAAAACTAAAGTTTGCATAAGGTGAGTCTTCAGAGAGCATTTGAAAGATGCAAGGAATGGACTAAGTTTCAGATGCTCAGGTAGATTATTCCATAGAAAAGGACCAGCAGTACTTTTTTAAATTTCCCAAATTTACACCAAATGTTTGTATATAAGTACAAGCCCATGGATATATTTTCCTTATTGACATTAAAACTAACTAGTCTAGTTCATTTAATACATTATGCAGTTGTAATGTATGATGAACACTGAAAAATGCAAGTTCTGAAAATGACATTACCATGCAGATGGGACAGTAATGCAACAGCTGTGGGGACAGTATTTCAGGACATTTGAACCACATTAGGTTTGTGGCAACTGCATAATAACCTAAAGACTGGTGGAATACAGTGTGCTTTCATGCTAACAGACTCTTTTTAGATGAGTATGTCAGTCGCAAGTCCTAGCCGGATGTCAAGTTGTACAGGTACCTCCACTTTGACTGAAGTCCGTCCTGATTGCTGGGCAAATTCCGATACTGTCAAATAGTGGCGGAGCCAGGATTTTTTGAGCAAGGAGCACTGGGGGGTCATGAACATTTCCTGGGAGGGCACAATTTCTGAATTTTCTCCCTCTCTATACGACCAATATATATATAAAACTGTACATTCCAAAATTTTCTGTAAGGGGGGCACCTGGGGTAGCACAGCTTTGTTGTGGGGGAGGCACGTGCCCCCGTAGCTAGGCCAGTGCTGTCAAAACAAAATTATGTGACATGCCACATATGTGTTCTCTTGTAGGTTTTTATGACATATACAGCAAAACCAGCTCTTTTGACCTTTTCAATATTTGCAAAAGTTTGACTTTCAGTTTACTGCATATAGGTGTCTGCCTAGTGGTGTTAAAAGAAGGGTTTAAGTCAAAAATTATTTTGGTATGTGAAAGAAGAAATAAATCTAAGGATTCTGGTGATTAAATTTTGATTCAGTTCCCATCTGTACTTCTCGAAATATCAGCAAATGAAGTTACCACAAGAAAGCTTGAAACTAGAAGAGATTACATCATGACCTCACATTGATGAGCAATGCTTTGCTTTCTTTATTTTTCAATCTATTATTTGACCTTGGAAGTTAAATAGGTATATGAGCTTCCAATGGGGAATTTGGCGATTGAAAAATTCCTATGTCATGCATCCATTCACATATTAACCACTTGAAATTAGATTACAAAGGAGAAAATTGGTGGCAAAGTTTAAAGAAAAGCCAAAGAGCTCCTTACTGTGAGGTTATGAAGTCATTGCAAGGCTTAGTAATTAACACTATAGCTGTAACTGTGGTTTATGTCCCTGCATCAGTCATGACTAAAGATGGGGCAAAAATTTCTATTTCTGGGCAAAATGTGTGCTTTTTAGGGGGCAAACAAGCATTAATTTTAGGCAAACGTATTCTACTGAAAGCCTACTGAAAGTGGTCTAGTACTCTTGTAATGGCTATGGCACCACTGGAGGAGTCACGATTCCATTCAGAGCTGTGGTCATTGCATACCAGATTTCAAAAATATTGAAGTCGCTCAAGCGACCTGCATAGCTACTCCCATTATGTTGAAGCCACAATTCCCTCATTGACAGGGTTAATGCATCATCCCAAATGTATTTACCTTAATTTATGTTCGGAAACATACTTCTAAGGGAAATACGAGATTTGGACAAGACTTGGCTGATGATGCTTGAAAAGTAAGCTTAAATTGAGTGCTTAGCCCTTTCATTGTTTATATAAATAATACAAAGAGCGACATTTTCAATAACTACTCCATAGCTATAGAGTCAGAAGGACAGCGTGACAATGGTTAAAATGAAACCAGTTTTCCCAAATTCAAGCACTTATGACTTTACACTATTTGTAGGGTTCCGAAATTGTGTATGTTAGAAACAGCTTGGTAATAAAATGCCAGGTAAGCCTCACTTGGATAACAAATACAAAGGTTATGAAGTAAAAGTTGAATCCTCAGGTGAACTAAAATCATCACAACCTCATTACCTTTGGATAGGTATACAAATCTCAACTGCTCACTTACACTTGCACTAAAAATAATGTCAGAACTCCCTGTGCTTTTTGATAGGCAACTGCACTTTTCAAGGGCTGAGAGGACTAGCTGGGAAACCATTGGGCACTAGATCTGCACTACTGCCTACGGCTATGCCAAACCAGCCACTGTGGCAGCTGCCAGGCCAAAAAGGAGTCAGGACCTTAACTGGACATGGCCACTATAGTACTTGACTGGACAATACCTGAACTGAAGAGCTAATCCTTTAAAGGGTTAGGTTAGATTAGATGAGGTTTAACGTCCCAGTTTCCAACCAATTGGTTCAAGTCGAGACGACCACGGCCTTTTCTCCAGTTGTGGCTCACTGGCTTGTTTTCCCTACTCCATTGTTTATGCTGAGCACCAAGCACAAAGGCAGTAGGTTCCATTTTTAAAGTCTTTGGTATGACCCGGCCAGGATTTGAACCCTAGACCTTCCGGCTGCAAGTCGGATGCTCTAACCACTTGACCACTGCAGTCGGTCAAGGGAAAATACAGTCACCCCAGTTTGGCTTAGTTTACCCAGGGAGCTGCGGATAACAGCTCCCTGGTTTACCCAGGTATTCTGTTCCATGGATTGCTGTTGAGAATCACATGGCAATATTTTTCTCACTCCATTGTGAAATTTACGCAGAGTAACTCTTTAATTTACCTTGAATATGCAATATTTATGTTCACATATCATGAAAGATATTTTGAAGTGAAATAAGGGAATGTTTGTGAGATTTAGCTATTGTTTTAAACTAAGTTTGGGAAGACCATTTATGCCCTTTAAGGGTGAAATGCAGTCACCTTAAAATGAATTTGTGTATTTCCTGGTATCTTCATAAATGGCTCTTTTAAATCATGAGACAATTGTTTTGAAACTGAACAGCATAATTCTCACCAGTAACTCAATTAGCTAGCTTTCTTTTTTTGCATAGAGGTAAGAAATATTTTTTCAGGCAGGGAGGGAGGGTCATTTTGCCTGTGCATAACCTGTGCTACCCAAGAAAATTGCTCAATTTATTTCTAAAAATCTGCCCAAGAAATTAGTTTTTCTTGAACTCCAATGGGGCTAAAGCCCTCCCTCCCCACAGTTCCCTCACTTACGAGCATATGTTTAGTAAGCAATATTTATATTGCAACACAGTATAAAAGAATTGCATTGTAGGAAATAGATAAATTAACATATGCAACTTTAGCTGATGTGTCAAAAATAATTTTGGAGTGACTGCTTATTCCTTTAATTTCACTAATTTTGAAACTTCCTCAATACCACTACTTAAATTTTTGCAGACCAAGTCAAGTGACGGATGGCTAGATTTGCCATCCTCAAAATAATGAAAGCCCTCACGTTCACCTCTGTAAGTGTTAAACCTGTCTCGCCAAAACAATTTCATCATTGCTTCAAACACAAAGACAGTTCATCACACATGGAAGGCTGACCAAGGGAGACGTTCATGCATGCACGATGTACTTTCAACGAACTGTGGACGGCTTTGTGTTCACATGCAGCAGTGTGAGGCACCTGGTAGCACTTAATATCATCAATTCATTGAACGGTTCCACAAAAGAGGATTTGTCAATTAGACCGCCCTTAAGCCTAGCTGGAAGAGTTAACTCCACATTATTGGATTTTGTTTATCACCTTGTGAATGCAAGATACAAGGGAACAGCAATTAATTAATCAGAAATGCCCAGAGAAGAAAAATAAAGCTTCATGAAAAACAACAAAACAGAGATTCAAGTAGTGTGAACATAATGGAAGCATATTTATCAAAGCAAGCACGCAGATTATGGGAATCGTAAACTTGCATTACACAAATAAATAATACAATGATGTCTATGCTGAGGTTACAGGGCAATGTCCAAAGCTAATCTCTAACCTAACCCTGACCCTAACAAAGAGTACAATGAATAAAATACAAAGCTCTCAACCAATCATCAAGAACCGCACTGCGCATCAACCTGAGGTTACCGATAGTCAGTGCCGGTATTGTTGCAAAGTCTTTTAAAGACAGATACTCATCACCCCACATATGGTTTTTACTTAGGGGATAGCAAAACTCTCCATTGGTGGCTGATCTTTGATTGACATCAGAAGTAGAAAATTCAGCAAATGCAGAGTAGCTAATATCACACAGCATGCATGCACAGAGAGTGTTCTGAGTTACACAATTTTGGGCCTTGTTATGCCCACCAGGATATCACCTTAAGCAATATACTAGGTTTGTGTTGCATAAGGAGAGGCTAAAGTCAGAGCTGCCAACCTGGCAGAATGAAAAAGAGGAACACCACCCACATGCGTGCTAGTGCGAAACTCCAAGGGCTGGGGTCCAGGGCCTGCCTTAGGGTCCCCGGTGGGGTTCAGTGGGCGAATTGCTGGACTGTATGTTTGGAAGACTTTTTGAGTCCTCAGTAGCAAGCATTTACAAACTGATTGGTTAATTCCATGCCAAAATTCCAATTCTAATGCCTACCAACTCGTCAGATTTCAAAACTTGCCTTAACATTGAGGACCTCAAGTGATTTTACACTTTAATAAGCTAGCATTTACATAATTACCACCGTTTCCTTCAACAGTCCTGAAAAAAAATCCACTATTTGAAGAAACAAATGACATCATTGTACATGTATAATCATCATTCCAGTTTTACTGAAAATCGCAACATGACATAGGAAAAGTGGAACACAGCAAATTTTGGTGTGAAAAAGGGGAACTGTTCCTCCTAAATCGGAACAGATGGCAGCTCTGTAAAGTCAGTTGTGGGTGGGTCTAAAAGTAACCTGGGATGATGAGTATCTGTCTTTAAAGTACATCAGCCATTTCCTAGGAGTCTGTTTAGGGCTGAGAGGCACTTTTACCTGAATTTTTTCAATAATTCTTTCCAGTAGCCAGGGCTTTTTTAATAGCCTGTTTCCTAATAAAATGTGGGGGTCCTCGGAATTTTGTGCAGGCCATTTTGGTGCACATTATGCGTTGCCACTTCAGAACCTAAAATTTGGTCTATTGCTTTACAAAATTAATACAGTGCATGATTTAAACTCATCAAATGACTGAGTCCAAGTGGGTTTTTTCCTTAATGGAATCAGCAACATTTTTCTCTTTTTCTTGGCCAATAACTGGGGCTGCCATACAGATGGCCGCCCACCCTAGTAGCCCCAGCTGGGATGGCCATGGCATTCGGAATGATAAGGAAGATACCCACTAGACCAAAGGTTCAATAGATTGAAGGTTTACTGAGTCTAGACCTAAGATCTGCTTGACCAAAATCTACTTCAGGTAAAAGGTGGGGTTAGGATTTGGGTCAAACACAGAATTAGGAGCAGTATTAGGATAAGGACTAGCCTCAGGTATAGGATTAGAGTTTGGGTTAGGGTTAAGTTTACAGTTGTGATCTTTGGTCCAGAGAACCTTCGATCTAGTGACCCTGCCAGAATAATTACACCAGGACCAGATATTTCTTACTAAGATCCAAGGTTAATACATACTACATACTGCTTAAGACCCATCACCAAAGACTACAACACTTTTGCCCAGGGTAATTGTCACGAGGCCAAACTTAGTGCAGGGTAATTCTGGACCTCTGACCCTTGTACTGATCATTGTCCTGGGATTTAGAGAAGTGTGGATATTTTTCTGCACTCTAAATTAATGCTCCAACTGGCCGTCTAATTCTGAGATTATGGTGCATCCAAATTTCTTTCAAAAATCATAAAATTATAGCACCATTATTGGGAAAAAGTGCTGGGTGGAATGTTTTACTTAAACATGAGTGGCAGGTACAATTCACTAGTCCTGGGCGGAGCAGCCCAGCGCCGCCCGGCATAGTGACATCCCTGCTTTTGCCCCACACTTAGAAGCAGTACCGTATTTTATTATGCATGTAGTCCATTTTACCACTGTTTTTCTTTTTCAGGGTAGAAAAACATCATAACCTGGAAATTTTATTCAACTTTCAAAAAATCTGAATTTCTGTTAAAATTTGAAAAATCTCAATCCCTGCAAAATGAAGTCACTGTTCCATTTACATTTTACTGCTTGCAGACATAACTTTGGCAATTAACTTGCTCGGTGAGATGTCACTTGATTCTGAAGTGAAGCGTGTAAGCTCTTGTGACTGCTAGCCTCTACATCACATACACTGTAGATGAAGACTAGTCTCTACATCTCTTCTCCAGTTCAAAAATGTAAGATGATCCTTGTTGACATTTGCAATCTCTAATTATATTTCTTTTATTTTTAATCTTTGCTTACTGGAACTGATACAAAAAACTGGAAAGTCTCCTCTTGTAATATTTTCATGCCGAGTGACGTGAAGAGTGGTGTAATGAATCTTCAACGATGTATGGCAATGTTTCCTCCACCTCTATGAGATAAACAGTCTTAAGCATTTCGAATGTTATGCTTCTCAAGGGGATCTTTCCTCCACTTTACTACAAAGGTTATCCATCAAATTAATATTTACAAATTCTTTGTTCTTTTTAAAGATTACTCATCGCCACAGTCCTGCATGATTTAGATGTTGAGCTTACAGCTAGGTTACAGCTGATTTCTGGCGGTGCTGTGAAAAATATGGAAGGCACTTTACTTCACAGACAAAAGACAGGGAGGGGAGACATTATCTTCCCAACCTTTGATCCTACCCCAAGGTTAAAAGTAAGAGTGCAAAGCTTATATGTATGGGGCATTACCAATGCAGTGCACTGAAGAAAAAATATCTCTTATGATGGGTATGCCTTAAGTTAACTTGAAATCCCCCCCTCCATTCCTGAAATATCTATGTACAGGCTAAATGGGTCTATTAAGAAGATTTGGCATTTTCACTGCAAATCACCTCCTCTACACCTTCCCTACACTTTCCCCATCCCCTCTCCACACCCCCTGACCCACACCCCACTCCCTCATGTGATGCTATAAATAATGATTTATACAATGTCAAACTTCCCAAATTTACAGATGAAGGGGAGGGAAAATATGGAGATTTAAACTATTAAAATAACTAAATAATTAGCCTGTGGCAGCTGCAGTTTTATCTTTCTCTGAATCCCAGCCAACCACAAAGGTAATAGCAATTTCAGTTTCTTTCTGCATAAACCACTCCAAGTCCTTTTACTTCCTCTTTGGACTTTGCGATGCTGTAAATCACAGAAACGTGGGACAAAATGCCAAAGTAAATCCTCTTTTGATTTAATTCTGTTTAATGTGACCACAAGGGTACTAATTTGCAAAGTACGAATTCTTTAAGTTTTCATCACAAACTCAGCCCAGCTAAAATACATTGACCTCACACTTAAGCAGCATTATGCAAGTATGCTTGCCTTATAAGTGCAGAGTTCAAGTTGCTAATTGAAGTTTTGTGATTTATTTTGTTCTCTGGATTCACGGCTTGGTCTACATTTTTTTTAAAAGAAAGACAAAGTCTCTTTGTTAAGGAAGAGACTTTGTATCAAAACTGGAATTTTCTTGGTTGTAGTGCTAAGGGTCCCTTTTCCCATCTTAGACAAAACTACGCTATCATTAGCAACATCCACCATAGACTCTTTTCCAAATTGCAGTTACAAAGGATTGTGGGACAGAGTTTTAGTATGCATCATTTTTAGCCACAGTAAAATGCCATTGACAAGAATGACGCACACTAAAACTCTATCCCACAATCCTTTGTAACTGCAATTTGGAAAAGGGTCTATGGGTGTTCACCTCAACGTTCCTTGCATTAAAATTTCTTACTCCCAGCGATCTCAATGAAAATAGCAGGGTCCACTATGTCGAACTTTCATTAGAATCTGGAGGGGATTTACGATTTTAAAAAGGGGGAGGGGGTACTTCATTAGGGCGAAGTTTGAACCTATGAGCATCAAATGTACAAAGCCTTGAATGGGGGCAGGGGGTGGAGGATTTGGGGAAAATTTTGAAATTAAACATTGTTTAATGGTATTTCCTGGTATCTGATACTCAAAAAAGTATGTATGTAGTATCCATGTAGTGGCAGCTTTGGAATCATCTCAAAACAGAAAGTAGTGCTGAAAATAGGGGCACTAGAGCCGGAAAGCCCCCCCCCCCCCATGCCTGCATTTCTATGGAAGATGTTGGTGTCCCACCAGTTGTCTTCAATATCACTGCTTGCACTTTACAGGTAAAATTTAGCAACAGTTGACAAATTTTTAGGGAGGTTCATCATATATTATAAAAGAACAAAAGAACATTCAAATTAAATGCTTTAGCCTCCCAGTGAGCATTCTGAGTGAATGAGATTTCATCTTCTGTCATATCCATCTATGACTCATCTTCAGTACATGAGAATCCTTTGTACCTGTACAGTCCTTGTAATGGGTTAACTTAATTAATACTGCATTCAGCTGCAGTGGTTAAAAGTGACCAAACAACTGTGCGCCTTTATTTCCCCTTAAAGGCAGTGTCTGTTTAGACAGGATTTGCATTGTAAAGGATGGACTCTGAAATCACCCTGAGATTTGCATGAAGTCAGCTGGGAAAGTGCAGGGATTTGGAGGGGGACTTTATGCATTCTTTCAGTACCAGACTGTACATTGACCCAAAATTCTATTCAGCCACATGGAAACCTTGCATACAACTAGCAAAGATATGCAGCTCAATGATGCCTCACCGTATCAAGACGTACTTCTGATTTAGCCAGAAGTAAATCACACTTTTGACATTTTTATTAATCACATCCCACATAAGATCCAACTGTGCTCCAGCATGTGGGGTTGCAGATGGGGTGGGATCTTTACAATGAAGTGCATCTGAGTGTTATCAGATAGGTTAAACAGTTAATTAAACTTGGCTTTTCTGAGCAGTGATCAAGTGCCACCTCCTATACAGAACTGAATGATAAAAGGCATTTATTGACCATATGTGGAATAATTAACCTAACCACCTATGTACTAATTCTCTCAGAAAAAGGAAGTGAACTTTTGCTGTATTGGTGGTAAGAGAATGTACACTCTATGGAGATACAGGTGACAGTTGTATAGACCAGCGCTTCTCAACCGGTGGGCCGTAAAGCTCTGCCAGGTGGGCCGCGAGATCCTCCATAAAAAATAAAAAATAAAAAAGAATAAACTTTTTGTAAGGTGGGCCTCAGAAAAATTCGGAGAGTCAAATTGGTCCTCGAGTTAAAAAAGGTTGAGAAGCGCTGGTACAGATCTTATGCATGACGTCACAGAGTCGAAAGTGCTTCCTCGTTTGGAGACAAGCAGATATCATTGCAAGTTACACCAACTAAAGCAGGCAGCTGAATTGTGAACCAATCGGATACACATGCAAGTCTACTCCACACGCATGCAAAGTCTATGTTGTGCTTGCCAGTGTGCTTCACTGTTTTGCCTCCAAAATGGTGTCGCTTGACGTCATGCACTGGGTACGAGTCAGAAACGTAATGAAGACTTTACATTAAAGAGTCAGACATGCTGGCATCACCACATAGCCTTTTTTTCTTCATTCCTAAGAAGAAACTAGTTACCATGTATACCATTTCTTTTAATATTCCCTCAAACACACAAAGTCCATTTCCCTGTTCATCATGATCCTATGTGTCATGGAGAGGATTAAGTTGCACAGTTGTTTAATCCACAAAATGGTCAATGTTAAGTTTGGTCATTACAGGGCAGTAGTCACAGTCCTAAACAGACATTGATGAGATATTCTGGTACAAGAAAAACATGCATTTAATGTGCCATAGCCCAATAAATAGCCATGGACTCACATACTGCTTGTGAAGAAAGCTTGAAAACAACTCTAAAGATGGAAAAATAATTTCATTTACAGTTTAAAGGTTCACACAAGGCTGAGACAAGTAACACCTGAATGATGACAATTACTTCCTTTAGGGGTTGCAATATGTGATGGCAGTTCAAAACAGGAAAAGTCATTTCCTCGTTTCCGTTTGTCAATTTTCCTTCATTTCCCAACATTTACTCTTTTCATTTAACTTTAGACAAACTTCAAATCTTCTGGCCAAAATGAATTTAAAGGCAATAGGCAGTCGCCCCAAAATTTTCTTTGAAAAATCAGCAAATTCTTGCAGATCTCCTTTTATTGCTATACAAGCACCTCTGAAGATGTTTTGAACATAACTATTACAAGCAATAGGTAAAGCAAGGAGAAATTCTCCTTGAATTTCACAATTTACCAATAAAAATATTGTCACATGATCAAAATGGGCCAATCATGAACTAGAGTGACGGGATACACTCACTCTGATTGGGGTGACTGCATACTGCCTTTAAAACAGCCAATGCAACGACTTTTACTTCAAAATGCCCCTAGACTAAAAACTAGATAAAACCATTCAGTTTGTTTAAATTCCCACAAGAGACAGAAAAGAGCAAGGCACAGAGAGGATGATAACATTGCTTGAATTCGACAACTTTGATAAGGATTACAAAAGACAATTTCCGTTCATGTCTGAGAATAAAACCCCAAAGGTATCCAGAAGTTATCAATCATAAATGTTTTATTACCAGTAAAAATATTTTGATCGAATTTTAGACAGATCTTGATGAAATGTTTACAAATTTGAAGCATACTGGTGATAAAAATTACTCTTACCTTCATATTGTCTGTGATAGCTTTAGCTTTACACAGACATGAAAACAGCCAAATCAGAAATCCTCCAGGTATAAGGATACGAATCACAACATGCATCATAAAGTTTCATGTTTATTGTAAACATTTCCACATTCTCATTATATCCAATAGGTGCAGTATGTGCTCAAGATTTATAGCACCAGAAAATTACTTGTCAAAGAGAGGTTTTTTTGCATGTTCATCGAAAATATTGATGATCATAATTCCAAATTAATCTGCATTCATGGTCATTCAACTTCGACCTTCAAAATAAGTCAACACTGATCGTTAAAACTTGACAAAACACGGTCGTTTGTCATTGCTGTTCTTGGTAATTCACTTATTACATCCGAATTCCATGTAAACAGACTGGGTTGATTTAGTTGTAATGGCAGATGAGCGTGCTTACCGAAGTAAACGTGAGTACATTGATGAACCCTACACTGCAGTATACATAGATCATTTACTTAATTGTTTTGCCACAGACATGGGATTGAAAATATGCTCAATACTTAATATGGGGATCTTTTGGCCGACAGAGAGATAATGAAAGTAAACTATAATGGGTGTTTAAGCTAAAACACTTGCTACAAAACCACAAGCTGCAAATTATTAACTTTACTTCAGACCTGGTCTGAAGTCAAGACCTGGAACAGACCTGGTCTGTTCAAGCACCAATCTATACTTTCACTTTGTGGGTGCCTGGTAAAGTATAACTATGAGATTGTAAAGAAGGTTAAACCTTAACATACAGACTTTATATATTCATAATTCTAGCATAGGACACAAATGTTTCTGCTTACTGAGCATTTTTTACATTATCAAACTGCTACAATCTCTCATTAACACATAAGAAGAATGCCCAATTAATTTTAAGGACATGCTGTCATCACTCTATCCAAGGCTACTTTTTGTAGCAATATCAACTACACTTCATATTAAAGTATTCCATTATTCTGGAGACCTATCCCTCATGATGATAATTTTATAGCTTTTTATTACAAATATTAAAATGCAATTAGTTGTGTATAATAACAGGGAGGTGATATTAGATGGAATGCCATTGAAAACTTTAATTTATGCTAGTCCCATTGGAATTTCCTCAGAGTGGAGACTAAATCCTTTAATTGAGGATTATTAAACAAAAGGGCAAGGAACCTAATGATGCTGGCAATAAACCAATGCTCATGATTTATGCAAATGAGCAGATGTACATAAGACTAAACTTTGCAGATGGAGTTTGACTAATTTCCACATTCCATAGCTTACCCATAAATTGAGCAAGTTTCAGGGAACTAGACAATTATGTTGTAAATAGCATCGAAATGCGTCGCAACCCTCAAATTAATATAAATCTTAACATTGCCAGTCCCTAGGGTTAAGACAAGGGGCAAATTTTTGGGATCTGCTCTTCGAGAGTTAGTAGAAGACGTGCCCCACTTAAACTTAGTTCGTAACACCTCTTAAGCCTATTGAATCATCAAGAACAGCACACAAAAGAGATTACTGCATATTGCCCTTTTAATGGATTTCCATCTAAATTATCACCTCCCTGATAATGTGCATTAGAAATTTAGTATCCATGAGGCATCTAGTATCAGATATACATGGTATTTCTTCTCTCTACAAGATAACTGATGTCAATGAGATGTTTGATTTTCTTGAAGTGTTCAGTATATCTGAAGTGTTCAGTGTATATCTGTGAGACATTTGGTGTCCTAAGGTGTAATGTATATCCATGACATGCATGGTATATCTATACTTCCCACGCATATCATGTGTCCATCATTCAAATATCTAGTATTCATGAAGTATGCAGCTCCCATGCGATGCATTTAGTTGTGATATGATATTTAATCCATGAGATATCCATTTTCCATTAAATATGCATTATCCATGAAATATCTATGAAGAAAGAGATATTTATTGCACTTAAGGTATCTAGTATCTATCAGATATCTATAGTATCCATCTCCCATGATTTAGTAGTGACAAGATATTTAATATCCATGAGATATCTACTATATCCATTAAATATCCAGTCTCTATGAGATATCCATTAACTGTGAGATACATAGTATCCATTATGTATCTAGTATCTATGATATTTATCTTTTATCTATGATCGGCACAGATCTACTGTATTAACTGTGAGGTATCTAGTGTGCAGTTAGCATATCAAGTATCAATAAGATATCTCACATCTCCCATAATTAAGCAGTCATTCATAAGTACCATACCTAGTTCCAAGAAAAATTCTAATACAAGTGAAATGCTTAATAGTAGCAATGAGATAAGTAATATCCATGAAATAATTAAAATCCATGAGCTGTTAAGCTTCCATGAGATTACAAATAAAATATTCTACTAGATATCTACTATATATATCCATGGAATATCTAATGTACATGAGATATACACGCAACATTCATGAACTCAGTGTAGAAGCTACTGACAGGATTTACACCTACTCAAATTTACTCTTTACAAACTATTGACATACCCTCTTGAGGGAGCCTGTTTAGTCGTGAATCATGTCATGCTTTGATAAGAGGCACATTTTTAGCGAGGTACAACAACATAGAGCCATTTTTATTGGGTAATCAGTATACAACGAAATCTTTAGCAGTTGGATATGAATGAAAATTTCACAAAGCACCAATTTAAAATTGGTGAATGAAAAAAAAATTCCCTATTTGCACAAATATGAAAATAAAAGTTTCGAAGGCTATTTCAATGTAAGGTGTTAAATCCACCGACGGGTTAAGCAGAGTGTAGACTTGCTACAAGTCAGTGTTTAGATGTAAGAATATTTCCTTCCTTGTACACATGACACATCTGTCTGTCTGTGGTGTCAAGATTTGATGAATAAAGCAATTCATTTTTGTGGATAACTCACTTGTATACAATGGACATTGCTCCACAGACTTTTTATGAATCTAACCTTACATGTTATTTATGTGCTCAAATATGCACGGTAGATACATTACAGTAGCTTTTGAATGAACTTTGAAACTGTAAAATCAGCTCACAGCTTGTGAAAATATTGATGACTTAACTTGTACAGTACAGAAATCAGGCAGTAATGGGCAGTTTCAAAAAAGCAAGATCATTCCAAGTCTGTTTCTTCACAAGTCAAAAAATTTGCCCATTTCATGTCGTGGCTACCTAACTCATTTTTACAGTGTTGTCCCATTACTTTAATCATTCGCATATACAAATCCCCGTAAATGTGCAAAGTACTCATTACACTACAGTAGCTCTACAACACATTGATTTGGGGGTACCTGCAAATGTAATCACAGCTTTTAAATAATTCCAATAAAATGAGTGAATCTTAAAGGGAAATACTGCTTTTGTATTACAGAAAATTTTCTTAATTTTAAAACCAAAATTTATAGATACAGTATGATAAATAATTCAAAATAAGGCAATACAGCAGCCTCCTTTTCAAGAAATAAGGTTCTCACAGAAAGGAATTTAGTTATTTGTTGCTCAAAATTAATTTGTTGGCCCAAATTTTCAAAAATTCAAATGATGCAACTTCCGAAACTCTTGTAATGCATAATATTTTGAGGAGATAAATCTGTCTCTGGATTTTATTGGTGAGACTGGATGGTTTAAAACTCATTAAAGCTATTTTCTTTGTATCCCATATTGGTACATTTTAAATGCAATATTTCCCTTTAATGATAATGTGGTACCATTAACTGTATCATGCACTTTAACTATTTGTCTACAGGAATACCGACATTTATTACAGCATCTTGGACTGCACTGATGGCCGTCTTTGGTCCCTAATGGCATAAATAACTCTTTACTGTCTGCTGTCAGCTTAACCCACTTCAGTGCCTCATGGATCACCTCAGGGTTTTTAATACAGAGGCACAAATGCACAGAGAGCTAATGACTAGCTCCTGGAGACAAGAAAGACAAAGTCAAGAGGATACCGACACAAGAGACAGGTGAGGAAAGATGTCTAATGGATGTAAAGTGTATTACAGGAGATGAGATGAAATAAAACATCAGAGCAGGTTGAACAACAGTGAACCTGTAAGTAGGATATCCCATGATACAAAACAGACAGACAGCTTAGCAGGCTGACAATGATGAATAAATAAAAAATGATTGTTTGCAATAATTACAAATGAAAGAGAGCAGAACAGACAGAAAGACATTCAAATCACATGATGCACATGTGTATCTATACAGAGAAGACTTAAGGGAGCCAACCAAGTAGGCTATCAACTGACAATATATGAAAGGAATGAATGTACAACATATCCATAGCATGGATAAAATTAGATCTTTCACATTAGTGAATTTGGAAAGTATTGAAACAGCAGATATAGTATGACATTTAATTCAATAACGTAGCCTAAAAAGCAAGATTTTATAAACAAAAGATACCAAAAACCAAGCAAAAGAGAAAAAAAGGACGAACGAGTTTGGCAGGCTAGTGACAAACAGGGCAATTGGCAAACAAGATATATTCACATGGGAAAAGAACCAGACATGGACAGATTGTCAATCCTATTCAATTAAATCTATAAATGCAATTGTGAAAATGCATAAAAATGCTACAGTTGTTTCCATCATGAAAGCATCAAATGGAAAATCTATCCTTGCCAAGACTTGATTAGATAAACAACTCCATCTCGTTGGGCCGAAAGTTTGATCAAAGGCAACCTTACATCCTGCAAATTCATTTTGAAGACAATTACTTGTAATTTTCTTGATCCATTTACAGAACTTTGTTTAGAATTAAATTGTTGATCAAGGATCAAGGGATTTCAGTAATAAACACATCACACTTACTTTGAACAGAGATTGGAAGTAACAAGATAGCTATATATACGTGGACACGGCAACTAGATTTTAATGGGTGGGGAATTTAATGCATAATATGAAACTGAAATTTACACTTCGGGAAAGGAATTTACATACTTCTAGGAAAGTAGCTGCAAAATGGTACTCAGCTTGACAGAAAGTTACAAAGTTCTGTTCAAATTCATCAAATTTCAGCTGCTACACAGAAAGAAGTGGTGATACCACATGGATGGAGAGTGAAAAGAGGGGAGAGAAGCAAGGGGTAATTTTGATCTCCTGAACTGGAACATGAAGCATTCATTTTCAGATTTGGAGGAAATTTGAAATTTATGCATGCAAATTTAAGTTGCTGCAATAGATCCAACTCCAAATGCCTTATTTTAATTTGTAATCAATTTGTTTGGAAAATTCCTGTGAGTACGATTTTGTTTCTTTGAGTTTTTGAAACTTTTGGTGATTTTTCAGGGGATCCTCTGACTGATGTTTTTCTCTTCACTTTATTTTATTGGATTCAAACTGATGGTAAGTTCTGCCTCCCCCCTCCCTCTCCTCAATTCTGCCATACAGTGGGTAAGCCAGGATTTCCCCAACAGGGGGACATTTAAGCCCCTCCCCCTGATGGGAGGGCCAGCAACACAAAGTCCTGGAAAAGGTGACTGGTTGCCAAAAGAATGTTGAACGCAAAATTTTGGGGATTCTATTGACAAACATTTGAAAATTCGAGGTTTTTAAACTGAAGAAAATTTGAACATTTTGGATTTTTCTTGTAGATAATTTAAAAATTTTTATTTTTATTGGACAAAATTTAAAGAATTCGGGATTTTATTGAGAAAAATTGTAAAATTTGGGGCTTTCATTGAAGAATCTGCCCCTCCTAAGAGCAAAATCAAGCAGATCATGGGGCAATCTGTTGTTGGGATTACATATTGTCTTGTACGCATTAAGGCTCCCCAACAAAATTGGAAAATTTCTATGACAGGGACAGCAGCCTTTTGGCCCCCTTCCCCCTGCTGGTGACACCCCTGCTGCCTGCTCCCATATCTTTTGCCTTTTTGAAGTATCACCCATTGTATAAAAACCAGAGATTAAATCAACTTGAAGAAATTACATCAACTTGAAGAAATATCTTCTTACACGTGATGAACACTTTAAAAACTGTTTTCAAAGTCTGTAACTAGATTACATCGCTATTCGATTAATGGGTTATACAATATCTAGGCTTTATAAGCCATTGTCAAGAGTAAAAGCCACGCTGGCATCCTGCCAAATTAAATTTTCTTTGTAAACAATGAAGAATAATTACCATCTCCTCAACACCTTCAGCAAAGAAAGATTGTATTAACATATTATCACAGGAGGAGAATGAAATTGTAGGTTCATCTATCTGCAAAGATGTCTGATGCTAGCTTTGGTCTTTATGGGTTGGTAACTATAATTGCAGAAAGGACTTTGGTAAGTTTAATTGAAGATGTTGGTAGAAGAAAAGAAAGCCATTAAGCATTCATCAACTCACATACAAACTAGTCAAGAACTGATATTGCAAGTAGCTGATATTACCAATACCAAAATTTCAGTTCTCAATATCTATAACGATCCAATACCGCTATTCTGGAAATGAGCATTCCACAATTAACCATAGGCTATGAAACAACGCAATGAAGTGCTGTGTCATCTTGATGAGGTAAAATGTTGTAACTTGCACTCAAAAATACTCAAATAGTGTATCATTTTCATGACATATGGGGGATTAATATCAGTAAGGTAATATCAACATTTAAGGTAAATTTTACCGACATCGATGTAGGATTGAAAAGGGGAATATCAGCCAATACTGATGATGAATATCAATAATCGTTCCAACACTAGTAAAAAGTCCTTATTGACTCTTCCTGTTTACCACTTCTCTCTATTTTCATTTCTATACTCCACTTTTACCTTTTCCCCTTTGAAACTGAACTCTGATTTCTTTCAACTTTTCCTTTTACAACCTACTTTTGTGCTTTTGTAACTATTTGCATGGGAGGGCAGGGGAGGGGAGGGGGGTTCAATTTGCAGTTTGACTGGCAATTCTTGCTCTCTACATTCTATGATATCTCACAACTGTATGTAATAGCTACTTTCTGTACCATGTGAATCCTAAATTTCACCAACAAAATATCTTAGGGTTGTCACATGTCCCCCAATTATGCCCCTGTCTATGGGTCTAGCTATAGGGTCCATGTTGCTGGCATTAAAGAGGAATTAGGTTGCAGGAATGATGTTACTAGGGCACTCACACAGGTTTACTGTTAAGGCCTCCTGAGGTGACAATATCTATAAGCAATTGTTCAAAGTCTGAGAAGAACTGCCTCACAAATTCCCCAAAACTATGAAAAAAATCAAAGAAAATAGAGCACCTAGACGAGCGTTATTGTCCAAATTCCTCGGTAAATAAAATGAGGGTGAGCTCATAGGTCACGACCCAGAAGTAAGGATAGCGCCACCTCTGTGCCAATTAATTTAACCCAGTCTAATTCCACGGCAGATGGGATTGTTCACACGTATAACAGATGAGGTAAGGAGGAGTGTAAGAGATCCCCATCACTTCACTCTAGGCCCTCTCTGGCAACGACAAAGTGCAAGTATTAACAGCCTTTTTTTGTGGTGGTTCTCCACATATGCATAGCTCATGTCTACTTCAGCGGAAACTTTCCTTTGAAAAGTCTCAATGACTATTCACAAGGATATGAGATACAAAGACAGTCCTCCATGAGCACACTGTGTGTGAAGGAATCTGAACCCTTGGTATATAGTGTAAATACTGGGCAAGAATTAATGGCTATTAAATATGGTAACAGAATATTTATTTTTTAACCCATTTGTACATTATTCTGCTTATAGATATTCTTTAATCTCCACCAAACTATTGTCGGATGGAAAGTGTATTTCTATTTTTCAGCATTGATTCAAATAATTTTATACTGAATTCCTTTTCTTGTATTTCTCATCAATATGATGGGTGAAATAGCATTTCACTTGAATACTAGAAAAAACAACAAAATTCATAATGTTCGCACATTTAAATTAAACAATCAGAATATTTCACAGTTATTTTATTTGGCGAAATTTTGTAGAAAACCTCAGTCCAATGATTATCCCGCTAGCAAACCCCAAACAGCAGAGCATTATCATATCATCAAAAACATACACAGTGATTTATGGTCACCATTCCCATTTAGATGGTCTAAACATATTTCAAGATGAAGGGGGGAACTGACATGTATGCAAGATACAGCAGGTACCATCTTTTATAGTGTACCATCCAACTTGTTAGCCAGAAAACAGCCATCCTTCGAGACAAAGAATTGATACGACCCACGTTCTTTCAAGCCTTTTGTGACAAAGTAGCTGATAAGTTACCCAACAGAGGCCTTACGAAAGACTGACGAGATGAAATGTACATACAGGAAAAGCAGAATAGTCTACAAGAGATTTGAGGATATATCCACCCCTGCAGGTCAGAGACGACGATGATGAGTATGATTGATGCTGAGGGCATCAAAGATTCACTGAAGGATCATCACAAGTAAATGATACATCACCAAAATCTCCAGCAGAAAACAGAATCCAGGCAACATCCTTAAAAATAGGGGTGATTTAAAACACAGCGTTAATGTGGAAAAGAGGGTCAAGCAGTATCACTCCACATTTAGCTTTGAGCAATTTTTGTATGCAGTGTTTGTAATGGGCACGACGGGAATGTTGGCTGCATGTTTTTATGCACTATTTATGAAGTGCTGTTTGGCACAGTTATGAAACTTCGAGTTGTCAAGTCTTAGTCACACCCGTCCATGGGTTGTTTTGACTGTACATTACCGGCTAGCATTGATAAATTTCAGTGCAATATGTGTACACAAAAAAATTAAAAACTAGGAAGTTACAGCCAATTTTACTGTACTACACTTTCTACTATAAATTATGCCTATATTCTCTCACATTTCCTACACTTTACACGTCATTTACTAAAACCATATTACTCATACATGGTTTGGAACTACATTATTTTAATATAAACGAAACAGCTCCTGACAAAAAATGCAGTATCATAGTACAATTTTTTTACACCACACGCCAGTGTTTATGCTAGGGCTCAGAAACTAGTGGGGCATTTCCACCCCCCACCCAATTTTGGGGGGTGGGACTTCAAATTTTAGGGGGATTTCCAGAAATTATAAATAGGTGAAATGGGTGTGGGCCACGAGGTCTGCACGGGAACTTCCTGCAGACAATTATATTTGTTGCAGGACTTGGAAAGTTAGTGTGGAAATCACACAGTCACGCACCTTAGCGTAAACACTGCCATACACTATTTGTGGACTGATTATTGTTTCGTATGAACCAATGTTCTTTGTTTTTGTCCAGTAGCAGTACTGGTAAAATTTACCTAACTCAACTCACATTTCTCAGCCTACACCTCACAAAAAACATTTTCTTATGTTTAACTACAAGTCTAAATATTAACTTCATGTGAATGTAACAAATCTTAGTAGCAGTGTGCCTACAGATCTATACTAGCCAATATTTAAAACTGAATATCGCAACATCAGTTTGTTCCATTAATATCAGTACTGTACAACACCACATGTACGACAAGCATTTTCTGCCATTAATTCTAGTATTCTAAAATTGGCACTGAAAAATACTGCTTTTTTCTCACTTACCAATCACATCAATTTCTGTATTTTTTTAAATATAAAACAATCAAACAAGCTGATGCACACACTGCTATCTACAGTAGACAGTAATAACAAAGCAGGCAAAAATCTACATCAACACTTTTTTAAAGCTTGATCGATAGTACTGTCAACCTTACTCTAAAAACTCTTTTGTTTAAATCGTTAAATACAGTCACATTTATGAATCACTCTAATAGCATTTCACATTCTCTTTCATATTTTGTAAAAATCTTTCAAAAAATTCCCAGTTTTTACAGTTTTTAAGATTAAATAAATTAAATTATCTTACTAGCAATAGCTCTCCTCAATAGTTAACCAGCCAGGCATGCCATGCTGATGTGAGACTCCTATCCCCAATCTTATGTCCGTATTGATTTTGGTCTCCCTTTTCACCCGTCTTCAATTTCTGTCTGAAACTCCTTTTATTTGAGTTAAAAAAGGTGAAAATTACCTTGAGGAAATCATCCTGGTTTCATCTCTTATTTCTTGTTACCATGGTAATGAGCATTTTGATGATTAGTAAAGGTAAGACACAAAAATGTTTTCCCTCTTTGCTCACTTAAATACTTGCATCATCTTGACAAAAGTAAAAGGGAGAACTTAACTAAATATCGCAATCTACAAAGAAAATCTGGCAGCATGGCGACAAAGACTCAATTTGCCATGAACACTGACGAAAGGCAAATTTATATCGTTATTGACTTAGACGGCAGGTGTGTCACTGCTTTCTCAGGTGTGTCTGGCTCAATCCAATGAATAGGGTTCATTTCAATTCATACAAAATGCACTTACATTTAGTAAATGCATACAATGTACTCTAAAAATGGTACAATATATTTTTTTTCAGGAAGGCTCTTTTCAAATGTTTTGGGGAAAAAAATACCTAGAGTACTAAGAAAGTTGACAGGAGATTTTTTGGGGCTAACATGAGATATTTTGATTGTTTTTGTTAATAGCAGTTATTTCAGTTATTTGTAAGGGGGTGGGTATTTTCATGACATGTGGTACTTTGTTTGCCCCTCCTTAAAGTTGTAAGTGCAATTTGGGCAGCTGCAGGGTGAACTGCCTATCCCTGTTATGTATTATGCACAGTAGTGTAGCCAGAAAATATTGTGTGGGGGTGCTCCTAAGAAGCTCCACATGGGAGTCCAAATGTGGAATGACCATGTCATATATATTTTTTCAGTCTTGGACCTTCTAGTGGGAGGGGGCATCTGGAGGTAAGGGTGAAAGACTTGTGGGCCTCCAACCACACTACTGATTTTGAATGTTGACTACAACCTTAGCAATTAATGCAAAAGAAACAGATGAGGAGCTACCATTGTAACTATAGCCCTCCATAAACCCCCTCACATTCTTGAATTATAATGGGGGCTGGGGGGACAAATTACAATTCATAGTTGGACAAGCGAGTAGCAAAACTGCATGGCTAGCTGTACAACTGTCCATTACAAAATGTGTAGGTGTCAATTATTTGTAGGACACAAATGCAGTTTTTGGACCAAGAAAATTACTAAAAACAAGACTATGAGAAAGTACAAGTCAGAGTGTTGAAAGTATAGGAGCTAGACTTCATTTACACTAATAATTGTTAGAAAATATGGAGGATCAAGAGAACTTTCCTAAGCCAAACTCTACCTCTCCCATCTAATGAACCAGTGCCATAGCAAAGGAAGGCTTAAGGACATGGGACCATCAAGCTCATAGCAAAAGGGGGTATTAGGGAAAAACCCTAGAAAAAGTTCCCCCTCAAAAAAAAAAATATATTTCCAACCGAAAATAAAAAATTACCATCACCTTTATTAATTCATTTTAGTGTATCTCATCCCCTAGAAATTATTTTGCCCCCTAGAAGCTATCTCACTTCCTTCAGCACCTTACCTGGCTACAGACCTGCTCCCCCACACCTTGCACCCTTCACTGAAACGCCACACTGAAAAACTCCCATAAAATATACATACTGCTCCCATATCTGATCCCCCCACTGACGTGTTGGATTTTCCTTTGTATGCCTCCCCACCCCCCTGAACATTTCCTAGTTTCACCACTGCACAATAAATACACCCCACAATGTCACAACTAAAGCATCCTACCTTCAAACCATGGAGCTAATACTTGGACCAGGTAGTAGTCCGGGTAGCAGTCCGGGGAGCAGTCCCGGTAGCAGTCCGGGGAGCAGTCCCGGTAGCAGTCCCGGTAGCAGTCCCGGTAGCAGTCTGGGGAGCAGTCCGGGGAGCAGTCCCGGGAGCAGTACCGGTAGCAGTCCCGGTAGCAGTCCCGGTAGCAGTCCGGGGAGCAGTCCGGGGAGCAGTCCGGGTAGCAGTCCGGGTAGCAGTCCGGGTAGCAGTCCGGGAAGCAGTCCGGGTAGCAGACCGGGTAGCAGTCCGGGTAGCAGTCAGGGAAGCAGTCCGGGTAGCAGTCCGGGTAGCAGTCCGGGAAGCAGTCCGGGTAGCAGTCCGGGTAGCAGTCCGGGTAGCAGTCCGGGTAGCAGTCCGGGTAGCAGTCCGGGTAGCAGTCCTGGTATTGGTCCAGGTAGTAGTTCAGGTAGTAGTCCTGGTAGTAGTTTGGGTAGTAGCTCCATGTTCAAACTGCATGCTGTAAATGTTTCTATAACAATCACACCACAGTTATACCTAACCTTTATCCCACAATGAAGAAGAGCAGTAATAAAAATCACATCTTATGTTTATTTTTTATTCTTGTGGTGACACTGCCACAATAATTAATACTGAAACATAGTATCTATAATGTTTGTCATGATATTAATCAGCTCAATACAAAATATGAAGTCCAGATTCTTCCTCTTCCTGAGCCTAATTAATCATTACCTCTAAGGTTACAAAGCTTATCAACAATATACTAACCTGACTGCTATTAATGAAACTGATCATACCATACTGTGTACTGGCCAAACTCTAATCTCTTAATTCAAAAGAGATTAGGGACCAATCAGTATTTTCAATTGAAATATCCAATCTATCAGATGAGAATAAATCTTACTTATTTTGAATTTGCAATCCAAATTTGGATTGATCCATAATTCCATCTTATAGAGTTGGCTTTCAGTATGAGGATTGAAGAGAGTATTCATGTCATCTGCACTTCTTAAGGTGGTATACTTGGTACTCAGAGTGTAAATCTGACCAAATTATGCTACAGTCTATTTTATAACCATTTTTTTATTTTCACAAATGATGGATAAAGTTGGGATGGGGGGGGGGGGTAAAGTCCGAAGCATTTTAGGGTAATGTGGCTGGTTTTCAGAGTGTCAGTGTGACCAAATTATGTGCATTGTCAATATTTAATACTTAGCTACTCCAAAGTTTCCCATTTTCACAATGGCTTAAGGATTTTGGAAGATTAATCCTGAGTTTACAAAGCAAAGTACCTGACGATAAAAAGCGGCAATGTGTTCAAACTGCATGCTTCCATAATAACTATACCTACTGGTTAGTCTGGTTATTTAAATATTTTCACAACTGAGTAATGATGTTGCAGTATAAATAAGGAGCGAACCACAATACAAGGCAACAACGAACCCTGTATTCACTAAATGGCAATTACATGATCATATTACATGACATGTCACAATTAATATTATAGATACTCTGAAATTCAAAAGTCCGAAACAAATAATTAGCACTGAAAGTAATAGTTCAATTTCACCCAACAGTATAAAACTCCATTCCTCTCATATATATAACATGCAAAGAGCTATAACACGGAAACAACCAACCGCCAATTATTTCAGCATAATGTTCCTTCGTATATAATTCTTTCTGTGTTGGCATGGCAATGTTCTTATATTTTATTTTATTTTATTTTTTTTTGAGAAACAACACATTTTTTTTTCTTGGTAATTACAGATTCCAAACTCTGTAGCTAAACAAAATGCAAAAATTGGAAATTTAGCACCAAGCTCATTCTTAAAATTTCATGTTTCCAGTTATTTTCACATCCATTCTAAAGATTGATTTTGGAAGCTCCTACATGTTGATGTGAGGCTGTATACAACATATGGCTTCCTTTGCAATAAATTATCCAAATCCTCTATCCATTACCCTCATGGGACAGATGACGCCGGGTACGCCTGGAACACAAACATACTGCGTATCACATGACATCATCATGAATGATGTATGTAGTCTCATAAACGTAACCTTTACATCTTACTTCAATGCATCCCAAGATATTTAAATCGTCTATAGGATGAAACTTCACTTTAAGACACAAGACCAGTATGTGCAATCAATTTATTTCTATCATATGAGTAGGATGATGGAAACTGGCTGGAATTTTTACGCTACCTTCATTGTGATTCTGTACATAACCAAAAAAGAACATATCCCTACTTCCATGTCATAATGTCTATGAATCCTAACCCCTAAGTGCTTTTAGTTTCATTCAGGTAAATAGTCACAGTCCCCTTTCCCTTCCCCTTCCCCACCCAATTTCCAAGAACAAAAAGAAAAATGCTGGAAATTCACTGCTTTCCAGGGAAGATGTGACTCCTTAAACCTGTTAAAATTCACAACATATGTATTTTAGTACTGTTCGATTCCTGAACATTACACCACTTGTACTGTCTGACCTAAGCATTGCAACATTCTCATCTAGAGACCTGTTACTTACAATTTTTTCTTTCTGCCTAAGGGGCCCTCCCAGGACCCAGAAAAATCACTTTCCCTTTGACAATTCTCCAGCTATGCATGATTGTACAGGAATAGGACTTTTCATTCTACCTAATTAAAAAAAAAAAAAACTGCAATAATTGCTTCAAGCTGATAATCAAATCTTCTCAACTGATTTGCCCCTTGAAAGCACATTTATGGAGAAATCGATAGTTTCATGTACAGAGGGCGGCAGGTGAAAGAGGGCAGCAAGCAGTATGCATTGTGCTATATCATCTCTTGCAAGACCAGTCGGCATGCATTTCACTGCATGAATGTCATCCTAGAGTATGACAAAGTGTGGGTGGTTGTGGGTAATAAAGGCCTAAAGGGCCCATGAAGCAGAAGTTAACTACTGTATGTATGTTTAAAAGTCAATGGGGTCATCCCCAAAAGGTGGGGCATATATCCTCCCCATCCTCCCCATCCCCCAGGATTTCTACCTATCCATGGAACCCAAGCAAAGCCTAAAGTTTTGCTAAGTACTTTTATTTTCAATTCATGGAATGCAAAAAAGATGAATTTTATCCTTTACCTGTTAGCTTTGTGAAACTGGGTTTACACCTTTCTGTAAACTGAACAGTATTTCGCCCCCTGTGGGCTGGGGGTTGTACATAGAATATGCCCACGGTATTCCCGGCCTGTCGTAAGAGGCGACTAAAGGGGAGGACTTGAAACGAATTTATCTAGGTGACACTATGTAACACATTCGTGTTGGTGTGTCATTAAATATTATCTAACTAACTAACTAACTAACTAACAGTATTTCAGTGATAGTTCCAGTATTGTCTTTATTCCAAGCTGTAATTTGTCAACACTCTCGTATCCTACAGCAGTTAAGTGGCTTCTTAATCCAAGAGCTCTTGAAGTACAGTTTTAAAAGCTACTGTATTGTGGGAAATTTTCACAGGGGTTAAATTTTCGCGCTTTTCACGACCAGGTATTTAATCGCGAATTTAAGACCCGGGAAAGTACTTTCATTAGGGTGTACAAGACTATGTTGGTTGCCTGCAACAGCGAATTCTTCACTCCACAAATATGTGAACAAGGTACAGATTTGCCAAAAATTAGCCTCATGGAAATTTCCTGCTTTACAGTATTGGATGTGACTCTCTATTTCAAAAGATATTAATTTGAGTTTAATTTTTAGATCTGTCAGCCATCTAAAAATGAGGTTGCATATAATTAAAAAGCAACTGCAATTATTTCTTCCCCACATGTGGTCACTTACAATCAGTAACCATAATTTCTTTACTGCTTCAAAAACTGTGTACACCTTTGATAACCATCAAGACTCCAAAGCAGACAGCTCATGAGGCAGTTTAAAAACATACTGCAACTTGAGAGAAAATCTTCCCTCAGAAATTTTGTCATAGTCAAAAGCTGGCTCAAAGTTTCATCTCAGCAAACGACACCTATTGCACTATGACAAAATATATATGTTCAGTGCAAAACTGCAGACTTTGCTTTCAATCAAGAAATTTGCAAACTCAATCAAGCCCAGTAGTTTCTGACACATCCCCCCAGGAGATGCCATAAATAGTATATTGTAGACCAAGCAGACTTCTATTTTATTGCAGTACTAACTGGGATGGTTCTAAAAAGTTTGCAATCACTTGAAAGTGAAAGGCATTGAGTCTGGATGCCACAGGTTAGGAAAGAGGTCAATTGAAATACCTGCTGAGAGGTGTGAATGTTATTTATTCTAGTGTCAGTTTCATTTCTTTCATGCTTGAATAAAACTCTGCATGTAAGACACTCATTCATGTTGATCAGCGTGACTTATTCTCCACAAACCAGCACTAGAGTATTGTGCGAGGTATGCTACATACAATATGGGCTCCAACTAGGGGTGCACCGAAACTTTTTCAAAGTTCCGGTTCCGGTCGGAACTTTTACAAAGTAACCAGCCGGACTTTTGAACTTGTTTCAAGTCAGTTACTTTCAGGATTTCATTAAATTTAATAAAGCAATTGAAAAACATTCAAGAAATATTTTTTTTTCTTCCTAGGCTTATTCATTAGTGAACTAACACCTTAAAGGTCTGCGAACTTGTAACAGAACCAGTCGTTTTACTCAACAAAGATGGATTAAGATCCCCTAATCATAAATCCATTGGAACTATGTGGATATCGTTTACCGTTCTCAATATATTCCTCTTCAAAGTTTGACTACTTCTGAGATTGCTCGTTAGCTATGCCAAAAATATGATGTGGACGAAGTGTTGCACAGTGTCTGCATTTCTTTTGTTAGTCCATTATGAAATATCTGTTAATTACTTACTAGCTGGTTTCTAGTTTGGTGTTTAATGTGGATAATTGCAAAGAACTAAATACCTACTTCCAAAATAAACCCCTTGAGACATCCCAAATTACAGCTGTTCTTGGAATGGAGGTTAAACAAAAAATAACAGAACACCTATTTGATGGATCCCTCTCTGCATATCACAAATTTGCACAAGAAGCTCATCTTTATTCATAATGTATGTAAAAACAGTATTTGCCTTGTAAATTGGTCAATATTTGATACACTTTAATGGGAATTGTAGCCACTTTAAACAGTTTTGAATGTTTTTTTACACCAAATAGGTAGGGATCACATTTACACGTCCACAGGCCTTTAAAATACCAAATGGGTAAGTCAGCATGCAAATGAGACAATGATAAAGTAATGAGCAAAAGTAGTGGTAGTAAAAAAACAATGGGTATAATCACGAAAAGGTTGCAAAACTTTCTTGACCTGAATTTGTAGGTGGTACATTTATTTGTTATGCCTTGTTTACTGAGAGATAAAATACATATAGCAAAGTCTCACAGTAAGATAGTAGTCTAGATTCCCTGCCAGGGTTGCATATTCTTTGCAGCTGAGAGATGAGATAAAACTGCTCTCCTGGAGTGTTGCTTTGTTAATTGTACATCAGTCTAGTCATAAATTGCGTTCAAAATAGTGAATAATTAAAGAATAATGGTGAATAGAAGTTTATATGCTGTATCAGAGTCCAGGGTAATTTCCTGGATGTACTGTATAAAGCAGAGTACATTGACATATCCTGACACTGATTATAATATGTAATTGTTTTGCTTTGAATTATATGACCAATTACTGTTCCACTGAATTTTTTTTCAGCAGGAATGCAAGAAAATTCAAACGCTTAACTTTCCATAAATTTAGAAACTCCTGCCTCTAATTCAGGGTCAACATAATAGAGTCAAAAACATGCAAATAAAGTGCTATCCATCAGTGTGGGGAGAATGATATTTATCATGCGTGCTTCAAGAGAATCCTACAGTACTAGGAATTGAACACATATCTAATGTAACTCTTGTGTGCAAGGGATGAAAAAGTCAGGTTAATAGCATTACCTATTTGTGCCCCAAGAAGCCAAAAATGCATATCAATGTTTATCAAGCTTCATGCTTGGTGCAAATCCCCTAAAACTCCCTCGACTGGGAATCTACGATCCCCGATACTTACCTCCTATTTTATGTTGTAATCCCCACATACCCATAACTAGACCCTGGTTAACTATAGCACAGTGGAGAGAGGGCGCCCTCCAACAGAGGGCAGCCTCTTCCACTTATAGATAGGAGGTAATGAGGGGCGATGCAGATCAAAAAGTTTCCCATGCTCTGCCTACGAATGGGTATGTTTGAACTGCCAATTTTAACAATTGGGAATCAAGATGGAGTACATGCCTCAGTCCAAACATTGATTAGCATTTTCTGGTGATCAATTCTCTCACACTATTTCATCCCTTGGTATAAATTTGTTTCCTTCATTTACATCATAATACCCATATATATATTTTATAAATTTTGCCTTGAACTACTCTGTGAAGTTAATATCACACTGTGTTAGTACTGCATACTGTTACACAGTTCCTAAATTACTTTTACTGGAAAAATAGAGATACATCCAAAATACCAGCTCCGGCGGGAACTATCCGGCCAGATCTTTTTTTTAAGTTCTACATTTTATTAAAGTATAGTATGTTAGAAACTGATTACAAGCCTACATCTATGTTAGAATTGCCTCACAAAAGTTAGCACTGACGTACCAAAACTCACTACAGCTTTTACAAGGTCACGGTGAAGGCACAATATGCATACCCCATAGTCCGGTTGAAGACATGGACCAATTAGAAACATACTTAAATTGATTACAAGAGAAGAACCTCTCGCCAGTGATGTTTAAACAAAAAAGAAAGGTAATTATTAAAGGGAATACACACATATGACTACAATCCAGAGGACCTCCATCGGAAGTTTACATTTGAATAGGGGCCGCAGGGACTCTTAGTTTTGGGGCATCACCTCTTTAGCCCCACCAGTCCACTAGAACAGAAAGAGTTTGTTAGAAATTTGACACATAAACAATTCTAAAGCTCTTTGAATGAAGTTGATTGGACTATGATTACAGGTTGTAATCGTGAAAGGAAAATTGGATCCCACAGTGAATCAACAGGGGTAAAATCTTTGCATTTCAGAGCTGCATTTGTGGTGCACAAGGAATTGCAGAAACTGCATCCTGATTGGTCATAACCAAAACTATTGATGTGAAAAAATAGGCAGATATTCAAAACTTGGGCCTGTCCCAGTCATTTTGGGGTAGCCCATCTATCACCCCACCACTCCTTACCCCCAGCAGGTAGACTGGGTACCGACAATACAGGGTTTTCGTTCACCCGGGCTCCCGGGTCTCAGATGCACGACAAGCTGCCTAGATGCTTGGAAGAAAATCCAGTGCGTCTCGTGGACGCATGATGTTCAGCCTTATATGCACAAAAATTGTAGCTCTAAATGTTGCAAAATTCCTTGGCAAAAAATACCCCAAACGTGCTACAACATACCGCACACTTGCAGTCAAAGTTTCTTTGAAGCTTCAAGCCTGCATATTTTACAGCGAATTTTTTCAGTTTATGCCGACATACTACTAGAAGCAATATAATGTTGTATGTCCGTCATGCACGCCAATCATTAACACCTCATATGGATGCTGTACAGTGACGAGCACGGTATACAAACGTACCGCGCTGTCAAAATACTGTAGGGAAGTAATCGTGTATGCAAACACCCATATATTAGGCTAGCCACGTGTTACTTGAAGTTCAAGTGAAGAGTACACTGCACATGCACAGTAATGGCTCGAAAATTCTATGCGCCGGTAGCCCGAGGCTCGCAGCTTGCTATTCAAATGTTAGGGCTTCCAAAATTCATGACTAAAATTGCCTGTCGGGCTAAAGCCACGAACACTGCAAAACCTCTGTAGGTCCGCTACCCACGGGTTTAGAAGTAAGAAGAGTAAAAATAATGCTGCTGTACCCCTACCCTGTTGTATTTCTTCTCAACTTAAACCTTAATCATAGCCTAATTCTCTAAAAAATGAACGGTAAAACGGAAACTGAAGCACGCAGTATTTCAATGCAATTACTTGGCTATTTCACACTATCCTATCGTGCATTACGTATGGTTGTAGAGTGTAGGTCTAACACGTTATAGTTTAATACAGCAGTACGGAATGCATGATGTGATATATATCCATACGTATATGTATTTGATACTGTGCATAAAACAATGAAGCTTGTACTGTTCCATTCAAGCATGAGTTCGAGCGTATCAAACTTTTTTGCACAGCTAGCTCACGTTTCAGGTATTGTAATTTCGCAAATAATGTAAAAAGCACAATTCATATCATAGGAATAAACATGCATGTTTTGTATAAAAAGCACCGATTAATAACGGCAATTTTAGCAGTACAAGCAGCGATCGAAAGCATGCTCTACTCTCCTGAACATACCCTAAGGTCATACCCACGTACGTATATGCGGACGTAGGTACGTCCGTCAACTTCTCTACAGACCTCGTGCGTAGCCTTATGTATGGGCGTTTTTGCCGGCTTCGCCGTTCATTTCACTCCAACCTGGCCTAAGGTATCGGTGTTCGCGTACATTACGGTCCTATACCAAACATAGTACGGTTTTTGACCGCGAATTCTTTTTGCTTTCTTCGCATGGAAAAAATGTAGTCAGAGAAAAGGGACGAGTGTTGATTGATTTTACATCAGTTCAATGTGAAAAAGAATGCAATAAATGAAGAAGATATATGTTAGAGGTTATAGTACAAATACGGGACTCTTGGAAAATTTTGGAAACCCTCGAAATTTTTGGGGGACGCTTGAAAAAGAAAGTTGAGAGTTTCGGGACTCTTGAGACTGGAAGCCTAATGGAAACCCTGCAATAGAATTAAAGCAAAACTAGGGCAGTAAATTGAAATTTTTATTACTAGAGAAGTGAATTTCTTTTTTCACTTTCAAGGTATTGAATGTACCAGCATGTTACAACTTATAAATTGATCTTTTACTGTGCACAAAAACTTAAATCTATTTGTACATAGTATTTATAGTACTGCATTAGACCAAATGTGCATTAACCATACTTAAAGACCAAATGAAAGGAAGTAACCATAATTTGTGGTGATGATCTAAACGAGTCTTTAAACTTCTTAAAAATTTTTGTCACTGATATATTATAAAACAGAAATTAAAAAGAAAGTAATTTGTGGCATGTTACAAGGTGGTACTTGTAAAGGACAAAGAATCTTTTAACGTACTGAGAATTGTTTCAAAATAAGGGTGTGGTAATATCCTGAAAGCTTGTGGCTTTAAAAATATTTTCATTTCTATATCTTTTTACACGCACAGTTCTTGGAAAACAATTAGACCATGGAACCATTAATTAGCTTGGCTGATTACACTTGAAACCTACTTGTGCAACCAGGGCATTGAACCCAAATATATTTGTAACTAGTTCAATGAAAATATACTGATTTGATACACCTCTGACTCATATATAACTGCCTATTTGCAGCAGTTTTTAGCAGTGGCTACAGATTTTTGAGCATAACATCCTATAGTACTATCCTTTACCAATTTACAATTATCCTCTTCTCATGCAGGGCTGGGGCAAGTGGTAACTGAGGAGGTGCGCAATGGGGGCTGGGGAGGCCATGGGTAAAAGTCTGGTAATAAAACTTATTCCTTCATGTTGGTGCACTAACCATGCATATGGCTGTCCTCTCTGTAAGGGTCATAGCAACACACACCCCCCCCCTTTTTTTTTGTATTAGGAATTCTGTTATCACCAATGCCTTCACAATGACTGTTCTTTCAGTCAAGCACATCATCTTCATTTGTGTCAATTAATGGTATTTTGTAATTCATGGTCACAGAAAAAAGCTGCAGCACATCACGCAGGCGCGGATCCAGACATTTCGAAAAGGGGGGGCTGAAAGCCCCCTTTAATACTCTCCTAGATTAACATTTTGCTAATTTCCACGTATTTGTTATTGCTGATGTGGCAAAAAAGGGGGCTGAGCCCGGAAAAGCCCCCCCCCCTTGGATCCACACCTGTCATGGGCCCTAATAACAAGAAGATTGCTGCTGAGACACCTGTGATATCTGCCTTCTCTTTTTAATGTATGTGCAGAGGACAGACAGGGGTGTACTAATTACTCCCAGTCCCCCCATTCCCAATAACATCCCCAGGACCACCATCCCCATCCAACGGTCAAATACTGTAACCCTAGTCTCCACATGCAGCTATGCCATGCAAACTGCATCAAGCTAAGACCTGGTACAATTTTATTTCTGTGGCTGCTTGTATGGTCACTTGTTATCAGTCCTTGTAGTAAATTTTTATTAAATACCTCTTGATGAAGTTGATGTAATTTAGGTAATGTTTCAACATCCTCATACGTTAGTAATTCTTGCCTCAAATTCCAGCATAATAGCTGTTATTTGGGAAGGTGGCATAATCATACAATTCTTTGTTATTCTTAGTTGATGTTTTTTGTTTTTGTTAAATGTAAATGTTTGTTATTCATAGCGTTGCAGAGCACGGAATGTTGTACACTCTAAGGAAGTCCTGTTCAAACTCCAACCAAAGTTTGATAGATTTGGTTAAAAAATAACCATAACTGATTCCTTTTGGAGTTCTGGTCAGAAGCTTTTAAGAGTGTACAAATCCTACATGGGTCAAATTAAACCCGGCATGAAATCATTGTCACAAGGACCTTCAGTATGCAATATAAAACATTTACAAGCAGATTTGCATTACAATCTAAGCATTTAGATCACCCAAAACTGAACACCTCCATTGAAGGTGAAAGTCAAGGAAGCATAATGCCCGGAAATTCTTCTATGTGACTTCCCTCAATTTTTTCACATGAATTTGCCAAAATGATATTTCGGCCACAAAAAATAATCTTAGTCAATGACTATTTGCAGTGTCAGTGTGTCAGCCCTCCCCATGAATTCCTTTCCCATCTTAAAATTAATGGCCATGGGCCTGCCTCCTTTTTTTTTTTTTTTTTTTTAGTTAAAAGTTACAGTACAGTATGTATATGGACTTCATGCTTGGTATAGTTATGATAGTTACGATAAATGCCATGGAATGAATGGTTACACCTCTATGTTCCAATGTCCCCATGTTTTGACACATGTAACCCTAATACTCTCACCCTAACCTAACCCATATCCTAACATCAACCTGCATGTAGAATTGTTATAATATAGAGGTATCGGAAAGAAAATGTCTGTACAGAGAGCAGTCACTGAATGAATGAGAGTCACACAGGAACAGACGTAGCCAAGTTCCTTCAGCCTCCTTCACATGTACTGTATATAAAATGGTACAACACCACATGATACAATGTGGTAAATATATGTCACCTGGGCCCTGTTTCATAAAGAGTTAAAGGGCAAATCTTCTCATCCCAGAGAGTTCCAATTATCCCAACTAAGTCACTTCTAGCCCCTCCCACAAAGTTTTGTCTTTATCTCATCCTTGTGCAGATGCAAACCTAGTTTACTGCTTGAGGGCATATCCTGATGAGCATACAAGTCCCTAATTAATGTGTCTTCAGAACACTCTCTGTGCATGCAGTGTAATGTGAGCTACTCTTTTGAATTTGATGTCAATCAAAGAACAACCACCAACTGAGAATTTTCCTTTCACCCAAACAAAAATGTAGTTTGGGGTGATGAGTGTCTGTCTTTAAGATTGATCTTAACTTTGATTTCAGTGGGACTGTTCCTTTACAGATCAAATTTAAGACTTATCTTAACTCCTTATGAAACAAGGCCATGGTCAAGCTCACATGAAAATATTGCAAGGTGACAAGCTATGAAAGTTGAAATTTTTTAACTCAAATTTTATTGTTTTGTATTGTATGTTGTGTAGTATCACTCCAAAGGTGTAAGTATAAAAACATGAGTCAACTTTTCTAAATGTAACATATCATGATGGTCATGCCATGTCACACTGTACCTAGTGCAAAAGGGCTATAAACACATCATGTTCAATGCCATTCAAATGTAGATCATACCGACTGATGCCTACCTCACTGTGATATGGTACGGCCAATAAGTAATTTACTTGACTTCACGTTAATAAAAATACTGAACTGATATCACCATTATTGGCTTTTACTGGTATACTATATCAATTCAAACCTAATATCAGCCAGTGTTGTTCCAATACCTATGTTTTGTCCAGTACACAGATACATCAGAACATAAAGTAGCCTATTCAAAGTACTTTACACAAAAACAAATGCTAATTGTGAATTACATACCTGCGCAATTCTGTTGTTTGCATTAGAGTACGGGGAGCCCTACTTTCAACTGAGAGTGGCTTCAGCACTTCGCCCAAAATTCTGATGTTAGCCAAATTCTGGTGTTAGCAAAATTCTGATCGGAGGAAATACTCATCCGCGCGGGATAAAAAATGCCTTACTAGAATCCTCCCGATGAGAAAAGTACTACCACACTGGAAAACTTGAAGAAATCTGAAGAAAAGCACTCTCCAAAGAAAGGAGAAAATCTCAGGAACTAACTGCATGCTAAACATTAAAGAGGGATTTGCATCACCCCAAGTATGACTTTTACTTGGTGGTAAGCCCCACCCATAATTGTCTTTACTGCTTCTCCTTGTGCAGACACAAACAGTTTATTGCTCAAGGTCACTTCCTGGTGAGCATAAAAGACCATGGATGTGTAATCAAATCATTCTCTGTGCGTGCTGTGTAATATGAGCTGCTCTGCATCTTTTGAATTTTGTAACTCTGATGTCAATCAAAGAGAAGCCACCAATTGAGACTTTTGCTTACCCCCAACTAAAAGTCATACTTAGGGTGATGTAAATCTGTCTTTAAGACTTTGGCAGATGAAGTAGGAAGAGGAAGGGCGCCCTCGTTCCGAGGGTGCCAGTAGTTACTGTGCTATCACAAATCTACCAGGTACTAATTGCGGGTAGGTGAGGGTTACATAGGTAAATAGAAGGTAAGGAGGGGCGATGTAGATTTCTGATGTTAGCCCCAAAACTAGCTGCATACGAGCATATATTTTGCCCCAAAATGGCAAATTTCCTGCCCAAAGGGGCAGCCCACCACTTTGTATGCCCAGGATCATCTGGTCCATAACTATTCCAGAATGATGTCTGTTCATTTTATAAAAATGAAATATTTAATGTTATCACAAATTACTGTGTAATATAAGTTGTTTAGTAAGTGCAAGTCAGCTGGTTACCTCTTCGGAAACCAACATAACACTGCATTATGATTAACATCTTGCCAATACTGGTATCTAATAATGGTCATAGGTCTAATACAGCCTTAGTCTGAGAAACCTACCACTGAATACAGACACTATGTCATACTGGCCTTTACAGTTAAGTCAGCCAATCATATACTCTACGTTATAGTTCCTTGTTATAGCTGCTGTATGTCACGTTATCCTCTTTAATAAACTTCTCAAAACGGTATCAATTGCTGTGAATCAATTACTCCTATAAATGAAATTAGCTGAAAGTTCTAGACACTCCACAAACACTCTTTTCAAAAGTCATTGTCACAAATATCATAAGCTTCCCGTAAACTGCTTCACTGCATGACTGGACAAGTTAATTAACAAGCCGTTAGTTACATCCTTGACAAGCGTTGAGTTTAATATGGAGCTACCAAGTACGTTCAATCAGGATACTGACCTAGCAACCCTTCAAGTTGAATTCCATACCACATTCACAACTTTCATTAAAGGGAAAATGCAGTCATCCCAAATTGAATTAGTTTTCATGGGTATCCTAATACAAGAATGCTTTTTTCTTTTTTTAAATCATTTAACAATAATTTTGTGACTGAATTTCTAAATATATGCAAATAACGCCTTTGTTTACCTAGAGAATTCCACATTTATATTGTGAAATATTGTGCAATTAGATAGTTGCAATAGAGTTAAGATATTTGTAACATTTAGTTCATCTGTCAAAGTCATAAAGTTTGGAGAGACTGCTTATTCCCTTTTTAGCAGAGGGTGCTTAGACTGCATCAACATAGTACAGACACAAATCTGTTGTCATTATTAGGCCATTCAGCCTAGCAAACATTTCAAACTCTCACAACATATATTCTATTCTTAAATATATTGTATGTTGTTATAGGGTTTATAGGAATGTTGTATCATTTCAAAACCTGGAAGTTTGGGCCCACAAATTATCCATGAGCTACGAAATAAAATATTTCTTCATAAGAACTTATATTTCCTGCAAATTTAGAAAACTACTCAGATTTCCATTTGTGATTTGTGTACTGCAAAATTAATGCACTGTCTATGATATTATACGGTTAGGTTATTCCCCTGATAACTTGTCACCAAGCATGCTTGCAAACAATAAACTGCACAAAGAATGACGTACACCCTACCAATAATACTTATGTACTTACACATGATATCAGGATCTTCTCCTCTGTTTAAAGTATCCATCTGCTCTGCTATTCCAGATGGTCAGAAATACATCCCTAGCAAGAAAGCTCACACAACCATCAAATCAAGTAAAAATTCCACTACTGGATTCAGTCACTGACAAAACCTACCAGCAACGTTTCATTACTAAGACCTAGACACTGATAGCAATAGATATGCTGCAATGCTGTTTAAACAATGAAAGAAGGTGACAACACAGTCACACTGGTAATACCTTACCTCCCAAGATAACTTACAATTTTACTTGTCCCGCAATCAGAGGAGAAATTCGGTAGCTCCACTAAGGACGAGATTCAATGACAAGCAGCGATATTAGACCATCCCCGTGCGTCTCATGGCTGTCATTCAGACACCGCTACTTCATTAGAGTCTTCGATTACACCAATAGGGAGAATCGAATGTACACTGCCATATCAATGTATAATTGGTGCACGTCTCAAACATTGTTGCAGGGATGAGTCAAACTTTTATCAATGTGTACCAGAGCATTCCCCGTGCAGGGAACAAAGGAGCACTGCACAATGATATAAAGCTGTTATACCCCAGTAAGTGTAATCATGATATCCATTAGACAAATTGAAAATAAATATTACAGAAATAATTTTAACACCAACGGAGCTTTTGAACTGCTACTGCTCACTATAGATAACGTAATTTGTACCACATGGCCAGGAAACGAGCATGAATGCAAACACGAGTAATTTCACTGGCACTTAAATTTCTGATGAATTTTAACTTAGTGAAGAGAAATAGTCAATTCGAGCAAATATGGCAGGTGGATTTTTTATATGAATTGGCTGGAAATATGTGATGGAAGAAAATTATCAAAGGAGAAGACATTTTAAAGATAATTCCGCTGACATAACTGTATGGAACTACAGTACTTTGAATCAGTGGCTAAGCAGTTTGGTATGAAATTGTAATGCAAACTGTCACGAGTCTGTCCGAAAAATTCATAAGCATACAATTACAAGTGATTAATTTTATGTTCTGATACATCAATCATGGAAGCCTCTTGATTGGGTGATACAATTAGATTTGAAATATTTAGGTGATACTTTAAGGTTGGGACATGCCCTTTAAAGGATTTTCCATGATAGAAAATAACTTTCTGAGTCATTCTAGTTTAAAGGAGGTCATTTCTTCAGGTTTATAAAATGTTATGTAAAACAACCGATTATCTCAATTTGTTGTAGTGTTGGTACATGACGTCTACTCTTTTTCCATCATGCAATGTGCTGCTTTGAAAGGTACATCGCTCATGAAATGCATTATTTTGAAATACTCTCATATTCTGTCAGCAACAATTTGTTAAGACTTTAAAATTGTGAAACTTCTCATCTGTCATCTTTTTTTCTTTTTGTTATGCAAACAGGCAAGTTTCTATATCTTTTCAAACTTTTGATGAAATCATTTATAAAGATGGGAACATATTCACCATGAAATACTTTGGGTTTTTCTCTTTAGAAAAAAACCTGTACTTAAAATAAATTTGTTCTCAGTCTGGCCACCTGTATTTGATTATCATTTCTGTTACATAATGCAATATGAAACCAGCAGGGCCAAATATTTGGTTTTTATACAGGATGGTATCACATGTCCCATGGAGACAATAATGCAACATTTAAATGTGAGGCATTTCTGTTACTGACAATTTCATATATTTGTTAAAGACACTAAGACAGCCTGGTTGCCATTTTGCAAATCACCATGAGCAGCTGTGTTTGATTTGCTTCCCAGGAAAAGGAATGTTAAAAAATTCCACGTACTGTATCACAATTCTCATGCTTTTGTCTATATGACAATTCTCATGCTATGTGGGTCTGTCCTAGTTAATCTCGGGGTGGACTGCATGATCAAGAGGTGAGAGTATCCAACTTGCAGCTGGAAGGTCTGGGGTTGGACTCCTGGCCAGGTCATACTAAAGACTTAAAAATGGAACATACTGCCATTGTGCTTGGTGCTCAGCATAATCGTTGGAGTTATAAATCATGTCATACATGTCAAGCACTGCCCCTTACAGATTTTGACAGAAATTGTGCAGCCATGCATGTAATGCTTATTTCCTGAAGCCTCTGTCCAGTTATTCCATTTCCTGCCAGCAGTTCTTATCCCTCCTAAGCTGATTATCTTTCTCGAGAAAAGTTCTATGTACACAGAAAAACAGTGCATCACCACACAGCTTGTTTACACAAGCCTGATAAGCATCTCTGCATTATGTGCTGAGGTGCTAACTCCAGAATAAACATTGTGCTGAAAACCCGACCAGAGGCCCACATATCGGGTTTTTAGAAGTGTGGGTTTCTGTAAGGGGCCTTGTCATGGCATGTAATATTTAAAATATTTCTGAAATAATGTTATGATTATTTCATAACATTTCATTATTTCATCATAACATCTGAAATATTAAATTCTATCTATATTCTGTGTACCATACATTTTTTGTAACATTAAAATATGTTTTGATTATTTCCTAACATTCGATGAAATGATTATGTCAGTCTTTCCTTATTTATTGCATACATCTTTTATAAGTTTGTATTCATCTCACTGAGATGAACGTAATGAAAAAAAAAACAAAATGAAACAAGTTCCTCTTTTTTGTTCTATGTTTCTGGTAAATTTGACAAGACTAGTAGATTTTGTGTAACTTTGTAATCTTCATTTCAGCACTTTTACCTTTTTAGTCAAATTTTATTAAATTTGGGAAGGGGGTATGGCACAATGGGAGCCATGCCTTACACTCTTTTCTTTGATAGGATTAGTATTTAGTATTGTTCAAACAAGTTATACATTAGAAAATGAAATATGAAGCACCACTGCACTGACATTTTGGTAACAATAATGCAAAAATTTATGAAAAATGTAGGTGATTCACTTATTACACTATGCTATTCTAAAAGCAAGCGAGACATCATAAACACACAGACATGACACACATGTACCCAAAAACACACACTTCCTATAACATGGCTTCAGAGCTTTCTCTCTTCATTGTAACTAAATGTCATACACCATACTCATTGTTTCTACCTTCGTTGAGAGACACTGCATCCCTTGAACTTGAAAAATTCTGTGCAGTAGTAATTTTAAAGTGAAAGAGCCATGTATTTTGCATCTGCAGTGGGCTTAACTCAAGCTAGAGGAGCAAGAGGAATACCACAAACTACATACAGACTTTAATTGTTCTTCTCATGTGCCAGAGTTCTTATGATTACAAAAAGCCAGAGGATACTGACTTGCTTATTCAAGAAAACTGCATACCTTATAAACTGCAAAACTCTTCTGACCCTTTCAAAGGCCCCAACCCCTCACAACAAACTAAACTTTCCTGCAATCGATTCAAGTTTGCCCAAAGGATGTGAAAAACGAAACTCTTGATCAGCATGTATGAAGTAGAAAAGTATGTCCCTCAGGAATGATTGTCCTTATACATAGTTGTGTGATACAGTCAATTGTTGGGGATACAGTACCTGGGCTTTTACCATCTAAATCACCATGTGCCTTGATATGATAACACCAGAAACTGGACGAAACCTCCACCGAAAACCTGTCACTGATTGCTATCATGTCAAGGTATGCTCGATGTTAATGCAATTAGATTTTCATCAAAATACAGTGTCAGTCAGTCATGGAGAGCAGAAAGTTGACAGGGTAAAACTGTACTCCAAGCTTATGACATCTTGTTGATGAGAAAACAAGAGGAGAATGTCAAGTATGTTCCACTTGAGTTCCAAACTTGATTTAACATTAAATAAAACATCCAAGTGTCTCATGTTCTTTTCATTAAACTTCTTGAACTCCTGACATTTCCTTTCACTGATCAAAAATTGATTATTTAGGCATTTTGCCTAAAATCTTTGATATCTACATTTTACTTTAATTCATAGAATGCTAAAGATCAAAATATATGTCATATACAGATATTGCACAACATTTTAAGCAAATTTACCCTTCTTTTGGTAAAAAATGTAGGAAACACTGCATGATACAGCTAGCACAATTTTATTATGAACTTACTCCATCTCACTTCAATGAGTGTGATGATTTAATGAGGGGGAAGGGGCATGCAGATTTGAGTGAACATGTCCCTTTCCAATAACCTTCTTACCCTGCCCAACTGGCATTGACCCTCATTTTCAGAGGGAGTGATGACAACTGTGCATGTTAGCTTGCAATCAAATATTTGTATTGAGCAAATAACATCTTACCATCATAATGCTCTTCCCTTCCCCCCTAACCTCTATCCCTCTCACTGGCATTACCGTTACTCTTGAAGGAAGTGACCACTAATATTTTACCCTTCACATGTAACATCTGAATAAAGCAAATGCCACTGACTCTTGGAGGAAGTGACCAATGCAACTTTACCTTTCACACGTAACACTTGCATTGAGCAAGTACCATCCCCCTACCAATAAAATGCCCTTTTTCCGCAAACCCCTCCTCCATCAATTGGCAACCTCTTATTCATGGTGGGAGTAAGGCCTAGATTTTAAGAAAATTTTATGGTTGTCCATCGGACAACCTGTCTGCCTTTTTTGTGGTGTCCAAAAGAAAATTTAGTAGTCCACAAAGAAATTTGCAGTAGCCCTAGATGCAATCTGTTAACTTGTTGCATGATCTTATTTACTATTTTTTGGTTGTCCGGCACAAATTTTGGTCATCACAGGCATCAGAACAACTGCTAAAATCGAGCCCTGGGAGTTATCATAACCATTTTACTTTTCACATGTATATCCAACATTTTGGCTGCACCACCTGCCATGAAAGACATGCATACCATCTTAGAAAGATGTGTCCCATTACTCTTATCCTCTAATGCAAATAAACTTTCTTCCATGGCAAAGAGCTCATATCCACTGTCGGATGTGCTCCGATCGTTACTAATTGAGCTTACAAAAAAACAAACATTGAAATCATACTAAGTACATGAGGTATTATGTAACTATTTGAGTCACATGATGAATGCCTTATGTTTGATAAAGCATCTGAGAGAGAGGGAAGAGGTGAGATATTGCGAGTGAAGAGGAAAGTGATACAACTGGTTTCTCCAGCCATGCAGAAAGATTGGCTGCTTCGACCTAAATTCTAGAGATATCAGGAGACTATTAATGCTAGTATTAGGAAACATAATGATCTTCTGAGGAAAAAGTTTGTAATGCTTTCCCATTTCAAGAGAAGAGCAAAACATATATTTAACATGAAGTCGCATGTAATCATAATTTCGATGTCCTCAGATACTTTGGCTAGTATCTTTCCACTGTTGATAATGCACAAAGTAACACTAGTAGTGTTTCCCACTCATGCCCACTCAGTAAGAGAGGCCAGGGACACTTCATCCTCAAGAGGTCACTTATCTTGAGTCATGGTCACTTTCATGGATTTTCTGCTACAATTTCAGCAAGGCTTCATTGAATCAGGGAGCTGCTACTGGACTTAGCAGCTTCCTGACTGAACCATACTTAGCACCTATGCAATGGATAATATCACTTTTCAATGGAAAAATGGCAATGAACTCATTAACAACCCAGAGAACAGTTTGCTTGTCGGCAATATCCTCAAGCCACAGCTTAAATTCGGTCAGTTTCCCAATATTATTTCATGACGAAATCTTAACTGCAAATGTTGCTTTTAGGCTTATAATAATCTTAATTCATAAAGGAACTGAATAAAATTTATTTCAAATATTACTGTAGAGAAAAACTAGGACAAATAGCAAATTTTACAAAATGTGATGAGCAGATCTATAATCAGATTCTGGCATCCCGGCTACATAAGCTCACATAAGCTCAGCTCGAATGTCTGAGAAACTGGAATACCGACCGATACTGCAGTATTTGCATGATGCAAATGTTTTCTGGCATGACATTGATACCCAGTATACAGTGCAATGCCAACAACTGTATAATTTGTCCCTGGATACCAGTTAAAACTTTCACAACTGAAGTACATCTGACCCTGTCAGCCTGTATCTTCCCTCCCTCAAGACTTCTGAGGGAGAGAAACATGTACGTTGATGACCTTGTTAACTCCAAAAGCCACATGGTTATCACCAGTGAAACTGACCTTTTCTATTTAATTAACATGTAAGCAGGACTCTCCACATGTAAGGACACAATCTACTAGAGCAATTGTGTAATTGATCGTGACAACCAACAATTTATTCCATTTGTAGTGGATGATACTAATGCATTCTTTGTGTTCTCAAGACAGTCATAATTATTCTGTTAGTAGTGACCCAAGAAGATGTTTGGGATGAACAAAATGCATTCTTCATTTAACGGGCCTCTCCAGATGGCCGGGCTCATAGTCATAAACACATTTAAAGTGTACCTAAGGTCCACACTTGCAAAAATATATATTACCAAGGTTAAAATATTACACTCATCAATCCAACTCCCGTCTTCACAGGACATTTCTTTGCTGAGATATAAAATGTTGAAAGTTATAAATTCACTTTTATTTAAATGGTAGATTGCATACTAATACTTTATGTCATCATCATTATATTAGACCTATTCGATTGTTCCCTTTTTCTATGTCATTGTGCACCAAATGTGATTACTGCCCTACTGCTAATAGCAGGATATACAGTGGTGACACCAGCAGGGGGCAGGGGGCAGGGGGGCCATGCCTCTCCCAGGGAACCATTATGGTTACCATAAGCACATTATTTCAGACAATTTTCTTTTTGTGGTCTCAAAAGCTCAGCAGATTCTTTAATAAGAGACCCTAAATTTTCAAACTGTCATCATAAAGTATTCCAAATTTTGATATTTTTTTCAATAAAACCCCAAACCTTCAAATTTTCTTCAATTAAAGCCCAAACATTTGGCATATTTCGCACGGTAAAAATTTGGCATTCACCATCTATATGGTATCAACTTATCCTCTTCGTCTGGGCTTTGTGTTGCTGGTTCCCCCCCCCCCCTTTCGGGGAGCTTGGCCTCCCTGTCTGGCAAATCCTGGCCCCACCCCTAGTGACTTGACTATCTGGGCCTCCTTGTCACAAAATGCTATCCAAGAAAAATCTCATTTTCCAAGGTAACAAAAACACTTTTAATGTCAAAAGGAAACAAGGACAGGCAATGTTATATGAGAAGGAAAAACAAATTTATGCATAACTACATAATAACCTATTTCAAATTAAGCATATAAATCTAAACATTTTTATCTCTGCAGCATATATGCTTTCAAGATGGGAATTAGACAAATGAGTTAAAATTATTTTCTGTTCTCTATATTAGGCTTGGAGTCCCCCTTTAAAATTTGGCCATATGTAGTTACTAGCACTCAAGTAACAGCAATACAAGAAAGGTGATAGCGAAGGATTCTGTGAGAAGACCTTTTACTGCATCATGGGATTTCCATTAAACTTCAAAGAGCTCCTTCATATAAACAACTTGTCATATGTGATACCTGGCGGGCAAGGACAAGTCCAACCATACAGAAGGTGAGAAAGAGAGCGAGAGAGAGACAGATGTGGCATTGCCATATAAGCAGAACGAGCTCTTTGAATGCGTGTGAGAAGGGCTTCAAGTAGAGATAACACACATATTACGACCATCTGGGCAGTTATGTGTCTCTTTGGATTTGTTCTTCCAAGGTCAAGTATGAAGTTTAACAGCTTTGTGAGGTAACACCGTGAATACCAGTGAGGCCAAATGATAAATGGCACAAGTAAATAAAACATTCTTTTACACAAAACCAGAGTGCATGCTAGGAAAGAATGACTTTCAAACTTTGTTGAAGGTATAATGCCAAATGCCCCTTACCCACTCTCCATCTAGCTTTTCTGAGGCTTCACACAGGCTGTTCCAAAAGGTATATAACCCCAAGGCTTGAGAAGGAACAATGCATTGATTTCTTACATAAACTCCCATCTATTTCCATTTTCAAGTCCCCTGCAACTGTATAGATTCACCAGCCCCAGCCCCCCCCCCCCCATGTAAAAATCTAAAAATGAGTCCTGTGGGACTTCCAATGGGAATTTTCACCGAAACTGCTAAACTGCAGCCCTCCCATTCAAACGCACAATGTGATCTTTTCGTATCAACTTGGGACAAAGTGGATCTTTCAGAGAAACATTTTGCTTTTCTGCCAGTATAAGCTTCATTCTGATTGGTTGAGGAGAACCCTTGGCTGATTTTAGTTGTAAATAAAGTACACACTGGTTGAAGTGCTAGGACGTCATTTTATTCTCTTTCTTATTGTGTGACATCATGTAGCTGTAGTTCAGTTTTGAATGGAAACCGAAAAGCAGATTCTTGAATCAGAGCTAAATTTCAGCTTTTTCTGCACCCATATGAAGTAATATAAATGCCAGTAAACATCTACTTAAAGAGAGATACTCATCATCCCAGACAGTTCCAATTCTTCCAACTATGTTATCTAGCCCCACCCCGCACAACTATCCTTAGCTCCGAGAAAAAAGAAGAGCCTTAACAAGCATGATGTGACCATTCCGCTGGCAATGAAACAAGGGCGAGTCTTAGGGAAAGCAGCAGAGTTGTGGGTATAGCGCCATCTAGCAAGGGTAGGAATTTCATTGCCAGTGATCATTCTGCGGTGTATGGGCTGTCCAATAGTAGTGATAGGGGAGGTAAGTAGGAGCGAAATAGATCCAATTCTTCCAACTACGTTATCCAGCCCCACCCCGCACAACTATCTTTAGCTTCTCCTTGTTCAGACACAAACCTAGTCATCCTGGTGAGCATACAAGTCCCTAATGTGTGATCAGAACACTCTCTGTGCATGCTGTGTAATATGAGCTACTCTGCATGTTTTGAATTTTGTAACTCTGATGTCAATCAAAGAGCAGTCACCAACTGAGATTTTTGCTTATCCCCAAGTAAAAGTCATACTTGGGGTGACAAGTATCTGTCTTTAAGATTTATAGATTACAGATTTAAAAGTTTTTTCCAATGATTTTAATAACAAGTGAAAGAGAAAGCACAGTTTAAAAATTGTTCCTCATTAGATTCTGGCTCCAAAACTGTCCATTTATGGTGGTACCCTTCACTGTAAGGGGAGCCAAAGTGGTTGTTTTTGCAAAGCATATGACACTGACAAAGTCAAAGATGTAAGATTATGAAACAATGATAAATGTGTGAATATTAACATTAGTATGAGAAAGTAGAGGATACAGCCAAACAAGCTGTACTACCTATAGAATGACCAAAACTGTTTTCATGAAAATTTTATCCCCCCTCAAAAAAATGGATGAGGCCACACAGCCTCCATGGCTCTTCGCACAGAGTTGCGTGTTTCAAGGGCAGTTAATGGAGTATGAAGCTGCTGTGCAAAGGAAACCATGAAAGTCGTTCAGGGCATTTATGTTCCATTATGAGTTTTTACCCCATTTATCGCAATGCTATTGCTTAACACATAGACCAATCAATGGAACGTTATTAAGTCAAATGAGATTGAGGTATGATACCAGGTACGGCGCTTCAACAGAGATGTTCAGCAATAATTTTCTGTATTTTCCCCTCCTCCTTTCCTCACCATACCCCTGCACCTGTCTCTCAAACAGTGATGCCTCTGCATAAACTATATCACTGCAAAACTTGACACCTTGGTAACATTGAAATTAAAAGTTCTTATTTGTGTGTCTATAAAAGATTGCCACAAGTGCTACACAGATAATCATTACTCACAGCATAATGTTATACCTGGGAAGACGTTCAAGGTGTTCCTTTTAATAACAATAACATTGTTTTTTCAGCACAATTGACCCTCCCCCTCAAATCTCCCAAAGCATGCCAAAAATACATGGACAGATTGTGTAATTCCCTAGCTCTTCTTCCCTCCGAACACAAACATACACATACATCAAAACAAAATAAATGGCATACAAGTTTGTTGAATGTATGCCTTCTATGTGGAAACTAATCAGAGCAATTCAAGAGGGTAATATTTAACCTGGGTTTCACTTTTCAATAAGCCGATAAGTACAATCACAAACCTCTGATACAAACCTTTCAACTTTTAGTATAAAATCTCAACAGTCAATTAGGGTTTATTAACCTCAAGTGCCATGCAATCTGATTTTTGTATGCAACACTTTACAGTAGCAGGCTTGATTATTCTTAACTAATTTCTTAATTCAAGGGGAAGTCAGCTTCAAATCTCTGAAATGACCAACATTATGTACATTCATAGGATAGGCAAAATGAGCTGTTGAAAACTGGGGGACTGAATGTTGTTTTGGACCCACCATCCTTGGGGAGGGGTCTAAGAAGAGGGGTGTCTTCCTTCCCTTTGGAAAATTTGAATATTTGATGGTCCATAGATGCTAACTGGTGCAACATACTGGGCAAATTTTAAGGAAAATTACTGCAATTTGTGACATTTTTTACAGAGGAAACAAATAACCCCTTTTCATCCTTCGATTGAGGGGGTTGAAGCATTCTAGGGCTGTCGATTTGCGATTAATAAGTTAATTGTTTAATCGCATAATTTTGTGATTAATTGGCGATTAACCGCACTTGTATTCCTGTGTGGTGATTCCGCAGAATTGCGCAATCATTCAGCGTAACAAAGCAGTGCAGCAATTGATCGCATATTTGAAACATGAGATTAATTGCAAGTGGCCTTTCACTAAATGATTAATAGACCGGCAATTAATAAGCCATTAATCGCTAATCTCTGACAGCACTAAAGCTTTCTACCACCGCACCACATTTTGACTGGGGGACTAAGGCCCCTAGTCCTCTGCTTCCTTTTCCTTCATGTACATTGCACTTTAACAGGGGCAGGTTTCCTGTACCTGAAGGACAATAAAATTCCATAACATTTTCAAGACTGAAACCACTGAAAAATTTATGATCTACTTAACTGAAGTCAAGTACATGTAAAACACAAGCATTAAACTAAACATTGTACATGCATTAAAAAGAAACTTTTCAATCTTTATAGAACTCCAAAATTTTTCCAGGTCTTATTAGAGAGTGAAAAAAAAATTCCATGATTTTCCTGGCTTTTCCAGGCTACAGGAAGTGTGCATAAATTGCTGCGTAACAACAATCATAATATGTGGTTTGTGAGATGCCACGATCAACGTCTGGCATAGCCTTAGAGAGAGGGGAGAGAGGAAGGGAAGTAAAGGAGGAGGGTGACAACATTTCCCCCATTTTCAAAGGCTGTGCCCCTCCCCACCACGTCCCCCAAATGAAATAAAGGACATACACAAAATGTGCTAATTTAGTTCACATTGTTAATTTCATACTGTCCTCCCCCCCCCCCCCCCTTACAAAATATGGTACATCTATCTCTGGAAACACAAAGCACCATTTTTAGGAAAATCCTCTGTAGAGTTTATTTTATTTTTTTCCCCTTTCTCGCAATTCCACTTGTGGTTCAATTCTTACCTCAAAATTTTAACCATGAATTGCAACTCATATTTTTTCCCAGCCTACAACAATGCTTCCTAATACCAGTCCGGGAGATTCTCCGTTTTCGGAGATAGTCAATTGTCTCCGAAAACGGAGACAATTTTACCGCCATTTTTAAATTTACCCACAATGCTATATGGTTTGGATAATAAAAAACAAAAGGCTTTACATTTGAAACCCTCCTGGAAAATTAGTACGTGCCTAGGACAGTCAAAAACTTGATAATTCGTGGTCCTTAGTATCTTATCTACAATTTATCCGTGCACTTATTGGGAGTCCACCGAGAGAATTTTGAGAAAATACCGATTAAAGCATTGACATATCTCAATGACCCTCATTAATAGACGCAGTACAGCCGCCTCACACACCGTAATTGTGTGTGATCGGTAATTGGTGTTCGCACTGAAAGCGAGTGTAAACGGTAAGTCCTAGTTTGAAGGTGTATATTGCATTAAAAAAGCTACCACGGCCGGCTTAAACCATTATAATTACTCACAATCTCAAATGCAGATACTCCCGGAAAAAGACACGAATATAAATCCTGCCCGCGAGCTCAACCCTATACAAAGCTGCTATGTGTGTAACAGTGCTAACGTTAAACACTACACAGACTAAACATTCCACGTAACTCTAAACTGAAGCAGTGGGGCTGAATTGTTATGAAAAGAGAACACAAATTAACTTACGGCAATCAAAATCACACAGAGGGTGAGTTCTTACCAGTGTAAGTAATCTATTCGCTCCTCAGTGTGTAGTGAGACGGTGTTATACGAAACAACTGTTTATTCGCTTTGTTAACCACACTGTTACAAGGCACTTGTGTGTGCGGCAACAACGACTGTTAGGAGAATAAGGCTTTGAATATTTATCAAACACTTTGCGTACATTGTCTCCATTTTCGGAGACAATTAGTATCTCCGAAAATGGAGATTCTCTCGGACTGAATACTGTTCCATCTCCCGGTCAATTTTTGACCAGCTCATCCTCCTAAGAGACCCTTTCTCCACAGGCTATGTTTCCGTAATCTTTCTCTCACATCCACTAAACTCACTGCAGAAAATGCTTATAAATTAGAGGCATGGCCACCACCTACTCATAAAAAGCTCCAAAAATTGCACATTTTGATTCTATAAGTGAAACTTTAAACCAATAGCCTGTATATTTGAAATTCATATTAGTTCATGAGATCTGTATGAGAAAACATAACCCCATAGCCATGCACTCAAGAATTCTCAACTACTTCAGATAGAATCCTGAGGTATAATATTTCGATTTCATCTAAACAGATCTTCATTGCAATCTTCATCATAAAACAGAAATTGGTGGACAGATAGGATATATTTTTCATTTTTCTTTTCTTTTTTTTTTTTTAGATCTATGTTGTTTGAAATTAAGCCTTGGAGCAGGTAAAATATCATAACACACTTCAACCAAAGTTATCCATGCATCGTAAAAACATTTAAGTTAAAGTTTTCACCTAGTGAGTCACAGATAGATTACTTCTCATAAATTGCCTCTGGGAGAAAGATTCTGGAATAACTGACAGAAAAATTTAAAAAACTCCCAAGCAAATCACTTGACGGTCCTTGTCAATGACCCTACAATGTTGATCAGTTTTTCCTTTGCTATCAACATACAGTGTGAGATGTATGCATCACAAAGACAGTTTTGCAGACTTATGATGAATATCTATGCACCCTTGGGTATGATGAAATTCACTTCTTCATTGACACAATGGACACATGAGGGGGTCATAGCTCACTGCCCATGTTTGAGGGAGGGGTAGGAAGAAGGGAAACTTTATCTGCAGAGAGGTTCCATCAAGGCAGCTTCATCATTTAAGGGGCTGTTGTGTCACCCAAAATATACTTAGGAATATCCCCCTATCTCTATTTACAATTGGTACAGCTGCCCAGTACAGCAGACTGTTCACAAACAGTAGTGTGTGGACATGGCCTCAACACAGGCAACTGCAAGTTTTGTCTAAGTTGTGCACTAGACAGGTGCTTTTCTTTCAAATTGTAGGAGGGGATAGAAGTAAACTTGGCAGGGAGAATTTTAACTGTCAGTGCAAAATTTGTTACATTTAACTGAAATTAACTGAATTTAAATCATAGCTGGGGGTATAAGAGCCCAACTCCTGCAGTGTGGTTACTCCTGCAGTGTCTCTATGTCTCTGGATTTGAAGATCTTTGTTCACCACTTTATTACTCTGAAACACTACAGGACTTGAAAAATGGTTGGAATTGTGAGGTCATTGTTCTAATTATTGTCCCTCCCATTGTCCTTATTATTACCCCTCCCACCATTACTGTGCATGAATGTGCACCACTTGCAAACATGGGGGTAAAAATCTAAGTGCAACTTTCATACTAAGCTAAAAATTGATTTCTTTTTCATAGTATTGCTTTTGAGTTCAACAGCCTTTGCAAAAAACCACATGCAATCCCACCCTAAGCATCAAGTTTGTTTTGCTGCTTATTAAAACCAGCTGACCACAATCAGGGCTCTGTTTCACAATCAGATACATTAACATTCATCTAAGTTTGATCTATCATGCAAGAGTGCTACTGAAATCAAACTTATGATCAAACCTAATACTGTAATATAACCCTTCATGAGACAGGGTCCGCACTCTCTGTCCATTTGGAAGAAATCTAAAAATTCACTGGAAAGATCAGCCTTGCTTTTGGGTTAGAATTATGATGTAGGAAACCATTTTGAATAGTGGCATAGCCATGGGGGTGCTGCTTGGGGGCAAGAGCCCCCTCCCTACAAGTCTCCCACTCCAAATGAAAAACTCAAAGGGCAGAGAAATATATAACAATTCCTTATCTGAAATAGTGGAGCTCTCCAAGCAGCCCCCCCCCCCCCCTTGCTCCATGCCACTAGTGAAGCTGTGCAATACAGTTCTTGCGTTCATGATCACAAGGCTACCTCAAGGCTTCTTGATAAGTACTGTGTCCTTTGAGGATCAGGTCACACCTCCTTTTGGGATTAGTTAAAGTTGTTCTGCATGCTGTGGAATGCAGCATATGGGAGTTTTTCTTCAACAGCATTCAAAGGTTTTTCAATGGCAGTACCGTGATTGGGAAAGTGGAGGTGCCAGAAGGAGGGGGGGGGGCAGAAGAAATTACTGGCAAGATGATTTATCATATTTCACCTCTTTAATTTACTTTTTGAGGATTGACTGGGGGAGGGGCAAGTGGAAGGGGCAAGAAATCTTGAAAGAGTAGGATGCCTCCTACTCCTGTTTGGCACTGACACTGAGGAGTTAAAATGGAGGAAAAAAGGCTTATCTCTTCTACATTATAAAAGACAAGTAGCAGAAATGTACTTGTGTCACCAAGTCCAAGTTCATTATTCTGGTATCCTATTATTATGGATTCCTGCAGGGCTAGAGTGGTTCACCAGTGACCTTAGTAAAATGTTGGTAGCATTTTAAGCTGATGTGTCATTGAGTAGGACCCACTGGACCAAAGGTCCACTGACTTGAAGGTCCAATATTTGTGAAGCTTACTTAGACCAGATGTGGTATGTTAACACATGAAAGATACTTGTATGGGGAAAAAGAGGGCAATTGTAAATTTAGAAGGTGTTTCAAAATAACTAAGTTTGGGTCAACTGATACTCATTTAGTAACAAGAGTAGAGTGTGTTACAGACTACTTCTGTATATGCAGATCTGTGGATCTCACACTTAATATTGCGAGCCATCATTGCCCTGAATATGATTCTAAGGCCCATGAAAATTCAAGAAACTGCATATGATTATGGCTTCACTTTTTCCATGCCTTACAAACATCTTTGGTGTGTCAGGGTGGAATGAGCCTCCACTCTTCAAACCTCAGGTAATAAAATCTTTGTTTCCAATCCCAGTAGATAACTTTTGTTTCAGTATTCAAGTCTTTTTTGTAAATTTTAGGATCACTTTATTACATGTGCTACAAGCCCTACTCTAGCTTAACCTGCCCCCAGCTATATTTTGTGAGCCAGAGAGCCTATCAATTTTGAGTTCAACTGTTCCCTTCCCCCAACTTGTTTCCAAGCTTTGTTACCCTCAAGGCCATTGCCCACTATAGGTGACCACCAGCTAGCGAGCGCTTGTGATTTCTTGCGAGTGTCATCAACCTAGAGAAGGTGGAAGAGTGTTTGCTTGCAAGCACTTGCAACAGATCATTACTCACAAGTCATACCAAGCGCTTGCAAAGTTTTGAACATGTTTAAAAATCTTGTGACGTCCACAGGAGCTCAAGAAGCAAAGCGTTCGAAAGGCACTCCAGGTGTTCACAAGGCATTGGTTGTCTAATGAGCAACTGGCTTTACTTAACCCCATCAAGCAGTACTTCAATACTTTCAGAGCACTAATAATAAAGTATTACTGGCTGAAGTACTACAAGAGCAGTATGTTACAAGGTAGAAACTGAAAGCTTAGCATATTACCCTGGTTTTCTAGGTCACTTGAATCTGATCATAGCATGCAACAAAACACAGGAGGGATTCCCCCTTTAACTATACAGTAATAACACAGGGTAGCCTATAATGTGAAAGAATAGCTAAATGCCAAATTAAAGAAAATATCAGTAGGGTTAGTGTAACAGGCAGCTGAAAGAGAAAGTTAGAACTTCAGTAAAAGAACTTAATAACCCTATCTAAAAATAAAAGGAAATATGATAACAATCTTAAGCTGTGATGTCAATACATCACAGTGTACACTGATGACACGTATGTTAAGGACATTTTGTTAGGTAAAGGGGCTCTTGACATATGTACTCCTAGCCATTAGTCATGGTGGCCAGAAAGTACAATGTCACAACTACCAAAAATGTGGCTTTTCTAGGAGTATATATATTACTTGAAGGGCTGTGTACAGAGGAGGGAGGGTAGGGAAAAGGGGGGGAGAAGGGTAAAACAGGTCAAATCATGCAGTGTTACATCAGAAATTATGAATCAATGTTCCTGCAACCGTGATAAAGAAAACAACACTGAAAGAGCAATGTAACCAGTGGTGTAGCAAGAATTTCTCTGTTAGGTGGGCAAGACTAATTTTCTGAAGGGGGCAACAAAAATAAGCTCTTTGTGAACTTTCTGTACTGAAGCCTAGTGCAGTGTGCAGCAGCATGTGCGATGTACATTGTACATGACTATGGTACGGTGTATGTTGATACTGCATGTGTGCAGTCAAGCTATGCTTTGACAAATTAGACCAGAGCACCATATCATTTTTTGTTATTGTTTTCAGTTAAGATCGTACCTGCCAACTGGCCGAATTGATTAATTGCCAAGCTGGTCATATCAAAGTTTGTATACACTGTAAATGTCCTATTTTCGTCAGTCAAAGAAAACACTTCCCATTTTTGTTTCTTTTAAACACACTGCTTGAAATTATTTGGGGAGCAAGAATGTGTTACAAAATAATTTGAGGGGGAGAGTACCCCCTGCCCCCCATGGCTATGCCACTGAATGTAACACAATTTCTGTCTGACATCCCTTTTGGTATAGGAAGTGTGGAAGGGGGAACAGGAAGGGGGAGGAGTCCATGGAGCCAGTTTTTGTACATGAAGAGACTAATGATAGTTTGGTATAAGATAGACTAGACTGCAGACTTATCTTCAGATTTCATACACTACCCTGAGTAAGTTGCCTCCTCAATAAGTTTGTTGTTCAGTACTGTCCTACCCAGTTTACACAAACACTGCAATACTTATTCCCATATTGTCAAGATAATTATTTCATCATGGATATTAATCACTGAAATCATCACTGACAGAACACTGTAATATACTGTGTTGGAGCACATAGGACCACCCTAAAATAAAAGTATGCAAGGGAAGGTGGTCATCCCCCTTTCCCCACCTCTGGTACTCAGTCTGATGATATCACAGATCTTGGAAAAGGGGTCAGCTTGGGGAAATGAACTGAAATAGCCATGAGTCATGACTGGGATATACACTATACCAGTTCACTCATACCAGACATGATCCTCTATACAGGGTTCAATACCACCATGGCAAGATCAATGATATTAAAGGGTCTGTGGCATCACAACAAATACATTTAGAAATAGCCCTATAGCTCTAAACATAACTGGTGACTGCACTCTGATTGACATAAAATCAAACAATAGTGTCCCTCTGATTGGTCTGTCACTGATGACTTGCACAGATAGCATACCCAGACAGCCTACACACAGCATGCATGAATATGGCCTTGAGCAATCCATAGCACAGGCTACTGCTGCTTTGTCTGGGAGGTGCACTTAACTTTCTCTTCTTGAAATTGGAGGAGGGTGTAGAAGTTAACTTCCTTAGGAGTATTTTTACTGTTTGGGGTAAGATTTGTTGCCCTTTAAACTGTCGGGCCCATGCTGGGGGCTAGTTCAGGCAGGCTCATTAACACTGGACCATGCTTGTAATCAGACCTCTTGGTCCAGACTACAAACAGGTAGAAATCCACGAGACAAAAAGACCAATTTTAACATTCATGTTTGCTGCAACACTGTCAATGATCCAGAGTCCCTATGGAGATGCTCATCAAACATATTCTACACCATACTCAAGGTCCAATCACCACTTGATCTCTCTCTACCACATTACTGAAATCGTGGGATTGAACACTGTGCACAGAGTCAAGTTTCAATGCAACCTCACAGTCCATTTTAAAGGTTGTAACTGCTAACTCTCCTATATACTCCTTTAGTAATTTTGTTACAGCTACATTATTAGTAAGAAATGAAAAGTACATCCTTTCTGTTTATGTCACACAAAATAAAATGCAAAAATGTTTCAGGTTCAAAATGGAAGGAATAATTATGTAAAAGATCAAGTTTCATTTTACCTAAATAAATAAAGGGCCTGTCTGTTTATGTCACTCAAAATTAAATGCAAAAATTTTTCAGGTTCAAAATGGCAGGAATAATTATGTAAAAGATCAAGTTTCATTTTACCTAAATAAATAAAGGGTTGAAATAGGCTACAACTGTCAGCTAACTAAAATGAAAACTGATTTTAAACTGTTTGTGACAGATAACCTAAGGCAGAACAGGGAAGGAAACTCACGTCTATAAATTATACTCAATCAGACATCAACAATATGTGATAACATTTATGAAATAAATACTAGTTATCTATGGTTCTCCTACTGTTATCTTGGCTGTCTTTGTCATTAGACATGTACTAAAGGAGAAAAAGGACTGCATTTGCATCACAATTTGCTAATTAAGAATAAGAATCTCAAATTGTAAATTATCTTCTAATTTATGATAATCATATTTATACGGCAGATTGTTGTAACAAGGCACTAAACCCACTGGTTTAGAGTAAAAGCAAATCTGTACATCATCCTTACCACTTTATAGAACATATAACAAACCTGAGTTAAAGGCAAAAACTCATCATCCCAGACAGTTCAAATTCTCCCATCTCCCACCCACAACTGTCTTTAGCTTCTCCCTATGAAGACACAAACCTAGTTCATTGCTTACATCCTGGTGAGCACATAAGACTCGAATGTAATCAGAACACTCTCTGTGCATGCTGTACAAAATGAGATACACTTCATTTTTCTTTTTTTTAATTTTGTAACTCTGACGTCAATCAAAGAGCAGTCACCAATTGAGAGTTCTGCTTTCCCCCTAGTAAAAGTCATACTTGGGGTAATGAGTATCTGTCTTTAAATATTTGACAAGTTGCCTTAAGACTTTCTCGAACTGCTGTTACTGTTCAAACCACCAATTTCACACTTGAGCTCACTGAGTGTAATACTATCCTTCCTATAGCCATCCAAAGATCATGTTATATCTATCATGCTTTGCTCTTGTTCACTTGTTACATAAGTCTTTGAGCATTATCATTTAGGCTGTTTATGGCTCATTAAACTTGGCTTCTCTGAACTGTGTTCAAGTGTAACCGTAACCCCTCTAGCAGAATTGGACATCTGTTTAATTGACCATAGGTAAACTAACCAACTAGGAATCATTCACTCAGAAAAGGAAAGTGGACTTTTGATGCATTAACAGAAAGGTGATGTATACGCTATGGGGCCAGGAGTATCAGGATTTTTATCATGTGCAAGGTAAAAAGGAGTCGGGGGGGGGGGGGCATTTGAATTAGTGCCCTGTCCCCACTCCCTTAAAAACGTAGAGAACAGATCAGTAATAACACTTCTTTAAACTTGTTATCATTATTTGCAAATGAGGTTTTCTTCAACTTTCCATGTGGTACACAGCTTCTGGCCCCACAAAGAATAATTCCACCTATATGGACTTATGATCAAGTCACTGATCTATTTGATGATAATGGATGATCAAAAATGTGCCAAAAAGTAAACTTCAACAGCATTTTTGAGAAAATGTTTGGTGTTTTTTTTTTTTCATTTATTTTTTTCTTTTTTATTTTAATTACAAAAGTGGGTAATGGTGCTTAACATAAACTGTTTTATCTCCATTTACATGAAACATGGAGAGTGGGTGAGGAATTTTGAAAGAATTTGGCAAAAAGAAAAACAAAAATTTTCTCTAAGTCATCTTTTTAAAAAGAGGAAGGTTTCCACTGGGCTTGGACCTAGCAGAAAACTACCAGCACATTTTGATTGTGGCAACATAATTTCAAAATATAAAAAAAACCCTGCAATTTGGTATAAAATTTTGTCAATTACTTGCATTCCTAACAAAAGGTTGCACTTAGACTCATACCCTAGAAATGATAAAACCAGCACTGGCAATCAGGACATGTTTACACCAAGCTAAGTGAGCATATCCTTGACAAGTAGGTCCCATCAAAAGAAAGTTGCTGTGTAACCATAAGAGAGACAGTGGGATAACTGGGACAGTACTGATGTTCTACAGGACTGAAAGTGGCTTGTAGACGAGGGGGTTGATTTGACCCTGAATGCAAGCTTCAAGCTGATCTTGGCAGGGTGAAAATTCTTGGGATGAAGAATAAACTTAAACTTATTATGACAGTTAGGTCAACAAATGATTGTTGTATGTAAATATCAACAAACAAAAATTGAAAAAGTTAGTCTAAATATGGGGTGATCCATATTTTTGCCAATGCTTCAATATGATTTTCATTATCTGATATCAGAGAAACATCAATGCAAACATGGATCAATACATTGTAGTATAAATTTATGAATTGCAGATTCAGTTTAATTACTAGTGGTCAGACCACAGTGTGTACAGTAACTCAAAGATGGGACAATGTGTACATGACATACTGTCCTAAAATTTAGTGTCCCTGTCTAACAGCTGTTTGCATGTGCTGGGAACATTTAACAGCACTAGCAACTCCCTGATTTGACAAGACTTACAGGTGTGGAAGTGGGCTTTTGGGGATCCAAAGGGAACAATAAGCTTCTTTTTGGGATAATTCATAATCATGACTTGATATTTAATTATAAAATTGAACAAAGTAACCAAAATACCTTTACAGTGCAAAGTTACCTTTAAAAAATTCCTAACCACAAAAAAACAAAAACAAAAAAAAAATGGAGAAACTTACCAATATTACTGCTCATCTGATGACTTTTAAAAAAAAATGATACAATATTATCCAATCAAATCCCTTTAGAAAGTCTTTACAATACTTCTGTGCAAAAAGCAATACTGATAGCCCTTTTCACAACGTACATCCACAATGCACTTGTACATGTAAAAGTGCCAACCTAAGCAGTTCACTTAAAAACTTCTAATGGAACAAAACAAACAAAACTCGAACAGCTGTGCAGCATTCAGGCAGACATCTGCTCATAACAAAGTAATCCATTACTTTCAGAGGGCAGTAGATCACATGTACAATCACCACGTAACCTTCACTCAGCACTTTCATTTTCATAATGCATTGTCTTTCTACAATTGTTTCGTTGGTCAGTTGGGTTTACATAAAAATATCACTTACTTTTAAAATTGAACAGTGTTCTGTTCCATCCTGAAATCAACCATTCGCTATAGCTCTGCACTGTCAGCAGCACAGAGGCTGTAGAAAAGCATGGCATTAGCCAGAATTTTAGATCAGGAAGTCAATATTCCACTGCTAGGGACGAAGGGAAGGTGAGGGGGCACTAGAGAGGCTAATGTTAAATTTCATCCCTTCTTAGTTTATGTGCAATTTTCAAACATTGACTGATTTTATACTCACCAGTAACACTAAAATTAGAGGTTTTTGTAATGGACCTTCTGTCTTCTCATCTGTGACAAAAGAGGGGAAGGGTGGGGAGGCAGGATGTTAGGGATGAGGGTACCAGTTGGACAATTCTTTGGCTAAAGCCTTTCAACAGAACAAGGAGTTTAGGGGGGGGGGGGTCTTCATATTCAGTTTCAATAAAGGTCAGCTCACTGTTTTGGGGACAATACCATTCCCTGAGCTACACACTGAAACAGTGCCCAATTGAAATTGGTATTTTCCGAACCTATCAGCAATGACAAGCTCTCTACAGAAGATAATACTCCAGTATCAAAGTTCAGCAAATTGCTTTTTTTTTTTTTTTGTTTTGGACAATCAGTCTTTTGTTCAAACAGTGAGCCATAGCCACATCTTCCTGTAGTGTTTCCCTACATCACTGTACTATTATTACAGCTTGCAGTGAGTGTATTGATACATTTCGGTCGATCAGTTAAACATAAACATCCTAATGTTACTCATTGTCACTGGTGAAAGGACATTGCTCATATATCAGTATATTTTCATAAGAGAAAGCAACACATCTGAAACCTCTGTACATCTTTTGATATATAGTTTTAAGCACTATGAGTCACTTTCGAAATCCCCATTCTCTTTTCACTTTGACATTCAAATGTAGTGATATTTCACATCATTTTCTTTCCTTCAATATAACAAATTCAACAGATAATATTCACATTCTTATCATTTCTGTGATTATGTATTCCCACAAGCTATTTTATTTAAATCTTTTCCAATGACAGACAGCCTCACAAGTTTGGATGCACGACACAAAACTTTCTGGTCCAACCTTTTACCTGTGGCTATCTGCTTGATCAAACACTACCCAGGCTCTCATTGTACTACATCTTTTTTCTTGCTCTCTTTTTTTTTTTTTTTTTTTTTTTTAAGGCTTACACTGCAAATTTGGAGCTAATAATTATTCAAGACTTTTCAAGACCCACCATGGACTGTTTGCAACATGGGTTTAATGTTTATGGGTATACAGGTATACTAGGGCTAACCCCAGAAAATAAAGTTCATGACCCCAGGGTCTAGTGGTACTGCAGATCAAGATGTTCAATACATAAAAGAATACAGTGAAAATATTGAAAAGATGACAATGATCTTTACATAATTGCAATTAATCCCCTCCCTTCTGTAGCTCTTGTAGCCTGCAGAGCTTGATACAATCATTCTTCTCCAATATCTGTGAGACATAACCTTCTGTTTCTGAAATCATGGTGGTATAAGCAAAAACAAAAGGATATTTTAAGCCATCTGCTATAGGCAGGACATGGCTGCTGTAACAGCTACCAAGTAAATAGCAATAAATTAAATTTACCATTGAAAGGCACAACAGGTTATTTTGAAAATGTCAAGGCTAGGCTCAACCCAAGGTATTTATGATACTAATAAATTGTTTATACCAACATAATGAAGTAATGTCAATTTTAATAGCAGCTTTGACAGGTTAAGGGAACAGTTTGTATTCCCTGGACTGCACTCTGTACAAGACTATAGCCAGCTGAACAATAGTGAACCTGTGACAAGCTCATGTACTATGGCCAACAGAAAGGGCCACGATACAGTATGATGATATTATTTGTTAATACCAACAACATGTCACTATATTGAGGGAATCTCTCCAAACTGAACAATACTGAACCTGTGACAAGCTCATTAGGGAATCTCTCCAATGAACATCCACACACCAAACTAGGTGACCACAAAATCACAGGATTTGAATGACAGTAGCAGTGGCCTGCTGCTTGGCATTTTTACTGGAAAAGTACTGTAAATCAGTATTTTCACCAAACCTGAACAAATTAGTGTTATTAAAAATTTCAATACAACTGTAGTTCACTTTTCGAGTCAATGATGGCTGGATGTGACTGCAGGGCTTCCAGTTGAAGCCTACCAGTGGTGGCGCCAGGTGGAGGCAGGGCCATGTTGCCCCCTCCCGTCAGCAAAACTGTCCATTTTTGTCAGACAGCTGTAAAGGGTACAATAAGCCTAATATTCCCTTCCTACCAATAGCCAGTTGCTCTGATGATTTACTAATTCTTCAATAAAATCCCCAAATTTTCCAATTTTTCTCCATAAAAGCTCAAATTTATCAAATTTTCTACTATAAAAGCCCCAAATTTGCAAATTCTCAATGGAAAGCCCAAATTTTACCCCCCCCCCCCCCACTACGTGCATCAGAAATTTTACTTTCAATGTCCCTTCGGTAACCCATTGGCCCTGCTGGGGCTTTGGGTTGCTGACCCCCTTGTCAGGCAAATCCTGGCACCACCCCTGAGGCCTACTTGGCAGTCTGAGTTAGATTATTTTTCATGTTACTTGCACTTGAAAATTAACACCATTCAACTACTGTAAGTGGGCAATTTGCATATTATTCACCTGGATAGCCTGGTCAATGTCATCACAAAGGTATAGTACATGTGGAAACATTACTACCTCGAAGGAAATACATGGTTTTATACATCTCACAGTGAATTTATATACATAACAATGTGCATGACATGAATTGCAAACTGTGTTCATGACCTGTTAAATCCCACAGCCAAAGGGGGGAAGGGGTGGAACCTCCTAGAAAATTTTTACCCCCCCCCCCGAATCAGAAATTACCATTGCCTTAAAGGCAATAGGCAGTCGCCCCAAAATTTTCTTTGAAAAATCGGCAAACTCTTGCAGATCTCCTCTTATTGCATTACAAGCACCTCTGAAGATGTTTTGAACATAACTCTTACAAACAATAGGTAAAGCAAGGAGAAATTCTCCTTGAATTTCACAATTTACCAACAAAAATATTGTCACATGATCAAAATAGGCCAATCATGAACTAGAGTGACAGGATACACTCACTCTGATTGGGGGGACTGCATACTGCCTTTAAATGCATTTTAGTATATCCCACCTCACCTTTCAACACCTTGTCTGGCTATGGGCTTGATTAAAATGAAAGTTCAATGGCTGTGGTGTAATTGAAATGAATCCCAGAAGATAATTTTCTGTTTTGGTTCACTGTGTGTATATAAAACTTTTAAAGGCTGGACAATAACTTTCTTTATATTAAAAACACTGGAAAAGGACCTCCAGAGTGGCTACACCCTTGCTCCCATCTCTGACATCCACAATTATTGACTTCTTCAAATCTTTCCTTTTTCTACTTCCTCCTTGCCAGTACAGACCACATTATAGCTTGATATGACTGAAAACTCACGGCATACTATCATCAGGATGACTCAGAGGTGATATGAACACTATAAATTTTATACACTGGTCTTTAAAACTGAAAAAGGGTTGTGTTTTAAACTGGTAAACTGATTGCAATGTACATAGGCCTATATGTTGAGTAATGCATAGCTTACCTCCCAAATGAGTGACAGACTACTGAGGCACTGAGTCTATTTGTCAAATTATTCAGGTGCTGGTACAGACTGCCAAATACAATTTAGAGTGAACTGTTTTAGTACATGGCAGCTGTTTCAACAACAAAAATGGGTTTAAATAAATATGTTCACAGAAATATTTGGGTAGGTCCACCATTAATGTGATCAATTTTATAGGTGGAGCATCACTTCTATAGAGCTTATGCACGTGACGTCAGCGCATTTCAGTTTGGCTTACTGGATGGAACTGCCATACGTAGTAGGTGTGTTAAAGATACGTGCTCACGACAGCACCTTAGTAACAATTGTTACACAATGTATGCCTGGATGGAAAAATAGAGAAACGTGACGTAGGTGCATAAGCTCTATACCTGTGTCAGTGCATCTGCCTCATTAGCCAACCTAACATAGTCCATGGTACAAATTTAAAGGGAATGTTCACAGAAATATTTGGGTAGGTCCACAATTAATGTGATCAATCTTATAGGTGGAGCATCACTTCTATACCTGTGTCAGTGCATCTGCCTCATTAGCCAACCTCACATAGTCCTTGGTAAAAATTGAAAGGGAAAATGCAGTCACCCCAATCAGAGTTAGTATGCCCCGTCACTCTAGTCCATGAATGGCCTATTTTGATCATGTGACAATGTTTTTGTTAGTGAATTGTGAAATTCAAAGAGAATTTCTCCTTGCTTTACCTCTTGTTTGTAATAGTTATGTTAAAAACATCAAGATGCTTGTAATGCAATAAGAGGAGATTTGCAAGAGTTTGCTGATTTTTCAAGCAAATTTTGCTGCGACTGCCTATTGCCTTTAAGCTGAACTCAAAGTGGTTTAACTGAGTACAACTGGGATATTGCAACTTGGTTCCATGAGTGTTCTGGAACATCTTCAACTTGAGTTTCCTCAATAGACTCATGGGCTTTTTTAACTGGGTTTCAATTGTGTTCAGCTGGCTTCTCAACTGGATCTTTTTATAGTTTCTGGATTTTTTTCAACTAAGACTTTTAATTGGGGTATTGTAAGACTTAGTCTATGGTCTGTTCATAATGTTTGAACCAAAGATACTACATCCTTTTAGATTTCTGAATTTGCTAAGCATCATCAAAACCATCAAACATGCTGGGTGATTGCAATTTCATCTAACATAACCTTTAACTAATATTATCTTCTCACTATCACAGAAAAGCTGTTTACTGTAGTGTGCCCTGCCAATTTGCCAAATCTACAGTTCGCGAGATAGCTAGCCACTTTCAGGTGAAAATGGGAATTCACTTGATCAGGGGTAAATTTTGCCTGGCTAAAAACATGAATATTTATGAGCACTTATATGTCTACCTCTTCACAGGTGTCGATCTGTTTAAAGCGTGCTTTTATTCAGGCAAGAGATAACAGTTCGCGCCCCTAGAGCGAAACACAAGGAACCTTCACAGGGTTTCCATCATGGGGTGGGAAAGGGGGAATCTGTCCCCCCTTTCCAGAAGGCAGGTAAAATCACCTCCCCCCCTTTTCATTTCAATAAAAATATAAAAAAATGTCAATATCTTGGTTTCTTACTTAAGAAGAGGATACTTTGCTGCAATGTTTGAACTTACATATTTGGCCTTTAAAACCCTTGAAATTGCACCTTATAGGGACCATGAAGCAAGCTTTTGCCACTTTGAACTGACTTGTAACTTTGGCCACAGACAGCATCAGTTCGGACTCAGGATTTGGCAGTAACAAGTTCCCCCCCCCTTTTTTTGAGTTTCTGACGGAACCCCTGCTTCCACTGTGTGTTAATGAACACAAGTACTGGCATGATCCACTTGTACACCCCAGGCCTGAGGATTTCAGATTTCATGGTAACCATTTTTTAGGTTACGTGGTTTTTGATCCACGTAACCTAACGTAACCCATGTTGTTGAGTCACAAAAACCCATTTTTGCGTATTCCCAATATAAAGAGAGTGCACGAGCGATCACTTGCACTGTCAATGCCACAGTGCACAACATGAGTTCAACTTATACAAAAAATAATATTTCAAAATGACATGATGCTGTAAATGTGTGTGCTGACGCCATGTCGTGAGGTAACAGCATATGGTTTGGAGTACAGTAAAACCCCATTTATCCGAACACATCGGGACCGAATGTATTTCGGATATGGGTAAAATTCGGATGTACCGACAGGGTTTCAACTTTTTGCCTCAAGTGCAGTACACAGGGTCCATAAGAAAGCGTGTGAAAACATTCCCCAAATAACTCCGAGAAGGCTGGCAAAATTGCAGACAAAATCCCCCAAAGTGTTTGGTTACTATTTTTTGTGACCGATCATACGACAAATAAATTTTTAGACTTCTAAAACACCTGGATTTGATTCCCAAAATTCAAGCCTACGCCCTTCTGAATGACCAATGCTTTGTACACACTAAATGAGTGTATGTGCTGAAGAGAAGCTATAACGATCTGGGGAGGTATCTAGCTATAAATTCGGCATAAATTTCCAAAAGTATTAGAGACACATGTGAAGGAGACTCCCAAACAGAAATTCGCAATGTTTTTGTAAGGTCTACTCTCGTTATTTTTAGGGATGAAGCTTACTACGAAACTAACATTTCAGATTTAGTGAAACTAGGACTTATGCTAACCTAACATATTTTAGTATAAGGAGAAATTGAGCCTATACCGACTCATGGATCCTAGCAAGAATTTAAAAACAAATACGTACGATTTTTCTTCCAAATTTGACAAAGAGATAACAAATTGTTTTCTACGCCTACATGTTGGCTATTTTAGCCCTCCTGACATCTTGCCGTGACTTTTAGAGTCCCGAGGAAATAAGTGCATTTCTGCAGGAATTTACGTTAAATTTTGACTTGTACAGTAAAGCCCTAAAAACTTGGTGGATTCTACTGTAATTGTGATGAATATTATTCTTGTTAAATCTGATAGCTAGTTCCGAAAAACGGGGCTTTACTGTACACGTACTGTAGAATCATAGTAAATTACTGTTGAAGGACATACTGATTTCTCATTTATTTTATGATCGAACTGAGTATAGATAAAACCAATATCAGTCTGACACATTCATTTTATCATCTCCAGTATCAGTTAGCTGCATAAGCAAGAAGTTTCCTTGACATCGTCATTGCAGGAACGTTACGAAGAAATCTTTGCGCACTCAGTGAGTCCCCGTTGATATAATGTGTGTTAACTGTGGCATAATTTTTGAAACAACTTTCATGATATCGGGCTATGTGCGAAGTCAATGCAGTGGGGCCGTAATCACAGCTTGTGCAGTGTATCCGCATTGTGTACTACCGGGAATCATGGCTGGACAGGTCGCCGCAGTGCGTGATACCAGTCAGCTAGTGTGGACTCTGCAATTGCGATTTGCGATAGCATGTGCTGCAAGGTGCGAGCCTCATGCGATCTGTTTTATGGTTTGTGATATGAGGCAAGAGCAATGTGAGAAAAGTGTCGCAATTGGTATTCTGTATTTTATCAGATAATATCTCCTGATTGAAATTAAAATACCTCTTAATGAATGTTCAAATTTTAGGTCACAGAAGAGTTGAATTTGAGTGTCAAATGGGACATCGTAACCGACTTTTCGGTTACGTGGTTTGGCGGTCACGTAACCAACACGCGACCGCGAACGATCGTTCGCGTGAAATCCGCAGGCCTGACACCCTTGTGTGGAAAACACTGCACAAACTCTTCCAAGGCTGTGTCCAGTCTATAACGTTAGCCTAGGACAAAGGGCTTCTAAGCAAAACTGCTCATTATCTCAAAAGCTGCTGCAGGGTGAACTACCAAACATGACTCAGCCTTTTTTGTTCTCTTAGCTACAAAATTTCTAAATATGCCAATATTTCGTTTTCCTGTAATCAAAAATGTCCAGGTTGTTCTTAACATTCTTCTCCATTGAATTTGCGCAGTACACTCGCAATGCACTATGGGAAAATTTAAAGATGGCACCACCCATGGCAAGACTGACCCCCAATAAAGAGAAAATTCATTTTCATCTGAAAACGGTTATCTCCCTAACTCGATCAAAAAACGCAATGCGAAGGACGATTCGAACAAAACTTTCTGGGTTAGCCTACTTTGTTGGGGCAGTGTTCACTAGACCGAAGGTTCACTTGACTGAAAATCCTAACTCTAACTTAATTTTTACCCTAACCATAATCCTTATCTTTACCCTAATCCTACCTAGGATAATCCTATGCCTAATCCTTAACCACATTCAGTATCTAACCAAGTCTGCAGTCTGTCGACCTAGTATTTGGGTCACTGGGCTTCCCTCACCTGTCAGTGATATCCCATTTGCAAAATTGGGCTGCAGCATCTTCAAAAATTTCTGGTCTCAATCTTTCTCAGATTCACACATTCCCCTACACCTAGGTAATTGATCTCTACAGATCATTAGTATATTTAAAAGACTTTTCATTCTAAAAATATTGCAGGCAGCATCCAAAAAAAGTTGAAAATTTTGACTTATACAAGGGATCCTGTTTTGTTTCTTTAAACATACTACCAAGCTACTAATACTAGGACATACACTATTATAGGCTATGCTAAATATCACGCAATGCCGCATCATTGCTGTTCAATTGTAACATAGTCCATAGCTTTGGTTACGTTCTCAGCTTACGCAGGCATACACATAGGCTATGTAGCAATTAAGTGTGGCGAGACTTAAAAAAAACGCCAAATATGCCTAGACCCTAGCCTAGCAATAAAAGTGACGGGATCCTTATCGATAGAGGCAGCCCTGATTACATTTGGGGGGAGACTAAATTAAAGCCAGTCCTCCACAGTTTGGGGTGAAAAGCTAAATTTGCTGTAGGCAGTTTACATTAGGCCTAGAGGCTAGTAGTAGCCTATAAAGGCATAGGCCTACTGTTGTTCCACAGGGCCAGGTGCTCACATCAAACCCGTCTGGAAAACATGTATGTCATGCCGAAGATCTTCGGGGAGCAGTAAATACCTTATAGGCTAGCCTAGCCTACATCAATTTGAATTTGATGTCGTGCTTTTCTTGTCTTTTACATACACACTGTACTTAGAACACAGTAGGCCTACAACAATTTGGTGTGGCGTAAAATTGGGAAAAGAGGTGACTGGCGTAAAAATTCGGTGTAGGCCTAGCTTAGCACAATAGCAGATACTAACTTTCCAGACTGGACACCAAACGAGGTGCTTTCAGTCGCCTGGCTTTGGCTGACGGGCTAGACATTGGCCCTATGGGCTTGGCCTAGGCCTAACTTACATTTACTCCGGACAATTAGGCCTACTGAAAAACTTAGGCCTATCGTTTGAGTGGGACGTCTCTGATGTAGGCCTAGGTCTATTACTATTACTATGGACTAGCTTAGCCTAAACGTTAGACCTGAGACTATAAGTAAAACAAGTCAGCAGGCTAGCCTAACACTGGCCTAACTGTTACTGTTAGGTCTAGGCCCTCGGCTAGTTACAGTTATTTCCTTGACGCACCGTTCATAATCTATTCTTCCAAACATCCCCCATCACTTTTTGCAGGAAGATGGTCTATGGTTGAGCCCACGTCGTAGGCCCTAATTGCAACTGCTTGCCAAGTTTTACATTTTGATGATCTTCAAACTTGCGAGCCTAAGTTACGCATCATTCTCTAGATAATCATAAACAAATCGATGCATTCATTTTAGACTTTGAAAAAGCCTTCGATACCGTCCCTCATGAATTACTTAAGACCAAGTTACACACACTTGGTGTGTCTAAGCAGATTCTCCGGTGGATTGATGACTTTCTTGGCGACCGTAGACAGGTAGTCGTAGTAAATGGGACTCGTTCTTCGTCGGAGGATGTTATGTCCGGTGTCCCCCAAGGGTCTGTCTTAGGGCCGATTCTCTTTCTGGCACATATCAATGATATTGGCGGTGTTGTTACTTCTGAGGTCCGGTTGTTTGCTGATGATTGTGTCTGTTATCGTATTATTGAGACTGAGGATGATTGTTGTAAACTTCAGGATGATATTCAGCACTTAGGTCAGTGGGCTACTACATGGGGTATGCGTTTTCAACCTACTAAATGTAGTATTATCACCTTTGCTCGTAAAAAACACCCTATCCCCTTTAAGTACCTTCTCAATAGAGTGGAGCTCCCAAATGTTGATTGTATTAAGTATTTAGGGATAACCATCACCAAAGACTTAAACTGGGATCAGCACATCCAAAGTATTTGTAACAAGGGAAATAGAGTTTTAGGCATTCTGTATAGGAATTTGTCATTTTGCCCTAGAGAAGTTAAGACTGCAGCCTATAAAGGCCTTTTACGGCCAGTTTTAGAGTATGCCAGCACTGTCTGGGACCCGCACCAGGTTTGCCTGCGTAATAAACTAGAGGGTATACAGAGAAGAGCTGCAAGATTCATAGCTTCTGACTTCTCTAGTGAGCCTGGTTTTATGACTAACTTCTTAAACGAGTTAAATTTAGCACCTTTAGTTGACCGACGTAAGCAAAGTAGGCTCATCCTGTTTTCTAAAGGTGTCTTTGGCCAGGCCCATATTCCTATTGACCGTCTGCATCACCCTTTACGGAAAACCCGTCAGATGCATGACCTTCATTTTTGTAATCTGTATGCTAGGTCCAATTGTTACAAATTTAGCTTCCTACCTCAGACTGTTAAAGATTGGAATAGTCTCCCTGAGAGTGTTATTAATGCTGCCTCTACTAATAAGGATCCTGTTAGCATTATTACTAAGTTTCTTAGTAAGGTTTGACCCCTCGGCGCGTGCGTGGTGAGAGAATGTCTTCGGATGTTTCACCATATCCAAGAAGAAGAAAAAAGAAGAAGATTGGTGTCAGGCATGTATTTATATGGTCAGGGTAAGCCGTATTGTGGGAACGTGTTTACGTTCGGTCTTTTCACTTACTCACTGATCTACATACACGTAGATCCGACGTCGGATTTCTTATTGTGAAAAGACCAAATGTGAGCATTTTACCTCCGGCAGGGTTACCCTGGCTAAAGTTTTCGGTGCCATACAGTGAGCAAGGTCAAGTAAGCTACACGTGCTCAGATTAGCAGGCGCCGTTCTCAGTATTATATAGTGTACAGTATTACAGCCTGGGTCCTTAAATGTCAGCCCGCGGGCCGCCTAATTTTTTTTCCCACGAGGTTATGGGCAAATCTGATTTTGAAATTTTTTTCAAATTTGTTTCTAAATCATGGTTGGGGTTATTTCTAAGGTTAGGGTTACGAGGACTGGGGTTATTTGGCCTGTTCTTTCATAATCTGGCGTCAGAATTACAAAAAAATGGTTCAAAAGCTGTCATTTTGGAATTAGGGGTGTGGCCTATTTCCAAGACGCTGATTGGTCCATTGGCGTGATTTGCCCATAACCTCGTGGGAAAAAAATTGCGCCCGCGGGCCACATCCGGCCCGCGGGTTTTTTCCTCAGGACGAGTCAGGGAAAATCTGGCCAATGGACCAATCAGCTTCTTGGAAATAGGCCACACCTCTAATTCCAAAATGACAGCTTTTCGACCCTTTTTTTGTAATTCTGACGCCGGATTATGAAAGAACGGGCCAAATAACCCTATTTTATAAAATTCTCACCTGAAATCTAACCCTAACCTCCATTTTGAAACAAATTTAAAATTTTTTGAAAACTCGATTTGCCCACGTTCGTCCTGGGAAAAAAAATAATGCATCCGGCCCGCGAGGCGATCCAATCAGGCCCGCGAAGATAATAAGGTATAAATATAGGGGCAGGATATAGGAACCTGCTCTATGGGTATAAATAAAAAGAAGGTGGAAAAACAAAATGGCCAACAATAATCACATATAAGATATTAAATTTGGTGCGGAAGAATCACTTGTGTTACTCAAAATGAAGTAAAGCGTAACTAAAAAAAAAAAAAAACTCAATTTTTGGGCGCGCTTCGCGCCCATCTGTACTGTCAGTCGTTTAACTATTAGGGCGTACAGACAGCTTCGGTGCAGTTAATATCCCCTGAAGATATATGCAATCAGAAACGTTGCTAGGTACCCCACCCATCTTGATAAAACTGATAAAACTTGGAAAATTAAGGTGTGACAGTCCGGAATCTCCACTGCCGAACACTAAATTTTCTAGTATAGGCCAATTCGCAGATTTCTGTAAGAGAAAAATTCGATTTTTGTGTCAGTGAAATGGATATTCCTACCACCGAAATCATAAAGAGCGCGGCATAAAGGGCGACCGTGACTCCCTTTTTAGTCTGTTGGGTCATTTTTGCCTAACACGAACTTCACTGGATAACACGTGGTCGGGGCATAGGTGATGGAGACCTGTACGGTTTATATATGAAACTGTGGAGTTGTACTGCTTTCGGTTAATCACTTTCGGGTGAGAAGAAATTGACTAATAGACAAACTGGAAAATTAAAGAAGACGGGAGCACTAGAGGTAAAGTGGACCTGCATATCTCTTCAATTAATGATTGATCTCAAAAATCGTCACAAACTGCCAAAATTTTCAGCTCTTGGCGCGCTTTTCCATTAAGTTCAGAAATTTAGAAGTTAAAATAAGTAGACTAACTTATCCACAAGCCCACTGTGTAATCAAAACAGTGGGCGGTTTGCCCGACATACATTGGCCCAGATCAGTGAGGAATGAGTACGGGGAACGACAGCCAGACAAAGTTACATGGGCTTATACATTTTGAGGGACGTATGCTTCTTGGTAGGCAGGTAGGAGAAGAATAGGCCCAAAAGTTGCCTTCTATTTGCCTTTCTTATTTGAAGTGTTTTTGTAACTAATGGGATCTTGAATTGAACGAATGTTAAGATACATCCTACAAGTCAAGGCTTGGTGAAAGCCATTTCCAACAATCTGGAGAATAATTTTAACAGTTATATTCTTGGCACGCTGTGCGTACCAACCGATGGAGACGCTCCTGTCAGCAAGTGTCATGATAAAGATCCCAGTCCCCACCCAGACACATTCTTTTCGGGTTGCTAGTGGAAATTCGTCGCTGAATATAGCACAAAGTTTATTATCCGCTTTGCATGGCCCAGGATTTAAGTTATTGCCAAAATAATGGTCAAATTGTGATACTTGTAATCATCTGTCCAGTGCGCCTCATATGGAATTTAAGGATAATTTTACGTTTCTGCCGTATGTTTAATTCATACATGAGAGCTTAGCTTCGTCCCCGTTGTTCCACAGGAGTGTTTTCTGTCTGGGCCCTTTGACGTTTCCCTAGACACTACGCTGTTGAGTGGGAGGCTTCGCATTCTTGTTTCGTCGTTTCAGTTTTTTAGACATTTCAAAATAGGATCCCCCTCTCGAAGAAACGTAGGTCCTACAGCCCTATTTGTGGCCCGCGAGATTTTCATAATAAAAATGTGGCCTGCCTACAAAAATAATTAAGAACCCCTGGTGTATTAGGCTACAAAATGCGGAGAACGTCTGCTCTCGGACTCGGAGTGACCCTTTTCCAAATACCAACAAGAGGGCAATCCATGGGGTTAAAAATCTCATCTCCCCTCATCTGATCTTTCCTAACATACTGGTAGGCAAATAATGGCAAAAACCCATTTCTTCGCAAATTTCACCTTTGAACTATGACGTCACAACTATGTATGCACGAGTTTCCCCTACCCATCAAGATTGAACTTCATCCGCCTTAACCGTTTATAGGAGGAGTTCGAGACACACTTTACCCCAAATTTAGGCAAATTAGTGACGTTTTACCTACATTTTGACCTTTCACCTCACCCTAAGCAACCTAACACAGACTTTTAATAGAAATTATCTCATTAGTCCCAGCATATCATGTGGTTTTATTACTTTTTGTAACGTACTGATAGGCAAATATAATGGCAAACTAACAATTTTTCCAGATTTGGTCTTTGACTTATGACGTCATCAATAACGCATGCACGAGTTGTAATGGTCAGGTACCTTCCCATCAAGTTTGAACTTTACTCACCAAAATTTGACCTTTTACCTCCATTTTGACCTTTGACCCCACCCTCAGTAACCTTTGGGAATTATCTTATTATAAGTCCCAGCATATCATGTGTTTTTTATATTGCTTTTTTAACATACTCATAGGCAAATATATAATGACAAGAAAAGTTTTTTGGCAAATTTGACCTTTGACCTTTGACGTCATCAATTACGCACGAGTTTTAATGGTCAGATACTTACCCATCAAGTTCAAATTTCATTGAACTCAGCACCGTTCAGGAGGAGTTTGGGACACACTTTTACTCAAAATTTAGGCAAAATTTGAACTTTTACCTACATTTTGACTTTAAGCCCAACCTCATGCAACAAAAAAGCACTATTTTAAAAATTTTCTTATCAGTCCCAGCATATCGTGTGACCTTTGACCTCTGACCTTTGGACAATGACGTCATCAATAACGCATGCACGAGTTTTAATGGTCAGGTACCACCCATCACGTTTGAATTTCATTGGACTTGTGGTTTAGGGGGAGTTTGCAACACATTTTCACAAAATTTTTGGCAAATCTGACCTTTTACCTACATCTTGAAATTGACCCCACCCCATATATCTACCAAAAAACCCTCTATTTTAAAGATTATCTTATCAGTCCCAGCAAATCGTGTGCCTTTCAAACACACTGAGGCAATTATGGCAATAAACCAATTTTTCGCAAATTTGACCTCTGACCTATGAACAATGACGTCAAATTTCGGCATGCAAGAGTTTTCAGGTACCTACCCACCAAGTTTGAAGTTCTTGGGACTTACGGTTTATGGAGTTGGCAACACACTTTTTTGTTCACATACACACTCTCACACACTTTGAAATTTAGACGCTCACACACAGTTTCACACTTCTATATGGTAGGTGAAGTACAATATCTCATCTCCCTATACATAACATGTGGGCAGATGATAAATCAAATAAATGAAATGAATTGAAACGAATTACAAAGGATAATGGAGAGAGTTTTGGTACGCGTCGCTTTTGGCCACAGTTAAATGTTACAGACCTTATGCATATGACGTCACAGAACAGAAGCGCGCCCTTCATGGAGGGACCTTCCCCCCGTGGGCTGGGGGAGTCTAATTTAGAATATGCCCCGGTATCCCCCGCCTGTTGTAAAAGGCGACTAAAGGGGAGGACTTGAAACGGATTTGAACTGAATTTGAAACCTAACTTGAATTTGAACCATATTTAAAAATGTTTATGAACTTCACCTTTTTATTTAGATGACACTATATAACACATTCGTGTTGGTGTGTGGTTAAATCAGATGTAACTAACAAATTCATGGAGGGACCTACTGCCATTGTGCTTGATGCTCAGCATAAGCGATGGAGTAGGGAAAACAAGCCAGTGAGCCACAAGTGGAAAAAGGCCGTGGCCGGTCCGACTTAAACCAATTGGTTAGAAACTGAGACGTGAAACCTCATCTAACTAACTTCAAGGAGGCAAACGCTTACCCTTGCGACCTACACCGCCAAATGCAGACAGCTGTTTTATATAACGGTCGGACTACGCGCGTAAGTCTATGGCAATTATAATTCAATTAGTCGAACTTTATTCCAACCGATAGACGACATAATACATGAATACGATACTCTAATTGATAGAGTGGCTTTCAAGATAGAAACAATATGCATAACTAATATAAATAAAAGGTTGAGGGAAACCAAAGAAGCTCTAAAAAGCTTATGTATGGTCCCCTAACAAAACAACACATAAAGATAAACAATAATGTTTATACATAAAGCACGAAAGCACAAAGTATGAACCATTCGATACGAATGAATGAAAGAAAAAATGCAAGGGGGGGGGGGTTCAGAAATGTACTTATACGCGAGCATGCGAAGTATACGTCGTGCGCGCAGTGTGTTTCATTGTTTACCCTCCAAAACGACGTCGCGTGACCAGGCGCGGTTTTACGGGGGGGCTTTGGGGAATCAAGCCCCCCCAAAATTCGCTCAAGCCCCCCCAAAAAAATTTCTGAGGTTGAGTGTTATCTTCATGCTTTATTTGCGTGTATTGAGAAAAACAAAATTGTCCGATACATTTGTGCACATCTTAGTCCAGTGGATTTAGTTTCTCAAATGTGTCATGCAAGATAGGCATGTGATTACGTTTCTTGTATCCACGTCCACGTACGTACACCGTTGTTTTGACTGCATGTAGTACGACAGCCACGCTTCTCCTTAGTACTGTATTACGACGGTAGGCATAGTGCGGGCGCCTACTAGCTTACCCAGCTGCATTCTTACGTTCGACGCCAGTCCCAGGGGCGTAAATACAGGTGTATGGGGGGGGGCGTGAAAATCAAAAGTCGGTCTCTGAGCGCCAAAAAGTCGGTCTCAAATCCAGTTCAGTATGCCTTTGTAACAGTAGACCAGACATGAACAACATTTGATACCTTAGTCAAACTGAAATTCCGGCAGAGATGAAGTAAAAGTGAAAAGATTGCCCTAATTTTCTACTGAGTTTCCGAATTTTTGATCGAATGCCCGAAAAATGTGCAAAAATTTTCGCGCGCTTCGCGCGCCTGTAGTGGTTTAGTGGTCTATTTCATGCACCTGAACTGCAACGGAATTCTGGCAACTTTTTGAGAAGTTCGGGCAAAAATTTTCTGGACCCCAAACTGTAAGAGTCCTATACGCCTATGATTATTACTATCAGTGGCGTACGCAGGGGGGGGCATGCCCCCTCCCTGATGCCAATTTTTTTTTAGTTCCTAAAATACGTAAATTTTTTTAACACAAATTCTGCTTCAAAATGTAGCGTATGTGGCACCAAATTGCATGTAAGTACATCTAATTTTTCAAAAATTTTCAAAGAGGAGGGACACCCCCTCCCCTTAGACCCTTCCCCCCGGCCGGCGATCACACAACATACTGCATGCCCCCCCCCCCCCCCGTGAGAGAAATCCTGGGTAAGCCACTGATGGAGTCCTCCTTAGCATCATTCCCCAATGTCGGTATTGATAATGACAGAAAATTTTATTCTTCCGTTTCAAGCCCCCGCTAAGCCCCCCTAAAAATCTCGGTCTAGAACCGCGCCTGCGCGTGACGTCTATGCGTAACGTCAAAAAAAAAAAAAAACGGCTCGTACCAAACTTCTGTCCCATAATCCTGTGTAACAGACTGGAAAGGGGTCTACCGCGCTCTGCCAACACGTACAAAGTCGTGAGTACAGTAAATTGAGTAGCAAAGTCATGGAACCTTATCAAACTAGCTTCATTGTTTGTCCTCTAATATGACGTGGCGTCATTGTATAATTGCATAAGGTTTTCAAGTGGCGGTCCGTTCCCCATTTGTGGCCAGCGACGTACATAAAAAAGGCCCGCCGAGGATTCCAGAAGCCCCAAAATTTTCATAAGAGCAAAGACTGTTGATCGAAGTCCAAGGTACTATAATAAATTTTGAACAAAAAGCCACACTTAAAAGTGGAACCATCCCCGAAACACTTTAACACCCCTGCAGTAGATGGTATGATGAAGCAGCAAATTATCAATAAGTAAAAAGCATCACTGCATCTTATTTGTTCTGTTCTTAGGCGAAACCGGGAGGGATCGTCTCCCACTTGAGTAATTTTTGTCTCATCTCTCTCTCTATAGGCTATACATTTACTCATATTGCTACTTTGAGGTGAAGATGGACAACTTTTGTATGTAAAATGTGGTGAAACATTACAAAACCATCTTAAACGTAGGATATTTTCTGCGCGCTTCGCGCGCACCCATCCTTAGTTTAAGTTCTTTCCATTATTAGCCTTCTTCGTGTAGGACAGTTCAGGAGAAGTTTTTGAGAATTTTTTGTTCCAAAGCCCCATGTAACCCTCACCAGTACCCATCCTCCCCTACACCGCAAAGCCCTCTGCATCATGTCATCAGTCCCGACCGGCAGTTAGCCATTCGGAGAAAGGCTAGGCCTATAGTTAAAAGAGTGTAAGGGTATAATACAAAAATGTCAAAATTGTGATTTTTGTGGTCTATTAATTACCTGTCCAATGTCACTTGAAGAAGGATAAATGCATCATTCTAATACCCGCTATTTCGTAAACACACCAGGGCTCACCGAAGGGGGGGGGGGGGCTCACCTGTCCGTGAATTTAATTTGTAACACCCCTTGAGGCAGGAGCAGATGCCAGATCTGTAGTTTCATGAATCGGAGCAAATCTCTTTTCACTAAAGACTAACCTTTTCCTCCGGAACCCATGATGACACTTGTGACAACACTTAAGCTATTTCCAAAGCTGTTAATTTACCTAGTCGTTCCTCTGTATTTACATTGAAAACCGACAAGGAATTCCGTCAACCATTCAACAACCTTCAAGAGAGATTTGCATCACCCCAAGTATGACTTTTAAAAAGGGGTAAGCAAAAGTCTCAATTGGTGACTACTCTTTGATTGACATCAGAGTTGCAAAATTCAAAAGATGCAGAACAGCTCACATTACACGGCATTTACAGAGTGTTTTGATTACATATTAGGGCCTTGTATACTCACCAGGATGTGACCCTGAGCAATAAACTATGTTTGTGTCTGCACAAGGAGAAGCTGAAGACAGTTATGGGCGGGGCTAGAACTAACATAGTTGGGAGAATTGGAACTATCTGGGATGAGAAGACTTCCCCGTTAAGAGTGGTAACAGCCTATTAATTTAAATAAGTCCGGCTTTCCTATCAATTTAATTCCCGTCACATTCTTTCCAACATTTGATTCTCTGTAATTGAAGGCTAAGCCACTAATTAATTCCATTCCCTATCAAAAAGAATACCAAAAAGAATACTTAGATACTCAGAGAGATTGAATTGGTGGTATTACTGGGGCAAGAAAAAGCTGACTCATTAAATAAACTACTGTGCTGTGTTAACGGTTACCGGATGTCTTAGTATTCGTGTTTTGTGCTATTCAGTAGTCTTAAATTAAAGAACCTTCCATCCAACCATCCATCTTAAGGTAGCACGCCCCATCCATAGTTATATTAATCCGGCCATTTGTTCTCCTTCACATATAACACCAACAAGAGACATTCGAATAACTTTTGTGATAAATAACCGAATAGGATGGGGTCTTTTGTCAATTTGATATGGAAGTGGACTAGAGGAAGTATCCCTGGTTGCAAAATTGGGTCAATTAAAGCAATTTGGGGGGAAATTATGGGCTTGGAAGCGCGGTCGTATTAGGTTTGACTGAGTGAAAAGGCTCTGGGTAAAAGTACAGAAGCTTTGAGCTCCGCTAGTAAAAAATCTTCACCATCATGGTATGGTAAATTGAAATTACCATGAATGGTCAACTTGTCAGCTTTCTTGTGAGGGGTAGCTTGTACCTGGCGAAAACTTCTACAAGGTTTTAGCGTCCACTTTACTTTTTCAAATTAGTGTGTAAGCCAATGGAGGATTTATTGGGGGTATGCTACCTTAAGAAGGACAGTACCGTATCGTTCGAAGTAGTCTAGCTGTTTAGAACATGTAAATTATCGGTACAGACATGTCGTATAGTGTTTTCTGTTTCCATTTTTAAGTGTAGGTCTACCCACATGACCTCTGTTGAACCCATACAAGTCAGTTTGCATTGTTCTTTTCAGTCAGTCTATAACCGTTGTGCCATGTATGATGTAAGAGTCTAGCTGCTGAGAGGAGGCCACTTTATGCCGCAGTGTCCCATCAGGAGACGTAACGTAGATCCTTTCCTTCGAAGAGCAGAACCCCATCCCATCCGGTGTTACGTTTGGCTTTGTCCTCTGGAAACCAACCGAATATTACCGACTACTAGTACATATATTACTGACTCACTTCCTAAAAACCCTCCTTAACACACCCCCACCCCTCCCTTCCGTTTGAGGTAGTATAAGAAATGTCTCATGTTCTTGCAATAGCCTGAGGACCAGATCCAGCAATATGAGAAAGGAGGGGCGTAACCGTCTGCAGAAAGTGTTAATACCTTTTCATGGGCTTGGGGATGTAAAATTCTGGTTGACAAACCCACTGCTTTGCCGGAAATAGGGGCGTACGCCCCTTGCGCCCCCTTGGATCCGACCCTGTTGCAAGATCATTGGCAATCATAATTAATCCATGAGACACCAGCTAAAATCCAAAGGGTAACGGTGGCGCTATCTTCATTTAGGGGCAACTACCCTTTATCAACGTGAGCAGTATCCATTTAAAACGGCAGAGCGCCGTTAAATCTGCCTAAAAGGGAAAACGAAAACATTATCTCTGTGGCGTTTCTCGGAAATTCAACCAAATAAATGTTTTATATAATTTCCTACATTTTCAGCAATTAATTTAGTTGATGGGAGAGAAAAAAGAAACCATATCCCTTTCTACCAAGTACTAGCCAATCAGTTTGCTGTCTATTTGTTTGTTTCGTTGTTTTATATCTTGTGCACAAACATAATTACAGCCCTATTGCCAAGGCGTAACCTATACCTTGTCACTCAGTTTTGTCAGTAAGAGTATAATCCTATGTTGTTCAATAGCCGCATTTCCTTTCAATGGAGTTTTTATCCTTGCCGAAGGCAGGCAAGGAATCTATGCGGTGGTGATGTCGTGTGTGTGGGGGTTTGTGTGGGTGTGTGTGTGTATGTGACCGTTAGCCTGTAAACAGGATATCTCAAGTTAGCAATGACGGGCACTTCATATTTGGTATACAGATTTTTCATGTTGAGATGAAGAACCCTATTGTTTTTGATGGTAGTCAAAGGTCATTTGAGGTCACCAGAGGTTTAACTGCGAAAACCTTGTAAATGGCTTGTAGACACGATATTTCAAGTTAGCACTGACGTACACTTTTCATATTTGGTATATACATTTGTCATGGTGAGAGGAAGAACGCTATTGTTTTTATGGTAGTCAAAGGTCATTTGAGGTCACCGGAGGTTTAACTACTAAAAACTTGCACTGATGGCTTGTAAACACAATATCTCAACGTAGCAATGTATCTCAACGTAGCAATGATGGACACTTCCCATATTTGTTATATAGATTTGTCATGGTGAGAGGAAGATCCCTGTTGTTTGTGGTGGAGATCAAAGGTCATTTGAGGTCACCAAAGGTCAAAAACTAAAAACGTTGTTAACACGATATGTGAAGATGGGATTGACAAACGCTTTCATACTTTGCATATAGCTTTGCCATGGTGAGAGGAGGAACCCTATTGTTTTTGGTGGAGTTTACAAGTTATTTGAGGTCACCAGAGGTCAAACTGGAACTTTGTAAAAATAGCATTACAAGGGAGGAAGTACAGACACTTGCTGAATTTTTTGTTTGTCAATTTTTGGTGGGGTTCAAAGGTCATGTGAGGTCAGCAGACGTCAAATTGTTACAACATTGTAAAAAATGATATAGTCAAGAAGTAAAAATTTGAGAGATGAACCTCAGTGTAAAAAGGCACCCTTTTGGCAAGGAATCACTAAGCCTTTTGACTTTCTGGTTAGAAATATCAAATACTTCTGAAGCATTGAAGTGCAGGGCCGTAGCGAGCGGGGGGTGTGGGGTGTCAACCCCCCCCCCCCAATATTTGGTCGCCCGTCGGCAAATTTTCGGTCTGTCGGCAAAAAGAGGAGAGGGAAAGGAAAAGAGGAGAGGAAGAAAAGAAGAGAGAAGAAAGGGAAAGGAAGGGAGGGAAAGGGAAGACGGAGAATGAAAAGAAAAAAGAGGAAGAGAGAACGGGCCAGTCTGTTATCGGCCATTTCAATTTTCGGATCTTCGTCTAATTGGCCCATTCAAGTTGAAGGCCCGTCAGCAAATTGATTATGCATTTGACCATGGGCGTCCGCAGAAAAAAATTCAGGGGGGGGGGCAAAAATTTCTAGGGGTGGGCAAAAGGTCAGCGACACCATGGGTTTGCGCGAAGCGCAAGAAAATTTCGCCCAAAATGCCTCCCAGATCGCTGGAAATGCCATTTTTAAAGCCTATTTACCACATATAAACAGGGAAAACACGTTTTGTTCGGTTTTTTCTTTATTTTTATACGTTTTTTCAAATTTTTGATTTTCCAGGGGGGGGGGCAAGTGCCCCCCCCTTGACCATGCCTGCGGACGCCCATGCATGTGACGGCCTTATACGGCCGTATCAACGGCCGTCGGTGTAATTGGACGAGTGACTGAGTCCGTCGGGAACTCGGGAAAAGAAAGGGAATTAACGGCTTCGGTATAGGTGCACTATTTCGGGTCATATGACATTCTTGAAAAACCACGTTCTGCACATTATTCCTCACTTTTATCATCACCATGGGGAGCAGTACCCGATTACTCATGGAGAGGGTATCCTTAGCCCGTCTTCTAAACCCTAACCTTGACTTCAAACACATTTTGCAAACTTCTGAGGATCCGGTTCCCACAAACATCCTGGGAAAAATTAATGCGTGCCGCGAGTGTCTTCCCTTTACTACAGTCTCAGGCTTCTAACTTTTGAACACCGAAATGAAACAGATACAGAACCCATATTCAGATCCTGGCGTTCAAAGCATATTTTGAAAGCTTGTGTTAAAATTGTGAACACTTTTTCTCCCTTTTTGAACGCCGAACGCCTATCCACTTATAGTATTTGAACGCCTGACGCGTCTATAGTGTTCAAATGCTGAACACATAGTGTTCCAATTCTGAACGACAGGTTCAGCTCAACACATTAGAATTAACCGGAATCTTTGCATTGGGATAATGCATTATGAACCAAAATATACCAATCCTGCATGAGACTTAATTTATTACCGAGAGATTAAACTAGAACCACAGAGACGACCCCCACCAGGGGCCTTAAGGCCGGCCCAGTGTTTTAGCCACCCCGTACTTGTGGGACGATGTCGGATAAACGACGACAAATGTCGCGCAAAAAAAAAAATTGACACGTAAATTCTGGTGTAAATTTTGAGGTTCATCATTAGGGCAGAAATCCACTCAAATATTGCACCATTTGCGATCTAGGCACCTTTCAAATTCCAAAAATTTCCAAAGGGGAGGGGGACACCCCTCCCCTCAGACCCATCCCCAGGCCATAGATCAATAAATGTCGCATTGAGAAAACGTCCAGGCTAAAACACTGGCGGGCCTCTGGATCCCAACCGCTTAAAACTATAGCGGCCTGACGAGAGGAATAGCCTAATACATTAAAATTAGTGGGAATCTTTGCATTTGATGATGCATTATGAACCAAAATATATCCATCCTGAGACTTAATTTTTCACCCAGATATATACTTAAACCTCAGAGCTCTTGAGGGCTTCGCCCTCCGGAATCCACTAGGGGTCCTTAGGCGGGCCCAGTGTTTTATCCCGTCCCTATTCGTGCGACAATGTCGCATAAACGGCGACAAATGTCGCACAAAAAAAAAAAAAATCTGACAAGCAAATTCTACCCGGGTGTAAATTTTGAGGTTCCTCATTAGGGCAGAAATCCACTCAAATATTGCACCATTTGCGATCTAGGCACCTTACAAATTCCAAAAATTTCCAAAGGGGAGGGGGACACCCCCTCCCCTTAGACCCCTCCCCCAGGCCACAGATCAGTAAATGTCGCATTGAGAAAACGTCCTAGCTAAAGCACTGGCGGGCCTCTGGATCCCAACCGCTTAAAACTATAGCGGCCTGACGAGAGGAATAGCCTAACACATTAAAATTAGTGGGGGTCTAGTTTGTATTTGATGATGCATTATGAAACAAAGTATATCCATCCTGAGACTTAATTTTTCACCCAGAGATATACTTAAACCTCAGAGCTTCCGGGGGCTGCGCCCGCTGGACCCCACCAGGGATCCTTAGGCGGGGCCCTGGACCCCACCCGCTAAAGCTCGTTTTCGTACTACGCATTACCAGATCCGTCGGCAAAACATAATCTCCACACCCCCTCCCCAAAGATAACACCTTCGCTACGCCCCTGTTGAAGTGTCCATGGCAGTTGTTGCTTGGGGGACTATAGGTTCAGGGCATCGTTAGAGTTTCTCGAGCTTTTTCGTTAAGTGTTGTTTACCGTCGTGGTTTTTACTCCATTTGGGAGTAGTTTCAGGTTTTTAACCTGCAGTGGAGACTTTTGTTAAAAGCAATAAAGTGTATGCACTTGTGAAATCACCAGTCACATTAGCTACGTTATGCCATCAACATTTGCTCTGGTGGTACATACTGTGGTAATGCGTATGCATGCGCGTAGCCAAGGGGAAGGTTTCGAGGGTTAACCATGCTCTTTCCGTCTCTCAACTGAGATAAAGAGAATCAGATGCCCAAAATTCACATTTTGGGCTTTCCCCCGGCACTCCACCGAGCCTGGGTGACTGTCCCTGAAACCCACCGGGGTCTCTGAGGCGGATCCTTGGGCCATACGCCCCTAGAGCTTTGCAGTCCGGCATTGGGTTGGTGTGATCTGAACCCCCTCCAGTGCAAAATCCTGACTATAAGCCTGTACATACTGTAGACTGCAACATGTACTAGCATTGCAGTAACTTATATTTTTTTTCAAAAGTCCCCTCAACTCTCTGGCGAAGAGCCAGGGGCGAAAACCAAACAATACTCCCGAAGGAGTTCTGCTCCCTGAGGAGTAACAACGTCCCAAAGGGTCAGACTTTGACTTAACTGACACCACCCGACAGTGATCCCGTTCTAGACTGGATGAATAGAACAGGTCCCACTTTGGGAGCTCCGCCGCCGCCGCAGTAACTTGTATTTCGACGAACTGAATATCAGTCCTCAGTAAACAAACTCGTAAGTTGCTTCCGTATCTGTAGACAGCTTGATATTGATATCGATATTTTTGTTGAGTGTCTTTGATGGAATGAAGACAAGAAAAAACATTTGAAAAATTTTAAGGAGACCCACACTTGATTGCGCATGAAAACAATCCACATTAAGCGATGTTGTGTTTTAGGTGGCGTGGTTCACTGTTGATGAGTTCCTGGATGAGGCCCGGATTAAGTGTTTCGTAAGTTCCTGAGCTCTAGGTTCAGCACTTAGTTTATTTTTGAAAGGTGTCAATTTGTTCGCCCCGTTTTCTTTCCAGTTATATGCGCAATGCTTATTGTACTTACTGGGCAATCCGGTGTGTTCCAGTTTGAATCAACCCTTGCATGTGAGCCAAAAGGGAGTCGGGGTAGGAGCCCCCTGGAAAAAACGTTTCCGCTCTAGAAACGAAAAACTACCATTGCCTCAATGCACTTTAGTATATCTCTCCCCATAAAACATTTCGCCCTTGGATGATCCTCCCTTGATCCCCCCTTGATCCCCCCTTGTCTGGCCTTGTCTGTCTATACGGGCCTGATGTGCGCAGCTTCCCATGCATGTGTTCCAATCCATCCCCCTACCACCACCCCGATGACCTCGGGAGGGACATTACACTGTTACACCAGTTGGGTAGATTGTCCCCAATATCCTAAGAGATAAATTACTTCCTAGACTTAAAGGGAGAATGCAGTCACCCCTAATAAAGAATTGTATAGTAGACTATCCTATTTGATGAATGGCTCTTGAGAATCACGTGACAGTATTTTTCTCACTCAATTGTAAAATTTACAAGGAGCAACTGCTTGATTTACCTTGAATATGCAATATTTATGTCCTAAAATATCATGAAAGATACTTGGAAGCGAAATAAGACGAAATTTGTGACATTTAGCTATTGTTTCAAAATAAGTTTGGGGCGACTGCTTCTGACTTTTAAAAGGTGAGGGTTGAAACTTAACTTCAAAACGTTCACGTAAGATTTGGAGAAACTACTACATCGGCATTTTCGTCATATTTACGTATTAATAATAATTGAAGACCTTTTTCGAATTCTTCCTCTTGGGATATGGGCTAAGCTTAAGTCTTTGTATAAAGAGCGAGTCCCGTGTTTCCGCGTTCTTGTCGGAAGTAGCCCATGGCTCAGATTTGAAGAGACAAAACTTATGTATGAAAATGCACATGCATGGGATAGTCTATAATCACTTAGATCACAGCTGCGTCAAAAGGTGAGGTTCTTCGTGGCACTCCGGGCTGCAGGTGCAGAATAATCTGTTGTCATTATTCGAATCCTTCAGTTGAAACTCCCCATTGTATTTGTATAACGAGCCAAGTTTTAGGACATGGGGAAGCAAAATATTGTGATCTATTTGAGTCGAAACTATAAACTTAAACCCGAGAGACGTGTTCTTTTGATTAGCATTGTGTGTGTGTGTGTGTGTGTGTGTGCGTGCGTGCCCGGTACACTTTAAATAGCTTAAAGGGGAATTTTCATGATCCCAGACAGTTCCAATTCTCCCAACTATGCATCTTCTAGCTCCTCCCATAACTGTATGAAGCTCTTCCTTGTGCAAGAATAAACCTGTTTTATTGCTTAAGGCCATGTCCTGGTGAGCATACAAGGCTATAAAATGTAATAAAAGTACTCTCTCTGCCTTGTGTGGAATGTGAGCTACTCTGCATCTTTCAAATTTTCAAACTTAGATGTCAATCAAAGAGCAGTCACCAACTGAGAATTTTGATATACATACACTAAAATATACTTTGGGGTGATGACTGTCTGTCTTTAAGTCATCCGGTGATCATTTAGCCCGAGTAGATAATCCTAAGGATAATGCACTCCTTGAGTGGATGGTAGGGGGACAATCAACTCAAGGGGATGGATGATCTAAACTAGTAGACGGGTCATTTGTCCATTGGCAACCTCCTTCTTCCAGTCTAAATTCTTCGCAAACTGTCAAAATTTTCACGCACTAGCGCGCTTACAGCCTTATTGCATCGCTGTGTTTATTATCACTACGGCATCAAACATATTTGCATTATTCATCGGTGAGGGTTTTTAATTTCGCCGAATTGTTCGTGTGATAGGAGTCATTACGAAGGAGCACAGTCTGCACAGCATTGCAAGAATGCAAAACAGGGAAATTCAGGGGGAGACATATTTTATGAATATTGGAAGCTTTGAAGTTGCGAAGTACCATTCAGAAGGGTAGCCCTCTATAACCTGATTGGCTGATACATTTATTTTCTTAAGGAATTGAAGATCTCGGTGCAGAATCTGTTCGCAACTTTTGTTATGGCAATGATTTCTAATGCAAATTTCGGAGCGCTTCGCGCGCATTCTTCACGGTTCTCACTGCATATCTCACGACCATTTTTAGTAGGGCTGTATTCAAGTCCAGCTAACCCGATTTCGAGCCAATTTCGAGCCAAAAATAGAAGTACATCTCCAACCTCTTTTGGAACGCCTCATCAATAGAGGATCTTAGAGCAATCTAATATTATGAGTAGCATAACGGTAACTTTTGAAGCATGATGTGAAGGTTGCAAGTATGCATTTGTCGTTATACAATTTTTTGTATAACATGCCATAACACAGCCAGTAAATGATCAGTTAGGAAATTTGCCAAAGATAGCACAATTTTGCATCTAAGCCACCTTACATGCAGGGGCGTAGCGAAGGTGTTATCTTTGGGGGGAGGTTATGTTTTGCCGACGGATCTGGTAATGCGTAGTGCGAAAACGAGCTTTTAGCCGGTGGGGTCCTGGACCCCGCCTAAGGACGGCTGGTCGGGTCCAGGGGCGCAGCCCCGGAAGCTCTGAGGTTTAAGTATATCTCTGGGTGAAAATTTACTAAGTCTCAGGATGGATATATTTTTGTTCATAATGCATCATCAAATACAAAGAAGATCCCACTAATTTTAATGTATTAGGCTATTCATCTCGTCAGGTCGCTATAGTTTTAGGTCGTGGGATCAAAAGGCCTACCAGTGCTTTAGCTAGGACGTTTTTTCAATGCGACATTTAGTGATCTGTGCCTGGGGAAGGGGTCTAAGGGGAGGGGGTGTCCCCCTCCCCTTTGGAAAGTTTTGGAATTTGCAAGTTGCCTAAATCGCAAATGGTGCAATATTTGAGTGGATTTCTGCCCTAATGAGTAACTCAAAATTTACACCCGGCGGGTAGAAATTGCGTGCCAGATTTTTCTTTTGTGCGACATTTGTCGCCGTTTATGCGACAGTGTCCCACAAATAGGGGCTGGTCAAAACACTGGGCCGGCCCTAGGGCCCCTGGTGGGGGTCCGGGGCTTCGCCCCGGAAGCTCTGAGGTTTCAGCATAATCTCTCGGTAAAAATTAAGTCTCATGCAGGATTGGTATATTTTGGTTCATAATGCATTATCAAATGCAAAGATTCCGGTTAATTCTTATGTGTTAGGCTATTCCTCCCGTCATGCCATTATACTTTAGGTGCTGAACCTGTCGTTCAGAATTGGAACACTGTGTGTTCAGTATTTGAACACTAGACGCGTCAGACGTTCAAATACGATAAGTGGATAGGCGTCCGGCGTTCAGAAAGGGAGAAAAAGTGTTCAGAATCTTAACACAAGAGTTCAAAATATGCTTTGAACTCCAGGGTCTGAAGATGGGTTCTGTATCTGTTTCATTTCGGTGTTCAAAAGTTAAAAGCCTGAGACTGCAGTGAAGGGAAGACAAGCGCCGCACGCATTATTTTGTTCCCGGGATGTTTGTGGGTAAACCGGATCCTCAGAAGTTTGCAAAATGTGTCTGAAGTCAAGGTTAGTGCTTAGAAGACGGGCTATAAGGATACCCTCTCTATGGGTAATCGGGTGCTGCTCCCCATGGTGATGATAAAAGTGAGGAATAATGTGCAGAAAGTGGTTTTTCAAGAATGACATATGACCCGAAATAGTGCACCTATACGGAAGCCGTTAATTTCCTTTCTTTTCCCGAGTTCCCGACGGACTCAGTCACTCGTCCAATTACACCGACGGCCGTTGATACGGCCGTATAAGGCCGTCACATGCATAATCAATTTGCCGACGGGCCTTCAACTTGAATGGACCAATTAGATGAAGAGCCGGAAATTGAAATAGCCGATAACAGACTGGCCCGTTCTCTCTTTCTCTTTTTTCTTTTCATTCTCCGTCTTCCCTTTTCTTCCCTTCCTTTCCCTTTCTTTTCTCTTCTTCTCTCTTCTTTTCCTCCTCTCCTCTTTCCTCTTCTTTTCCTTTCCCTCTCCTCTTTTTGCCGACAGACCGAAAATTTGCCGACGGGCGACCAAATATTGGGGGGTGTGACACCCCCACACCCCCCGCTCGCTACGGCCCTGCTTACATGGACAGATATTTCTCAAAGGAGAGGGGAGACCCTTCCCCTTAAATCCATCCCCCTGGACGGCACCTGTACAAGGTGATAAGGCAGGACACGCCAGGGTGAAAATGTCACTAGTACGCATGCACAATTTACACCGACTTTCTGGGTTTATCTGGAGTGCGTTTACAACATCATCTTTGAATATAACCCTCTTTTTCTGTGAACATCGGTGAGTCAAATCGGTAAGCCATTTTGTCATAGCGACTTTGTGGAAACACTGTTCATCAGTTTGAGCCTCCTCAGCAGTTTGGAGAACAAGTACTAAGTTACCAGGAAGTCTCCAGGTGATTCCACTGGAATTTTGATCTGGGATCTGTCAAATGTTAGACAGGCACTCTAACCGCCAGACCCTAACTCCGAGCTTCAGGAAGCCATCTCAAACGGACCGAGGACCTTACTTCAGATGAACCACCTGCCACGCAGTTCTGTGACCCTCTATTTGGCCAACAAATGTTCAGAGGAAAACGAGGTAAGCGTGCACTTAATCACTCCCAGTCCTGCTCCAGGGACCGCTGTTTAACGTTTGTTCCCATCCAAAGAACGAGAGTGTATCCCTAGCCTTTAGCCACAAAGGTGAAAGGTTGTGGCGGACCCATTACGTCTTGCCCCAACAAAGCACATACATTGCCTCGATATCGATTTCTACGGTCCGTCCTCCATTCCCTGTTCTGGTTGGCGAGCGCCATCATTTTGTTGCAACATATATGATGAACAAATTTATAAAGTCGTCACCAAGCTTCGAGCCCATTGACGTATATGGGGCTTGGCGGTGGGAGGGAATTACCCCCAATAGATTACCAAATTCCGTTAAACACTGGCAACTTCGGTTTCAAAATTTCCGCCCCGCCCCCACCTGCCACTTCGAAAAGTCTATCGACGCCACTAGGGTGAGGTGTGTTTTCGGTTGATCGATATGGATCACATCTTTAATCAGTTCCTATCAAAAATTGTTCGCGAACTATAAAATTGCTGCAATGCTCATCATCAATATCGTCCCAAACTAATTTTCATTGTTCATCGGTGAGGGTTTCACATGTCACAATTAGGCCGAGAGTTCGCATACGTAGGCACGCGTTGTTAGATAGGAGCACAGCATTGTAACAATGTGATGCAGAGGATTGGGGGGGGGGGGGTTCTTTCGCTTTCCCCTTTTTTTATGAACAAGATTCACGAAAATCCAAAGCTTTAACTGATGAGTTGCTTTGTAAAAGCAAATATATTTTTAGAGAACTGAAAATATCTCGGTGCAGAGTCTGCATACGACATTTTGTCATGGACATGATCTTTTGTAATGTACAAACTTCGGTGTGTTTGGCTTGCATTTATCACGGATCGCACTCACAATCTTATGAACATTATGAAAAAATATAAGATTTTTTCTAACGAGAAGCATAAATTTCTACATATAATGAATGTTCGGATGCAACTTAAAAGGTCTAGGAATTAAAGTGTCATTTACTGCAATCTTGGAGGCACTTAGGCCTATGGGAAAAATTTCCTAGATGCGCCAAAGGAAGGTCATGGCGCTTCTCTTAAAAGGTGTACTATATAAGTCCTTCAATCTCGTCCCCTCCCCCTCCCCAATCTTGAAAATGTTCCTAAGCCTTTGAAATGGGTGCGCAAGTATTTCGCGGAAGACTTTATTTAGCAGACATTTTATCCACATATTACTTCATTTTGCAGTGTAAAAAGTTATAAGACTCTACATTAAATTGTCCCCTGCAATTTTAATGTTAAATGTGGAGGAATTTCTTTCAACCCTTAGTTTATATATTTCGATGCCAATTTGTAGATCAGTGAGGCAAGTGCATGTCATCGCAAGCTACACCAACAAATGCAGTCGGCTGATGTGAAACAATCGAATACGCGCGCAAGTCTACGGCGCCCGCGTACGAAGTCTTGGTTGTGCGTGCAGTGTGCTTCGTTGTTTTGCCTCCAAAATGAAGTCGCGTGACGTCAGTGCATAAGGTCTAATATGCGCGCGAATTATTTGCTCTCCCTCATGGCAAGTCCCTTTCTGTCTAGACGAGTAGAAAGAAGAAAATATTTTATGAAGAAACTTTAAGTCGAGAATGTGGCATTTGCGAACGCGCACCACAATGAAACTTTCAAAGTGATCACCTCCACACGATGGTGCGTAGCGTATCAAGAAAATGTTTAGCAAAATGCCACCCAAATTGCAGGAAATAGAATTCCCCAGGCCTAATGTTACAACTCAACAGTTTTTAATTTTGAGATCTTATGTTCTAGAAATTTTCACTTTAGGTTGAAAGTATATATGGTAGAATGTCGTTGGGGTACAAGAGTGCACAAGGGCAGGAAGCGCACAAAACTTACTCTCCCTAATCTCCTCATGCATGACAAATTCCCTGAACCTAAATACAGAGGCGTAGGAAGCAAGGCCTTGTATTATGAAATCTTTAGTCGGGAGCGGGTATTCACGAATATGGACCAACATGACACTATCTAAGCGGTTGGCGGCAATCAGCAGCGAAATGCCTAACAAATTGCTGGAAATGGCACTCCCCATGACGGGAGTTGCATTAGGCTGATAGACCCACACAGAAAGTCCCTACGGATAAAAAGGAGTGTAATGATCCTTTTACAGCTCCTAAAAGAGAGCTCCCCCAAAACACGTGGTCCAGGGGTATATGGGCCAGGCCCTTGGTTGGGTTCAGAGATAACACTACGGAAGCTAGGGGAAAATTACAAATCGGGATACCATGAGCGACGAGAATTCTGAGTTTGCAAGGATGAGAGAGAGAGAGGTAAGGGTAAGATTAACCAAGAGCGTCGACAGCTTCTCAAAAGTTGGGAAGATAACATTGACCAAACGTAATACAAGCGTATACAGCGAAGCCCTAGAAACAATGGATACGGAGTCCGCTTGAGGGCTTCGGAAAATTATTTTCTGTGTCTGTGGCTCAATCCGAGGCATTTACCTACGATCTGAATCCTTAAGTGGCTTTTCCACCACTTTCGAGTTTGGTTTTAATTAATCAGCAGTATTTTAAGATATGGAATCAATGTCTCTACTATTTTCGTTAGGGTTCTGGAAAAAAGTGGGGGAGAATATGATATCCCCTCCACTTTCAGAAGTAGCGGGACATGTAGACCCCAGTTCCCCACCAGTTAATGCCCATGAGATTTTCCAAAGGGGTGAAGGACTAGAAGGACTAATAAGTGTGTTTCAGAATGTTTTATTGTTAGTGCATTAATAAGCAGTTAATTAGTACCTGTGACAAAGTTTGTGAAACGATGTATATATATATATATATATATATATATATATATATATATATATATATCATTTCTTTAAAATCATGATGCACATTACCGTACGCTACAAATGTTATTCATGATATAAGATTTCTACATGAATGGTCCCACTTGATGTCCGACCTGAAGTTTGATGTGTATTCTAGTTTTCGGAGAATAGTTTCGCCAGAATAACTTCATTATTGTCCAAATAATGGTCATCAGGCAGCGATGTATCGGTCAAGGCAGTGGTGTATCCAGGATATTTCACTGATGGGGGAGCCTCGGTACAACGGAATCGTGGGGCAGGTTCAGGTCAGTAATGGGGATCGACGCCCAGTCGTTTTTGAGAAATTTTAGCTATCAAATGGGGGCTGAGATGCGACTGGTGCACAATTTCTTTTCCCAAGAATTGTTCATGCACTCGAAATAATGATATTTTCTGTAATTTTTACTTAATTTTTAGCCTATGTACCAATACGGGGCCTACGCCAGTTGCGCCCACTTTGTATTCCCCTTCTGTATGGAGTATGGAGTGTCAACCGTGGCTATATTACGTGGGAAGCGCCAAAATATCGCACTAGAAATCATTTTCATAATAAATTTGCTTTGAGGCTCTGCACTGAGGCACTTTTCAATTTCTAACAAAGTATGTCTTCAAAACCGAGGCCGGGGATCGTAGTTTTTTTTTCCCAGGACGAGTCAGGCCAAATCTGGCCAATGGACCGATCAGCTTCTTGGAAATAGGCCACACCTCTAATTCCAAATTGACAGCTTTTCGACCCTTTTTTGTAATTCTGACGCCGGATTATGAAACAACGGGCCAAATTACCCCAATCCACGTAACCCTAACCTTAAGTCTAACCCTAACCTTCATTTTGAAACAAATTTAAAATTTTTTGAAAACTCGATTTGCCCACGTTCGTCCTGGGGAAAAAATAATGCGGCCGGGGATAACCGGAAATACTGAACTCACGTTTTTTCGCCATCTCTGGCACTAATGCTATGTCCGTCCCAATAAGGCTTAGTTGTTGGAAACGGCGTACATGGATTGCAGAATGCGCACCTGTTTTAGATGGAACTGAAAGGAAGAATAGCGCGGAGCGCGGAAAATAAGTTTCGGAAGTTTACGAGACCGATATTTGAGATCTGTGCCGGAAACTGAACAAGACTACTACGCTTTTTCGAAGGTCACCTTTTACACAATACCTATGGATCATTTTAATTTCATTGTGTTCGAAAATTGCCTGGAAGTAGGCCCCAACTCCTCCCCAACCCACCCCTCTGCCCCATTCCCTTCCTCGTGCCGGTGTGCCGTCCCTGCTTGAAAGCGAAATTGAAGCCTGTAAGTACGTACGAGCAGTTCAGCCATTCCGTTACATACCGCCTTCAAACCAGTCTGAAGCTAGCGCAGGATTCAGCACAGGATTTGCCTAGGATTCAGCACAGGATTCGCCTAGGATTCAGACATCAGCACAGTGTTCGCCTAGGATTCAGACATCAGCACAGGATTTGAAACTAGCACAGGATTCGCCTAGAATATATAGATGAAATACATAGTATATGGTGTATACTATATGAATATTACCTCGTGAAGCGAACGAAAGTTTTTCGTTCAGCTGTTCAGCCCATCGTTGCGAAAAACCATCACTGATCTACATGTAGATCAATGAAAACCATCTGAGGGGCGGCAGCCACAGAGGCGCTACGCAGGCTACATGAATATTATTTCTTTCACCAGTCTGAAGCTAATACTTGAAATCAGCACAGGATTCGCCCAGGATTCAGAACAGGATTCGCCCAGGCAGGATTCACGACCGGATTCGCCTAGCATTCAAACCAGGGAGTTGCAAAAGACTCCTGTTCAAACGACGTAATACAGGTTTCAACAGTCAACCGCCCAACATTCAAGCATCAGCATAGGATTCACCCAGGGTTGTTCCCGTCACGCTTTGAAAGTAACTCGTTATAGTTACAGTTAATTCCGTAAAATTGTAACTCGTTACAGTTACTAGTTACAATGTTGAAAAAGTAACTAGTTACAGTTACTTTTGACTAAAAAGTAACTAGCTACATTTCAAAAGTAACTCGTTACTTCAAGGTGAATATACGGTACCTCGGTACCTGAAATGGAGGGGGGGGGGGCATAATTAGATAGTAAGACGGGGGCACATGAGACGACCGACACCTCATTTGTGCCGGTTATCCTTAGGTGTTCCCCAAAGAAAGTCAATGAAGCTAGCTGATCTTCAATGGGCATTGTCGCAGAGGCTCCTAATGCTCAACATGAAGCAGCGAATCATGATACTGTGTCGGAGCTTACGCAAACTATTTGTTAGAGGAATATGGTTATAACCAACACTTTTCCAGTTACCAAAGTACTTCTTTGAGGGTTGAAATCTTTATACTCCCATCACACAGTCGGCTAATTTAGAGAGGTTAGCGGCTATGCCGGAAAGGGGAAGAGCGTTGTTTCAGCAGTAAAGTCTTCACCCCTCAAGAGCATAAATATGGTATAATAAGAGGATGAATACATTTGTTAGCAGTAAAATTTTAAAACCTCACCGCTAAGGTTGGGCTAAGTGATATTTCCCCATAAATTTCAAGTTTCACATTGTGTCGATATAAAAACAGTGCATAGAAATGGTGATACTATGCAGTTTATACATGCAGATCATGTGCACATAATTCACTTTCCCTTTACAATAGGTAAAGCTTTAAGTCGGACACTTCTCTTTCCAATTAGCTTTGTTAGGATACTTTTAACGCCATTGACCATTTCAATATTCTGCTGTTTTTTTATATTAACCGTACTATTATTCCAGTGTAAGGAGTTACGGACATTGAAAAGAATATGATATAGCCTAAATTCATACGTTTGATTCAAATAAAGATACCATACATGTTAAATTAGATGCATAAATGGATGCACGGTGTTTACCAACGCTTGGCACCGTATAGATTTACTGGGCTCCAACGCAAGAGTCCGGATTCGGTTAGCTTAATGCCGGTCTCAAGAGCGTTTTTCTAGATTAGGAATTTGCCCGGGATAGAAGGTTCCGGAATCGAAATTTTTACGGAATGTGATGTAACTGGACTCGGACTCGGAGTTCATTCCAGCCGAGTTCTCAAATATGAAAGTTACATTAAAAGTGTTTAAAGTTCCATTTGTGCACAATGTACAGATCTAAGGTATTGTCACATACAATCAACTAAATTACTCAGGAGGCCAGGCTATGGAAGTGAGTACAAACGATGACTTTGTTAATTAATGGTGGACATGTACGATAGAATTAAAACATCTGTATGTGTGATATGATATACATTGGCAAAAAGACTGGTCTCGGAATTGGTGCCATTGGAATCAAAACTGGCAGAAATTTGAGGATCCTGAGTAGTACCATGCTCGGAAAGATTCGGGAATCTAGAATCGCAGTTAGCTCCGACTCGGATAGGGTGAACACGGGTCCAGCCCTAACGTCTCAAGAGGCAATGATTAAACTTTCAAAGTAAGCTGGTATTTGAATGCCCATGGGCCAACCCGTTTCTCACGGTACACTGTCTCCACTGTGTCCTCTAAAGGACAATATGAGTAAACCAAGGCCCAGCTGACTTTACTTAGAATACATAAAGTCAGCTGAGCCTTAGAGGACCGTTCAGTATTTTTCAAATAATCGCACAAATCGGTCTCATGGATAATAAGCATTGATCTGTCTAATAAGTATTTTGACATACAGATCAATTTTAAACTTATTTCAATCAGGGAGTTGCTATTTGACAACTCCCTGGTTCAATAGACAATCAAGTGGCCCGGCCTGTAAGCCTGCAGCGTGTGCATCTAATATCAACTTCTGATTCTAATCGTGAATAAAATTTGATGTCGGTGAGGGCGACGTCGATAATAGCGATGAATGATAAATAGCCTATATCGAAAATAATTTTACATTTTACTACCAAAGTGTCATCAATTTGAAAATTTTCTGTTATTCTGTTATTAGCTCAAAGAAAATGCAATTTGTGGTCATTTTGACTATTTGTAACGGGAAAGTAACGGGACCCAAATGTAACGCCGTTACAGTTACTTTTACACAGAATTGTAACTAGTTACTTGCTCCGTTACTGAAATGCAAATGTAACTCGTTACAGGGTTCCGTTACACAAAATGTAACTCGTTACAGTAACGGCGTTACTTGTAACTCGTTACTTCCCAACCCTGGATTCACCACTGAAAATCGCCTAACATCAGCAAACTTAAAGTACCTCATGTTATCCATTGACGATGGCCAGGATCAAAATATCTCATTAACAAAACTTTGCCACCAGGGTACAGAGATAGCATGGATAATACAGCAGGGATGTTAGGTAAGAGGGAAAGCAACAGTATCATATTTTCTTACGAAACTGTTTTAACGAAGTATTTGGTTGTTATCATCAAGAATATCTTTAAAATAATATTTTGATCATATCAAACTGTTTCGATAGAATATTGGAATATTGTCTTATTCTTACTCAGTATACGGTATTGTTCCAAAGTTGGTGTCCATAGTCCCCCAACTGCCCAAAGGTTCTTTAAAATTTAAACTGTTCCCAAGCAGTACATACTTCGTTATTGGTTCTTATATCTCTTTGACATAGAAATTAAACTGGAATAAACAGACTTTTCCCTTACCATTCAAATACAAGTCATAAAACTCAGTCTTTTCACGATCCTTTTGAGTCACTACAATATCTCTTCCCACACGAGCATGTTAAGCTTTTAAGAAAAGTTGGAACATTAATAACATTGTGCGCTCCTTTTAACCTTGTCCCGTTTGCCAGGCTGACTATATAATTTTCCAACTTCTTGATAAATTTCTTGGGTGGGTTTGGGAGGATTTGTAAAAGATACACCATAACTGCCGGCGATAAAACCAAAGACTTATCAAGAGTTACTTTCCAAATAGAAGTAAGGTCACGCTGTGACTAGTAAATTAAGGATACTTTGGAGATGTGAAAGCTTCAGAGAGTAATTGATGCGGAAAACATTATCCTTCCTATGATCAAAAGTGATTCCCGGAGTAGTGAGGCCTGCCGTTCACTTGGCATCGCTTAGAAAGCGGGGCTTATGATGAATCAAAGGATCTATAGTGGAAAAATATTGAACTTATCAAAGTTAAATTGAAGGATGGACGACACCTGCAGACCTGAAGAAAATCAACAACTCCGTTCAGAGAAGAGTGAGAACCAGCAAGGATAATACAGGTGTCGTCGGCATATAGAAAAATTTTGATCTCCTAGTTCAAAATTGATAAACCAGGCTTTTACTATAGGTGAAGAGTTAATGCGTAACACAAGATGTTCGGCGCAAATTATAAAAAGGTAAGGACTAACGGGGCAGAACTGCCTCAGTCCTCTAGAAACTTTAAAAAGCAAGAAGAGTAACCATTATTACAAACACACGATGTTACATTAGCTTAGAGAGTGGAAATCCATTAATGAAAATCCTTGTTAAAATTGATGGAATGTAAGCACTTATGAATAAGTCCCCATTCTACAATGTCGAAGGCTTTCTCAGAATCAACTAAAAGGCGAAAACCGAGTTTGTCATTTTCTTTACAACAATCGATTGTATCTAAAATATAGGCTACTGGACATTTTTACCAATAAACCTACTCTTAATAAATTCAGTTTGATTGTCATTAATAATGGTGGAAATGCCGTTCTTGATTCTAGTGGCGAGTACTTTTGAACACATTTTATAATCCACATTTAACAATGAAATATTGTGGGTCTTTACTTCTTTACAAGAGTATGATCTTTATTAGGCTTAGGAATTATGGGGATGACTCCCTCGCTTTGCTACTCTGGATATTTTACATTTACTTGTGTAGCGTCAAGAGAATTGGTTACTATATCACCTACCACTAGGCGCCAAAAATGCTTATAAAATTCAACTGAGATCCATCACTGCCTTGAATCTTACACAAGCAAGCCTGCACTCCTCCAAAGTAAGCTGACCGTCGCAGGGAGCAGGATTTTCTTCATTGAGCTTCTTACTATTATTTATGTTGTGACAAAATGGGGAGGGTCAGAGTCGTCCCTAGAGGGGCGTGGAAAGTGGGGGTGTGGCGCCCCCCCCCATTGACAGATCCAGTCGGCAAAATCCTGCACCAGTCGGAAAAATGAAGGGAAGGGGAGAGGGAAAAGAGGGAAGGAGAGGGAAAGAGGAAGAAAGGAAAGGAAAGAGAAAAGAAGAGAAAGAGGTGAGAGGACGGAGAGAGGGAAAAAGATAAAAAAAACAGCAAAAACGAAGGAAAAAGCCGGCCCGGGAGTGTGTGTAAGGGGGCTCCGGGAGGAGCAATTTGAATGCATGATGTAGACCGTAGACAACTCATGTCGTAATATTTGAAAAATCCCGTCAAAAAAACATGAAACGTAAGCATATTCGTTCTGCGGAACTGCACTACAACTCAACTCTCAGCAAGCCAAATGTTCACGGCAGTGTGATATCGTGTCAGGCTGAGACGGCAAATCTTACATCAGTCGGCAAAATGAAGAAAAGATGGGGAAGGAGGGAGGAAAAGCAAAGAAAACAAGGAAAGCAAAACGAACAGAGTGGTAGCCAAGCATGGTTTGACGATAGTAGTATAGAGATGGCATGGGCTTACCCCCCCCAGGGGCTACCCCAGCCCCGTTTTTCGGGACATCCTAGGGCTGCCTCAGCCCCGTTTTTCAGGACGTCTTTGGAGGCTACCTGGGCGACGTGAGGAAAGTGAAGAGGGTGCTATTTGGGAATCTCTGGGCTACGCTGTGCTAAATAACTTGTTTAAATAGCGCGTTTTTTTATTTTTATTTATTTATTTTTTTTTTTTATTTTTGCTTTTCCATCCGAAGAGATATTCCAAGATAGTGTATGCTACACAAATCGCATTTTACATTAAGATTTGCATTCACCGTTGTAAGCTAAGGCATCTTTTGCTGTCTAGTATAGTGGCGAGGTGTTTGAAAGCTCTTCCACTTAAACCAAAAACCGCGCGTGTGTGTATGTGTGATTAAGGCCTCCGAGATCAGTCGAAGTGGTGCAATGCTGGTAGGTTTTTTTCTTGTCATAATTTTTTTAGGTATGGACAAAACATGTTATAACAATGTACGTTTAATGGCGTAATTATTTTATTTTTATGGAAAGGTTTTGACCTGTGACTGACATGAGTTTATGTAGACACGATGGGTAAATTAGGGAAAACCGTATGGGAACTCGGAAGGAATTCTTTAAATGGTAAATTAAACCCCCAAACGTCAACTTACACCAATACCCTTTACCATGTGGGGAAAGAAATTGACGAGAAGTTCGAGACGGCACTAAATGAAATGGTATGCATGGTATGAAATGGACGCAATGTTTGAAGATGGATTATACAGTTGGGATATAATCGCGATGGCTTACGTATTTATCAGAAAATGTGCCCAACGAAGTCGAGAACAAGGCAAGGATAAAGATACAATTGAACAACTCGCACAGTTTGTTGGAGAATACGTTGAAGACCGTTGTACACAGTGGATCGAACAACGAGAAGCATGGGTAAGTATACTACCATAATAATATAGGCTAAGTCTACATCTAGGAAAACGCACTTAACTTGTTTCTTTTGTTGTTGGGTTTAACAGGATGACTTTTGTCAAACATTTATGAAGAACACACGCAATAGCAGAGCAACTGCGATCAAGCCGATGGTGATAGCCGTCGTGACCATGACTCTTGCTTACAAATAGATGCATTTTGCCGTGACAAGAAAAACTTAGGTGTATGGATATAAGAATGACTAATACAAAATATCAGCAATAACTTACCCCACGTGAGAAGTAGAAAATAAATATCGAGCCTATACTGACAAGGAAAACCAGCAGGCCAGTTCCACAAAGGATACATGGCAAGTCGCCTGATAACAGTACGCTAGTTTTACACACAATGTTTATGCAGAAGGAAAATGCACTGACACACTATAATTACAGTATAAGTTTTTACTGATAACAAACATGAGGACAATAGTTACACACAAAATAACACAAAAGGAATATGCACTGACCAGGGAGTGTCATCCGGATGTTATTATCTCCCTGCACTGACTTCCTATATAGGTACAGTATAAGCTTTGGCCGCCCATATAAGCACCTCGATTACGTAACCGGTTTGGAGGACATTTAAAAGTCACAACCAGCAAAAGTCACGACATTGACCGAATAAATTATTTCCGAAGCTAAGATTGTGAACAGGATAGCAAATTCAAACTCTTGGCACCATGACCTGAGAAACATGCGAGCTTTTAAATAGAAGAGGAATTTATGTTCGAAGATTCTATTGTTAACAAATCGTAAAGACCAATGATTGGCGATTGTATAGCCACCGCAAGCTAGGGAAAAAAGTTAGTCCCATGGCTGGGTGGAAGGAGTGTTTTATCGGCTGTTTCCTACCGTGATGAGCGTGGTTAGGTCCCTCACGTTACCCAACATCAGTTTGCGTCGAGATGTAATTTCGCGCTTAAAAGCTAAAAAAGTGCTTAGTCAGCAACTACGTATGCATAGCGATGACGTCATCTAGCCGTGTGGAAACTTGTTTCACAAATGGGCACATGTAAATAAGGCTGCAGACTTCCGTGCTCCATGTACTCCACTGTGTATATATACTCCTCTGCTCGGCCGTGATCCATTGCCCATGTTCGTGTACTGCGAGAAAAACACTAGGTATGCTCCATCCTTGGCTTTTGAGTAGGAGAAAGTAGACTAAGTGCTGGTCGCATACGGGTAAAAAAAGTCAGCCCCTGCAAAATAACTTGTTTGTATCTCTGACCGACGCAGTCACGATTCAAGAACGATGCAATGCCGGGTATGACCGAGGGTGGTAGATCGTAAGAATCAAATTACTCCCCAATGCGATTTCTGGACACGAAATGGCTACCCAATGTGATCCAGGGAGGTGCCCCTGTTCCGTGTTGACAACTATCGAACAAGGAAAGGTTGGGTTGAAATGGTCGAATGTCTGTTTATTCTGTGTGCTGATGAGGTGTTTGGAAACTTGTATTCTGGCGAGTGTTTGAAAGCTATTCCACTCAAATAAACCCAAAGAAATTGATGTAAGAGCAGCATAACAAAGTATATCCCACGTGCCGTCTAGACGATCATGTAAACAAGATTTCGGTAAAGCCTCTGTGTAGAAAGCTAACCCAAGTCGAGATCTTAACGTCGTGTCATTGTTCGGTATATGCCATGACAGTTTGGTCATTCCCTCTGCGTCATGTTTGTGTGTCGAGAAGAGCTCACCCGTAGGTCTGGGTTGGAAAAACTATTGACAAAGCCTAACCGAAAGATTTATGACTGAGACAACGCATAAAACTAAGTATCATCAGAACATAGGAAGAAAGAGCGGACTCTTACGGATAAAACACTACCATGCAGGGTCAAATGTGTTCTGCCTTAACGTGAAGAGTCTAAACTGCCAAGCTTATGGATCGCACAAACGATACACCGACGTAAGCTCCTCTGCTACGTGCATTGCTCCTCTGCTCCGAGCATACGACTAGGTATGCTCCTCTGCTCCCATTGCCCCATGTGTGCATGCTTATCGGCCCCACGTGCCTCTCAGCATCTGTCCTCTTCCCCCAGTGTTATCACGCGTGCTCCCCGTGCTCCATATGCTTCACATGCATATGCTCCTCTGCTCCGTAGGCTGCACTGCGTATGCTCCTCTGCTCCGGAGCACACCACTAGGTGTGCTCCTCTGCTCCCATTGCCCCATGTGTGCATGCTTATTGGCCCTACATGCCTCACAGCATCTGTCCTCTTTCCCCAGTGTTATCACGCGTGCTCCCCGTGCTTAAACTGCTTTACATACATATGCTCCTCTGCTCCGTAGGCTGCACTGCGTATGCTCCTCTGCTCCGGAGCACACCACTAGGTGTGCTCCTCTGCTCCCATTGCCCCATGTGTGCATGCTTATCGGCCCTACATGCCTCACAGCATCTGTCCTCTTTCCCCAGTATTATCACGCGTGCTCCCCGTGCTTAAACTGCTTTACATACATATGCTCCTCTGCTCCGTAGGCTGCACTGCGTATGCTCCTCTGCTCCGGAGCACACCACTAGGTGTGCTCCTCTGCTCCCATTGCCCCATGTGTGCATGCTTATCGGCCCTACGTGCCTTACAGCATCTGTCCTCTTTCCCCAGTGTTATCACGCGTGCTCCTCGTGCTCCATGTGCTCCACTGCGCATGCTCTTCTGCTCCGTGTGCTCCATTGTCCATGCTCATGTGCTCCGAATGCTCTATGACGCATGCTCGTCTGCTCCGAGCGAGTGGGGATACATTTAAGTCGATCGACACTCGTGTTTCTTACATTTTGAAGCAGATCTTCGTGATTGCAGCACTTTCAGCATGTCTCATCTTTGTCATATCTGTCAGTTGCCGTTCACGCGAGGCTACAATCTCCGTCGGCATATAGAACGGGTCCACAAACACGGTCATGGAGACCTCGAAATGTATGGTGGGGGCTCTAAGAAGGGCGAAGGGAAGCGACATCACCACTCATCAGACGAGGGTTCATACGACGATATCTCAGAGAGCGATACTAACGACAGTTCATCAGAGCCTCTGGAGGAAGACGACATGACTGATAGCAGTGAAACTGACGACAGTGACGCCGAAAGCGACACCGAGGGAGCCGACAGCAGCAAAGAGGAGTCCACAGAAGACGACGTTGTGACCGATAATGATGGCGAGGATGACGATGGTAGTGAAAATGTGTGTTGCCCGATTGACACTTGGGAAGCCCTAGCTCATATGAATAAGGCCATGGGAGTTATTCTAAAACGGGAACTAAAGAAATGGACAGACTCTGCATTGTAAAACTAAGGATAAACTATATCCGTTCCAAATCCCGGAGTCGAAGACCTTTGAACAGAAACAGTCCTTCGTGTGTAGTCGATGAGATTGGTCTTTCAATGCTCAGACTCGACAGCCGTGACAACAAAACACTGATAAGGGTGTATGGCTACGAATATGGGAATGGAAATAGTGAAGGTGTTGGTTTATGAATCAATAAAACAGTGGAAATAAAAACATAAACAAAGATAATTACCGTGTCTTTCTTCATTTGCTTTATTCAATTGTAATTTCTATATATTGCAGTGAACATGCTAAATACCATAATGCTACTCCACAGTATGATAATTGACTTTTCCCATGGCACCGCGATATGAATCTCCCTTCTAGACGAGTGCGAATAGTCTGTTCAATGTCTTTTTCCTTCAGTGCATCCCATACCCGTTTCGGTGACTGCAGCCAACCTTTTCGAAGTTTTCCCAACCAGGTCTTTAGGGTAGAGACATCCATGGTGTTACAAAGAAAATCCTCTGTAGCATCGATGACCCACTCGTCTTTCACAAAATTCTGAAATGTATCAGATTGGCCAATATCCATCTTCTCCATTGACGCAAAGCTTAAGCACGTCGGATCTCTTGAAGAAGGCCAACCCGCCTCCTATCCTTCCGAAATTTTACGTAACCATCTGTGGGCAACCCTAGTTACCATCGACGCAGATATGTAGGTTTGTGTCGGAAAGGGTAAAGGACCTCTACTCACACACCTACATAACCTGCGTCGTGTACTAGGGTTGCACCACAGATGAGATTTACGTAAAAATTTCGGAAGGATAATGGAGGCGGGTTGGCCTTTCTCTTCAATGAGATCCGACGGTGCTTTACAGTCTCTTTGCGTCAAGGAGAAGATAGGATATTTGGCCATCTGATACATTTTCTGTCGGAATTTTGTGAAAGACGAGTGGATCCATCGATGCTATCAGAGGATTTTCTTTTAACACAATCAGATGTCTCTACCCTCTAAAGACCTGGTTGGGAAACTTCGAAAAGGTTGGCTGCAAGTCACCGAAACGGGTACATGGAATCACTGGAAGGAAAAAGACATGGAACAGACACATTCGCACCTTCGTTCTAGAAGGGAGATTCATACTCGCGGTGCCATGGAAAGTCAATTACAATACTGTGGATTAGCATTATGGATAATTTACAGCATGTTCACTTGCAATATATAAAGAAAATTACAATTGAATAAAGCAAATGAAGAAAGACACGGTAATTATCTTTTGTTTATGTTTTATTTCACCTGTTTTCTTGTGCATTCATAAACCAACACCTTCACTATTTCCATTCCCAATATTCATCAGCCCATCACCCTTATCAGCGGTTTTGGTTGTCACGTGCTGTCGATCTGAGCATTTGGAAAGAGACCAAATCTCCATGACTACACACAAGGACTGTTCTGTTCAAAGGTCTTCTGCCTCCGGGATTTGGAACGATGTAGTGTTTTATCCTTAGTTTTACATGCAGAGTCTGTCCCATTTCTTAGTTCCCTTTTTAGAATAACTCCCATGCCTTATTCATATAGCTAGGCTTCCCAAGTTTCAATCGGGCAACACACATTTTCACTACCACGTCATCCTCGCCATCTTATCGGGGGGTCCAACGTCGTACATTCTGTGGGACTCCTCTTTGCTGCTGTGGGTGCATCACCTCGAGGGTCCGCTTGTTCGGCGTCACTGTCGTCAGTTTGCACTGGCTACTCATGTCGTTTGTTGTGTCGTCTTACCTCAGTAGGCTCTATGAACTGTCGTTAGTAATCGCTCTCTGAGATAATCGATCGTCATATGCAACCCTCGTCTGATGGAGTGGTGTCGTGTCTTTCGCTTCGCCACTTCTTTAGACAGCCCCACCATACTTTTCGAGGTCCTCCATGACCGTGTTATGGACCCGTTCTATATGCCGTGACGGAGAGTGTGTGACTCGCGTGAACGGCAACTGAACAAGATATGACAAAGATGGAAGGACATGCTAGAAAGTGCATGCACTCACGAAGATCTGCTTCAAAATTAGAAACACGGTAGTGATCGCTCGACTTAAAATGTATCCCCACTCGCTCGGAGCAGACGAGCATAGCGTCTAATACAAAGCATTTCGAGTCACAAGATAGCATGTATCATGTCATCACACGGGGGGACGCATGAAGAGCATTCGGCAGTGGAGCATGGAGCACGCAGGCAGCCGCGTTGATTAACACTGGGGAAAGAGGACAGATGCTGTAAGGCACGTGGGTCCGATAAGCATGCCTACATGGGCTGGGAGCAGAGGACACACCTAGTTTGTGCTCCGGAGCATACAGGAGCATACGCAATGCAGCCTACGGAGCAAGAGCAATATGTAATGTAAAGCAGTTTAAGCACGGGGAGCACCGCGTGATAATACTACGGGAAAGAGGACAGATGTCTGTGGGCCATGTAGGGCCGATAAGCATGCCACACACATGGGGCATATACTGGAGCAGAGGACATCACCACACTAGTGGTGTGCTCCCGGAGCATGAGGAGCATACGCAGTGCAGCCCTACGGAGAAAGAGGAGCATATGATGTAAAGCCTGTTTAAGCACGGGGGCACGCGTGATAACACTGGGGAAAGAGGACAGATGCTGTATGAGGCATGTAGGGCATAAGCTGCACACTGAGGGCAGATGGAGCAGAGGAGCCCACCTTAGTGGTGTGGCTCCGGAGCTCGAGGCGCATACGCAGTCCACGCCTACGGAGCGAGAGCATATTGCATGTGAAATACAATAGTGGAGCACGGGAGCACGCGTGTGATAATGCGCGCGTGCAAGTAGGACCACGACTGCTAGAGAGGCACTGGGGCCGATTAACATATCGCCCACTATGGGGCCATGGACAGAGGCTACCTAGTCGTATGCTCGGAGCAGAGCTGGAGCAATGCACGTACAGAGGAGCTTCTCGGTGTATCGTTTGTGCTATCAATAACTTGGCTCTGTTTAGACTCTTCATCGTTAAGGCAGACCATTTGACCCCACGGCAGTCATGTTAGTGTTTTATCCGTAGAGTCCTCTTTCTTCCTATTTCCTGATGATGTGCTTAGTTTTTACTGCGTTGTCTCAGGTCATAAATCTTCGGTTAGGCTTGTCAATAGTTTTTTCCAACCCAGACCTACGGGTGAGCTCTTCTCGACACCCAAACATGACGCAGCACGGGGAATGACCAAACTGTGTCATGGCATTATACCGAACAATGACACGACGTTAAGATCTCACTTGGGTTAAGCTTTCTACAAAGGGCTTTTTACCGAAATCTTGTTTACATGAATTCGTCTAGACGGCACGTGGATAATACTTTGTTATTCCTCCTCTTATCATCAATTTCTTCTTTGGGTTTATTTGAGTGGAATAGCTTTCAAACATCTCCGTCCAGAATACAAGTTTCCAAACACCTCTTCAGTCACACAGATAAACAGAAATTCTGACCATTTCAACCCAACCTTTCTCTTGTTCGATAGTTTGTCAACACCGGAACAGGGGCACCTCCCTGGATCACATTGGGTATCCATTTCTGTGTCCAGATAATCGCATTGGGGAGTACAATTTGAATTCTTACACGATCTACCAACCTCGGTCATACACCCGGCTTGCATCGTTCGTTGTGAATCGTGACTGCGATCAGGTCAGAGATACAAACAAGTTAATTATTGCGGGGCTGGACTTTTTTTACCCGTATATATCGACCATAGCACTTAGTCCTACTTTGCGCTCCTACTCAAAAGCACACGGGATGGAGGCATACCTATGTTTTTCTCGCGTGCAGTACACGAACATGGGTCTGCAATGGATTCACGGCGAGCAAGAGGGTGGTATATAATTACACAGTGAGTACATGAGCATACGGAGTCTGCAGTCCTTATTTACATGTTGCCCATTTGTTGAACATAGTTTCCTACACGGACATAGATGACGTCATCGCTATGCCACGTAGTTGCTGACTAAGCACTTTTAGCTTTTAAGCGCGCGAACATTACATCTCGTACGCAAACTGATGTTGGGTACGTGATGGGCCTAACCACGCTCATCACGCGCTATGAACAGCCGTGATAAACACACTCCTTCCACCCGCTCCCTGGGACTAACATTTTGTTTCCCCCTTAGCTGCGGTGGCTAGACAATCGCCACATTCAGTATTGGTACTTTACATTTGTTATCAATAGATCTCTTCGCTGAACATTCAAATTCCTCTTCTATTTAAATAGCTCGCATGTTCTCTCAGGCTCCTATGGTACCAGAGGTTGAATTTGCTATCCCTGTTCACAATCTTCGCTTCACGTAAAATGGGGGGGGGGAAAAAACTAATTTATTCGGTCAATGTATCGTGACTTTTGCTGGTTGTCGCACTTGTTTTTTTTTTTTTTTTGTTAAAAATGTCCTCCAAAACGCGTCGGTTTACGTATAACGAGGGTGTCTTATATCTGGCGGCAAAGCTATACTTGTACCTATATAGACGTCTCGTGCAGGGAGATAACTTACATCCGGATGACACCTCCCCTGGTCAGTGCATATTCCTGTATGTGTGTTATTTTTAGTTTGTAACTATTGTCCTCTAATTGTTTGTTATCAGTAAAAACCTATACTGTAAATTATAGTGTGTCAGTGTGCATTTCTCCTTTCATGCATAAACCTTTGTGTGTAAAACTAGCGTACTGTTTGATCAGGCGACTTGCCTGTATTCCTTTGTGGAACTGGCTCTGCTGGTTTTCCTTGTAGCAGATATAAGGCCATACGATATTTATTTTCTACTTCTCACGTGGGGTAAGTTATTGCTGATGATTTGTATTAGTCATCTTATATCCTACTACCTAAGTTTTTCTTGTCACGGCAAAAGCTCATTTTGTATGCAAGAGTCATGGTCACGACGGCTATCACCATCGGGGGCTTGATCGCAGTTGCTCTGCGTATTGCGTGTGTTCTCCATATGTTGTTTGACAAAAGGTCATCCTGTTAAACCCAACAACAAAAAGAAACAAGTGTAAGTGCGTTTTCCTAGATGTAGACTTCAGCACCTTATATTATTATTGGTAGTATACTTACCCATGCTTCCTCGTTGTTTTCATCCACTGTTGTAAAACGGTCTCACGTATCTCTCCAACAAACTGTGCGAGTTGTTCAATTGATATCTTCTATCCTTGCCTTGTTCTCAGACTTCGTTGGCACATTTTCTGATAATACGGTAGCCATCGCGATTATATCCCAACTGTTATGATCCATCTTCAAACATTGCGGTCCATTTCATACCATGCATACCATTTCATTTTGTGCCGCTCGACCTTCTCGTCAATTTCTTTCCCCCTGTATGGTAACAGGGTAATTGGTGTAATGTAGACGTTTGGGGGTTTTGAATTTATCCAATTTAAGAATTCCTTCCGACTTCCCATACGATTTTCCCTAATTACCCTCGTGGCTACAGTGCGCTGTCTCTTGTCCCACAGGTCAAAATCTCCCTCCCCCTTGTCCATAAAAATACAATAATTCCACGCCATTACACGTACATTGTTATAAACCATGTTATTGTGTCCCATTAACTAAAACAAATATGACAAGAAAAAACCTACAGCATTGCACCTCCTACTTCGACTGCTCTCGGAGGCCTTAATCATTCATACACACACGCGCGGTTTTTTTGGTTTAAGTGTGAAGATGTCTGCTTTCACACACCTCGCCACTAGACTATTACAGCAAACGAGATGCTTAGCTTACAACGGTGAATGTGCAAATCTTAATGTAAAATGCGATTTTCGTGTAGCATACCCTATTCTTGGAATATCTCTCTCGGATGGAAAAGCAAAAATAAAAAAAAAAACTAAAAATAAATAAAATAAAAAAACGCGCTATTTAACAAGTTTATTTAGCACAGCGTAGCCCAGAGATTCCCAAATAGCACCCTCTTCACTTTCGCACGCCGCCCGCTCGCCTCCGAAAGTACGTCCTGAAAAACGGTGTCTGAGGCAGCCCTAGGATGTCCCGAAAAACGGGCTGTGGGTAGTCCCCTGCGGGGGTAGCCCATGCCACCTCTATACTACTATTCGTCCACTCCTCCATGCTTGCGACCACTCTCTGTTCGTTTTTTGCTTTCCTTGTTTCTTTGCTTTTCCTCCTCCTTCCCCATTTGTCTTCTATTTTGCCGACTGATTTACAATTTGCCGTTCCTCAGCCTGAAACGAATATCACACTCGCCGTTTTACATTTGGCTTGACATGAGAGTTGAGTTTGTAGTGCAGTTCCGCAGAACGAATAGGCTTACGTTTCGTATTTTTTTGACACGTGATTATTTCAATATTACGAACATGAGTTGTCTACGGTGTCTACATCACTAGCATTCAAAATATGCTCCTCCCGGGCCCCCTTACACCACTTCCCGGGCACGGCCTGTTCCTCGTTTTTGCTGTTTTTTTTTTATGTCCTCTTTCCCTCTGCTCTCGTGCCTCATCACCTCTTCCCTCTTCTTTGTCTCCTCTATCCTTTCCTCTTGCTTGCCTCTTTCCTCTCACTATCACTCTTTTTCCCTCGTCTTGCCCTTCCCTTCATTTTTCCTGCACTGTGTGTGCAGGTTTTGCCGACTGATCTGTGTCAATGGGGGTGTCACTCGTCGCCACACCCCCACTTTCTCCACTCCCCTTCTAGGGACGACTCTGACCCTCCCATTTTGTCACAACATAAATAAGTGAATGTAAAAGTCTCAATGAAGAAAATCCTGCTCCCGGCGACGGGTCCAGCTTACTTTGGAGGAGTGCAGGCTTGCTTGTGTCGTCGATTCAAGGCAGTCGAGGATCTCAGTGAATTTTATAAGCAATTTTTGGCGCCTAGTGGTAGTTATAGTAACCAATTCTCTTGACGCTACACCGTAAATGTAAAATATCCAGAGTAGCAAAGCAGGGAGTCCCATCCCATAATTCCTAAGCTAATAAAAGATCAACTCTTGTAAAGAAGTATGAACCCCAATAGTTCTTTTTAAGATGCTGGATTATAAAATTGTTCAAAAGTACTCGCCCACTAGCAATCAAGGAACGCATTTCACCACCATTTATTATGTCGACCATCCAACACGAATTTATTAAGAGTAGGTTTAATTGGTCTACTAAAAAATGGTCCAGTAGCCTTATTTAATACAATCGATTGTTGTAAATCGAACAATGACAAACTCGTTCTTTTCGCGCCTGTTTTAGTTATGATTCATGAGAAAGCCTTCGTCATTGTAAGAATGGGGACACTTATTCAGATGTGCTTACATTCCTCTCTTTAGACAGATATTTCATTAATGGATGTTCCACTCGTCTAAGCAATGTACATCGTGTGTGTTTGGTAATAATGGTTCTACTTCTTTGTCTTTTTAAGCTCTCATCTAGACAGGACTGAGGCAGTTCTGCCCCGTTAGTACCTTACCTTTTATAATTTGCGTCTCACCGAACATCTTGTGTGTTTACGCATTTCTACTCTTCACCTATAGTAAAGTCCCCTCTTTCAAATCAATTTTGAACTACACGAGGATCAAAATTTTTCTATTGCGAACAGACACCTGTAATATATCCTTGCCTGGTTCTCATCTACTTCTCTGAACGGAGTTCTCATTTGATTTTCTTCAGGTCTCAGGTGTCGTCATCCTTCAATTTTAACTTTGTGTGTAATAAGTTTCAATATTTTTCACTACATATCCTTTGATTCATCATAAAGCCCCGCTTTCTAAGCGATGCCAAGTGAACGGCAGGCCTCATACTCCGGAATCTACTTTGATCATAGGAGATAATGTTTTTCCGCATCAATTCTCTCTGAACTTCTACATCTCCAAAGTATCTTATTTACTAGTTACAGCGTGACCTATACTTCATATTTGGAAAGTAACTCTTGATAAGTCTTTGTTTTATCGCCGGCAGTTATGGTGTCTAATCGTTACAAATCCTCCCAAACCCACCCAGAAATTTATCAATGAAGGTGGAAAATTATATATCAGCCGGTCAAAACTCGGGACACGGTTAAAAGGAACGACACAATGTAGTAAGATTGCTCAACTTTTCTTAAAGCTTACACTGCTCGTGTGGGAAGAGATATGTAGTGACTCAAAAGGATTCGGTGACGACTGAGTTTTTTTATGACTTGTATTTGAATGGTAAGGGAAAAGTCTGTTCTTCGTCGAGTTTAAAATTCTATGTCAAAGGAGATATAAGAAACCAATAGACGAAGTGTGTTGTACTGCTTGGGAAACAGTTTAAATTTTAAATAACCTTTGGGCAGTGTGGGGGACTATGGACCCACTTTGGAACAACCCGTATACCGAGTAAAATACAAGGACATATTCAATATTCGATCGAAACAGTTTGAGTATGATCAAAATATTATTTTTAAAGATATTCTTGATTGATAACAACCAAATACTTCGGTTAAAACGAGTTTACGTAAGAAATAATGATACTTTTGCTTTCCCCTACTTACCTCTAACATCCCTGCTGTATTAAACTCCATGCTATCTCTGTACCTGGTGTGCAAAGTTTTGTTTAATGAGATATTTTGTGATCCGGCCCACGTCAATGGATACTACATGAGGTACTTTATTTTGCTGATGTAGGCGATTTTCACTGGTGAATCCAGGGCGTTGGAAGTAACAGAGTTACAGTATACGCCGTTAACTGTAACGAGTTACATTTTGTTGTAACGGAACCCTCGTCACGAGTTACCTTGCATTTCACAGTAACGGAGCAGTAACTAGTACAATTTCTGCTCGTAAAAGTAACTGTAACGGCGGTTTACCATCTCGGGTCCCGTTACTTTCCCGTTACAAATAGTCAAAATGACGCACAAATTGTCATTTTCTTTGAGCTAATCACAGCATTAACAGAAATCTTCCAAATTGATGTACAACTTTGGTAGTAAAATGTAAAATTATTTTCAGATATAGGCTATTATCATTCATACGCTATTATCGACGTCGCCCGCCACCGACATCAAATTTTATTTCACGATTAGATAACAGTTGATATTAGATGCACACGCTGCTAAGGCTTACTGGCTCGGGCCACGTTGATTGTCTATTGGACCAGGGATTTGTCAGTGGTAGCAACTCCCATGAATTGAAATAAGTTTAAAATTTGATCTGTAATGTCAAAATACTTAATTAGACAGATCAATGTCTTATTATCCATGAGACCGATTTGTGCATTATTTGAAAAATACTGAACGGTCCTCTAAAGGGGCTCTAGCTGATCTTTATGTCTTCTAAGATAATGAGTCAGATGGTCCCTTGGTTTACTCATATTGTCCTTTAGAGGGACCAGTGGAGGACAGTGTACCGTGAGAAAACGGGTTGGTCTACCTCCATGTGGCATCTTCAATACCATACTTTCTTTGAAGTTTAATCATTGCCTCTTGGAGCGTTATAGGGCTGGACCCGTGTTCACCTAATACCTCGATGTCAGAGGCTAACTGTCTGCGATTCTAGACTCCGAATCTTTCCGAGCAGGGTACACTCAGTATCCTCAAATTTTCTGCCAGTTTTGATTCCCTAATGGCACAATTCCGAGACGCAGTCCTTTTTGCCAATGTATATCATATCACACATACAGATGTTTAATTGCTATCGTACATGTTCCACCATTAATTAACAAGTCATCTGTTTGTACTCACTTCCATACCTGGCCTCCTTCCGAGTAATTTTAGTTGATTGTAATGTGACAATACCTTAGATCTTACAATTGTGCACAAATGTAATTTTAAAAAACACTTTTTAATGTAACTTTCATATTTGAGAACTCGGCTGGAATGAACTCCGAGTCCACCGAGTCCGTTTACTCACATTTCCGAAAAATTTCGATTCCGGGAAACCTTCTATTCCCGGCAAGCTGTTCCTATTCTGAAAAAACGCTCTTGAGAACCGGCACATTAACTATAACCGAACTCGGCACTCTTGCGTTTGCGATCTGCCTACAGTGAAAGTCTATACGGGCCCCTGTTGGTAAACACCGTGCATCCATTTAAATGCATCTAATTTCAAACATGTATGGTATCTTTATTTTAATCAAACGTATGAATTTAGGCGATTATCATATTCTTTCATGTCCGTAAACCCCGTACACTGGAATAATAGTAAGCGTGTTAATCTAACTAAAAACACCAGAATATTGAAAATGGTCAATGGTGTGTGAAAAGTCTCCTAACCACAGCTAATTGGAAAAGAGAAGTGTCCGACTTTAAAGCTTTACCTATTGTAAAGGGAAAGTGAATTATGTGCACATGATCTGCAATGTATAAACTGCATGTATATCACCATATTCTATGCACTGTTTTATATCGTCGACAACAATGTTACAACATATATGATAAATTTATGGGGGAAATATCACTTAGCCCAACCTTAGCGGTGAGGTTTTAAACAATTTACTGCTAACCAAATGTACTCTCATCCTCTGATTATACCATCTTTATGCTCATATGGGGGTGCAAGACTTTACTGCTGTGAAACAACGCTCTTCCCCTTTTTCCGGCATAGCCGCTAACCTCTTCTTAAATTAGCCGACTGTGTGATGGGAGTAATAACGATTTTAACCCTCGTGAGAAGTACTTTGGTAACTGGAAATTGTTGGTTATAAAACCATTATTCCTCTAACAATAGTTTGCGTATAGCTCCGACACAGTAATCATGATTCGCTGCTTCATGTTGAGCATACAGGAGCCTCATGGCGACAATGCCTATTGAAGACTCAGCTAGCTTTCATTGACTTTCTTTGGGGAACACCTAAGGATAACCGGCACCAAATGAGGGTTGTCCGGTCGTCTCATGTGCCCCCGTCTTACTATCTAATTATGCCCCCCCCCTCCATTTTCAGGTACCGAGGTACCGTATATTCACCTTGAAGTACGAGTTAACTTTTGATATGTAGCTTCAGTTACTTTTTAGTCACAAAAGTAACTGAAACTAGTTCACTTTTTCAACATTTGTAACTAGTACACTGTAACGAGTTTACAATTTTACGGAACTATACTGTAACTATAACGAGTTACTTTCAAAGCGTGGTACGGTAAAAAAAACCCCTGGTGAATCCTATGCTGATGCTTGAAATGTTGGGCGGTTGACTGTTGAAAACCTGTATTACGTAGTTTTGAACAGGTAGTCTTTTGCCTACTCCCTGGGTTTAATGCTAGGGGAATCCGGTCGTGAATCCTGCCCGGGCGAATCCTGTTTTTAAACCTGGGCGAATCCGGCTGATTTCAAGTTTAGCTTCAGATGGTGAAAGAAATAAAATTCTGTAGCCTGCGTTTGCGCCTCTGTGGCTGCCCCCTCAATGGTTTTCATTGATCTACCTTTGATCTGATGGTTTTTTTCCCAAAGATGGGCTGAACAGCTTTAACGAAAAAAAAAATTTCGTTCCTTCACGAGGTAATATTCATATAGTAAAACCCATATACTATGATTTCATCTTATTTCGGGGAATCCTGTCTAGTTTCAAATCCCCGGCTGATTCTGAACCTAGGGGAATCCTGTGCTAAACTGTGCTTTTTTTGTGGGGGGGTGGGGGGGGGGGTTGGGGGCGGGGGGCGGGGGGGGTGCGGGGGGGGGGGGTGGGGGGGGGGGTGGGTGGGGGGGGGGGGGGGGGGGGGGGGGGGGGGGTGGGGGGGGGGGTGGGGGGGGGGGGGGGTGGGGGGGGGGGGGGTGTGGGGGGGGGTGGGGGTGGGGGGGGGGGGGGGTGGGGGGGGGGGGGGGTGGGGGGGGGGGGGGGTGGGGGGGGGGGGGGGGTGGGGGGGGGGGGTGGGGGGGGGGGGGGGTGGGGGGGGGGGGGGGTGGGGGGGGGGGGGGGTGGGGGGGGGGGGGGGTGGGGGGGGGGGGGGGTGGGGGGGGGGGGGGGTGGGGGGGGGGGGGGGTGGGGGGGGGGGGGGGTGGGGGGGGGGGGGGGTGGGGGGGGGGGGGGGTGGGGGGGGGGGGGGGTGGGGGGGGGGGGGGGTGGGGGGGGGGGGGGGTGGGGGGGGGGGGGGGTGGGGGGGGGGGGGGGTGGGGGGGGGGGACCCAACTGACTGTTTTGTTTGCATGAAACTCTGTAAAGTCAAAACTAAGTGCATTATTTTGTAAGCCCCGGTCTGTCAAAGCAGTTTTACCGGTTTTCAGTTTAACCCACGCGGGTCCAAAATGACACATTTCTCTCACATTTCTCTTTGCAACATGCGTGTATCCGAAAATTCGACCTGAAATTCTGAAATTCCATGTACATTTACTCTTTCCTCTGCTTGTAGCCCCCTTCTATTGAAACGGATATTGTTTTCTATTAAATGTTCGCTGTTCGTGTGTATTTTGGTCTGCAGGCGTCCCAAACACAATGTCTGCCTTTTCAGCTAATGGTGTGGGCGTGTTTGTAAGTACTACTTTAATGTATTGAGAAACTACTGGTTTAAAACACTGTAAAATACTTTAATGTAGTACCACTACACACTACGCCATGTGGAAGAGTATTAATAATCAACCAAATCAAACCAAAATCATTTCATAAGTTCCCTCTGTTTTCAATGGATTCTAGTCTATCCCATTGTGTAATGGTATAACCAACGATCCGTGGATTTGATTGGTTCATGGTATGTTTTCTACGCGTTGAGTTCAGTCCGTCTTATGTCCACCGCGGCCCACCATATACGGATGCCTCAGTTTATCGTTGCCAAAATCATTTGCGGATAATCAAAAGACTGTGTGTTTCTAGCGGACAGTGGCAAAAAAGGACAGTATTTAATAGTGGGATTTGTTTGTAATTACTGTCCGGAAAAGATGGTAACAGTAAAATGTGTCTGACGGGACACAATTTCTTACTGTGGTGGGAAAAACTGTCTCTCCAGACACTGTTTCCAGGACTTAACCTGGAAATATCGTCCGGTGGGACACAGACTAATTTTTCAGGGTTGATTTTCAGAGCTTATGGCATAAATTCAGTCTTTCCACTTTTTATCATTGTCTCTGATAAAAAAAATGAAATTACTGTACATGTGTAGGCCTATAATTAAATCCTATATTATATTTCATACAAGTTTTCGTGAAGTGATGGTTATTAAAGAAAATTATTTGTCTTTCACCGCTGTAATGATGATTTTAACAAGGTTGTCTTGGGTAGAGACAGTAACAGTGTGATACCAAACTTGAGTATGTTGACTTTCTCTCACGTTAAACGAGTAGACTGACATGATCCCCCCCCCCCCCCCGTTGTCACTAGTTAAAAAATGGGCAGGTATATACCCTCAAAATATTTAATCCTGTTAGTTAGTTAGTTATTCCCTATGAAGACTGTGACAATACTATGTACCATACTTGATGGTTTCAGTACATGGATTTTGTTTTGTGGAGGTACTGCTAAGAGGACTCTTTTTACACGGGAGACACATCTTCCCGCTACACCGGCCGCGGCCTTTTTTGCAGTTGTGGCTCACTGGCATGTTTTCCCTACTCCATTGCAGGCAGTAAGACATACTGTAGTCACATCCTCTATAAAACATTTGCGCTGTTCGTGTTTCGGGGCGGGCAATACAGGCTACCATAGTCAAATATATTGCTGAAAGTTTCTGCGATACATGGCTAGACTTTTACGGGTGGATTGATCGATACTGGATGGGGGTAACGAAAATCTCCTCGGAACTGGACAACTGTCATTACCTGTCAAACTGTCGTGGGTTTTTTTTTTTTATTTTTTATTTTGTTAGGCTAGTGTGAAAAAAAAAAACAATTTTGAAAAAGGGCAAATTGGGAAATTTGAGGGGGGGGGGGGGGTCCGGACGTCGGCGACCCCCCCCTCTGGATCCGCCACTGCGGGGGCTTGGAGCTTTACTCCCCAAGTCAAAAATGTGAGGGGGATGAAGTAAGATACAAGGACAAAACCCCTTATTTGTCTCTTCTGTAAGAAATGTCAAAAATTTGCTGTATTTTTCCTTAATGTTTGTCCAAAATGTTGCACCAAATTGCATCTGAGGACCCTCAAACACCCAAAAATTTTCCAAAGGGGAGGGGGAACCCCTCCCCTTAGACCCCTCCCCTAGGACGGCGATCCGCAAAAAAGGTTCAACACCCCAGTCTCTAAAAGCTTCCTACGCCTATGTTGTCTCCTCTTTTTATTGGTCAAATTCTTTAAGCGACTTCACATTTCGATAAGAATGAAAACGGTAGACTGTGTCAAAACCAGATTCGCTTACATTGAAGTTTACGCAGAAAGTAACTGAATAATCTGAGTTATGCGTTTCTGTGACATTTTTACTACAATGAATGGCAGAAAATCAATGTGATTTCTCTAATAAAATTATTTTATTTGACAAGGAGACATGCCATGAAATTAGTAATAGCAAAATAAATTAAGCCTCTTTTATCGGCACCACACATTGTTACATGGCGTGATCTGTTAGTTCACACGGCGAAAAGCCAAGCGTTCAGCAAGATGCAACAAACTTTTCGATATGGACCAAAGACTCAGTTTGACCATTCTCATAGCTTACATGGCTAGGTATTAGGGATTGCACAGGCCGCAAAAGTGGAATTACAGGACTGTTATGCACTATTCCGGTCATAATAATTTTATTTCAGCATGGAAGATATGAAATTAAGAAAACAATGTGTGAAACTCCCAAGCTAATGTTACTTTTATAAAACTTATGGTCAACATCCTCAGAATGTTAACAATGAAACGTCCGAACAGCGTACTTACCCTTTTGACAAATAACTTGCACCGAAAGTGATGTGGGTTGGGTCGATTATGTTTTTTTATTTTGCTGCTGTGGGTAGCTATAACTACATGAGTTTCCTGGTAGGCGTTCAAGTATAAATGTTCTAATTTATCACTTCCATCATAGGCGGGATTACGGAGGGGCAAGCGGGGGCACTTGCCCCCCCCCACACTTTTTCCAGAGCTTAAAAACTAAAAATAATTAAAAAAGTGAGCGAAAGTAATCGAGACCAGAGAAATTATAAGAGAATTTTCAATAGCCTATTATGACTGAATTTTGCAATGTTTAATGAAGGAAAATATTATATTAAAAACCATAAAAAAAATCTTTCTCGACGCGCTTTGCACGCACCTCCAGAGAAAACTGACTAATAAAGTTGAAATTTTGTCCGGCACCGTAAAATTTCTTTCCTCCTACCCGCCACACTACTGTGACTTAAACCTCTGAAATAAGGGTCACTGAAAGTACTAACACACTTCATAAAATGAATCATGGTCGTTGCAAGCCAAGTCCTAAACCCTATACCCATGTATAGGGAACAGCAATTCCCGAAAAAAAAAAGAAAAAATATCGGAGTGCTTCGCACGATCCCTATATACATCGATGTCTTATTAGCACTGCTGTACTGCTGTGCGTAGGAAGACTTTGGTGGAATTGCCTCGTTATTACTTCCTGTAGGAAAGCTTGACTAAATTACCCTTTCCAAAACCCTCGCTACACCTCTCGCTGTCCACTTTCCTCACCAACTACCACCATCCTCAGCAAATTGACCAGAATAGCCGTAAAAGCAGTCAAATTCAAGGAAGATTTCTCCGGGAGGAACTTCATTCCCCAGCCTTCGGCTTCGCGCCCTTCAGCTATCGCGGTTATAGGCTTCGCCGGCCACAACTTCCCAAGATGCAGTCTCCAATGAAAATTATTTACCTGGCACTTTAACTCCCGATGCCCTTGACAATGTGCATGTAAAAACTACCCACAAAAGATTTCATGGGCTTCTATAAGTATCCTTCAATGGAGGCCAGGTGATCTCTGGTGTAGTCTGAGGCATTTTCCATCGGCTTTAATCCATTAAATGGCTGTTTCCACCATTTTCGAGTTTGATATCATTGTATCATCTATATTGCAAGCTATGGAATCAAACATTTGCCTACTATTTTCATAAGGGTTCTGCAAAAAAGTGTAGGGGACGATCCCCTCCACCTTCAAAAGTCGGAAGATGTCCCCCGTCCCCCCTCCCACATGTCGAAACCAATGTTCCCACACTATTTTTACATATTTTCTGTCCAAATACAAGATTCCTAACAAGGAGCACCAAAGATTTCCTAGATTTTCCACCATGCAGGACTAGTGATGGCGAGGAATAATGACGACTCAACAGCTCAAGGCACCAGGTTATCAAAAATGCTGGTTACTTGCTGTATAGTATATTCAGGCAAGTGTCGACTCCTGGCAGGGATTATAAATAATATTCCACATTCCAACGCCTGAGAGCAAATTCCCAAGATTTTGGGGAAATCCCAGTGTCTTTTTACGCTGCATTATAGAACAAAGTCATTACCAATTGGCCATATTTGTAGTTCGTTTGCTTCTCTCAGTTTGTATCACCAACGTACTACAGGTCATTTTTCTGCAAAGCTCTTGAGAGGGCATAGGAAAAATAGTTTTTATTGCGTATGAACCAGTGGTGGAGCTAGGTGGGGGCAGGAGAGGATATGAGCTCTGTCGGGGAAGTTTCCCGCCCCCGGTGATGGAAAAACTTCCAATTTCGGGGGGGGGGCGTAATGGGTACGATTCAATATGTAGTCCCCGACGACGTCCAGTCGCCCCCGACGATTTTCTTGATTTTGCTCTTAATAAGGGCGCATAAGATTTTGCTTTCCACGCCCTTTCGGAAACCTGTCGTCCTCGTCGGGACTTCGGGTTGATGGACCCCCCGTAGGGGAGCTTGGCCCCATAGGCGCGATTACGGGGGAAAGAGGGCATTTGCTCCCCAACACTCAATTTTTCCAGACCTAAAAATAGTAAAAAAGAGGAAAGGAAGAGAGAGACCATAGGAATAATGAGAGAATTTTTAATATTAAGGTAAATTTTGCAATGTAAAATAAAGGAAAACATAAATACCAAAAATCATAACAATGCCAGAAAACTTTTCTCCGCGCACTTCGCGCGCATCCGCAATGAATACTAAATAATACAGTGGCGGAGCTCAAAGGTGGGGAGGCAAGGGGAAATTGCAACTGAAAACTTTGTTAACTACCTTTGCTAAAATTTTTTCCAAATCATGGGCGTTAGTTCCCCGCCACACTTTTGTGACGTGAAACCCTCAAATAAGGGTCACGCAGCAGAATACTAAATGTACGTTATTACACGCACCATGCATGGTCCTTGCGTGCTTCGCGTGAGCTGAATAGAATTAGGTGTCTCCAGGGGCGGCGCCACGGGGGGGGGGGGTTGACTACATGCATACCCTTCTCTTAAACAACAAAGGCTACTGTCCTCTTTCACTAAACCAAAACTTAAAATTCAATAAATTATTAACACTTTTCAGCCATATATGATCAGCTCAAAAATACCAAAGACATCACCATTTTGCATCTAAGCAATTTTAAATTGATAAAAATGTCTCAAAGGGGAGGGGAGACCCCTCCCCTTAGACCCATCCCCAGAGAAGCATCTTTCCCCCAAGCAAAAATTAAAATTCAATAAATTATGAACACTTTCTTCCATATATGATCAGTTCAAAAAATATACCAAAGATGTCACCATTTTGCATCTAAGCAATCTTAAATTAAAAAAGAATTTCTCAAAGGGGAGGGGACCCCTTCCCTTTAGACCCCTCCCCCAGGACGGCGATCACTCATCTCACGCTTTGCCCCCCCCCCCCATCGAAATACCCTGGCGCCGCCCCTGGGAGTCTCGTAAGTATACTGCCGTCCGAAGTAGAATTTTTGTTATTAATTCCTGTAGGATCCGTTCTCGTTACTATTTCAAAACCCTTGCAACCCCTCCTGTTGTTTACTTTCCCGACCAACTACCACCATTCTCATATAATTGACCGATTGTTGTTATCTTGAAGTTTTGCAATCAAGATAATAAAACTATGTCATTAGCATTTCAAATTATAACCGAGGAAGCAGGATTTTTTTCTAGAAATGGTCTAGAATGGCCACTAAAGCCATCAAATTTAAGAAAAATTCTCGGGGACCCTCAGTCCGCGAGGTAATTCATAAATGTTAATTCAGAATCACTTGAAAGGTTAATTATAACTTTTAGCCCAAGGTGCCAATCGTTTTTCCTGCTCATACCACTTTCTCATATTTCACGTAAAACTGCTGCGAAAAACAACCAGTATACTACTAAAACAGTAGTATCCATAGTGTAACATCCCCACCAGGACCGTAGAGAGAGGGGGTGTGTGGGGGTGTGACACCCCCCAATATTTGGTCGCCCGTCGGCAAATTTTCGGTCTGTCGGCAAAAAGAGGAGAGGGAAAGGAAAATAAGAGGAAAAGAGGAAAGGAGGAAAAGAAGAGAGAAGAAGGGAAAAGAAAGGGAAAGGAAGGGAGGGGAAGGGAAGACGGAGAATGAAAAGAAATAAGAGAAAGAGAGAACGGGCCAGTCTGTTATCGCCTATTTTCATTTTGTGCTCTTCATCTAATTGGCCCTTTCAAGTTGAAGGCCCGTCGGCAAATTGATTATGCATGTGACGGCCTTATACGGCCGTATCAACGGACGTCGGTGTAATTGGACGAGTGACTGAGTCCGTCGGGAACTCGGAAAAAGAAAGGGAATTAACGGCTTCCGTATAGGTGCACTATTTCGGGTCATAAGACATTCTTGAAAAAACACTTTCTGCACATTATTCCACAATTTTATCATCACCATGGAGAGCAGCAACCGATTACCCATGGAGAGAGTATCCTTATCCCGTCCTCTAAACCCTAACCTTGACTTCAGACACATTTTGCAAACTTCTGAGGATCCGGTTTACCCACAAACATCCTGGGGAAAAAAAAATAATGCGTGCCGCGCGTGTCTTCCCTTCACTGTAATCTCAGGCTTTTAACTTTTGAACACCAAAATGAAACAGATACAGAACCCATCTTCTGATCCTGGCTTGATCCTGGCTTGTGTTAAGATTGTGAACTTTTCTCCCATTTTGAACGCCGGACGCCTATCCACTTATCGTATTTGAACGCCTGACGCGTCTAGTGTTCAAATACTGAACACGTGTTCCAATTCTGAACGACAGGTTCAGCTCCTGAAGTATAGTGGCATGACGGGAGGAATAACCTAACACATTAGAATTAACCGGAATCTTTGCATTGGATAATGCATTATGAACCAAAATATACCAATCCTGCATGAGACTTAATTTTTTACCGAGAGATTATGCTAAAACCTCAGAGCTTCCGGGGGCGAAGCCCCCGGACCCCCACCAGGGCCCTAAGGCCGGCCCAGTGTTTTAGCCAGCCCCTACTTGTGGGATAATGTCGCATAAACGGCGACAAATGTCGCACAAAAAAAATCTGACACGCAAATTCTACCCGGGTGTCAATTTTGAGGTTCCTTATTAGGGCAGAAATCCGCTCAAATATTGCACCATTTGCGATCTAGGCACCTTACAAATTCCAAAAATTTCCAAAGGGGAGGGGGCACCCCCTCCCCTTAAACCCCTACCCCAGGCCACAGATTAGTAAATGTCGCATGGAGAAAACGTCCTAGCTGAAGCACTGGCGGGGCTCTTGATCCCAACCGTTTAAAACTATAGTGACCTGACCAGAGGGATAGCATAATACATTAAAATGAATAGGAATCTTTGCATTTGATGATGCATTATGAACCAAAATATATCCATCCTGAGCCTTAATTTTTCACCCAGAGACATATTTAAACCTCAGAGCTTCCGGGGGCTTCGCCCTCCGGAATCCACTAGGGGTCCTTAGGCGGGCCCAGTGTTTCAGCCAGCCCCTATTTGTGCGACAATGTCGCATAAACGGCGACAAATGTCGCACAAAAAAAATCTGACAAGCAAATTCTATCCGTGTGTCAATTTTGAGGTTCCTCATTAGGGCAGAAATCCACTCAAATATTGCACCATTTGCGATCTAGGCACCTTACAAATTCCAAAAATTTCCAAAGGGGAGGGTGTGTCCCCCTCCCCTTAAACCCCTACCCCAGGCCACAGATCAGTAAATGTCGCATGGAGAAAACGTCCTAGCTGAAGCACTGGCGGGCCTCTAGATCCCAACCGCTTGAAACTATAGCGACCTGACGAGAGGAATAGCCTAATACATTAAAATTAGTGGGATCTAGTTTGTATTTGATGATGTATTATGAAACAAAATATATCCATTCTGAGACTTAATTTTTCACCCAGAGATATACTTAAACCTCAGAGCTTCCGGGGGCTGCGCCCGCTGGACCCCACCACCTTAGGCGGGGCCCTGGACCCACCCGCTAAAGCTCGTTTTCGCACTACGCATTACCAGATCCGTCGGCAAAACATAATCTCCACACCCCCCAAAGATAACACCTTCGCTACGCCCCTGATCCCCACCGTTTCGTTACACAAACCAGGTACAGGATCATTATACATTCGGTGTTATCGGCAGTTTTGCATTGAAGGCTACATATACAAAAGTGCATTAAAAGTTGTATAGGCCTATAATACACTGAGTACTAAATTCGGTGGGCATTGTATTTATTCCGGTAGATTCGGGGGGGGGGGGGTAAACGGGGGGGGGGTTAAAACTGTTCCTCCGAAGAGTGAAGTGAAAGTTGAGTAAAAAGTGGAATAAAGTTTTTGGCGCACTTTGCGTGCCCTTGTCGTATGTGCTCATTCATTATTACTACAATGTTGTGGTACTTCTGGTCTGCGTGGCCTTTGTGATTCAGTGTCATTTATAAAGATAGTCAATAAACATTCTACTACCTAAACATTACTACAAACTCCAAAATTCCTGAGGGCTTCGGCCCACCAGGGCCTGTTTAGGGCCCTCGGCCTGCTTCCCATGGAAAACTTGTAGCGCCCTCACTTCTGCGGCCCGCGAGCGAATTATGACTATCAAAAAACGGCCCCCAGAGGAAAAAGGTTCCCTACCCCTGCTGTAGAACATTTTAGGTGTTCTATATTCGTACAAATTCTTCTATCATCATAGTAAACACCCACAAGCCAAACCTCCTTCATTGAAAAAAATGACCTGTTATTCTGGTTGAGGCTTTTATGAAAAAGGTCAAAATGTGATTCTTCTGATCTGTTTAATGGACATCCGATAACAAACATGCAGCTCATTCTAATGATTTTAATTCCTTAAATACGTCAGGACTTCTGTGGCGTTGCCCCGTGGACTCAAACTGCGGCGTTGCCCCTTGACTCCACCAGGGCCTCTTGGGTGGGCCCTTGGACCCTAAGCCTTGAGTACAACGCTTAGCGCTCACGCGGCGCCTTCGGAGCCGTACGGTATTCCGCCCGGGTTTTCCTCCAGTCTCAGACACCAAATCCCGCCCCTGTCGGGCAAACCTTGGCAGTAGTTATCACGTAGATCTATGTAAGTGAAAATATTACATACGTACGTATGTAATAATAATAATATTTTTTACTAGGTCCTCTCTAGAGTCTTAATCTAGGCCTACTTTGCCGTTTAGCCATTGTTAGACTTTTCGGAGGGCTGTTCTCTGCAAGTGGAAGGGGTGGGGTGAGGAGAGAGCTTTCTCTTTGGGATTTTCAACGTTCGTTAAAAGCTGGTCTATCTAAGAAAAAGAAAAAGTACAAAATGATTAAGTTTTATGGCGCTGATTACGTTTTTAAGGTCCTCAGGCCAGGAAATTGAACCTCAGAATGTCTTTTTCCCGACATTTCCGGCTCAGTCTCCAAATACTGGATCCACCCATGACTACTTAAGAGCGTTGCCTTCAGAAGCTGAGATTTGTGTGAAAACGTGGGCGGGAGGGGGGGGGGGGGAGGTGTATAATGGGTCCTTCAGGCAAACTTTAAAGTGTGAAAAGGTTAAAGTAAATAGGAGTATTTTCAAAAAGGGGGATATATCCCCTACCCCAATCCCCCGGGAATTCCGCCTATGGATGCCCTAAATGATATTCACAAAACACCTGTCTGTAGGCTATAAGCTCTTTAAAATTGCATCTTTTCCCATGTTACAGGATGTACTGTTCTTATAACCAGGGAGGTAGTAATCCCACCATGCCCAGGGAACTGCTGCAATGACAGCTTTAAAACAGCCTGGTGTAATAAACTATGTTTAATTAATTACATTCTAAATCCAGTAAGGTTAAGTAGCTCTCCTGTCTTCCACTACAAAGCTGTTACAGCCTTTTGTATAGAAAAAAAGTTTTTGTAAATAAATCCCTTTAACTGTACTCGTGTTGGATAGCTTAAAATACTGTTAAAAAAGGTGGTGAAACTTTCAACAACACTATACAAAGTGGCGTCGTTAAGGAGGTCCAGAGGGCATGGGCAGGGACACATCCCCCAGACGTTGGCTGTGCCTCCCCCCCCCCCCCACGTGTTCCCAAATGAGATTTTGGGTATGAAAAAATGTGCAAACATACCGTTCACGCAAGGACCCACTGTCACTTTATCAGTTAGACATGGGGTAAAAGATATTCTAAACAACTACAATTTTCCGGCGTGCTTCGTGCGCACCTATTTGTTGAGCTATGTGAAGGCCTGCATTATTGGGAGATGTAATCCACAGCTACAGCTTAAACATATATTTTCTACAGCTATGGGAATACTGCAGCCGTGAGTCCTCTCCCTTCAGTACAATTAAAGAGCTCCTCTCTAAGGCTAATGTCCGTTTATTTTAAATACCGGTGCCTTCAAATTTCGAGGAGGGGAACTTTGCTCTCCTGATTCCTCGCCGAGGCGCTGCCAAGCACCACACCATGGATCATTAAGCATTAAGTGGTGATACCTCCGAAAGGAGTATAAGAAGTGCACGAAATTTTTATAGATGCTCGATACTAGAATGTTCTGGTCATTTCGCGCGTACATCAGGGATGGTTTCAGAGGTCGCTAGCAAACCTTTTTCATTTATTGCTGAAGAAAATGCAGGAAATAATTCCGTCGTACGTTATAATTTTAAGGCACCCCAAACCGATTGAAAAGCATTCAAGGCCTTCTTTCTCCAAATTTTCGCCGCTAGCCCTGGATCGGCAGCCCTAGATCCACCTTTGATGCTCTAATGTGAAGGCTTCTTCTCAGTGGCAAAGCTGAAATGTAGTTGTCTCAACCTTTATTCCTTTTGGGTAGCATGAGTGGATTTATCTTTAAAGTTCAATTCACACCTTAACATGATCCGCCGTCCCCACTCACTCCCTCTAACCCCTCCCATTATTAAATCGCTTGGGCGAGTTTAGCTAACAAAAAAAAAAAATAAAAAAAAAAAATAAAAAAAAATAAAAACCTTTGGGCTATTACCCAAGAAAGTTGCCCGATTCCCCCCCCCCAAGCTACCCAAGGAATAGGATTTTCCCGAAGTTCGGAGATAGGGTGAGGCTCCGGTTTCTATGCCTATATGACTGCAGACAGGGCCTATATGACTGCAAACAGGGCCGTCGCGACCGGGGGTGTGGGGGTGTCTCACCCCCCAAAGTTCGTCAGAGCGACGATAGTCGGAAAATCTGAAATACAGTTGGAGTTTCTGATATCTCAGTCTAGCACATTTTTCCGACTGAGCCTATGTCAACTTTGTATATATTGTCAAACTAGATGAAGTGAGAATAACACCAAACTTTATTTTCTTCACGTAAAATCGAATCAAAACTGTCCTTTTTTCGCAAATTCTTCTCTAACTATCAAAATTTTCGCGCGCTCCGCGCGCTTCAAACTTTACCTCAGTGTTATCCATATTATCAATATCTCCCCATAGCAACTTTCGGAGAAGCACAACAGCAGAAGTTGAAAGCTGCTTACAAATTAACAGGTAAAAGAATGGCTTTTTGAGTTGCATGTTGGTTTGTTGGGAAAAGTTGCTTTGTTGGGAAAATTTCGGCGAGCTTTGAGCTCATGCGTCACGGTTTGCAATCAATTTCATGAACATTTTTAATTATACCAGACACAGTTCTACGGTCCCACAAAATTGCGCAAAATTTTATATAGACTAATACTGGTGAAGACATAGATATACTCAGAAATATTACACGTCTATTTATCAGGCCCGTAGGGGGATACCCCCCCCCCTCGCCCAGGACGGCACCTTTATGTAGTGACAAAAGAAGGATCTCCACTGCTGTATATAAAACGCAGGGCGCATAAAAAATGGTGCAACTTACGCCCCACAATTCAGTTGAAAAAACATCCATCCAGTCGGAATTGGGGACCTTCACACACCGCAAACATGTAACCCTAGCTACGACCCTGGTTCCCCGCCCCTGCTACGGAATGTAATTTCTTTAATCAGTTTTAGCGTTTCAACTCTGATTGTCTCTTTTAAATGATCTATCTTGTACACAGTTAGGGCTATGGGTGAAAATCTTTTATCTTTCTCTTCAACTCTTGTGCTTTAGTTTTAATATTTTCATGTCTTCTTTTGATTTCTGCTGTTAATTACTTGTTATTGTTTGGTCAAAACTCGCATAAAAATCTTTTGAGCCTCTGGTCTTACAGAAACCTTATAGTCTAGCGGCGAATTTGAAAAAGAGCTCTAAAAATTGACTTACCCGGTACCGATTTGTAAAATATAGCGACTATGCTAAAACTATTGTTTATAATGTAACTTTAAATTTTAGGTTGGTTGTCACTTTTTAAAAGTTCCCGAACATGCAAATTTTCAAGGTCAAAGGTCAAAAAGGTCAATTTTTCAAAATTTTAGTATTTTTAACACACTTTAATATGACGAGACTTATAAAATGCTGTGAGTCAAAATGAACAATTTATACAGTCCTAAAGTGCTCAAAATTTAAAGAAAATAAAAGAATTATAAACTGTTTATAGAGTGTTTTCGTAGCCTTAACAAAGAAATTTGAATAACGGTCTTAGACACATTGAACAGTCTGTTTTCAACACCTTTCAATTTCAATTCTGGACCATTGGTGAAGAGTAGGAAGAAAAACGTCCAGAACAGTGGTGGTGCCAGGTGGGGGGGGGGGGGCAGGGGGCCATGGCCCCCGTCGGGGAAGGCTGCCCCCCGTCGGGGAAATTTTCCGGTTTCGGGAAGCTACTATGTATACGATAAAATATGCATTCCCTGACAACGGTCAGTCGCTCCAACGATTTACTTAATTTTGGTCTAAATTTGGGCAAATTCCTCAATAAAATCCCCAGATTTTCCAATTTTCTTCGTAAAATCCCAATTTTTTTCAAATTATCCATGGTAAAAGCGCAACTTTTTCAATTTTTTCCATTAAGAGTTTGAAATTTTCGGCGCTCTTCGCGCGCCAAAATTTTACTTCAAACATCGTTTCGGCACTACAACGCCCTCATCGAGGCTTCGGGTTGCTGGCCCCTCGTCGGGGAGCTTGGTCCCCTGTCGGGCAAATCCTGGCGCCACCCCTGGTCCAGATATAATCCCACGCGTTCTGTAAACTGTGGACGAGTAATGTTTAAAATACAGCCTTTGAATGTTTGTTTAGTTTTCGAACATAGTTTTAAGGTCAAGGGTCATTAAAGGTCGCACCTTTTAAACTTGATCTGCATGTTACGTTTTTCCCCATAAGGACCCTTCACAAAATCATGTGACTTCAAACAACATTTATTCAGATGTTTTAAAGCAACTTTGTCAGGGATGAGGCCAGGTGGGGTGAGGAGGCCATGGCCCCTTCGAGAAAGGTTGAGGCCCTCGTCGGGAAAATTTTCTAATCTTTCTTTTTAGGGAGAATGAGTGTGTGCGATGAAGTTTTTAATCTCCGACAGCGACTGGTCGTCCCAACAGTTTAGTTGAGTCACGGTACTCTCAAAGAGGGCTATTTTTCAAAATAAATTGCAAACCTAACCTTTAACATTTACTTCAATATAAAACCAAATTTTTAAATTAATTTACTTCAATAAAAACACCAAATTATTGAAATTTCCCCACTAAAAGCCCCAAATTTGTGCCGACGCCAATAGCGCCGAAATGTTTATTCACCATCCTTCCAAGCAGTAATCCGTCACTTTTGTCCTGGTTTTGGACCATGGCTTCCGCCCCCACCAATGTCGAGAACTTGCAATCCTTAAAATTAAGTGTGATATAATGAAAATATTTATAGGCCTACCATGAAATGAAGGCTATTTTCGTAGCTGTATCAGAGAAATTTGAATTTTTGTTTCAGTTGTTAGGATGTATGGAACCGTTGCATTGATTAGATTAAAAGTGCGAAATCACATAGCCTAACTAAATTAATTGACTTAATTATTTATTAAATACATTACGGTGTTTCTGTCATTGCAATAACTATTTGCCAACATGAACCAGATCAGCGAAAAGGGGTTTGTTGTAGCAATATCCTATGCAAAAAAGTAGATATTTGTTTAAATGTTTTCGGACGTGATAGTAAATTTTAGTAAGGCAGAAAGCGTCTTTGCTCGGGATGGCATACAAGTAATACATTTTACCACTACAAACTGACAAAGTACGCTTTTGCTTTGTTTCAACACACATTGTTCTGCTATCTTTTTATGAGAGGGAGTTGGAACATAGTCGCAATGGAACTTGGTTAGCCGGAGTTTGGAAAAAAAATCCTATTTCTCTGGCACATGTTGTGAAAATCCGGCCATTGGTCGGATTATTACAGTTTGTCGGGCAAACGGCTTAGCCTCCTCCTCCCCCTAGAAAGTGTCCCTTACACCTATCGTAATTGTTACATGAATTTAATTCATTTTGTTTACTGGTAAATAAACCTTTAATAATTTGTGGTTACAGAGCAATATAATTATGAGTTGTTTCCCTGTATTGGAAAACCAGTGAATGATTCTTGCACCGATCTATGTTGTTTTCAAGTCTGGACATGGAAATGGCACATATCCATAACAAGACTTGATTTTACTTGCAAAAAGAAAATCCTTTAAATAAAATAATTCGTAGTTCTTAAAAAATTATTATGTTGAGATGAATTCAATGAAGCTTGTAGAGGGGCTGTTAATACGGTACAAATTCACATATGATCTAGCTTTCATTTTGGTAAAGTTATAAAGACATGTTTAGTAATCACAATTAGGGATTACGTGTTTAATTCCAGCCACGTCTAGCATCGTGAGGCTGATATTTAGAAAACAGGTTCCTTTCTAAGGACTGATCATGCTTTTTGTCTAGCACAATATACGTTTTTGTCGACAAATGATTGGCGGTAAGAAGCATTCAGCAAACTAGAGGGTTTTTGCCACCAATTATTCTTTTAGCCTGGCAACAAGCACATAAATTGGTTGGTTAAATCACGGATCAACCAGATTCAGAAACAGCCTGAATGCAACCATGTGGTGAAGACTCTATTCGAAAGTACAGGTCCATAACTTAAAAGCAGTGGAGGGACCCACAAACATTAACGCCTGGGAGAAATTGTAGGAACAAAAATTACCTTTGCCTTTTATGTTAACACATTTCGTGCCTTGAACATGATTTTCCCTCTTACAGTCTGGGAACTTTCTCGCCCTCTTCAGCACGTTGTCTGGCTATGGGTACGGATGAAACTGGCTGTAAGAGGATTTGGTGATTTGAATTTTCATATGCAGATTAATGAAGGCAGTTTCAATTGACAGGATACGCAAAATGCTTCTTTTTTATGAAAAGCAAAGAATTTGTTAATTGTCTACCGCTTTGACCCATACAGGACAAGATTTTAGTGACACATTTTGAAGGTGGAGCGTTGTATTTTATTACTCTTACATCTGATATGGGATTCGCAATTTTTATAATGAAAAAATTCAGCTGTTCACCACTACTTTACCTACTTACAAAGTGCATTCCGGCGTTTGTAATGACCATTCTGATTTTTCGCCTTCAGAAGCACAACATGAAAACTGCCAGATGTATATTTTCCAACGCCATATAGTCTAAGGGCTTTAATAAAAGTGTAGTCAGAAACCTCGTCTATATGAGAAAATCTTAATTTGTTACCACAAATAATAACTTGAAAACACTGAAGCGAAACAACATTGCCACATTTTTCGTTAAACTTTCCAGATATGGTTTATAAATTTGACTAGTCTGCACATGGCTGACGAAGTTTTTTGTTTAGCCTTTCGCTACGGTTACCCAGTGTGTCAGAAGTTAAGGAGAGCCGCTATGCAGGCAAACATTCGACAGATCAATTTTATCCAAGAAGAGCATTATATTGCAATGTAGAACTAATAACGATACATAGGCGTGGAAGCTTTTCGCGACTGGAGAGGGTGGGGGGCTGAATCTTGTTTCGGATCGCCGTCCTGGGGAGGAGTCTAAGGTGAGGGGGTTTGGTCCCCTCCCCTGTGGAACATTTTTGGGTATTTAGGGGGCCTCAGATGCAATTTGGTGCAACATTTTGGACAAAATTTAAGGAAATTTACTGTAAATTTTAGACATTTCTTACAGAAGAGACAAATAAGGGGTTTTTGCCCTTGGATCTTGGGGGGGCGGAAACATACTTCAGCCCCCTCACATTTTTGACTGGGGGCCCTCAGTCCCCCCGCTTCCTACGCCTATTTAACGATCTTACCTTGTCTTTATTGAGAGACGCTTTTGCTCCATGTGGTAAAACATGCATAAGATGCATTGAAATATCATATCGTGTAAATTTGTAATGGGGAAAACTAAAAAAAAAAAAAAAAAAATATTCAATGAAACCATAGTAAATATTGATAATTAAGGGTTTTATGCATTGATTGGAGTTCAGGGATGTTTATTGTAAATTTATTCAAAATATTTACCATACTAGACTCAAGGTAAAGCCTCCCCTGAAGGTGAAGTACACATGTATAGTACCAAGATTGTTGAAGTTTGGGTGAAAATAGACTCGTGACCTTTGACCCTCCTAATTACAATGTTCGGGTAAATTTAAAAGGTGACAACCAACAGAAAATGAAAGCTGACATCCTAAGGAACATTTTAAGGGTAGGTGTCAACTTTTACAAAGTTGTACCGGGGGGGGGGTGTCGAAAATTTTCAGACTTCGCCGCTAGACTATTACTCCCATTGGTAAAGTCCTAATTATTAAAATGTTTGCAATCTCTCAATTGGTCTATTTATTGACTGTTTTACCAGACTCTCAAAAACAATTTTTTTCGAGAATTACATTTTTCCTTCAAATTTATATGGTCAAACAAACTAGACAAAATTAAACGCTCGGTCTAATTGAATCAAAAGCGTATTGGTGGCCTTAACATGATCGACATGGAGTTATTCTCAAAGAGTTTAAAATGTAAATGGGTAAAACTTTATTTAGACGAGAGTTCGGGAGGCTGGAAAGTATTTTTTGACAGGGCCCTTAAACACTATGGAGGTAAATTTCTCCTCGACTGTAATTATAAGAACATCGATGTTGATATTTCAACACGTTTATTTATGAAGTCTGCAGAGCCTGGTTTCTATTAATTTCCGGCCTCCAAATTACTATTGTAATCAATATGTAGGGTTAGAGTTAGATGAGGTTTTACGGCTAAGTTTCTAACCAATTGGTTTAAGTCGGGCCGGCCACGGCCTTTTTTCTAGTTGTGGGGGGTGGGGGGGGGGGGGGGTGGGGGGGGGGGGGGGTGGGGGGGGTGGGGGGGGTTGGGGGGGGTGCGGGGGGGGGGTGGGGGGGGGGGGGTCTGGGTGGGGGTGGGGCGGGGTGGCGGGGTTGGGGGGGGTGGCGGGGGGGGGGGGGGTGGCGGGGGGGGGGGGTGGGGGGTGGGGGGGGTGGGGGGGGGGGGGGGGCGGGGGGGGGGGTGGGGGGGGGGGGGGGGGGGGGGGGGCGGGGGTGGCGGGGGGGGGGGGGGGGGGGGGGGGCGGGTGGGGGGGGGGCGCGGCGGGGGGGGGGGGGGCCGCAGGCGCGGGAGGGCGGGGAGGGGGGGGGGTGGGGGGGGGGGGGGGAGGGGGGGGGGGGGGGTGGGGGGGGGGGGGGGTGGGGGGGGGGGGGGGTGGGGGGGGGGGGGGGTGGGGGGGGGGGGGGGTGGGGGGGGGGGGGGGTGGGGGGGGGGGGGGGTGGGGGGGGGGGGGGGTGGGGGGGGGGGGGGGTGGGGGGGGGGGGAAACGCTCAGGATGTTGTCTAGCAGTCAAAATCATCCTTTCACTTGTAAGAACGTTCCCCGATCATCCTCTCAAAGATTGTGAATCATCCCCAGGTGAATCTTCATCTTGATGACTTCAGCATTTTAAGTGTACTGTACAGAACAAGCAAAATGTTAAGGACAATAACAAGTCCCCGAGTTTAAGAACATAGCTTTAACGGAAACAGTAATTTTGTTTTGCTAGCTTAATGTAAGATAAGTTTGTAAATAATTGTAAATAGTTCATGGTTGTGTTTTTGCCGGTCCGGTTTGGGATCTTTCTGTTTGACAGTGTCCGTTTTTATGCACTTAAAAAGCACCGCTTCAACGGAAATAGATCGAAATATTTTTCTGTCCCATGCCTTTAAAACTTCTTTCGTTATACAAATACAACAGAGTTACAACGGAAAGATTCGAATAATGACAACAGATTATCCTACACCTGCAGCTCGCAGCCACGAAAGAATCACGATATTTAAGAAGCCCTACATTTTAGTGTCACATATGTGATCTAAGAAACCAACGCTGTTAGTCCATCCCATTCAAGGGCCTTTTCAGACATAAGTTCGTGTCCCTTCAATCTGAGCACTATGGGCTACTTCCGACTTGAAAGCGAGAAAAGATTTAACACGCGTACGGGATCTTCTCTTTATGCCAACTAAATTAGCCTACATACAAAGAGGGAGAATTCAAAGAAGGTCTTCAATTAATAATAACATGTCAGTAAAATGAAACGAAGGATGTGACGATTTAATGGTTTTCCCAAATCTTACGTAAAGGCTTTCAGTTGAGTGACGTCTTCACTTGAGCATAAATTATGGGAGGAATGAGTTTCTCCGGATCGCATTTTAAGTCTAGGAGGTAATTTATTCCTTAGGATAGAGGGGACAATCTACTCAACTGGAGTTATAACAATGTAGATCATCCCTCATGAGAAGGTCATCGGGGTGGTAGTAGGGGGATGGGGGAATGGCGCACCAGGGGTGGCGCCAGGATTAGCCCGACAGGGTCCCAAGCTCCCCGACGGGGCCAGGAACTCCATGACCCTACAAAGGTGATGAGTTGCCAAAAAGACGACAAACGTAAAATTGTCGGTGCGCCAAGCGCGCCGAAAAATTTCGACTTTTTTGCAAAATTTGAAAATTTGGGGTGTTATTGAAGAAAATTAAAAAAAAAATGGCTTTTTTTCCAAGGAAAAGTGGAAAATTTGGGGTCTTCATTGAAGAATCTTCACTTCCTATGAGTAAAATCAAGCGGGGCGACTGAAGGTCATTGGGATTACATATTATATCGTGTACGGATTAAGCTCCCCGACGAAAATCGAAAATTTCCCCGACTGGGGGCCAGCCTTCCCCAACGGGGGGCATGCTATTTCCCCCGCTGGCACCACCCCTGGGGCGCACACGGGGGAAACTGCACACATCAGGCCTGTAGTCAAACAGGTACAGGTGATAATCATAATTAAGGGGAGGGGCACTATATACAAAATTCATATTTTTTACTTTTCTAGGGGGAAATCATTTCTCCCGAATGCCCTTATCTATGGGTTTGGCATACATGTGAGGTGACCTAACCTTTAACACACCAGATTGTTAAATGAATAAGGTAAGTATTGTGCCTAGATTTGGAAAGAAAGGGGCGAAGAAGTTGGTAGTCTTGCAAAATAGTGCTAAACCCAGAGCTCGGGACTTACGAAACACTTAATCAGGTCTCAGGTAGGAACTCTGCAACAGTGGACCACGACAGGTTGTCTTTCATGCGCAATCATGTGTGGATCTTCTTTCAATGGGAACCTTATAAACTTTCTCTTTCTTTTCTTCATTCCATCAAAGACCTCAAACAACAACTGATGAAGAAACAGTTCGTTGCCTAGCAACCGAGACTGGCGAAGCTTTTTACTCACTGAATTGCAACAGGGAGCTGTCTACAGATACGACAGCAACGTTCGACTTTGTGTATAAAGTACACAGTGCTAGAATGCTAGTACAAGTTGGAAGCCTAGATAGCTTCTACAAGAGTGCCGACAAAATGCCGTGGAGGGTTTTTCATATCACACCACCCCATTAACTCAAGTGACACAGATGGATTGAAAAGCTCTTTGTATTGGCGTATGGTCCAAGGACCTTCCACAGTCACCTTGGTGGGTTTGATAGAGGGACAATGGCTAGGTGGAGAACAGAGTAAAACCTCGTAGTAATTTGTAGGCTCTATCCCTTTATCACTATGAGCCACAGGAGGGTGCTTGAATCCCAGTCCCCCTCCCCCCCCCCACCTTGCACTGGCACCTTGGCTACCAGTCTGATCATGTATCTTTTGTCAACAGAGCAAAAGCCAATGCCTAACGTTAATTGGTGATGAATAGTACAGTACTTCTACAACTTTTAAGAAAAGTCTTCATTAAAGGCTAAGATCTGAAACCACTCCCAAACGCGGACTAACAACCCCGAAGGTACACGGCTCTTAATGAAAATCCCCAGAAAGCTTTAACGATGTTCTGAATTTGCATGAACTAGCTGCATTGAAAGGAAATGTGGCTATTGCAACACGAACAATAGGGCCCCAAAGGATTATTAGTCGTACTGACACAACTGAATGGAAACTTATACAAAAAGTTGCCCCTGACGTTAGACCTTTATGTTTGTAAACAATGGTACACCAACAAAGTAACAAACAAGCAGAAAAGCACACTGATTGGCTTGCACTTGATGAAAAGGATATGACGTTTTGGTTTTACTCTTCCATCAACTAAATTAAGTGCTGAAAATGTAGAAAATTATATAAAACATCATTTATTTGGTTGCATTTGCGAGAATCGCCAAAAGATATTGTCACAAAGTTGATTTACAAGTAAAGATGATAGCCACAGACACCCCAATCCCTTCATGATGCATGGGATTTTGGGTAGATAGCATATGCCGTCACGAGGCCTCTGTGTGTGGTGTGACACTTCATGGTTTAGGGGCCGTGTCATTTCCTCCCTCCCTGTCTGCTTGCTAAAGACCGGGGTCGTTCACGATGACGACAGGGATCGTTCATCTATTTACAGGGGACGTCCTTTTCAGATGTGGGCAGAAGCGAACTAAATAGCCTGCGCTCATTGGCTTACTCAGGCACTTGACTCAGTGGGGTATGTTTGATGACCAGCGTCTATGAAAGCGTGACCCTTGTCTTTTGGCTACTTTTCGCATTAATTAAGCAATTAGTGGCGCTCTCTCGTTTTAATGGATATTACTTACGGTGATGAAAGGTAGTTGAACCCTAAAAGAAAGTAGCGCCCCTTTACCCTTCCCCTGTGCAACAGAGGAATCATACTGCCAGAGCGAGGGCGCCTTTAGTGTATAACTGGTTATAATGAATCCTGGGCGAATCCTGTGCATGCTAGCTTCAGACTGGTGGAACCCTTCTAGCTCGCGAGGCGGGATTTAGTTTCCATGCATTTATGCGCGTACATAATGATGTATCGTTGAGTGGTACATACACGGTACAGTGTACGTACGAAAAGCTGGCCCTAAGTTGGCCGTCCTGAATGTATGATATGTAGATCAGTGGTCCTATCTGAATTAGCGTAGTCACCAGAATTAAGAATTTACAAGCTGACAGCAAGCCATTGACATCAAATTGATTCTGAAATTCAGAGGTAGGCCTAAGCGTAGTTTTGTAGCTTACCTTTACTTAGCAAATAGAAAATTTAGCAACAAAATTAGACATAATGTTAGTTAGACTTCACAAAAAATGTAGGCCTAGCTGTTAAGTGTTAGTGTTACCCTACCTTACAATTACATTAACCTTAGCGTAAGGACCTGTTCCACGAATTCTCCAACCGGAGGATGGTGGGGCCTATTCGGACGTCGACTAGCCGCCGTGCGGACAAGATGCATTGATTGCTTATTCGCACGTCGACTAGCTGCCATACTTTACTACATACGACTACGTGATATTTTGTGTTGTGTGTAGGTAACCTAGGCCTAGGTAGCATGCATGGAGATACGTAGGTGGCTGTGGTTTTTTTAACTTATACCAATTGGCTTAATGGGGGTTCCAGGCATTACACAATCCACCAGCAAGATGTTCTCTTCTGTTTTGCAGTCTGAATTTATACTATCAAACTTGCTTAAGCTCCCATAGCTTAACCGGACCAGTATTGTACGTCTAAGTATATACCTGATGTGATATACTAGCAAATTGTTGACGGAAAATATGGCCGAAATTCAAGGTCAATTTTTAAGGGGGCTGTGCCATTCTGCCATAGGTACTTTCCACCATAGAAAATGTGTTCATTCCGCCAAAGAAAACATGTCTTTCCGCCATGGCAGTAAAGTGTTTATGATTATTTTAATAGTGAATGATGAGTCGTTCTCAAAATAACCCCTTGAAAATATTTTTTCAAGGAAAACAAGACCTTTTGTTTCTCAGATTTTAAGAAAGTGCCTTTCAGCCATAGATTTTGCACCTTCCCGCCATGTTTTTGCACCTTTCCGCCATGGCGGAATGGTGCAAAACCCATGGCGGAATGTTATGGTAGAATGTACCGATGGCGGAAAGACACTAGATTCAATTTTTAATTACCCATACTGAACACTACAAATGCTACTTCCTCCTGGTTTTTGGTACCAACATTAGTTGGCGCAGTGTCAACATGCTGACAAGTATCAAAGTTTATGAGCATTCATGGCTGAGTCAGGGTGTTGAAGTAAAGTCACCGTTTCGGACGTAACATTTTCCGTCAACATTTGTGGCTGTAGATCTGAAGCTTGCACAGGAAGAATTGGTATAAGTTAAAAAAACCAGTGCCTCGTACGTAGTTGAGCCCATGTGTCATGTCATATGTTTTGTAGGCATTGACCAACAGTGTTCGAATTAGAAAAAAAAAGTTACATGCACCTGTGCATGTAGCTACAAAATTTTACCTGCACAAATAAATTCTTACATGCACCATTAAAATATGATAATGAATTGCATTTGTTCTATCACCAACTCACGACAATGTGTTAGGGATGTCGATCTGCGATTTATTAATAATGAGTTAATCATTTAATCACATAGATATTTTTGCAATTAAACATCGATTAATCGCACTTGTATTCCAGTATGCTGATTCCTCAGAATTGCAGAATCATACCGTGTAACGATTGGCTGAAATTAATATGCAGTTTACGTAGACACAGTTTTGGCACAGCCTGATTTTGTACTTAGTTGTTCATAACTTCATAATAACAATGGCAAAGTTACAAATAAACAACCGTTAAAATCAGTAGTGAATAAGTCAGACTTACTCATTTTATTATGGCTCCAGTTCTGTGAAGCATGTTGCGGTAATGTACAGTAGGCCAATACAATCTCAAAGGCAGGCCTACTGGACTATGGACTATGGGCTATTCATTACTTGCAACGAGTCTATGTAACTCATTCTAGGCCTTGAGATTTTTCCCGCCGATTACTACCACAAGTCCACAGCCTTGCGCAAAAATACTGCCGTGATGTGCTGAATCTCCCATTATTTACTTTCTTTTAACTCTTCTGAAAAATATCTGTAATACACACAGAATGTTTCTTTGTGTCTATGACAGAAGAAATTACGAACCTAAGCCTACTCGTCTTACTTCCTCTAACGGAGCTTATCCCGTACATGTGTGCGTGTACGATACGACACAGTAGGCCTATAACGCACACTGTTTAGTACAGTGCATGTAGGAACGTTTTGCAAACTGGCGATTTTACATACGTCAGTTGAAATCACTGAACGGTTGTCTAGTAAATGAAAACGGACATTGCACAGTTGCACTAAATATCCTAAGTTCCTAACGTATGTTGTGTATGTTCTTTATGGCCTATGCTACACACGTGTTTCTTAATTTACGCAAATGAAGGACACATGAATGACACACTGTCTACATGCGATCCAAAAATAAATACTGCCGTACGCAAGCTCCTGCAGTCACATAACACGAATTAGCAAGTAGATTTCTGTCTATTTAATCTTTTTTATTAATCCCCAACTTAGTTTTTAGGTTGTTGGAGAAATCTATCTCACTCGAATGAAGGACAATTTTAGGCAAGAAAAAGCCAATCTTTGTGCCCTAGACCTACATGCACGCGTGCAGGTAAGCAATTCAAAGTTACATGCACCGCCAAAAAGTTACATGCACTGGTGCATGTGTGCATGCGTTATTTCGAACACTGTTGACCAACACAAAGCACCGATGCAAGTCAAGGTACACTATTCTGTATTTTTTAGAAGTTTGAAAGACACATGCTTAGCCTATTTGCTGTTCCCTCTGTTGTCAAATCCCTCCAAACAAAACAGCTTTATTTTCTTCATTCACCTCCATATTATTGCACTGCTTGCAATATGCATTTGATCAGCGCAGAAATCATGCTTCTGAGCCTCTCAGTATGCATTTGCGTAAACTATTGCAACTGCTACCGATTTGTACATACTGTGTCCCTCAATCTTACGTGTACGTATGTGCAGTTATGCACTTATCAATTGAATAACGCACCCCACTACCCCCGGACATGGTCAGTCATTGTCCACAACTTCATTGACAAAACATGTACATTAACGTACCCCTCAGTCACTTTTGTGATGGACAGTTTGTGTAAAATGACCCACCCCTCAGTCACCAAATTGATGAACAGTTTGCGATTTTGACCAACATGTGCGTCACCAAACTGACTGACAAAAGTTAGCAAGTATATGAGGCACAATGCTGAAGGTTGTCATCTTTGAATAATTGATAACAAATGACCCACAATGACTCAACCTTTAGTCAGTAAAGTGACTGACATCTGAGGTAAAATGACTCACCCCTTTGTCACTCTAGTGGAGGACAATATTGGTACAATGACGGACATGTGAGTCACACTGTCACTGGTCAATGACCCACATTTGACTGACCATGCCCGGGGGTAGTGGGGTGCGTCATTCAATTGATAAGTGCATTAGTGGGCCGTGCGAGTAAGCAGTCACTGCATCTTGTCTGCACTGCGGCTAGTCAACGTGCAAATAGTCACGACGTCGGAGGATACGCAGTAAACTAACTAGCATTCAGAAAAGGAACCACTCTCTAGTGGCCATTCGTCAGGCTTTTCACCAGACAGTCTGGCTTTGGAGCGCTGTGACCTCCGTTTGGTCTCACAGGGCGCCGGAAGGTGAATATTCCTCCATTCTGAAAATTCTACCGTAAACCTCCCTCATAATAGGCCTAGGCCTAGTCCAGATTGGAAAGCTTGCAATGGTGCGCGGGGGATATAAATAATAGCCAAGAGAATTGCGCGGCCGATACTATCTAAGCGGAGCGCCACCATAAGTTGGCACGGAACATAGCAAGAAAATTTAAGCTAAAGCTACCTCCTACATTGCAGGAAATTGCCTTTCCCAGCCAACTTGCTTGGTTGCTGCCAACAAGTTTGCGCGGTTGCAGTTGTCAGACTTTGTTAAATTGCGCGGCTGGCAACTTGGAAATTCATATTTTTGAGTGGGGGATAAATCCCCCGCGCAGGGCAAACTTTCCAATCTGGGGCCTAGTGACATGACCTAATAAGGCCACTTTCGAATTCCGTGCATCGATACAGTCAACAAAGCGCGTCAAAACTGCTGTCACAATCAGTGCGTCAATTTTTGATGCAGCATGCGCATAGCAAACTCCCTTGCAAATGTGCGTGAACCTGTTTAATATTTCAAGCACGCGCACGCTAAGATATGCAGCCTCAAATTCAATGCACAAACTGCCTACACTGAACCCGTATATACAGCTCTGTACAAAAATTGTAAACAGCGCCCGCTGGCCTTATTAGGTTACTTCTGATGTTAGGCTTGAGCTGGAAATGCTGAACTTGTCATAATGGTATCTCTTGAAAGGAAAATTCTGTGGTAAAGATTTATAGCTCTCAAATAAGGTCAAGTCTGCCAAAAGATTTTCAGGTACAAACAGATTCACATTCTTTTGTCTTGTTTTATAAAAATGAAAACTTTCTTAGAGTGGCCTTGTAAGGTCATGCCATCATACGCTATATTGCTAATCGCCTAATTCAACACGCGATGCACTTTACTATGGCATGATGGGATACAAAAGGGAGCAACTACTAACGTTGAAGGTTTGGCGCTGTTTCTCCCTTTTGTATCCCACAATACTGTGCAATTGAGATTAGCAATATAGCTTTTGCACAAATTTTCAGAGATAATTTCATTTTCAGACACAACATAACAATTTCACAGCGCTAATTATACAGCTTAGAACACCGGAAAGGGCCGTTTCAGGCCATCTGAGAAGTCTGTGAAGCCAAAATTTTTTTTTATAATTTCAGATTTTCCTACTATCGTCGCTCTCACGTAGGCTTTCACGATATTTCCAGAAAAGACAATCGATTATAATCGGTTTTTTTCTCCACATACTTCACTTGTTAAAAGTACAGTACTATCCCGTTGTAGTTGATATACCATCCAGTCGGACTCATCGAAACTCATCGAAACTCATCAAAACCCATCCCACTCATTGAGCGCGGATAAACATTATAAGTGACATGTGAAATCATCGAACAACTCTCTGATCATTTCTTTGAAACCATCGAGGGGGCGGGGCTTGTTTGAGGTCTCACAGTGGAAAAGAAAATAAATTTTCTCATTGCTTTTACAGTGTATTTTTCCCCCTTGCATTCGTTTGCCATCGTATGTGTATTGTGTGCAACAAAATCATTTAACACGAAATGAGTAAACCAAGGGTTGCCACTGCACAACCTGAAACAACCCACTCAGTAATCTCCGATTCAAGTCCTTCAGTACTATATGAGAGCGGCAAAACCGCTAAGCCCAAGGTAACCTCAGTAACAAAAGGATGTGTCCCCTGTTGTCAGTCAAATAGTAAAATATAGGCTAGGTCCTGGGCCTAAACAGGATCCAAATAATTTATCCCTCATTTTCTCCACCGGTTGTTACCATGCTTGTAACTGGCCGCTACAGTATTAACCGCCGCATGCAGTTTTTGACTTCATCTGCAATGTTCTTGTGAAACCAAAATAGCAGGTAGGCCTTAAAAATAATTTTGCATGATTAGCGACAACTTCTGCAACCTAAAGGCCCCCTTTCCTGTCTAGGCGGCTTTGATTCTACCCGCCGCCATATTTATTTTGACCCTACACAAATTTGCGTTACGGCAAGCCATCCTTTTCAGCCAAGGTTCCCTTCTCATTTCTAGCTGCGTAGGCATTTTGTTTTTATCAGTAACATGATGTAATTTAAGAAAACCAACAATACAGCATTCTTGCTAATACTGCTCAGCCCCCCCCCCCCCCAATCAAAAATTCTTTGGTGAAAAAAAGCAACAACTCTCCAGTAAGAACTATATTGTTAATAATCTCGATCCGAGCCCACCGGCTTTCAAACTGTGGAAGTGCGGACCCTTTGAGATACAGGCACATGCATGCACAGTTCCCCACATAGCCTGACATTAATAACCAAACCAACTGCGTTTGTTGCTACATTCCACTAGGGCCCGCTCAGCTAACATAAAGCTGAGCGCTAAAAATTCCCGGTAAAATTCTTCAAAACAAGAAATTAACCCAATGCCATGTGTAGAATATTACAGAAGAGGTATCAGTACTGATAATAGCTTGTATACCTGCGGAAGAGTGTGATATTCCTTCAATATGTAGTCCTAATAATGGCGCTTAGTGTCGTTGAAGGATCGCACTAGAAATTTCATTAACAGTTGAACGGGTCGCCCTGTTTCAAGATCAGGGTTTGTGAATGAATGTAACGTAGTATTTTCCATACAAGGCAATAGTAGAAGTACTCAGTGTGAATGAATGATGATGTAAACAAACTTGTGGCAGTGCAAAGACTGTGCACAGGCAGTACTTGTAGCTCGCAGGCCACGAAGCAACAAGTGCATCACATAGTACCGTGTATGTACCAGAGAGCTTCCACGTGGCAACATGCTGTAGCCATGTACTGTAAATTTGGGGAGTTCCCGCCCAAAATTATAACATGCAACAACGCGTACCTTCGGTTCATTTTGTGAAGCTGCCGCAAAAGGAATTGCAGTACGTTCTGTGTGAAATTGGGCTTATATGTGATGATTGCTACTGCCGCGAGAATACTAACTTTTGCTTGGCCCTGATTCGTTGAATTATGTATCTGTAATGTTACGTGAGGTTAGCGTTTTGAGAGGTGCCAAAATATTGCAGTTTTTTATAATTTTAAAATGTTATGGGACAGAACACTTTTTGAGCTTGGTAAACTGATAATTGCCGGTGGCTTCAGGAAATGAAAGAAATATTGAAATCAATAAAATCATTGCGATATGCCACATGGAATTTGGAACTTGGATCGAAAAAAAGCTACCTGTATGTATTCATGTGCTGATCTGCTTGTTCTGATACAGTATTGCATGCACCAAGGTGACTTTGAGCGCCAAATTGCGGATGCCGTAAAATAATGCAGACAGTAGGTTTTGTAAACAAGATTTTCAGTGTACGCTGTACAGCTCATTATATTTCCGATCATTCTTAACTCAGCCACGCATTACATATCAACAACGAAACAAAACATAAGAGATCAATTCAACTGTCAACAGCAGACCGTGTGCGTATGCACAGGCCCAATTGTCAATCACAAAACTCATCGAGAAACTCATCGAGGTCAGCTTGTGCATGGTTTAAAGGAATTTTAAACTCATCAAAACTCATCGGAACTCATCCAGCTCTGTCGCCGACGAGTTGCACTGTCAACTACGACGGGATAGTACTGTAACCCATTGCGCCGAATGCAGCATCACCAAACAGTGTGTTCTGTATATGACTGTACGTGCGCGCCAAATCTGGGCCCAGTCTAGCCTTACAAACTGTCACCAGATCTTTAGTTTTTTGGTCTGTGGGATGATTAATATACCCTCTCTTCACGATTTTTTTCAATTATTTAACGATTGCTTTGATTTTTACGATTATTTTGATTTTTCAATTTTCTTCTCATGCAATAATCATACCGAATCTAAACCGGTTAAAACTGGTGTCGATATAATAATCGGTTTACTGTGAAAGCCTACTCTGACGAACTTGGGGGGTGAGACACCCCCCCCAGTCTCGACGGCCCTGATCACATGTGTCCAGTTTTTTATCATGGTTGGATGAAAGTTTATGCATCAGCTTTATTTGACCTTGACAACATGATTGAAATACTATCAAGTCGTGAACCATGCCTCCCAACTTCTGGTATTTCTGATTTTAAGATTGTTTGGTGCATGTAGAAATTTTGCTGTGCATGTAGTTTTGTTGACCTACATGCACCAGTGCATGTAGAAAAAAAAATTATAAATCAAACCCTGTCTGTAACCTCAGGGGAATTGCCAGAAGATTGGAGAAATGCATTTAGTTATAATTTTCAAAATGGGTTATGTCCTTGGCTGAAAAATTACTGTCTAGTTTCTCTCACCTCAGTGATCTCTTAAATACTGGAGCACATCATGTAAACTTCTGTTGCATCACATGGACGGAAATAATGTTCTTTCTCACCCGAATCAAGGCTTTCGGAAAGGTTTCTCTTGCTAGGCCCAGTTGATGGTTACCATCAATGATAAAAACAATATATATGATAAAAATATGTACAAACTGATATTATCACACTGGATTTTTCCAAAGACTTTGACACAGTACCGCATAATAAAATGTTATACTAGCTCCAAACTTACGGTATAGATGAAAATATGTTGAAATAGATAACATCTTTCCTCATCCAACATAAAATGTATGTTGTCGTCAATGGAAAATCCTGTGAGTATGCATCTGTAGAGTCAGGTGTCCCACAGGGGACAGTACCTGGGCAAATGCTATTTCTGAAATGATCTGCCTGATTGCGTTTCTTCCCAAGTTAGATTATTTGCAGATAATTTTCTCCTCTATGGGCCCATAACAAACTACAGTGATCACATTGCTCTGCAACAAGATCTGCAAAATCTACTGTATCCTCCTGGGCAAATACATGGGGTATGAGCTTTAACTCAAAGATATGCTACCTACGTAGAGTAGGAGCCGATCCAATTCGCCTTTTTGATTCCTTGCCTGTGCCGTAGGCAGGCAAGGAATCTATGCGATGGTGATGTCATGTGTGTGTGTGTGTGTGTGTGTATGTGTGTTTGTGACACTCCTTGTAATCATGATATTTCAAGATAGGAATGACCGATACATTTCATAGTTGGTATGTAGGTTTGTCATGTTGAGAAGAAGAACCCTATTGTTTTTGGCAGAGGTCAAAGGTCATTCGAGGTCACCAGAGGTCAAAGTCCAAAAACCTTGTAATCGCGATATCTCGAGGTAGGAATGACCGATACTTTTCATAGTTGGTATGTAGATTTGTCATGTTAAGAGGAGGAACCATATAGTTTTTGGCAGAGGTCAAAGGTCATTCGAGGTCACCAGAGGTCAAAGTCCTAAAACCTTGTAATCGCGATGTCTCGAGGTAGGAATGACCGATACTTTTCATAGTTGGTGTGTAGATTTGTCATGTTGAGAGGAAGAACAATGTTGTTTTTGGCAGAGGTCAAAGGTCATTCGAGGTCACCAGAGGTCAAAGTTCAAAAACCTTGTAATCGTGATATCTTGAGATACAAATGGCCTACACTTTTCATAATTGGTATGTATATTTGGCATTTCAAGAGAAAGAACCCTATTGTTTTTGGCAGAGGTCAAATGGCATTTGAGGTCACCAGAGGTCAAAGTCCAAAAACCTTGTAATCAAAATATGTCAAGATAGGAATGACCTATACTTTTCATAGTTGGTATGTAGGTTTGTCATTTTGAGAGGAAGAACCCTATTGTTTTTGGCAGAGGTCAAAGGTCATTCGAGGTCACCAGAGGTCAAAGTTCAAAAACCTTGTAATCGTGATATCTTGAGATACAAATGGCCTACACTTTTCATAATTGGTATGTATATTTGGCATTTCAAGAGAAAGAGCCCTATTGTTTTTGGCAGAGGTCAAATGGCATTCGAGGTCACCAGAGGTCAAAGTCCAAAAACCTTGTAATCGCCATATGTCAAGATAGGAATGACCTATACTTTTCATAGTTGGTATGTAGGTTTGTCATTTTGAGAGGAAGAACCCTATTGTTTTTGGCAGAGGTCAAAGGTCATTCGAGGTCACCAGAGGTCAAAGTCCAAAAACCTTGTAATCACGATATCTCGAGGTAGGAATGACCGATACTTTTCATAGTTGGTATGTAGATTTGTCATGTTGAGAGGAAGAACCCTATTGTTTTTGGCAGAGGTCAAAGGTCATTCGAGGTCACCAGAGGTCAAAGTCCAAAAACCTTGTAATCGTGATATCTCAAGATAGGAATGACCGATACTTTTCATAGTTGGTATGTAGATTTGTCATGCTGAGAGGAAGAACAATGTTGTTTTGGCAGAGGTCAAAGGTCATTCGAGGTCACCAGAGGTCAAAGTCCAAAAACCTTGTAATTGCCATATCTCAAGATAGGAATGACTGATACTTTTCATAGTTGGTATGTAGATTTGTCATGTTGAGAGGAAGAACCCTATTGTTTTTGGCAGAGGTCAAAGGTCATTTGAGGTCAGCAGAGGTCGAAGTCCAAAAGCCTTGTAATCGTGATATCTCGAGGTAGGAATGGCGGAGACTTTTCATAATTGATATGTCGATTTGTCCTGTCGAGAGGAAGAACCCTAATGTTTTTGGCAGAGGTCAAAGGTCATTTGAGTCACCAAATGTCAAAGTCCAAAAACCTTGTAAACATGATATCTCAAGGTAGGAATGGCTGACTCCTTTCATAGTTGGTATGTAGATTTGTCATGTCTAGGGGGAGAACCCTATTATTTTTGGAAGAGGTCAAAGGACTTTCGAGGTCACCAGAGGTCAAAGTCCAAAAACCTTGTAATCGTGATATCTTGAAGTAGGAATGACCGACACTTTACATAGTTGGTATGTAGATTTGTCATGTCAAGGGGGAGAACCCTATTGTTTTGGCAGAGGTCAAAGGTCATTCAAGGTCACCAGAGGTTGAAGCCCCAAAAACCTTTTTTTTTTTGGTTCAAAGGTCATGTGGCATGAGCTGATGTGAGTGGGGTAAAATTGTGACAACATCATAAAACATGATGAAGGAGAGAAGTATAAAGTTGATGGATGAACCTCAGTGTAACAAAGCACCCCCCTTTCGGCAAGGAATCACGAAGCCTTTTGGCTTTCTGGTTTCTGTACTATAAAAGATGGCATACTGCAACAATTAAAAAATAGTCCCTATATGAGTATCACTATTTCAGATGACTTTAAATGGTCAACACATGTTAATAAAATTACTGCTAAGGCAGGTGCTTTGCTAGGTCTTCAAAAAAGAAACCTTGAACATTGCCTGATCGATTACAAAAACTTTGCTTTCGTATCCTGAGTTCAAAGTTACAAAAGTACAAAGTACCTGGAGTATACTGCTGCCATAGGGGGACCCTTACCAACAAGGGGACATAGACTGCCTGGGAAAAGTCCAATCCAGAGCTGCCAGATTTGTTAGTGGTAATTAATAATTACACATCAAGAGAGGAAGGCTCCATGACTGACCTCTTTAAACAATTGAAACCTTCCCTATTAAAGAACCGTAGGGAAGTTGATAGGTTATGCTATATGATTTTGAATAATGAGCTTCCGGCTGTCCCATGTGACCACCACTTAACGGTGCTTCCAGCCAGACGTAGGGTTAAACCTACCCAAAATATAAAAAAGATTCCACATGTTTCTGTTTCAGTACAATTGAAAACCAGGCCAATAATGATAATAAAAGCTCCTAAGTATTTTAACTACAACACCCCCCAGTATAATTCTTCCTTCTTTCCATCACCTATACTTGATTGGAATAAGTTAACTGATGAGGAAGTTAACTTGCAGACCCTGAACATTTTCAGGTGCCGTCGACATCTTGCTAGAAGCTACCCCTCTCTCTCACTCCACTGCATTTATGCCCTGCAAGTTTCTGATGACGACGATAATTGTTGTCATTCATAATATAGACCCTCTGCCCTTTAATGATCAACTGCTATAGAACTTGTGCATGAAAAGTTCTAAGTTTTTAAAGCAACTTGATTTTTCACGGAAATGAAGAAAATGCATTTAGACCGAGTTGGTTTGGACCTAGCTAGTGTGGGACCAAGTTGGCTTGGGACCGAGTTTGTTGGGGCTGAGTTGGTTTGGGACTGGGTTGGCCTGCTCCCCTCTAGGCCTGTAATATATATGCCTAGGCCTACTTAGGCCTAGTCTGCAGTCTGTTGACTCGAATGTGGATTGCTTTATGGCTTTCCATACTAGGTCAGCACTGCAGTAACTGCCAATTTAAACTTGGACTACCTCATCTTCAAAAAGTTTGACTCGTTTTTATCTTTCTCAGCTAAACATATACACAGGTAATAGAGCCTAGGCCCCAAGGTGCATTCCATGTAAGGCCAAGGCTGATGGTGACAGCTTTGTTTGTGCCAAGATGTCAGCTTTCACATGCCAGCAAAATTGCCAACAACAAGGTTACCTACTGCTGATCACTCATCATACTGGAAGCAAAAACTTTACAAGCATTCTGTCATATTTGGCAGGAAATAAACCATATTTGTGTGAGATTGAATGTGGATTAAGTGGAAACACATTGTTGCAGAAAATTTTTTAGATGCGAGTTTGACTTAGGCTTAGTTTGCATTTCATAGTGTATCATATTTTGATTAGCTGTACACCCTCTTGAGTAGCTCCTTTCACCACGACACCAAGAGATACTGTTTGCTTGCGCTGAAGATCTTGGATGCACCGGGGCCTAGCCCATTTCTCCTTTGTGTATTGGCATTGTATAATGTTTAATTAACATTTTCAGTTCTAATTTTGCTGTGAAACAAGGGTCATTTCAGATCAGCAGTTTGGTGGTCGATGACCCCAGTTTTTAAGTGGGTCCTAGGTGGGACTTAGGATTGTAAGTAGAGAGCTTTTTAGGACTGGCTGCAGACTGGCTGCTTCAGTACACCACTGTCCATTGCCATCATGTGGTATACAAAATATAGTTTACACTATACTGCATATAAAAAATACTCAAGCCTATGACTTAGGGTTACTCTAACTTTACTAAAGGTTCTAACAATTCTCTAATTAATCTGAATGATATTAAGCTAGCATGAGCATTATAGGTGGAAAAAGTCAGGAATCCGAGCAGGGCAATTTAGGGAAATTTGGCATTTTTTTTGGAAAATTTGGGCAGTTGGAAGGAAAATTTGGCAAGTTTTGTAAATAATGTTGTGTAAAAATTGTGAGGAATTCGAATTGCCTGCCAGGAAATGAAACATTTCCCTGCCCTGATGAGTGTGATGTTTTCATTCCTATGTTTTTTCAGAAATTTAGACTGGGAAGTCAACCGTTATTGTGCCATATCTTTAAGGTCAAAGGTAAGGTCTACTGAAGACCAGAATGGAACTTGAAGATGGCCCATCTAACATCTACTGGTTGCGGCGGGAGTACCAGAATCTTCAAAGACGTCTGCAAAAGGGCCAGGACACCTTGCAACATAATATCCAAGGACTTAAGAGTAAACAAAGTATCAGAAAACAGACATCAAGGTTTGGAAGCTAGATTATTTTTATATTATTTTATTTTATTCTAACGACATTTATCTTGATTTTAGATGCAAACTTTTTTAGGGTACATTGATTTTGAAAGTTAAAGGCAGGGCTGGAATGACAGTCATGCGAAAGGTTTATAGTTTTACATGATTAGTAACTAGTTGAAGTCACTCACAGGGATCCTTTTCAGTACCAGAGAAACTGCAGGTTTGGTAAGTTGCTGGTTCCTTCAGTACATGTATAGAAAGGCTGGTGCAGCTACAGAAGGCTGCTTTCTGACAGAATATGGCTGGACACTTCTCTAGGAGGTAGGTGGACTATTGGCTTAGGCATTAGACTTAGGATTCGAGGATTGCTGGTTTAGTTCTGGCCTAATTCATTACATTGGATCCTTTGAAAAGATAGTTTATCTCAAATAGTATTTCATATCTACTCAGGTCTGTTTGCACTTGTGAGACAGCTTATGTGTAATATGTGCTCCACCTTTGAAAAGAATTAAGTTCCTGCTGTAGAATTAGGACATTGGAAATACAGGACATCAGGGATGTAGCTACGGTGGGTGGCGCCGGGCGGTGACACCCAGCACTCGATATTCCCACCCGGCACTCCAGGCAAACACACGTCCCCCCGCCCACCACAAATCTGCCTACTGAGACCTAAAACTAGCCCAAAATTTACTCCCTAAAGTAAAATGAGGGAAAATGAAAAATTAATGGCTGGAAAATGGGGTAGATGCCATGGGGTGGGGTGAGGTGCTATCCCCAGATACGACAATTACCCGGCACTCAAATTTTGCTAGCTACATTCGTGCAGGACATCATCCTTCTAGTTCTTACCACTTCATTTGGGGAAGTTGCATGAAAACCAAAAGATGCAAAAAGAAAATCAAAACGATGATAGTTGAACAAAAATGAAGAATTGCAACCTGAAAGTTGAATGCAAGCAGTTGTGGGTTTTAGTTCAACTCTAAGTTTCAATCAGTGATTCCCAAACTTTTTCATAGTAAGGGTCTAGTAGAGAGGCAGGGCCCGGTTCGAGGGCCACATTTGCAAAAACTCTAGACATCAACATTGTGTTAATTCAGGGAAGTGAAGTGGAAAGGATGGATCTAGTGCAGGTGGATCCAAAGCTTTTAGAAGTGAGGATTTTGGGAAATGCATAATCAAGACTTTGTCACTGGGGGAGGGAGTGCCGGTGGGCATGGCCTGATGGTGCCAATGGGAACATTGGAGTGTGAAGGACAGGGGGAGACCATGGAGAGAAGTCTGAGGTAATTTACAAATGTTGTGGGCATTTTCATGAACTCAGTTGTCTTCTGGCAGCTTTGGATGCACACTCTGCAGAACTCAAAACTTACAAACTTCTACCAATTTTTTCGGAAAGCCTAAACTCTAACAGCCAGTCAGTTTAATGATACAGGGGCATGTTTGCAGGGAAAATGTATGATAGTAGGGGTTAGTATGGGGCTTTGGAAGTGGAACAGTAATTCAACTCAAGCTTTCCTAGAATAATGAATAATGAAACAACTTGCTAGAGATGGATATTGAGAAAAAAAATGCTCTAATCAAAAAGACTCTCTATGATGTTAGTCATTTAACACAGTTTAAGTGACTACATGACAATTCCCTTCTAATTGATCCTTTGAAAAGATAGTTTATCTCAAATAGTATTTCATATCTACTCAGGTCTGTTTGCACTTGTGAGACAGCTTATGTGTAATATGTGCTCCACCTTTGAAAAGAATTAAGTTCCTGCTGTAGAATTAGGACATTGGAAATACAGGACATCAGGGATGTAGCTACGGTGGGTGGCGCCGGGCGGTGACACCCAGCACTCGATATTCCCACCCGGCACTCCAGGCAAACACACGTCCCCCCGCCCACCACAAATCTGCCTACTGAGACCTAAAACTAGCCCAAAATTTACTCCCTAAAGTAAAATGAGGGAAAATGAAAAATTAATGGCTGGAAAATGGGGTAGATGCCATGGGGTGGGGTGAGGTGCTATCCCCAGATACGACAATTACCCGGCACTCAAATTTTGCTAGCTACATTCGTGCAGGACATCATCCTTCTAGTTCTTACCACTTCATTTGGGGAAGTTGCATGAAAACCAAAAGATGCAAAAAGAAAATCAAAACGATGATAGTTGAACAAAAATGAAGAATTGCAACCTGAAAGTTGAATGCAAGCAGTTGTGGGTTTTAGTTCAACTCTAAGTTTCAATCAGTGATTCCCAAACTTTTTCATAGTAAGGGTCTAGTAGAGAGGCAGGGCCCGGTTCGAGGGCCACATTTGCAAAAACTCTAGACATCAACATTGTGTTAATTCAGGGAAGTGAAGTGGAAAGGATGGATCTAGTGCAGGTGGATCCAAAGCTTTTAGAAGTGAGGATTTTGGGAAATGCATAATCAAGACTTTGTCACTGGGGGAGGGAGTGCCGGTGGGCATGGCCTGATGGTGCCAATGGGAACATTGGAGTGTGAAGGACAGGGGGAGACCATGGAGAGAAGTCTGAGGTAATTTACAAATGTTGTGGGCATTTTCATGAACTCAGTTGTCTTCTGGCAGCTTTGGATGCACACTCTGCAGAACTCAAAACTTACAAACTTCTACCAATTTTTCGGAAAGCCTAAACTCTAACAGCCAGTCAGTTTAATGATACAGGGGCATGTTTGCAGGGAAAATGTATGATAGTAGGGGTTAGTATGGGGCTTTGGAAGTGGAACAGTAATTCAACTCAAGCTTTCCTAGAATAATGAATAATGAAACAACTTGCTAGAGATGGATATTGAGAAAAAAAATGCTCTAATCAAAAAGACTCTCTATGATGTTAGTCATTTAACACAGTTTAAGTGACTACATGACAATTCCCTTCTAATTGATCCTTTGAAAAGATAGTTTATCTCAAATAGTATTTCATATCTACTCAGGTCTGTTTGCACTTGTGAGACAGCTTATGTGTAATATGTGCTCCACCTTTGAAAAGAATTAAGTTCCTGCTGTAGAATTAGGACATTGGAAATACAGGACATCAGGGATGTAGCTACGGTGGGTGGCGCCGGGCGGTGACACCCAGCACTCGATATTCCCACCCGGCACTCCAGGCAAACACACGTCCCCCCGCCACCACAAATCTGCCTACTGAGACCTAAAACTAGCCCAAAATTTACTCCCTAAAGTAAAATGAGGGAAAATGAAAAATTAATGGCTGGAAAATGGGGTAGATGCCATGGGGTGGGGTGAGGTGCTATCCCCAGATACGACAATTACCCGGCACTCAAATTTTGCTAGCTACATTCGTGCAGGACATCATCCTTCTAGTTCTTACCACTTCATTTGGGGAAGTTGCATGAAAACCAAAAGATGCAAAAAGAAAATCAAAACGATGATAGTTGAACAAAAATGAAGAATTGCAACCTGAAAGTTGAATGCAAGCAGTTGTGGGTTTTAGTTCAACTCTAAGTTTCAATCAGTGATTCCCAAACTTTTTCATAGTAAGGGTCTAGTAGAGAGGCAGGGCCCGGTTCGAGGGCCACATTTGCAAAAACTCTAGACATCAACATTGTGTTAATTCAGGGAAGTGAAGTGGAAAGGATGGATCTAGTGCAGGTGGATCCAAAGCTTTTAGAAGTGAGGATTTTGGGAAATGCATAATCAAGACTTTGTCACTGGGGGAGGGAGTGCCGGTGGGCATGGCCTGATGGTGCCAATGGGAACATTGGAGTGTGAAGGACAGGGGGAGACCATGGAGAGAAGTCTGAGGTAATTTACAAATGTTGTGGGCATTTTCATGAACTCAGTTGTCTTCTGGCAGCTTTGGATGCACACTCTGCAGAACTCAAAACTTACAAACTTCTACCAATTTTTCGGAAAGCCTAAACTCTAACAGCCAGTCAGTTTAATGATACAGGGGCATGTTTGCAGGGAAAATGTATGATAGTAGGGGTTAGTATGGGGCTTTGGAAGTGGAACAGTAATTCAACTCAAGCTTTCCTAGAATAATGAATAATGAAACAACTTGCTAGAGATGGATATTGAGAAAAAAAATGCTCTAATCAAAAAGACTCTCTATGATGTTTGTCATTTAACACAGTTTAAGTGACTACATGACAATTCCCTTCTAATTTCTCTTTTCTCCTTTCCTTTGTTTACATGCCACTTTCTTCTCACTCATTGGTGCTTTGAACTCGGAACCCTTCCACCATGGCTATGCCAGCAAGAGAACAAAGTCCTCACAAAAGAACACCCAATTATAAACATTTACATCTGGGGCCTGGGGCCAGGATAGTCTTGGAAAAAGAACTTTTTATATGTGGTTTCCCTGTCAAGTTCTGGGGGTTTTATAATCATAATCAAAACAAGGATATTTCCAGTATGTTCATCAGCAGCAAATGAGCATAATATATGCATTGTTTTTGTCTAGTCAAAGGTAATTTTTTTCCTTTTTTTTTTTTTTGGTAAAAGCATAAAATCAATTCTATAGGGACACTCTAAAAGGGCTTGAGTGCTGCACGTGTCCTCAAGGTCAGCATTTGAGAATCTCTGGTTTACAGAGCTCCCAACCCTCCCGCTTTGGGCGGAAAATTCCCGTAAATCCTCCCAGTTCCCGCCTTTCCTCTTTGTCTTGTTATTTTCCTGCCCAAAACAAAAATGTTTTCTGATGCACACCAGCTTTCATGAGCAGTATTCAAGACTTGACTCAAGTCACTCAAACAGCTGTGGCTGACTTGACTTGCCACGTGAAGAACGACATGGTCACAACTCTTATTGCAAATGTGCACCACATATGACCAGCAGCTTGCCAGTCAGAAAAGTGCTGAGATGGTGTGAAAACGCTCTCCAGAAAACTACTTTGTTGATTGGATTTAATAACCGTTACCATTAGTCCATTAACATAACATTTTGATTTCCATTTCTTTAGATTGATGGGTAGGAGTAACCAAACAAAGACAAGTACCCCTAAAGCTGGTGGTCTCATTAAAGCAGGAAAAACTATAAGAAGAAGGTCACTCTCAGCCAGGTCTCAAGCAAGTGTTCAAAGAATAAATAAAAGGAGAGTTTCCACTCAAACAAAGTCTCTGGTTCAGGGGTCAAGTCCATACAACTTGCGGTTGGTTGGCAGGGAGGCTGATGTTTCCAGTACCTCCGACCTAAGTCGCCAGGAGAGAATGCATCAGGACACCAGTCCATCCCTTGGCCGCTCAAGAAGTAGAAACTCAGCAGGAAGGAGACAGTCATGTAGACTCAAAGGGAAGGAGAATTTATCATATTTTGGAAGCAATGAAAGTGATTCCTCTTCTGCGAGGGAAAGAGACATCTTGACACCTGAAAAAGAGAGAAATATCTCTACGGACAGTTTATCAGAAATTAGTGAAAGATTGTCTCCAGCTATACAAAATGTGACCCCTCAACCTAAATCAATTTTGCTTAACCCCTCTTCAAGGAAAAGGGGTAAGGTAAGTTAAACTCGAAGATATGTAGTAAATAAAATTAGTGTTATCGGTAAGATAGATTAATGCAGGATTTTGTACATCTACTACATAAAAGAAAGTATTCATGTTTGGAAATCTTGGTCATCTTTTTACTACCCATAAAAAAGTCAATCATATGTTGCTATAAAAGAGGAACCCTAAAAATTGAAAAGATTGGTCACAAGTTTTAGTTATTCATCAATAAAGTTTGGAGGGGGAGGGGGAAGGGTGGGTATTATGGGCACCCCCAAGTTTCTGGACCATAGCTCTAGGCCACATTACTAGTCAAGAGGATTTGCAGTTGCCTTAGCCAGCATGTAATGCCAGTTTTGAATTTATCATCTTGGTTAACAATTGACAAGAAATTTTATCATGAGTAAAATCAACACCCCATATTTTGTGTTAATGGGATAAAATCTCAGGAACGCCTACTCAATTTTCCTGATTTAGTGGTATTAGAATATTAGAAACAAAGGAAGGGATGTGATTTCACAAATCAAAACGGCAACAAAAATGCCAGCATGTGACTGTTATGTCGTTTTAAAATAAAAATAGAAATGGGAGTCAATGGTTCATTGAAAGTTGTGATATTAGCGGCTGAGAATGCTTGGTAATTTTAACTGTACATACTGTTGAGTTGCAGAAGCTTTTCGGCAATAGCAGTTTTCTAAAGATTTTTTTATGTTTTTTTATTTCCCTTTCAGACCCCAAATAGAGTTGCTTTTGTTAAAAGACTTAACGAGATGTCTGGTAGAAAGAGAAATATCTCATCCAAAGATAGATCTCTCCTTGGCTATGACTGGATCGCTGGAGTGTTAGAGTCAGATTCAAATTACGCTGCACAGTCAGATGAATTTTTTGAAGAAATTCGGGCATTCCGCAGGGCCAACAGAGATGAATGTGTCCATGACTCTGTGTCAGAACTGTAAGAGAGAATTTTGTATAATTAATTCAATATAGAATTCCAGTTGAGGTGTAAATTATGGCAATTTTAATATGAAATGAAATGAAAATATTACTGTCAATAAGGTATAGATGCTTAAAAAGAATGTGTGATCCTGTTCGGAAGCTGTAAACTGATATCACTGGTATGGGTGCTTACAAATATCCAGTATTTCAAGTCTCAGTATCACTGGATACATATCCTATAGGGATTAAAATTAAAAAGAAAATAATGCCAGTATTGTTCAATACAGAGTCTAAGAGTGTTTATACAAATCACTATCAGTATCATGTGATACAGACCATGTGGTGACATTTATAAAAAGAAAAAACTTGGTATCACCTGATACAGATCCTGTGTTAAAATTAAAAAAAAAAAGAAGAAAACACAGTACACAAACTAGTAGGCCATGGGCTGTTGTGCTGAATTTATCACCAGACTTATCCAGATGGAAGGAGGTCAGTTTTGCCTTTTGTTCTTTGACAGATCATTACCAATGTCCTCATCATCTGTACCTCCACCTACAGAGAATGAAAGTCCAGAAAGTACCAAACAGACTCATAAATGTAAGCCTCTTTCACCATCTTCTGTTTCTGTATCCTTCCAACATATTCTGGTTTGTCTAGTAGCATAAGCATACAGGACTTCTTTAATTGGGGCAAGGGAAGGGGGCTGGGTACATTTGTCTGAAATTTCAAACACATTTGCCAAACGTATAGCTAAAAGTTTGCATAGAATATTGTGAAAAAGCATATTTAGCTTGCTTGTAATTCAAGTTTGTACTTAAGAATTTGAATATTGAAAGTACAGTACTTTAGAATAGACGGGTTGGGAAATTCGGTACTTCTGGTCGGGTCACAAGGTCAAGTGTACCATGACAACGGGCAACGAGTTAAGCTCTGCGTGCTCAGCAATGCAGCACCCGCACAGGGACACTGTAAGCGTGGTACACTTCACCTTTGACCCATTCCCATATTGCATTGTGTGGAAACATTTCCCAACTCGTCTATTAATCATGCACCTCCTAACTTTCTATTTTCTGGCGATGATCTCAGAATAGATGTCATTTCATGTTGCTTCTGTGTTCCTCTGAGAGTACATGTTGTAAGGTATCAGTTAGTGATTGCATGGGTACAAAAAATTAGGAACCCGCTACGCGATCACCGTACCCGGTATCATGATGACTTAAATAGCAGCTCATTTTGATAAGCACAGAGACTCCATAACACATGCCTGGTATTTACATGTGTATCGGAGAGGTAGCGATCTTTTCAAGGAGACTCAAATTGTCACAACAAAATCGTGTGGTTTCGTTTCAAATCAAAACTTGCTAATGAAAGAAACATGATAGAAAATAGCCAGTTAAGAAAAATGAGTTACTTCATAAGGCCTATAACTTTCTCAGATTGAATTTTGGGATGGGTATTCTCTGGCACGGCATGTCCCTGTAAACATGTAAACAAATGACATTCTTGCAAAATTGCTATCTTTCATCCTCGTGTGCCACAGTGTACTACATGCCATGAAACTTTTACTGACAAGTCTCGTACATTCTACCAGTACTTGCTCGTGTTAAAAGTGAGCATCCATCACATGTAGAGACTTACTCCCTGGAAGCATGCAGAGCCATTAATGCTCTGCCTGCATGTAGTATATACACTCAAAACATTTGTTTGCCATAGAAACCTCTAGCTGTGTCATCCATTTGTACTACTGCTTCCTGCGGCAGTAACTATTATGCTCCGCAGCAAGCTCACCGATATTTGTACGTTCTTATGTAGCTAGCCTCGTATTGACATCCAGGCACCTTTCAATCTGTCAGAAACTTCGCACGAGTGCCATTTTGCTGCAAGCTAAATGCAATAGCATAGTTCGGTCTGTAACTTTTCATTAATATTTACAATGTCTTAGTAGTCACCATGGCAAAGTGTTGATTTGCAAAATAGTGACACATTTAACCGTTAATCGAGGTGTTTTTTTTCTTTTTGGTGTACTCGAGGTGTCAACGGAGTGAGGTATAGTCTAGGCCTAGTTTAGGCTGTTGCAACTCTTGTTAGGCTGTCAACTGTTTTTTGTACAACTTAGGAGTATATCCTGAGATTACTGTTATTAATGTCATACTCTCAAGGAGAGAGAGCCAATATATGGGAATGTGATTTTATAAATACAATTAATTTGAGCAGATGTATTTGGGGGGCTTTCTAAAACACAAAAACGATTTGATTTTTAACAAAAGTGTTGAACGCTAAATTAGCAGATTCAAAGTTTCAGGAAGAGCTATTTGGTTTGTTTTTGCATTACACACGAGTGTGTTTCAGGAGCCAATGGCTGACCAGAATCTTGTAAGCAAGCTACTAAATAATTATGACCTTATGATGCTTTTCATACACAAAAGGTACAGTATGTTTCACTTGTTTGGGGAATGGGGCCCTATTAAGCTCAGTTCTTATACTGAGCACTATTCATTACGTATGTGAGCTGCGCATGCTTGCAGTTGATTTGAGGCATAGCCTAGATCAGTACGATTGCGAAGGGACCTCATGGCTGAGACTCTTTAGAAAAACTCTGAAATGATTAACTCTGTGATAATTTTAATCTCTTTCATTGTGCTTTTCTCCATCAAAAAAGCCAATAAATGGTTCTGTCTTCTTGGAAAAATGATAAAGACAGGATGATTTTTTCGCATGCAACATTTATTTTGGAACCGGGTGGTAAATTTGGAACTGGGTCACAGAACGATCGGTTGGGTACCTATGGGTACACGGGTTAACTGTGCAAACTAGTATTAGTTAAAGGGAGGAATGTACCATTTTGTAAGTGCCAAAGTTGTTTTGTAGTCTGTTTTAGTAATTGGCATAGATTTCTGTTTGCTTTGGCTATTCATTTTATTAAGTTAGGATTCAGTAGTCTGTACACAGTCAGTTGATAGTTGAAATTACTGAGGAGCTAGAAGATTGTGTCGACTAATTTCATTTTTGTGGCTTAATGGAGTCTTGGATGACAATTGAATTGACTTGAATGATACAATGTTCATTAAATCATGAGAAATGGCTGATATTAATATACATTTGAATTTTTTCACTTTTTTCATTTGGATTTCTTTGTTCTTTTCAGTTTTCCTATTTTCTGTGTTGCACTATGATTTCTGTAAATTTTGTTCGTTTTCAGAAAAACTGTTCACTCATGTCTTTAGTTTTAGTTGCACAAAGCTAGAGAAAAAGAAAAACAGTCGGATGTTATTGATTGGTCTGTCCACTGCAGTCAATAACTTGAATAGATACATCAGGATTACACACAATGGGATCAGTTTGATTCTTTTGGCAAACCATAAACTAGCATCTCCACAAAAAGTAGACAGGGTAACAAGTGTACAACAGCATCTTGCTATAGGTCAAAGGTCATTTGAGGTCACTAAAAGTCAGTCACTGAAACACTTAGATATTTCTCATGTACTGAGAATGTAGATGCATTTTATTGAGAGAAGTATCCTTTGGTAAAGGTCAAAGTTCATCTCAGGGTACTAAAGGTTAAAATCTGAAATATTACTTGCATTACAGGGTATGTCATGCTTGGAAATACAAAAAGCTTTGATGCTGTTTCCAGAAAGCTTTGATGCCTGGTATAGTCTATGTATTTGTCATGTTGAATACAGGAATCCTGTTGTTGATTTTGTGGATGAATGCTCATTTTGAGGTTACCACAGGTCAAACTGTGAAACCTTGTAAATGTGATATCTCAAGGTAGGATTGTTTCTCATAGTAGTGTAAGGATATTCATATTGGTCTAGGAATGTACTGTGTAGGAGCGACTGCTGTTCTGGTGAATGCTAAAGTCTAACCAAATGAATTCATCGAAACCCCATTGCAGTTTTGCATTCTGGTTGTAAATTGAAATGGACATTCAGAATGGTAAATGAAATTCCTGTTACTATATTTTAGGCCAGAATCACAGGGAATAATTTAGTATTCAAATTTTGCATATAACACTTTGAGGATTTTTTCCTTCTGTCATGTTAAATCACTGAAAACCCTACGGTTGTGCACACAAAAAAGTATTACACATTTTTACATTTGTGTAGCAGTTTGGCCAGCTTGTGTAGCAAATTGCGATGCGATACTGGATAAATTATTCCCTGTATCAGTGTTATCAGGGAGGTGTTGATAATTGAATTAATTTTTGGTGGACATCAGTATATATATAAAAGGTTTTTAATGCAACATTGAAACCTTGAAAGTGCTTGAATCCGAATGAGTGGCTTTCAGTGTATATGAGCATACAAATTATAAAACTATGATGCACTCAAAATGTGATTAATCTTTTTTGTTGGAAGACTGTTTACAAGAACTCTATCTGAAGATTAAACTCTCTATAATCTCTCTTTATCTTGACAGGTATTCATAACTACACCATAAATGATCGACTGTTTTCAGTACCCCTACATGAGGCCCCTGATGGAGAGAGTATGTGTGCAATCTGTAAAAGCAGAAGAAAACCGTTGGGTACGAGGAACTCTCCATCCTACATCAGGTGTGTGTTTTACAGAGGTTCCTTAACTTTTTCCATTGCGAGTCACATTTTTGTTGCAAGCCAAACCATGACCCACTATGCACATGAAGTCATTGTGGGTGGGGGGGCATGGGGATAGGTTTGTAATCCCTCCTTTTTTGGCAACCCCTGGACTCGTCCCCATGTATTCATTTTAAAATGTGAGAGTACATATTGGTATCAACTTCTGATGGAATCCTGCTAAAATAAACAGGAATGTCCTTCTTTTCTTCATCTAACCCTTATTAGCAAATTAAGTTTAAGGTTGCTTTAAGGGTAACCCCTAATTTGAAAGTCCTGTCAAAAATGTATCATTCAGTGTTTGGATAATGATGTCATCCCTGTTTACTTCAAGTACACTTTTGGTTCAAAATCTGATGATTCAACAGTGAATATTTCAAAGCCATACTGTACATAGCAGTTAGGTAATGTTTCTATTTTACATGTCAAAAGTAGGTTTTTGTACATGCTTTTCTTTTAAAATGTTCTGTCAAGACCAGTTAACCTTCATGAAAATAAAATTAGTTCTGGGTTCTCCTTTACAGAAAATAGTATTGTACTTCACAATTAAGCTGATAACTTTACATAATTATAATTAAAAGAATAACAACCTAATGCTACTACAGGAAGATTAACCACCATTTTTGAAGTCAACATTTGTCATAACACAAGTTTTTCTCATTGTCAAAATTTAATCTTAAGGCTTGTGTCATGTGTAGAAGAACTTTGTCCATTGTGTAGCATTTTCTTTTTTGTCAGGGTCAGCATACCTCGATCCACTCTGGTCTCTCCTTACCGTGTCAAGTCTCATCGTAGGAGGAGTTATGACCCAACAGACTCTCTTGGTCTTTCAAAGGTATTGTACATCTTCCACACCTTCAGTGTTTTAACATTTCTTTTTACGTATGAATAACTCGAGAAAAAATAGTGATTGTTGTCAACCCCCCCCCCCCATAATAACCCAGTGAAAACTGTAATTGTCAATATCATGATTTGTAAAATTAGAAAGAAAAAATATATAGTCAGGTAGCCGCACCCCAAGTAGTCACAACTCAGAATGAAGTTGTGACTTCCTACAATGAGGTCATAACTGAGAGAGGAACATACATTTCACCTGCTGTAAATGTCATTACTAGCCTACCAGTGAGTATTAATACACCAATAAGCCTACACTACAGGCTTCTCAGTGGCTGAGGAGCCCATATGACAAATTGGGAGAACTGTAGTGGCCAACTTGAGAGGAAACATGGTTAAATGAAGAAAAAGACCACAAGATCCAGTTTTGTTTCAACACTTAACACTAATGCAAACTCAAAAAGCAATTGTTGTGCACATTTTTCAAAGTATTGGAAATTCCCAAGGAGTGGATTCCAAGGAATAAGTCACTATACAACTCCACATCAATGAAGTCGAGTCTAATAACCAATTCAAGCCTGCTGTTAAATGCCTCATGCTACAGTTTCAAAGGACTTTACCCCCCCCCCCCCCAAGCTCTGAGATGACTTTGACCTAGGTTCCCAAATTCTATAGATACTAAATCCGACCTTTTTCACCCTCTGACAGAAACTTGTGTATTGCTGCTATCTCATTTCTTGCCAATCAGACTTTAATATTTGGTTTGTGTGTAATTTTGAATTGTCTTGGCAGCATTGTCTAGCTGGGTGGCAGAGTTCCAAGCCATCCATGATGCCTACAGCTGGAACCCTAGATATCAGAAGCTCCTTGACTGTACCTATCCATGGATCTGAAGTTCACCCTCCGGTGAGTCGCCAGTTTGACCTGCATCTCTTGTGGCTGTGTGTGGGTCTGTCTGTATGTGTGGATTATGCAACAGTCTTATTTTGTACTGAGCAGTCTTGCGGTCATGTAATACTTGGAAAAGTGAAAATGTCATCAATGTAATTAAATTTCTTGGTCTGCAAGGTATTAAATGAAAATGTTTACACAAGGCAAAATTTTTTGGAAAAAACTTCAGCAAAGAGAATTAAAATTTTTTAATAAACAGTAGAATTAGCAAATGTACCAAATGTAGAGTTCACTGGGACTGTCAGCAGTATTAATAGTGTTTTTGTAGTCTGCATTGTGGCCAATTGATGAAATTTGCCATAAATGTGTATGTGTGGGGGGTGGGGGGAGAAGAAGAGTGGGGGAACTGGAGAAGGATCAAGTAGTATGACCTCTGATTAACTTAGATGTGCTCTTAAAAAAGTAGCATTTTCTTTTCAAAATGCAAAAGATAATCCCAGAACAATTCTTTTCTCAACGTGAATACTGTAGAAGAAAGACTAAAGGGGCCCTGAAGGCAATTTGCATCCCTTCAGCATGACTTCAGAGAAAAAAGTACAAGAGAATTTCTACAAATCAGTTGGAACAGTTCGAATTTGCCAGGTTGCAATATGTGGCATATTCTGCCCCCCCCCCCCCTTCCCGATTTTGAATTTGTAAGACCTTGATGATTTCTCACACCTATGTATCATTTGCCTTCGTTTGAAAACATTCTTCATCTCCATAAAGTGAAGCCACCACTCATCATTCCTGCATTTACTTTGCGCACTGAATTTGTTCTGTGTTTTGGCTTCAGGACATTTTCAGACATTTTCAACAAGTACAAGCTGCCTCTCATATTAAAGCTTACAAGTGAGCCTTTCACACTGTTTTCAAATTTATGTACCATGACAGCTTAAATTTTGAACAACAAAAGTCTCTTGAATAGGGTTGTGGTTCCTGCTCTGAAACTTCACCCCAAATGCCATTTATCACAACGAAAGTTGTAACGTTAAAATGTGTTTATGGGACCATCAGTTTTCTTCATTTTTGCATAACAATTCATTCATTGCCTACAACAACCATATCACAAATTGAACACATCCTTTCAACAACAGTGTACACTGCACCCCCACACCCCCACCCCCAAAGAAAAAAACCTTTAGAAGGGACTGTACAGCATGTACAGCTGTTGTTCCAGATGTACTGGATCCATGTTGGTTGGCAAAAGAAAAGTCACCACTCCCCAAGAAACATTGATACATACAAATTAGGCTTGGGTGACTCCCATTATTTTTTGTAACTTTTAGAAGGGACTAAATTTTGCCATTTACCTTTTACATTGGAGGAATTCTCATGCATTGGTGGCGGACTGTTATGGTATCTATGACCTTGGTTTCTCCTTATGGCTGCAAGATATTTTGATAGTTTAGATCTAGAGTGGGCTATTTGATGGGTTTTAGGAGATGATGAATACAAGGCAGTCATATGATTGTCCATTCTATACATTTCCAAGGTAGGTGGCAAAGGTCAGTTTTGCACACAGCAGTTCATTGCATTAGACCTACTTGACTGATAGCTTGTACTTATATTAGGCTTAGGTGGGTTAACTGGCTCCACTCAGAGTTAAGACACCTGGTAGGGAGTCAAGTAGCGACCCCACTTTCCTTGGAGTTGCACCTTGTGGGAAATGGAGCACTGTCAAATGCATACACGAAACTTTCACTTTTGTATTCCCGAAGGTTTGCATCTTGTCTGCTTGTGGAAGCTTTTATCAAGCAATGTCTCATACTATTCATTTTAATCTTTTTCATTATTGCCCTCACTAGTTTTATCTTCTCTTAACATATACTTTATATCTGATCTTTTATATAAGCATGAGTCAGTTTATGATGTCATTTTAAAGGGATTTACCAGTGACAAAAATCAAGGCCTTCAAAAAATGCAGAAAGGTTTTCTCTTCTAGGTGATGAAAACCGCATCTCAATAGCTTCTAGCGTTTGGAAGATACTAATTTTCAAAGAAATGCAATTTTTTCTCAAGATAAAGTGCATTATGGGAAATATGTGATGCCATCACGGCACATTAATTTGACAAAGCATTAAATTTCTTTATGATATTGATACTGCTGTCGGGAATATTTAGCAACTTTGATTGTTATGCTGTACATATGGTGTAGATTTATGCTAAACCTACATGGAAAGATATTTAAACATTCCAACAGTATCAAATTTCGAGGACAACAGGACATTCAATTATAAAGGAAAACAAAGAAATCTGAGGCAATGTGCCCACTTTACATAACATTCTGTGACCTTGATGAGATCTGGAGGTATTTTTTTGACAAAAATAAGTAGTCTTTAACATTAGATATCTTGAGTTAGGAAAAGAGTATTGCTACGGGGTTTAGAGGGTATGAACTGAAATTTTTTTCTCTTTTGCATGGGACCCTTGTGAAAAGCCACTGGAAAATGCCTTTAAGAATGGTGACTGCATTCATTCATGACTCCTGGTACCTAAGGCTTGCATGTACCAAAAAACAATGGAGTCACCCAGTTTAATTTGTGTGTATCAATGTTTCTTACAGTCAAGTGGTGGCTTTCAACTTTATCCGTGACATCTACAGCACATGTTGTATACTGTATACTATATACTGAAGTCTGAAAGACAGTATACTACCATTTAGGCACTAACTCATTCAGTTATTCTTTTTGGTTTATAAATATTTTTACCACAACCTAAAGCCAATATTTGGCAATCATTATGCACTGAAACATTTCTTTACCAAACGAAGCAATTTCCTTAAATATTAACATGTTTGAAGTGCTTGGATCATGTGATGTATCTGAGTTCAATGCAAACATTCACATCTGTGGTAGCATGAGCATGTTCTCAGACTTTTATCTAGCTTGACCGATCCACTCAACTCATATATTTTGTCTCACATTTTACAAACTTTCTTCTTAGTCTGCTACTTTTAATGGATAACCAATAAAGTCATTTCTCTTCTATTGACTTCTCAGGATGAAAGTTTGCCTCCAACCAGAAGAATTCCAAGAATATCAAAGAGAACTCAAGAACTTATGAATACATCCTTAGCAATACAACTTAATGCTCAAAGGGCCCAGCAAACTGGTATCTTGAGGAGATCTGCACGACGGAACAGCAGGAAATAGAAAGACATTTCGCGTTTGACTACATACAATTGCAGTGACCAAATCTCAACTTAGGAGCCTGACTATCTCAAACTCTCAGTGTTTATTGCCTAACTATCCTTAAAGCCAGCTTGCCCACAAGGCCTACTTTCTGGAATCCCTGTTGGCAATCAGTATGAATTTTGTTTGTGTGCCCTTGAGATGGGGTACCAGCTACCTGGGCCAGTGAGGTTGTAAGCTATTAGCCAGGTGAGAAACTTAGCACCTGACTGTCCCTAGGCCACTGGGCCATCAGTTAGATTGAACCCTAAGTGGATAGTTGACAATGAAATGCATCTTTTAAATGTATGGTCGGCAATCTTCTCGGACCATAAACTAGAGAAGACCTCAACCACCCAGCCTTAACAGAAGCGGCCCTACCCCATTTGACTGCCTTCCTCAGATATTCTTTTATTGCTTGGAATATTTCAGATTATTAGTTCTCAAGTGTTCAAGGCCACAGGCCACTTTTAGTTCATTTTACGCTCTACAATAATCAATTTGCCAGCAGGGCTGGAGCAAAGCTGCATCTATGGTAGATGTTTGAGATCCATGAATTAAGGTGTTAGTGACCAATCCTGTTGCTTACAAAGCATGTACCGATTGGCGGTAATTTGAGTTCTGTACTGTTTGGTTTGGTTGGGACAAGAAACTTGTCAACATTTCTTCTCAGTTTCTCAAACCATTCCACAATCCTCTGAATATTCTTAGTAACCCAGACAGCCCCAGGTTGCAAACCACACACCCCTTAAAAGTTAATGTCATCTGACACTTTCTAAAGCATGATTTCTATCTTTAACAAGGCAGCAATCCATTGGATTCACAAACTCCACCCCCTCCCCTTACGTATTCTGATAGTAACAGCAAACTGTTGTAACAGGGAAAGCTATGAAGTTTGATCCAACTTGACTCTAGTCAGAGTAATCTTGATATGATAGGTTATGCTTTCTGTTGACATCAGGGAACAACCTGTGCTGAAACCAGAGTAGGAATTATTTTTGTGGTTGACGAGGGCTACTTTTTAAATTTTTTTAAAACTTTGAAAGCCCAATTGAATGTGTACACAAGGGCTTTTGACATTCACAAGGGCTACTTTTAATTTTTAATGATGTTGTGTATTAACTTTGCCTATATGAATAAAGGGCTATTGTGTCAAGATAGAGTGAGTTTTTTGCCAGTGTATATTTTTACAGAAGACAATTTTAAGGTTACAGAGGATGAATTATTTCCAACCCTGGCTGAAACTCACTGAAAGTAGAACTTAGACAGTATTTTCCCTGAAAATGAATGTCGTAAACTTCAGTCTGCTAAACTAACAGAGATTTTAACAGGAGAAGTCTTTTCCCATAAAACACCATTTTGTTTTAGTTCAAGTTGGTTTCCTTGCATGTGGTCCAGTGGCGTAGCCAGGGGGGGGGGGGGGGGGGGGACAGGGGGGGGCGAGTTGCCCCCTCTGGAAAATCTTTGGGGAAATTTTGAAAGTGAATATATGGTGAAATTTGCACATGATCTGGTAAAATTTTATATTTCTCAACCAGTACACTTTACTTATTTAAAAGTATATGCCTAGGCCCGTATGCAGCTTTTTCAGTGGGGAGGTTCGATGTTACACTAAGCGGAACAAAGAATTTTCCGCGCGCTGGGCGAGTGAAAAATGACCCTTCTCAACTGCTCCAAGTCGTGCTGGGGGTTCGAACGAACCCCCCCTGGATACGGGCCTGATGCCACACTGGACAGCCAGTCCTCATTAAGGTTTTCAGAGATGGAATGATGACACCATGCTTATAGTTGTACTAGTTATGTTTTACTATCTGTTTTATACAGCATGGGATCTCTGGACCTCTGACAAGGGACTCTTTCCTTTTGCTGTATACTTCCAATGTTTCTTGATAATTAAAGCAGCAGCATTGTGGTATATGCAGTTTGTTAGAATGGGTCAGTGGTCAAGTGCTATACTCTGCTACAAGGGCAGGTCCTCGTAAAATTTGGACTGATTGTGGTGAATGTGGTGAACTGATGAAGGGAAAGGTGTACCAGGGTTCACTTAATTACTGTACTTCACCCATTGTGATTCTGATCTACCAGTAGGACTCAAGAAAAATTCACCAAGACAAGCAAGATAAAAAAAAGCTTCCTAAAAACAGGAATTCTTCGTGATGTATTCAGTTTACATTTAGCACCAAATGTGGCACCATTTTGCATCTAGCCCACCTTATATGAGCAAAAATTTTCCAAAGAGGAGGGGGAAACCCCTCCCCTTAGACCCCTCCCCCAGGACGGCAATCAGTCACATCAGCCAGGTCAGAGGAAAGCACCCGGACAAATTTTGGACCTGCGGAGAACACTGATTATTAGGGAGCTGATCACTAATTGGGGGAAATCTTGGTGCTCTTGCCCCCCCTGACAAAAAATCTGGCTACGCCACTGATGTGGTCCATTGTCTACTAGCTCGTATCACATTTAATAAATAATAATATTAGAATATCCTTGTTCCCAATTGGCCCTCCACACTTATGTGGTTTCCTTGGTGACTTTCTTCACTGCAAGCTCTGTGTCAGAGTATAAGTCCTCAGAATGCAATGTTTAAATTAAAAGTTTTGGACTTTCCTCTGTTGGGGTAAAAATGTGGTTCAATTTTAAATAAGTCAGAGGGGGAAGATACATACCCCTTAATATCAAAGGGTAGATAAGCTAAAGTATGTTTGGCTTCATGTTCCAGAGGTAACTGGGTTATCATGATTATCACTAAAAGTTTTGGTAGGCAATATGGAATCTGCAATTCCAAGATTTTACTGATGGTAACCCTACCTAAGGAACAGTAGTATAACTTTTTAATTGAAACTTATCAAGAAACTTCTCACTGAAAAATTGCAGCTCTTTCTGGAAAAGAGATCATTAACAAACATAATATGTTCCTATAAAGCCATTGAGAGAAATCAGGTGAAGGCTGTCAGTTGGGAGCATTTTCAACCTCCCCCTAACTCTCCTGGACATTTCTAAAATAGGGTTCACGTCACTGAAAAGCATTCTGTCTTAAAATCACAAACTGTCTTCCCAAAACCAACAGCAAAACAGATTTTGGAAAGTCTATTTAATCTGTTTATCACTTATCTTAAAGGAAGGTTTTAAGCAAAATTTCATTTTAAACGTATGATAGAGGAACGTTAAATTGAAGGATTCTGGTAAATTTTCATTCACTTCCAATGTGTAAGTTCCTTAGATGTTCGCAAAGGAAGTTACTACATTGTGACTTAAAGTGAGCATGAAGCAAGCAGGGCTTATATCCTCTCACTTTGAAAACAATGCTTTGTTTTCTTTTCAGTATGTTGTATTGACCTTGAAGGTAACAGAGATATGAGCTGCCAATAGACCCTTTTCCAAATAGCAATTACAAAGAATTGTGGGATAGAGTTTGGTATGCGTCATTTTTCGCCACAGTAATATGCCACTGACAAAAACGACACATACCAAGCTCTATCCCACAAGCCTTTGTAATTGCTATTTGGAAAAAGGGTCTATGGGGAATTTGAAGTTTGTAAAATTCCTATGCCACTCATGTATTCATATTTTGATAACGTTAGATTATGGGGAAGAAAATTGATTGTAAACTTTAAAGGAAAACAAAAGAGAGCTCAATAATGTGTGACTCTTGGGTCACTTCTGGTACAACTTAATTCTTAGCATTTGGTGTTCTGAGCAAAGATAGTAATGTATCAATTTGATGTTGAAATATCAACAAAATCAATATTTGAAAATTGGAGGGAAACGGTTTGCGAGACCCTTTTCTAATCCTAGTTTAGTGCCAATAGGCCCAATAGTACTGCAGTATGCACTCTGTTACATACCATAGGTTCACCCATTCTCTTCCATTGAAGCAGCAAAGTTTTTGATCGAGCTCATTGCTACTGAAAAAAACTGTGTGACAGAAGCCAAAGGGAGCTGCTACATAGGCCAGGCTGGCCCAGACTTTGTCAGTGCAAGCATTTTTACCAATTCTGTTCTGCTGCTGCAGCTATGCTCAGTATTGCAGCAATATTTGTAAATCTCCATTTTGTATTGCTTTCCTTACATATCTTCCAAAAAAGGCTTCATTGTAATAATGAGGGAAAGTATTCTCTAATTTGCAGACTACCCACTATGGTCTCCACAATGGAGCTCGCCCAATATAATGTATGTGTATAATATGGCATACGTATTGCACACTGTGTAACATGAGCGAACTGGACAATCTTGTGTTTAAATAGCGTTACTGCTTTCTGAAAAGGGAAATACACTTGTCGGGGAACCAGAAACATATACCGACTGTCAGCAAGTATGCAAAATTTTCCATTGCTGTCCACCATGAGTCCTTTGAATTTCATAATCATGTCATGCACCAGTAATGTCACTTAAAATTTGATGGAACAAAGCAAACAGCAGTATCCAAAATGGCGGCACCAATGATCACTGTTACTGTGCTTATGGTATAACACAGAAAAATACTAAGAGGAAAGACTGATGAGAACAGGCAAAGGCCAGAGATAATGGACTGAGGAGGCCAGTGGTGGGTGGGGGAGGTTGGAGGCCCCCAGTAATGTTTTCAAAATGTGTGAGCCAAAGAGATGATGGCTTGAGGTGAGTTTCTTGGAAATTTCCCCTCTGCTTCATGCTTAATCATGGTAAACTTTATCCAGGTTATGCCTGACTGGTAGAGAGGGTAGGGAAGGAGCAGTGGGGGTTGGAAAGGGGGACAAAGTGGATTTTTCAATGAAAAAGTGACATTCTCAGAGGGTATGGAATTTATATGATAATTATTTTAATTTGTCTGCAAAATTTCAAAATTACATTTCCTGTCACCCACCACCCTCTCTGCTGGACCTGTCGGTTGGGGGGTACACATCTGAAGCTAGTTGAAGGAAAAAGGAAGGGGGGGGGCATGTAAGTTGCATGCACAATAGCTCTTGTATCCTCAGAGACCTGAAAAGGAATTTTTCCACAATTTGTGCCTAGCCATAAAAAGTGAATGCTCACAACAGGTCAGCAAGCCAGCCATTTATATGCGTTCCATTCAGTTAGGCTGTTTTGAGGATTTTGTAGCCAGTCAGGCAAATAATTTGTAAATTTGCCCACTCTGCCATATAGAGATTTTTCTTTCAAGAGTAGATATGCTGACCAGCAATGTTTGGACAACAGAGACATCAAGAGAGCTTGTGTAATGCACACTGTCAATACTTTGTAAACAAAACTGATTACTTAATCAGCAAGTTCACCCAAGTGTGTAAGATTTCTGGTTTCAGTGTGTTCAAAGAGATAACTGTAACACCATACAGTAAACCTGACACCTGGGCAAAACTGTAATTGACCCGGATAAAACTGGAGAAAGGATAACAGAGTTGAAGACGTAATGCTTTTCCACACTACCATTAAAGACCAAAGTAAAACTTGAAAGTGGCCTTTGCATCCACCTTCAAATTAACTTCTGGATATCTTCTAGAAATAGAGTATCGAGTTCCCGCTATGAAACCTGATGGGAGTTTGATGAGGTCTCCTTTCTGCATTCCTAATCTGAGGATTCAGTATTCTTGACATATTTTCCAGAAGACCTGTTGTGTGTTAAAGTAGATTGTTTGAAAATGGTTAGACTTGAATTTCAGTTTGGTCTCATTAGGCTAGCCCTTTTACTCTTTTGGTAATAAATATATTTACTGACTGTTTTCAGTGAATGATTTGTTCACATGGTCATGGTATTAGTATTTTCTATGAGAAATAAAAGTCCAGCAAAACTGTCATTTATCTTTATATTTAGCAGCTGATGCTTTTGATATTTGTCAGGTACTCTTGAAAGCCTCCTTGGCTAGCTCTTTTGTTTTAATGGTAACTAAACTCTGTTTATTGCACATTTTCAAAGTTGTCAATTGTCAGTTTTGCAAATGGGTGGGGGAGAGCTTTCATATTGTTTCAATATTTATCCAGATATCTGTCTGTAAGAGACTCAAAACAACTGAATAAGGAAAATGAAATCAAAATTTTTATTTTAAACCTTTATTTTTGCATCCTTTGGTAAACTTTTGCAGTAAGCTTCGTCAAGAAAAATTACAGTTCATCACCTTTTATGGAACAATTTGTTTCAGCCGTTTTTTACACATCATTCCCTTCTATTTATTAGTACAGATATTTCTTTATATACATGGTAGATTAAAATATTTCCTTGTTTAAATTTACAGCTTACAGCTTTCTACATGTATAAATGGAAGAAAACAAAAGCAACTAACGATAACAGTTGCAAACTTTTATAACAATTAATGGGAAAACAGCGCCCTCTTTCATAATTAACACTGCTACATTGAAATGGCTTTTAGGTTGATAGTTCAAAATGCATATGGACAATTTTACATTTTTAAGAAGAAAGTTATTGTTTAAAAGCTGTATATTTTAACACTTTACAATTGGCCTTTATATTCATACTTGCATATTCAGTGAACATGAATATTCAAAAAGCTTTGTTTGTAATGATAAAATAGCTGACTGAATAGTCAAGGCAAAGTATTCATGTAAGGGATACAAGTCATAATCAACTATGGCTGACTAGCCAGCTTATGAAGCAATTAATTAGTGACACAGGAGGTCAGTTGAATATGCTAGCAGATGATATAAACCACGTTTTGAAACATTTCTATAATGTTTATCCACTCTTTATAGTCCATGCACAAAAAATAAAGTGAATAAATTGTGGTTACCCTTGAAACAGACAAAATAAATTCAAGGTACAGTCTACATGCTACAGTTTAAATGCAACTAAGGTTTGGGCAGGTTCACTCCCAGTTGGGAATCATGAATCTTAGGAATGGAGTTAGAGATTCCATACCATAAGGGAATCACAACATCAAACTAATTCTGAATGTGTTTAATTTCTTAAGAGATTTTAACAATACTTTTAACTTTTTCATGTCAGTTCAAACTGTCTGGATGAAACCATAAAACAAAAGGGAAAAAAAGCACTTCCAAATTGCATCCTATTTTCTTCTTTCTTACAGATATCTCAACCAGCGATATCAGCAAAAGAATTCTACAAAAAGAAATAGCCTACCAATTGTTTCTTATTCAGAATTGCATTTCTGGCACCTGAGGGTGCACCATTCCACAATGTAACAGAAGCAAGCAAACCTAATGCCCTAGTTTTAATGCATATATTACTGTCATTTACTGAAATGATTTGAATCAGTGCTGTGACATCCCCTGCTGTCATTGTATGGATACTAATGTATAGAGGTTTTTCACGTGACGTCAGCGCGTTTCAATTTGGCTCACTGGCTGTCACTGCTCATGCGCAAAAGACTGCAGGATCTTAGTTACGATTGTTATACATTGGGCGCCTGGCCGTCAAAATAGAGAGACGCGCGAACGCAGTGACGTCAGTGAAAAACCTCTATAGTTGCCATATTATCATATCTGTAGGCAGGAGTGTAGCCTGGTTTGGTCCACGGGCAAGTTGCAGACCACATTACACAATGACGCCAGAGGCACTAATGGATGGCAAGGCCCTCTCTAAGGGTGTGGGGTCCAGGGGCCTGCCTCAGGGCATTTCTCTGTAATGAGGACTGTAGATCAGTGGGCCGGGAGTCCTATCATAATATTTTCCCAAGAAATAGGTCATTTTGGCCCATTTTGTTTCAGTACTCTCGCCCCACATTCCTGTGAACCAGTTTGTAAGTCAAATTTCATTGAACAGAATAATATTAAATGATAATATTTGCATCCAAAACATGTACATGTTTAACCTTTTGAATACTCCAGGGGTGACATTAATTGTCACAATCTGATCTTTCCAAAATCCCATCTCGAGCCACAGGGAGCAAAACTACCAGAGTAGCCATCCTTGTGCTGAAATGGTAATACAAGCAGTGAGTGTAGGTCTATACCCTTAACCCTGCCTGATATAAAACTACAAATTAAAAGTTAAAATGATCGTAAAAAAGTTGAAATTGACATGGTGCTTGATATTCGTCTATAAAAAAACTTACTGAACAAAGTTAAAACGATCTTACTGAAAGAAAAATCTTCATGTGAATGATAGTCTTTACAACTCCTTTTCATGATTGTCATTCTTTACAAAAGCATGTCTCTTTTTTGTCCATAATGGTGTATATATTACAGCTGTACATTTAGCTATGAATCTTATGGTACAAATATATTCTTACAGCTTCTTCTTATTATTTTATTTATTTTTACACAAAAATTGCAAGAAAAAATGTTAGAAACAATGATTGTCTTCTTATTTGTTGTAAAAAATGTCTTCAGGACAGAAAATTAGTGATCACACTTTTTTGATGTAACATTAAGAAATAGATTCTTAATTAAAATAGGCAAGATTATGTAGTTAAAACCACCTAAACTTGAAGCATTTCTGCATTTTTTTAAAATGTGAGGCAGTTACTTCATGTTTTTAAGTGAATCATATCTATAACAAGTCTATAGATCTGTGATAGAAACAGGTTTAGAATATAGGATATAAACTGGTTCATTATTGGAGCAGGTACATCAGCAAGTGTGACTGATCTGTGCAAGTCAGTGAGTAACATGTTCACTGGCACAGCCAAGGTTAGTCATTTATAAGCAGTGCTTCCACAACTTAAAGATCAATTTCCTGAATATAGACACAAATTTCCCAAAATTTGCAAGAATGTTTCCTGTGTGTTACATTTGGTTCTTCTCTCACAGGTGATCATTACAGCAAGTGTAAAACAAAAATCAAACATGGATGGCAAAAGAAAGATGAACAGAAAAGGAAGCTGTTATCTCCCATGTTTGAATACAACATATTACTCCTTCACATGCCGAAATTTCACAAAACTATTGTTTTTACCGAAAATTTTGTGATCAACACAAAAATTCCTGAATTTTGGGAAATTTGCCACAAAAGTGGAAGCACTGCTTACGACTAACATTAATGTAGAGAGATTCATTCTTATTACTTATTATTCATTACCTGTCCTGGCTGTCCATAACAGCAATGTTTGTACACCATCCATTCAGTTTCAATATTTTACAGTTTTGAGTGATTAGAGACGTGTCAATTCACTTGAAGCAGGTAAGTAGGCAATAATTCGTCTGCTATCTGACCTCATTTTGCTACAGGCAGGTCAAATTATTACACCAAAGCAAAACAAAGTAGTTTTTGTACATTTAGCCAAATTATACTGAAGAGTTTTTAACTATGAACTTCTGAAGTAACAAAATCCTCAGAAAAATGAGTTCTTCCCTTGTGGACAACATTCACATACAAAAGTCTTGACTCCTTTTTGCCATAGAACTTAAAAAATCATACAACATGGTTACTTAATCAATTCTTCCCTTACATACCCAAATGAAAAGTTTCCAAAAGATCAGAACCACATACTACATAACTATAAAGGTAAAGTGAGTTGAAACAAGTTGAACTCATTTAAGTTCCTGTAAAGGTCATAGGTCACTGACCGCTCAAAATTTGACCCCTACAATAACCTGACTCCATTATTCATACTGTGTCCATTTCAGCAGCTCAAGTCAACAAGCCTTGTTGCACTGCAATCAAAACATTGTTTCTACGTACATACAACACTACGGGAGTTAAACATAGAAGTAGTACTGAAAAATACTTAGGAATTGAAGCCATGCTAGCTCATTCCTCACTGGCTCTCAACAATTGATTCCTTGAGCAAGCCGAGCAATACACAACTTTGCATGACTCAGCTCTCAAGTTGTATCCCACACAGACACATAGTGTGCATGGGTCTATAACTGGAACTGGCATTTTTAACACCAGGTTTAGCAAGTTTTTAAGAAATGTTACCTTCAGTACTAGGGAAAAACAGACTTGTTCGTTTTCCCCGACTGGTATGTGCGACAGTGAAAAGGTTGTAGCAATTTGACCAATCAGGTATCAGCAATTGCACATGAAGCTGGAAGAGGGTTGTCAAACGCCACAGTGCAACATCATCAAAACGGGCACGCCAGTCATGTAGTGTGCATTATCAAGTCTGCAAACCAAAGTTGCTTCAATTCAATATGGGAAAACAGTTCACAACAGCTAAGAGGCGATGGGACATGCAAAGCCATTCAATGTGTAACTAGCTTTAAACTATTGGTACTTAGATTTCCCAACAGCAAAACAGGCTCCCTGACACAAGTAGTCATGATAACGTGTCTTCAAGATAATTGTGAGTAATGTTAATTTTTTGCAACATTATTAAACTTCTCATGTGACCTATGGTTTATCCAATCAGATTGTGATGTGTCCATTATAACCTTTCTGATGTATTTTCTTACTGAGATTGCCATTGTTCCTACTTTTGGAAATCCCAAAACATGACCAGCACATTTAGTTTCACATCACTTGGAATCAACAAAGGAATAACAAAATCTCAATCATTAAGCAGAGGGATCCTTGTCAACCTCCTACAAACAAATCTTCAACCCTCATACTAATTTTGACAAAAACCACCAGCCAACGTGACAATGTTCCACTGGTTAAATGTTGTTCTCTGTTGACTTATCCCGAAGCTGTTTCACTCCCTTCATCCAATCACCATGAAAACATGAACTTGCACACAGCAGCGGCAGTTTCTGTTTAATGTAACACTAGCAGCAAACGCTTCACCTGCCAAGCGGGCCTTCTCAAACCAAAGTTTCAGCAGCTTGTTCCAACTGCGCTCTGATTGAGTGGATACCTTTCATGATTTTCTTTTGGTGTCCAACAAGAGTTACCCCTAGCCTTGGCAGATCACTCTGTGATAGCATCGCAATATCTTCTAGCCTAACATAGCCGGCTTCCGCAAACGAATCCTTGTACCTGGTCATTTTGAGGCTTTCCAACCATTCCTCAACAGAGTGAATTTGACTTATGTCAGTAAAGCCATTCATGGGAAGAGTCCTAACAAAAGAAATTACAAACAAGAATGAAACTGGTGAGCCCTATGAGTATAATAGAATAGAACTCACAAATACTCCATTGTTAACAATTACATTGTACTGGAAACAATTGCTAATCAAAATGACCTGAATCAACATTACTTTGCCTTCATATTAAGTCTAAATGGCCAATGGTAGCTTTGGAAAATGCAAGCATTATTTGCAGCCAATCAGGCAGCTTGTTTAAGGTCCATATCTTAAAATCTTTTCCTAAAATTTATCAAGTGACTGCCACAAGTTCCTAGTTTAATTGTTCAAACTCTGGGAGTCCATGAGCAAACAGACTTGGCCTCACCATGGTAGTTGGGGCTGAGGTGGGAGAATTCGGATTCTTTTAAACTCACAGAAAATGACTCAAACTTTGCAGGTCTGTGGCAATAACGTCTGATTAGTCATCCAAATAGTAATACAGCAGACAGAGCCATAATCTTAGGTACAGTTACATAATATTCTCTGTTACATTTTTTCAGAATCTGGCCAAAGTTTTTTCTATAGCTTGAACGTAGTTCTTGACCACTCAACTGCACTGAAGCAATTTGTAAGGAGTATTGGTATAGCTATTATTACACACTCACTGCTTAGGGGAAGCAACATATCCTCTACTCACCCATTCTTGGCCAGGCACCTCAAGGCGTTTGGATTCCTGATAAGTCGGTCTAGCGTAGACACAATAGTGGAGAAGGTTGGACGATGATTACGTTCTCGCTGCCAGCAGTCCAACATCAGCTGATGAATGGCTTCTGGACAGTCCATAGGGGGTGGCAGACGATAACCCTTTTCAACAGCTTTAATTACCTATGAAAGGAAGAGAACAAGACATGAATATAAAACAATACAAAGTACAACAATGATTTCTATCGAGCAAATACTAGCTTTTCACATTTACAAAATTACACACTACACTTCTATAATAAATAGTTCAGGCCTTGAAGGGCAGTTGTTTTAAGCGACCACAAATGTGGGAGAAGTCTATGGCTTATAAATTACAACTTCATGTCGGGTTGCTAACCAACTCAACAATTTTACATCAAAACTGTTTTGAAAGGCCAGTTCAGATGGGGAAACAGAAGATTGCCCTTGGATGAAAAACCCACCTTACTTTGACCCCGCCAGGCATCAAACCACAACCCCCACCAGTTGCTAAGCTTCATCGCTTCAAATGAATTATTGAATGAATGAATGGAATCTATCATGACGACAGATGAGTACAATTCAAGTGCCACCACCTTTATCCACTTAGTCACAGCACTGGTTTATCACCCCCCCCCCCACCTCTAAAAAATGTTTTGCAGTAGAAAATGGAATCAGGGGCATCTAAAACTCTCCCCCATCCAGCAAATTCTGGGGGTTTTCCTGATCTTCACATGGGGAAAATTATTTTCTAAAATTTTACTTTAGCATCTAAATAGCTCAAAAATTCAGATGCATTGAAAACGAGGCCATAAAAATATGTCCTTTGTGCAAATGTTGCAAAAATTCTGTAATTATACATGCTGATTATGAACACTTTCCCTGAGACTATTTAAATTAATGTTATGATTTTCACAGTAATTCATTTATGCAAAAATTTGTTCTTGGGCTGATTTAATTTAAAGAATTACTAAGAAGGTAAATCATGAGAATGGTAAATAAATCATTTATGCAAATCTCAATATCAGTGATTTTACAGCACTTGTTTTCAGAGTAAGCCATTTTACCTCTAAATCATTACTCTTTGACCTAAAGAAAGATTGCAAAATGTAGTTGTGAAGAAGAGAGGATAACATTCTCTAACCCTTCCCTGTCTCCTCTCTTCAAAAAAAAAAAAAAAAATTATGAGAACTATTCCATATCAGTTTGACAGTTTGATCTTGAGATTACACAGGTAAGTAGCCTTTAACACCAAATATGTTGGGGAAAAAACTTCTGGGAAATTTCTCTGCCTAAATCCAAACTGGGTGTTTGTCTTGTATACTACTAATCCTTTGGCCCCATAATCATTGGTTATAGCCCCCCTCTGACCAAATTCCTGATAAACTGTTTGAAATTCAACCATCATGATATACTCACATCTTGATTTGGCCAGTTCCAGTACGGTCTCTCACCATAAGACATTATTTCCCACATAACGATTCCCAGACTCCAAACGTCACTGGCAGAAGTAAATTTCTTGTAGGCGATGGCTTCTGGCGCTGTCCAACGGATTGGTATCTTGCCCCCCTGGAAATGATCACACCATGGTATAACATTACTTACATATTCACAAATTAAATGAAAACTTAATCTCTTTACAAATTAATGACCAAACCTCACCCTAAACATGGCTATGAGTTGACACTTACTTTGTCATCCAAATCAGGTTACTTATTATTTGCAGTGTTACCAATCACAGCTACTGTTGCGCCCAAAAATAATGTCATAGGTTAACAAAACCTATTCTTTACTCCCAATGATATAATAAAACAGCCAATATCAGTATAAATCACTTGAATGCTTCCAGCTACATTAAGACAATAAATCCCTCTGGACAATGTCTTCTCAATAACTATGTGATTAATCGTTTTCGACTTCAGGGTCTAAAAGGTTCATATCATGTGGCAATGATTCCGGAGTGAACCCCCGCCATGCGTTTATCTTTCCACTTCAACAGTGTCAAATGAATGAACTCAAACAAACTCACAATACATCTTGTATCTTACATTTCATTAAACTTTTATGAAAAACTTTCCCCAGGCATTCCTCCATCTTCAATATAATAATCAAAGAGAGAAATGTCACATAATCGTGGCTAAAAATCAAATCATGGCTTAAAATTGGCAACAAAGTCAGTATCTTTTGAACCAAACAAGCAGAGCCCATCAGCAAATCTGATAAATATGATCATTCTTAAATGAGTCATCAGGAGTGGATGAAGTTTTCTCTTTACAAATGACAAAATGATGGCATCTTCTTCTTTTCCTCTTTTTGCTTTGAAGCAAGCCAACCATTTTAAAATAGTATGAACTTGTTTCATGTTTCAGGTTTCTTTCCAGGGTATTCAAGAGAAAACACACGATTCAATGTCACTGATATCTTTTTTGCGAATTTTCTTGCACAGTGAGGTGATAAATTGATCACAATCAACCCTGAGATACCTTTTATTCTTCTCAACAAATGGATGAGAATGTAAAACTGTTATGAGAGTGACATGTTCCATATCAAATTTGAATGCCAGTCTTGTATCTCATGACACATACACAATGTGAATGACAAGGCTTGTACAAAAAAGAAACATCCCACACCCTGCAGAATTTAGGCAAAGGAACTGCCGATTACAATACTGTGATAAACGTTTCATTCTTGTGCAACAAATACTATAAAATACCACAATAAAGCTCTGGAAGGCATTGATTCACACTTGTACATTACTTTTAACAGTTCATCAGCTAATGACCTTGAAACAAGTAATATGATCTTTAAAATAGCTAAAAAGGGATAAAAATTGTGAAAAAGTTAACAAATTTTTCTCATGAAAGGGAAAGACCTACACAAAACATCAAAAGAAAAGTTTATTATGGAATTGGATTTCTTTCCCTTTCGGTTTCTGGGTCATTCACCTTTTCTGCCAAATTAAATGAGTGAACAACCCCTACTCCAAAGAAATTACCCCTACCCCAAAGAAATGCTGAATACCTTACAACTTTGATCTGCTATGCATGCCTTTTTATTACTTTGTTTTTGTTCATTTTGTCTATTCAGTCCATAGATCCAATTTACCTCTCCTGATACTGAACCACTCTTTGGTAACCCCTGATCCTCAACAAGAATCCTAACACATGAATATTCATATGAATCCTACAACATGAATAAGAATTTTAATAAATATGCATAAGGCAACAACTCTCACCTTTGTTTCATACGCTCCATCTACTTCTTTCCGTCTTGAAAGACCAAAGTCAGCCACTTTGCAGACAAGATGTTCATTGACAAGAATATTTCTGGCAGCCAAGTCACGATGGACATAGTTCATTTCAGAGAGGTAGCGCATTCCCGATGCGATGCCTCGCATCATACCTAACAGCTGAGTGATAGTGAACCTACCATCATTCTCCTGAAAATAAAATTAAATACAAATTCTAGACTTATGACAGTTAAACTACAAATTCAACAAAACTTGCTGTGGTTTGTGAGTCTATGAGCCCCACTTTAATACCCCACCCATTACACATGTGGACAGTCCCACAGAATACACTGGCATCTGCCTCAGAATAACAATGGCAATCCTTAGTTGGATAGCGCCCTCTCTACCAAAAAGGATACTTGCTATAAGTTGCCCTCATTTCATTGCCAGCAGAATGACAAAGATTACATGTATATCTAGTCTGTTTTGATCCTTTTGTTTGGTTTCTTGGATTGGAGGCTTTGGATACCACCGTTCAGATTCAGGTCATCAGGAGACTGGTGTTTCGTTGGGTAACTCTTTAGTTGCTTCTCTGTGTTATTCCTCACTCAACTGGCATTGCAAATTTGTGAAACAAGTGTGGTAAATAGAAGCAAAATAGATTCAGTCCCCTGAAAGAAACTCTTATATGTTGTCAATGCATGTTTTTCTGATCTTTTTTGGAAATTTATCTGTTGCACTTGGAAGCAATATTTTTGCACATAGCCATTTAGACTGTGTACTGTAAACTCTCTTGGTTCATATGTGTTCACTGAGGCTTTTTATGGCTGAGTTTCACTGCAGTTAAGTTATGTGAATCCCAATAAGAATATTCAAAAGTTGCAAAAACAGAAGAGCCCACACAGAAGACTCAGAAATGCAAACACTGATGCCAGATAGAGGGGTGGGGATACCCACCAACTTTATGAATATTTTTCGTTAAACACATTCAGCCTAGGAACAGGAGCTCAACTCATCCTCCATCAAGAAAACTGTTGCTGGACCCTTGGAAACCTCCTTCCCCATTAGACTACTGCACAGAGAAAATCTAGGTAGGGGTGTATAATAGCTCCTATAATAGCTCCCAACAGGTCAAGGAGAGGGTCTGCCTCCTCCCCACCCCATCCCCCCCCCCCAAAGAAAATTTCTTGTCCTCCTAGTCAAGTTTCAAGAACAAAAATATTGCCCTACCATTTTCTGCCCCTTCTCCCACATTAAAAATGTCTTTCCCCCGGAAACCAAATCACCCACACCAACTCATTTGCACCAACAACATGGCTCCCAATCCTACATACCGGACGGGCATTTGGCATGTCCATCCAATAATTACAGCCTGCCAACTCAGTGTCTTGTCATTATCCAAGGCTGTGGAGAAAAAGGGAGAAGGGGAGGAGCAGGAGACGGAGGGGGAAGGAGGGAGAGCGATGACCCTTCCTCTGAACTACTGCCTACATGTGTATCCAACAAGGACCTTACACGTATGGAACCTGAATTAGACAACCAATGCCCTCTAAAATGTCAACCTGAAATGCTCTGCACCCATGCAACATCTTTCCTTCCTTTCTGAAGAAACTTACCCTTAAAAATTTATCCAGGGAGCCATTTTCCATAAATTCAGTTACTATCATGGCTGGCCGGGTCTTTGTCACAACTCCAAGTAGACGGATGACATTAGGATCATCAAATTGGCCCATAATAGATGCTTCTGCCAGAAAGTCTGACCTATCTTTATCTGTGGCACCTGTTTTTAGTGTTTTTACTGCTACATTTCTTGTAGTTTTATCTGGCATCCAAATAATGCCACTACAAACATCGCCAAACTCGCCTGAAAAATAGCAAAAAGAGAGAATTTTTTTTAACAGTCAGCATAGGGACCATGTACATGTTCATATCTGACAATGTGCTTGTCATCAGATCATGTTGTCAAGGGCACAACGTCACCCTCCCAAAAGAAAGATCACTTCTTGGTCCTTTAATTACGAACATGTCAACATTTTCACACAAATGATGATCGGTACAGAAGGCCTAAAAGGCATTCACATTTTGTAACCTTCAAAGATTGTTGTTAATTAACCTTCCTTGGTTTAATACCCACTTTTCTTCTAAACGACATTATGGCCTGGGTCAAATGCTAAATACCTCTCAGGTCTTCTAGGCCCTTGGGTCCTGCAGGATATCGCCCACTGCAGGCAAAAGCCTGAAACTCTCCCAAATAGAATTACTACCCCAAAGGGACACAGAAAGTCACATCTCCCACAACCATTTGATAGAGTAAGCAAAGCTATCTTGAATGGCAATCAAGTGAACTGAAAAAGTGCATTCACAAATAATGATTTTATATCAAGTCCACCCTGCTTTAATAACATTTTGCAATAGTGTATGTCTTGTAAGCACCCTGACAGGACACAGTAACAAGAGAAAGAGAAGAATATTCACTGGAAAAGACTTCTAAAGTCCAGCCGTCACTATCTGGCAAACGTCACTCCCTCAATGTGTTTAGGCTCTCTGAAGTCATATCTAGCCATCTAAAATGAATATCTATTTAAGTTCACTATATTAGAAACTCATTCCCCCAGTTCATGCGTTTATGGATAAACATTTCAGGTTGTAGACACAAACATAGGGCACACGTGACAAAAAAATGAGCACTTATGTGTAACATTTACAGCAGTTGCATATGATATCCTCATTTCCAGTTTAAAGTAACCTAACTTTGAAACTCAAATATTACAATTGCTGCATTCATAGCATCATCAAACCAATCATGGACACAGATTGGGGCATTCATCTTCTCATCACTAAAATGAAATTCAAACAGTACCTACCTCCACCAATGACATCTAATATCCGTATACAGCTGGAATCAATTTCAGAGGCAAACTCCCTCACGGCCTCGTCTGGGTTTTCGTACGTTGATGGGTCTATGTAAGTTCTCACTTTTGTGATGTGTGGAAGGATGACGGCTGTGGAACAGAACACAAATGTCATTGGTTTAGTTATATGCTTCATTACCCATAATCCCTTGCTGACATGTCATCTTGTCATACAGATTTCTTTCTTCTCCACACAAGTAAAATAACACCTTACAAGTTCTCCCTCACCTTTTTTGTTCTTGACACTCTTTTTATGTAATCTTATCTGAACCGCAAATGACCTGCTTTTACACACAGAACAACACTCCAACCAACGACCCACTTTCCGACTCAATACCTGTGCACTTTTTTTCAGATACACAGATAATGTGGGAACTGTGGCATTTTGGTTCCAGTCAAGCACATGTAACATCAATTCCTTTCATCTGATGGCATTCGTCTGCCGTTTCCATGAGTCTAGAAACGTCAAATTCCGGCTTCCACCTCATAAGGTACACGCTGCTGGTTTCCTCACATATGCTCGGATAAATTTCACAACTCATTTGAACTCAGTGCCTTTAAAATATGATTTTTCTTCCAATATGACATAAAAAAAAAATGGCCTTGTGAGGAAGAATAAGGAGCATAAGAAGCAGTCAATGCTATATTACTAAAACAACAATGTGGAATCTTCTTATACAGAAAAATCGATGCCTACAAGTAAAATTGTTTCAATCTTAATGTTCATAATACAAGTATTGTAAGACAATTTTACACAAAAAAAGAGAAAGAGAAAGAATTTGATGATTAGAAATAGGATGTTACAAAGTTCTTGAAAAGCTACATTTTCAGTTACACAGAGGAAAATTACAACTAAAACGTAGAGGAGGGTACAGATGGGGGAGGGGGCATGTGGAAAGAGAGGGGTGAGAAGGACCTGGCACAACATTTTTAGGGGCAGTATTTTAAGGTACACTGTAACACACCAGATTTGAATTGCTGATCTCAGCTGATCTCCCCTCTCACCCCCGCCTCCCTCCCCTCTCAACTGCTGCAGCAATTGCTAGGGTATTCTTGGGAGTATTCCTACGTTTAATTATATTTGAAATTTCATCAGTTGTGATGAAGATGATTTCATATCTGATACGTTTATTTTTCATAAAACTTGTAGATGGGACCCCTGTCAAGGAGGTGGGATATGGGAAAGAGATGAGTTTCTTTCTTTGATATTGCAAAACAATGTGAGACAGTACTGGATGACACTCATCACACTCCAAAAATCATTCCATCTTCAAACAGGAGAAAAACTAAAATTACAGAGAGAGTTCATAGTGCAATAATACGCACACTGGCAGTAGCAATGGATATTCCACAAGCCTGCAGATTCAAGTACTAGAACATACTTAGAAAACAGCAACATAAAACCATCACTTGATTCTACATGAATCACAACTATTGAAGCTAAAATATTCCTGGGAAGGTCTTACCTCCTACAGAGTATACATGAAAATTGCCCTGATATTACTGAGTGCCTCTGCATGCAGAGTACACACTCCAGCTCTCTTAGTTCAATGACACAGTTACAATCTGGGCCTCGGTACCCTCACTTTTCCAAATGAGTCACCTTTGGAAAAGACTATTAAAGCTGTAACGACTAAAATAACTCACAACAAACTCGTCTGTCAATGACCTAAACGTTGTGCCCTGTTAATATATCCGTCTTATTTTCCGTCTCTGTTGGGGACAGAAAATTACCATTTTCGACACAATCTGTTGCATGTACATTTACCACTGTGGCAATGAAGCCGTAATGAATGACTAATAAAATGCTTGTGAGTGATCTTACTGATGAGGAAATGACTTGCAAATTGAGTGGAACCATGAGAAATGACACAAAAAAGGGTAACTGCGAAATGACGCCACAGCTGTTTGGGAAGGTTCCACCTAAAATGTCTTGTAAGTTTCTTTGCAGTGTAGAATGAAAAGATGGCAACTTACGTTCACTGTTCAAGCCATTAGAGTATACCAGAGAACCATTGTCTAAAGTCGGCATTTCTTTATTTCTGAGAAGGAAGAGAAAGAAATAAAAAGATGAATACACACACCAAGCTAAAAACACAGCTGCTATGAGGATAAAGTATATCAAAAAGGCATAAGACAGGTCCCTAGGCCAGAGTTCTTGTCAAATGTGATGGAACAGAGTTAAAGCCGAGGTTTGCATTGGGGGTGAGGGACAGGTATTTGCATGGATCTACCACTGGGCCCACTATTTACAACAAATAATGGAAAAATTTGTGCAGAGAGGGGGTTGACATTCAATTTGTAGGGGAGGCATGTTGCCCAAAAAGCTCCTTCCCAAACTATGGCCATGGCATTAGGGGGACCATCCCTTCCTTTCATCCAGCTAGTACTTACCTATTTCAAACTTGAAAACCAAATGCTTTTAGCATATGTTTTACTTTTGAAGGTGGAATGTGAACCAATTTTTTTTACTGAATGACCCATAAATGTTCCACGGTGCCAAGGCAGTGAGACCACCAATCCTTCAAGGTCCAGCCAACACTTCAAAGTTTCCCAACTATGGCTTCGTTGTTTGTCAGTGGTCTGGCCAACATTTAGTTGCCTTGAACAAATTTCAACATCCAGTTCCAAAGAAATTTGCATTATATCTCTTCTACAATGAACCAAATTCAGGACATACACAATGTACATTTAATAAGCCTGCCAGAAAGTATGATGAGAGGTTTTCAACAACTACTGGCCCAGGACACTTCTCTGTCTTGCCTTCTACAAGTAACTCCCCCTCCCCCCCCCCACACCCCCTTTCACATGTTGTGGCAGTTTGGCATTGCCAAGGTAATGTGCTTTTACCCTTGCATTGAAACAGGTGGAATTTACTCTTGTCCCCTCTTCATCCACCAATTTTGTAGGAGCATCATCTACCTCAAATGCAGACCTATCGTACAACTACTGAGGCAAAATTCAATGTTTAACATTGGGTACTTCCTTCTCCAGAGAGTTTTCATCATTTGTCAGTTTTTCCCCAAAAAGTTAAAAAATTCCCAAAGATTTTGAGGAACTGACAAATACAAACTATCCTTGTTGGCACACTTGTAGTAATATGTACGCAATCTCATGCTTTGTTATATCAGCCAGTGCTTGTACTCTGGAGTACACTTTTGTACTCATACTATACTCACATATGTCAAGAAATGTACTCTTTAAGACAAACCTACACTTATTCTTGCACCCACAACCAAAGCCACCAAGCCTATAATTGTACTCAAAGGAGAGTATATATGTATTTTACTCACAACCAGAACATGCTTACTTGTGATCTTACCTGTGTTCATTACCTGAGGTGATATACTTGTATACTTACTCTGCTCACAACCAAAGTACAAAATTCACACTCATACTCACACCATGGGCAGTGAGCTTGTATGTATTTGTTCCCACAACCAGGGATACTTGTACTTATTATACTCACCCACACTACAGAAAATGAGTAAGTATACTTATACTCACAACTAGAGTTAATACTTATGTACTAATAATTGTCCTCACAATCAGCATCAGTATGGTTGTACTAATACCTATTGTACTAATAATCAAGGTATAACACTTGTATTCATACTCACATGACAGGCATACAACTAGACTCAGTATGCTTGTAGTCTTACTTGTACTCACAACCAGCACCAGTATGGTTGTACCAATACCTATCGTACTCATAATCAAGGTATAACACTTGTATTCATACTCACAAGACAAGCATACAACCAGACTCAGTACACTTGTAGTCTTACTTGTCTTCACAGTCAGTGCCAGTATGTTTGTGTTAATTTGTACTCACAACCAAATACAACAATCTCTTATACTCCCATGACAGATCTGCCATGAAGCAATTGATTTACCAATCTGACAAAAAGTATCAATAACTTGCACACAGCACACTTCTGTCTTTTCACACAAACCGTAACAAACCACCTGCTTTGACAGCATAAGACCTTGAGACAGAATCATAAATCATTTTACAAATTACTTTAATGATTTCAAAATAATAAGCAGAGATCTGATACTGAGTTCTTTCAAACAAAATCTTTCATAAGCGAGCTCCAAGTTCGCAAGTAAGAACTTAAAGGTGGCAAAGTATTGATATTTTGTTGTAAATATTTTCAAGTCATCAAATTCAATGACATGTTACACTCAATATTGATTTCTTTTTAGTTTCCCACTTTTTAGGTGCCTGGGAATTCTTGTTTTATTTTATTACTTTCATTTCATTAATATTTTTTTTAATATCAGCTCTCACATTTGTCATTGACCCCGTTAAGCACTGGCATTGTTTTCATTGCACATATTCTTTCTAATAACACACCCTGATAATTTTATATAGGTTCCTTCTTAAAATTCACTCCACTCTTATTTTCTTATTTTTTTATGCTTGTATGTTTTGACATAACCATTATGAGACCTGATACCACCCACCCACACCCCCCATCTTCCCTTTGCTTAAACATTGGCACTTCCAACTATCACCTTCTCCTACCAAACTGCTTCCACAACCATCTGCTGGGGTGGGTAGGGGGTATACAACCTCACTCCCAATTAATTTCAGTTTCAAGGTTTTGATCGTCTGAAAATGTCCTAAACTGCCTTAGAAAATTCTCAAAACTCCAGAGTTGAATGGTTCGGCCCCTCAATCTTGAAGTTGGATGCCCCCCCCCCATATTTGAGACCTTCCCACAGCACTGCTGACCTATCCCTCATTCCCTCTCCCCATGTTACAGGTTCAGCCATCACACAAAAGTGTTTCCCTTTCTACACAGACTCTTGCCTGTGCCTCAATTTTACATCTCAACTCTCCTCATCCTTGAGGCACTTTAATCAGAAAAGGTAGTTTTGAAAGCATGTCACTTCTACTACAAGCAAAGGATAATTTTACCAGATTCAATGCCACAGAGTGAAAAAAAAACTGTACTTGTGATTTCATGCAGAAATATTATCTATGACTGCCAAATTGTTGAGCCCCTTCACTCAAAAAACTCCCAGCTTATAGAGATAAAATGTTTTATCAATCTGATGTGATTGTTAGGAGGGAATCCTGAACTGCATCCAGCAAGAAAAGTGAGGGTAAAATTAGACTTTTGTCTGATGTCTCAAGGACATGTGACCATTATCTCTTCAAATCTGTTTAAGTTTGGCCTCCTCAGAAATTTGATTCTATAAGTTGGGTGGGCAATGATTTCTTTCCCAAGCACATCATTAACACTTAAATGTATTACAGATGAATGCCAATAAATGTTAACTGCAGATATTTCCTATGGTCCTATTTGATCTTCTTCCAATTTTACCTAAGATGAAAATCACAAAATTACCTTCAATTGCTATTTTTTCTTTCCCTAATTTACTTGAAAAAAATATCTGATGTCATCATGTTCAGTCCCAAATCTATGTGGCTACTTAGGTCTCAATTTTCTGGAATGAGTGTGATTTGGAAAGGTGATTATTTAGGCTGCCAATCTTTGACAGTTGAGGGACTCATGTAACATAATCAAAAAAAGTTTACAACTTTAAAACTTGAGGGCAGCACAACATAATGCCTGGGTTTTTGGAGCAATGTGCAGACTCTGATCGATGTAACATGGATAGCGAAACATGAAGCTTTACACAGTGACTACATACAAAAATTTGACACTGAGGAAAGGAAACTGTCCCCGAAGTATGAAAAATTTAGATATTTTATCAGTTAGAAATCTTTAAAAAGCTTTTCCATCCTGCTTTCAAATTCATTCATTAATATTTCAAAATTCTGCTCAAAAATGGAGAAGTTTGGTGAGACCTGATCAAATCCTTGCAACATTCTGCCTGACATTTATCAGAATAGTCACTAAGGCGAAGTGGGAGTACTTGTCACAACACTCCAATGATCCTCCATGCATATTTAATGGATGTTATTTTTCCGTAGTTGTTTGGATACTACTCCTTGTTAAGAAACCACCAATGTTGTTAAGTTCATATTACATGGAAAAGCAGAGACTTCAAGTATTCTTTTAAGTCCTGAATGGGTTTGTCTCTTTTTTCAAACGTTTTTTTTATTATTTACTTTATTTATTTAATTTTCTTTTCGCAGACTCCCCAAAACTTCTCTGGTTTGGGAGTCTATGAGATACTTACCTCCTGTTTACATATGTATACCACTACTGCCTGCAATAACCATCTGGTAAAAACCAGTAACACCGCAGGATCCCCTACCTACAGAGGGCGCCTATAACCTGACTCTTCCTTCTGCATTTCTGAGGAGCAAAATAGACTAGCAGAGGAGCTTTACACAATTTTTTAAGCTCCCCTCCTTTACTAATATTTGTTTCCTCTCTATCAACACTGCTTTCCTCCTACCAGCCATGGTCTCCAAGCTCCACTGTCAATCTTCCTCAACTCCACTAGCCTAGAATCCCTTCATATTAAAAAAAAATATATATATATTTTTCTCTCCAGTTATCTATGCATGCATTTTTACTAAGGGTTATTTTCAGCATGTGATTTTGATATGCCTATATGCATGTAAACCACCAATGTTGTAAAGCTCAGATTACAGGGAAAAAAGAGACTTCCAATACTCTTTCCAAGCCCAATTTAACAATTTATGGGCTGGAGTTGTTTATAGGAAACAAGTACATGAACTGTATACTATTTTGTCAACATCTCCCCAGCCCCACCTTCCACCACCCCCCCCCCCCAGTCAGTACTGGTTGCCTCTCTACCAATTCTGGTTTTCTTCATCAACAATGACATCCCATAAATGATGTTTCTGTCCCTTCACCATCACTGCCTGCTCCATTCCAACCTAGTACACATCCCAAAGGCATTTGATACCCATCAACTGTTGCATACAAAAACTACTGCATAATTTGCCTGTGAGGGATGATAAACTTCAGTTGGACTTACTGAGCTCTTAGAGCACCCTTGCCACCCCCTTGCCACCCCCCCCCCCCAGTCAGTACTGGTTGCCTCTCCACCTATTCTGGTTTTCTCCATTAACACTTACATCCCATAAATGCTGTTTCTGTCCCTTCACCATCACTGCCTGCTCCATTCCAACCTAGTACACATCCCAAAGGCATTTGATACCCATCAACTGTTGCATGGAAAAACTACTGCATAATTTTCTTGTGAAGTATGACAAACTTCAGTTGAGCTTACTGAGCTCTTAGAACACCCTTGCAACAAGGCTAACATGCAACTGCTTTTGTTCAATACATCTTGGAAAAAAGGCAATTTGCATGTCAACACTAACATTTCAGACAAAGTTGAAACTAGCCATACTGTTGCAACATTTCGACAAATGCAATACACACCTCATGCCTGGACTGTCTCAAAATTCATTTGAGTTTGGTTCATTTGTGTCAAAATTCCCACTAAATTCACAAGAATCTTTTTATCCATCTTTTGCAGACTTCTCCCTTCTATGTTGCTAAGAAACATGTTGAAAGATAATACCTGCTGCATCTACCAAAACTGAAACAATTTAATAAGTTTTCTTTCCAACTAACTATCCAATATATTTGACAAAGAGTCAGTACAAGTCAATGATGTGTCCTTTGTGCCATTTTAATGTTTCAAAGAAGGATTTCAGCTTAAATCTGATTTTGATACATTAAGCAAATATTCTGGCAAAACTTGCAATCAGTTACTACTTAATTGTAGCTTTTGAGATAATAAGCACATGAAGTTATCACACTTTAACCCAAAATGAACTTGAAAGCTCATGACAAATAATTACCTCACATTAATTAGCACTCTTTTGTTTTTTTTTTTTAATTTTACAACAAATTTCTCCTCCATAGTACTATGTTTTCCTAATGTGAATGCATGAGAAAGGTTTTGGAAGTTTACAAATGTCAATTTCTCCATGGAAAATTTCCATCCCAGGATCAATTTCAAAACAATAGACTGAAAAACAAAGAAAACAAGGGATTGCTCATCAATTTGAGGAGATGACATCACTACTGCTTGCTTCAAGTTCACTTCTAGTTACAAATGTAGTAACTTCATCTGCCAAAATCTTGAGAACCACACTAAAGAATTGAATTAAAATTTCACTTGGAATGTTTAGATTTGGTTCTTCTTTCAAAAACCAAAAGTAGTATTTTGCTCAAACCAACGATTTCCAGAGATCATAAATTTCTACAATCAAAGGATGCCATATCCTGATTCACCCAAACTACCACAAGGGATTTGACAAGAAAATTAACATCAACCCAGCAAAGTTCATCATTTACTTAATCTGAGAAAGTCCCAATCCTAAGAATTGCTTACAAAATATTGTGATTTAGCTACACTCTAGAAACGCTGTCTGCCACGAGGAATTCGGACATTCATTACTGACGTAACTTAGGCACACAGAAGAGTCCGACAAATAACAAATAAAGGAGGGGTTAAGTTGCTCAAGGCTTTCTTTTTGAGACAGCTTCAAATGTTGTGAGGGCTCCTTGTAGCGATTATTCTAACTCCTCCAAAAGTATTTCAAAAACTATTATTATTCCAAAACTTTCACTTCTGATTTTGTGATTAAAATGGGCCCACTTTGCATCATTTCCCCAAAATTTTGACATCGCAAATATGATAAATTACCCTAAGGGTAAATTTTTTTACGAAAATCCCTAGTCAAATCTCTTAAGTTGGAGCCCAAAGTCGGCCAGAGAGGTGACTAAACGTCTGACTGCCACTACACATTTGTGACATGGCATACCCTTTGAGAGATTTCCCTCTCTTCTCACTATTTTCTCTATCTCCTTTTCCTGTTTCCTTTTTTTTGCACTGACCCACCTGACACATACACTTCCAGCATATGCCAAACTTAAACTACATGAAAGGCGATCCTTCTCTGACAAATGTAATCTGGAAAAATACACAATTACTAATTTAAAATCTTTGGGGAAATTTTGATCAGATCTTGAAGGAGATGAAATAGGGAGACCTTTCTGCAGCTACCTTAAAATAATCATCCTGGGAAATGTCCCCAGGGGTTTACATCTGACTATTTTGCAGCCTCTTCCCCTAACTTTGGTCGTGCCTCAGTGACTCACTAATAACTCTTACAGGCCCCCTAGAATCCTCCTGTAACGTCTCCTCCTGAATAAATAAGTGTCACGTCAAATTGGACTCGTAACAACTTCCTGCTACAAACATGATTATCTGAGATCTGGGATGGCACAAGGCCTTAGTACACAGTTACATGTAACGACTGATAACTGTCAACACACACTCAGCAATGTTGGGGATGTGGTGGGTAAGGCAGTGTAAAGTATGTCTTAAGATTCTGATGTTTGGTTAATAAAATCTTTTGGTAGGGCAATTGAATGATTTTGACAAAACTGTAACAGATCATTGTAAGTGACGAAGTGTCAATGCCATGTACTAATTGTGGCAAACTACCACTGGGAATTGTGGGAGAAAAGTTTCCCCTAAAATTATGGAAGAGAATTAGAAACAAGAGCCCAATGGGCACTGTGGTTCCTTGCTGCATGTAATGAAACTGAGGCATTACCATACAAATACAAACAAAATTTTGCTGGTTTTAAGTTTAACTGTTACTATGGTAACGCCTACATACATTCGACAAACCTCATGGTTTTTCAGCTGGAATAATGCAATACCATGTGAAGTATGAAATCCATCCAAGCTTGCTACCTTCAGCTATCTTGTTTGAGAGGTTTTCAGTGTCTGACCTCTGGTCACCCCAGACGGCCTCCTCTAAAAATGACACTACTGCTCTTCTTGCCATAATGCATCCAGCCATCCACACACTAAATATGGAATCTATACAAGCTTGCTAACTTGAGATGTGGTGTTTAAAAAGTTCTGTGTTTGAGGATTGGTGACCCCAAACTTGAGCACGGACTGTGCACAAGCTCAAACCATAACATGTGAAATGATGCTTTGATGCACTTGCTGTAGCTTTCAACATTTGATTTTGAGTAGTGTGTGGTACTTTTAGGTGTGATGATTGTGACTAGCACACGTCTACAATTAATAACTTGTTGTTTGGAAATGTTTCAGTATAACCCTCCCAACACAACAAGCCAGTAACATGATACCCCGCGGAGCGGACGAAGTTTTTTCGTTCAGCTCATCACTGCGAAAAAACAAACTGAGGGCAGCAGCCTACAAAATGGGCGGCAGCCACAGAGGCGCTACGTAGGCTAGTAACACGATTACTCCTCTGTCTTTCGCCATACCCACCTACAAAAATTGTTCAAATACTGCTCAGAAGAACAACTGTGTGTGTATATGAAGTGATGAAATTTGACCTCTTGACCATGAGCCCTTACTTACCCATTCTTTGAACAGGGAGTTGACAGTTGCTCTCACAATAGTTGACTCATACAGTGCATGCATGTACACACAATGGAAACCCATTAGACAGCTCCCTTTAAACTAACCTAAACAACCTCACAGGATTGACCTCTTGTACACAGACAGTTTTAAAGGGAGTGCAGTGTACTGTATGAGGTAAGCTGATTTTGTGAGACTGGTTAAAATACAGTAGAGGGGTGGCACAAAATTGGTCAAAAGGTGTCTGGTGACCTCAAATGACCTATGACCTCCACCAAACATACTAGGCTTCATCCTTGCACCAAAAGTCATCTACATACCAAGTATGAAATCTATCCAAGCTTCCTACATTGAAATATCGTGCTTAAAAGGTTTTCGGTGTTTGACCCCTGGTGATCCCAAATGACCTTTGACCTTCACCAAACATACCATGATTTGTCTTTGCACCACAAAGCATCTACATACCTAGTATGAAATCTATCCAAGCTTCCTACCTTGAGATATATCTTGTTTAAGAGGTTTCCAGTGTTAGATCTCCAGTCACCCCAGATGACCTTTGACCTCCACCAAAAATGACGCCATTTCTCTTCTTGCCATAATGCATCCACATACTACATAGGAAATCTATCCAAGCTTCCTACATTGAGATATCGTGATTAAAAGGTTTTCGGTGTTTGACCCCTGGCGACCCCAAATGACCTTTGACCTCCACCAAAAACAATAGGGCACGCCTTCTCACCATGGCAAACCTACGTACCAAATCCAACTTCCATCCAACCTTCCCTTATTGAGTTACAGCGTACCGAAGCAAGTGTCACACACACACACACACACACGCACACACACACATACACACACACACACGCCAAGCTGACTGCATAGGTTCCTTTTGCTATCGCAAGGAACCAAAAAATTTACAGCAAAGACCTTTCTAACATTGTCAAGCAAACCTTTCAAATTTGTGAGCAAATTTATAACAAGATTTGCGATTTTAAATGATAACTTTCCACAATATTATCTTGAAAAGCATTCTGTACTCTTTTTTTTGTTAAAGCCTGAGAAACATTACTGACCCTTGACATTTGGTAAAGACTTTTAATACTACGCCACCTGTACCTTCCTTTTTATAGTTAAAATGACCCCTTCCAATGTGACCTACATTTCTGGCATGCCTTCAAATTCCACCCTACCTGTGAATATCTGGGCATGTAATCAGGTGATCAGAATGAGCAAAGCTGATTTCAAAACCACTCACTTTAGCAGAGAGAAAAGACAACTTGCCTCAATACAGCCAGGGGCACCATGATCAACTACATTGCCTAGGTTTAAATATAGCTATTTAATGCAAACTAGTTTTCTTTCCTACTATCCCCAGGGTACCCTCCGTATTTCCCTGGATACTAACAAACACAGCTTACAGAGGTTTTAAACTCTTAATATCTAAATTCATGTATTAAAGGAGGTCTCAAAAGTTGTTATATCCAAGGCAGCTGCTGTTTATCAAACTTTCTCTCTTCTCTTCTAGAGTCTGGTATATAATGAGTAAAAACAGTGACATTAAAAGTAATAAACACTTGCCCCAACCTTGTTTTCAAAAATAAGCTAAATCTTCAATTTATCTCCTGTTCTCTCTTTTATGAGGTTTCTGAATAAAAATACTGCAGTTTTGCATATTTAAGGCAAACTAAGCTGTTATCTTGTCTTTTAATGGTTCAGTTACAAACATATTATCACATGATTTACAAAGAACCATCTATGAGTCACATTAGGATAGAGTGTATGCTAATTCTACAGTTTTACAGACATTACAAGAACCCAAGATTACCTTTAACCAATTCTCAATATTAGCTAATATTGATTTGACACCAGTAGTTACAAAATGAGCATGCGCCATACCGTACACTTAAAACAATAGGCTACTGTCCACTACCACTATATCTTATAGTCTGACGTGAAAATAAGATAACATTGTTATAAAGCAAAGGTCGGTAGTATAAGGATTTTTTTGTAATTTTTACAAATACCGATACACAACGAAAAAAAAAGATACCTTCATTTAATAAAAATAATCTGTCCAACACCAGCTAATTAAGAAAAGCATCACTGTCTATATTCCTACAAATAAATATTTTAAAACCACAATTTGTAGGTCATTCACCTTCTTTTAGTTTAAGGAAGTGAAACTTGGTGGAAACTAACCAAACCAAAATTTGCCACAAATCATACCACTATGCTGTGTTATTCATCTTGCTATTGTGATATACAATAGTTCCATTTATTGCAGCAAAAGAGACTAACAGAAAAATTTCCATCCCAATATCTATTAAATTTGCTGGTACCTTACCTGGGATGTTTTGAAAAATCCTATAAACAATTTCAGAATAATAGCTGCCGGAGCAGTTGTACTATTGTAATGTAAGCAGAGGCTATTCACACTTGTGGTGGTAGGCTTAACAGCACTCTATTCAAAATGAGCTTCTTTTATGGTTGCCGACATATACCAGTGTTCACTACACTTAATTCCCACACAACGGGTTTTCTGGGAAGAGCGTATCCACAAAACTCAATACTCTGTGGCTTATATCAATCATTAACCACCACTAATGATTTTTTGAAAATATACTAAAAACTGTAGTAAATAAAGTATCAAAAGATTTTTTCTTTTTTGAAAAGCACTGAGTTGAATGCAACAGTATTGATAAAAATTACAGTCAGATGAGGACCAACGGCTAAGGTCACGTAATGATGGAGTAAATTTGGATTATTGTTGGTGTCACCATACAATATCGGTATTGGCTACTATTCCAAATATTCCTTGTATATAACTATTGGTAAACTTTACCTAATCTGCCAGAACTATCCATCTGATAAAACTAGTCCTTTACTTCATACCAAGCTAGCTATATTTTCTGAAATCCAAATTTAAATCCCAACATTACACCTGATGAAAATGGTATATCGCATGCCTGTAACATCAGCTATTGGTGTTTTAACCACACAAGGTATTGGTCTCCTTAAAACTACTTAAAACCTTTTTCCCCTTCTCTATTACACCAGTTGCCGCGGAGACATTGTTTACTTCCTATCTAATCAAGCGTGTAACTCTTGGAAAGGAAGAGTGGAAACAGGATCCAGGCTTGGCGATGGAGATAGCCTCGGGGGTTAGAAAGTGACATATAATCCCACCCCACGAAAGTCCAATTTTTGGGGGTCAGAAATCTAACATTTTTAACGGGTTCAATATGGCATGAACTGTGAGGCCACTTGGTAATCATAGAATAAGCAAGTCTACCCCCATTCTATTGTTTTATATTTTTTTAGTGAAAAATGTGGCTAATGGCTGTGTACCTGGCTTGAGCCAACCATGACTGGTAGATGATACTATAGGCAAACACATCCACAGACTCTTACAAATAGTTTTACATACATTATTTATCTACAAAAAGCCTTTTACCAACCACTAATGTTCCCCATGCAATCTCAAAGACATCCAGTACTAAAGTCTTCCAAACGGAATAATCCTGCGTTGATACATATGTGTGGAATGTTCAACTCTTCAGTGATATAATAAGTAAGGGGGAGGAAGTGTCCTGTAGTGACCTACCTAGCCCATCTCTTGCCCTTTTCAAGTTGAACACATTAAACTCATGATAAATCAAGTGTGCCTCCCTCACCTCATATCAGCCAACCAATCTTGACGATGATGTCACCTCATGGTAAGCACCTCATCTTACCTCACTCCAATCAATTCACTTCAATTATCCACCTCTATCTCCCTTCACCTTACCTCACACTCAAATCAATTCACCTCAACCACCCTACCTCTTATTCACCTATTTCAACCATCCCATACGTACCTCAACTTACCTTATCTCACCTCAAATCATTTCACCTCAACCATCCATCTCTACCTCACCTCATCTAACCTCACCTCATCTAACCTCACCTCATCCATCTATCTCTAACTCACCTCACCTAACCTCACCTCATCCAGCTATCTCTACCTCACCTCATCTAACCTCCCCTTATCCATCCATCTCTGACTGATCTCTTCTCAACTACCCTATCTCTACCTTACCTCACCTCAAATTGCCTCACCTTAACCTCGCCATCTAACTCACTTCATCAACTACCCCATTCATACCTCACCCCACATCACCTCACCACAACTTACCATTGAAAAGATACAACAACACCTGCTATTGTACTTTGTGAATGCATAATATAGTCCCAAGTGTCTTTCCAAGAAGCCTTAGTATTAAAGATCTATGATAATACTATGTGCCCAATCGATATAGTGTATATACTGTGCATAATAATGTTCTACTTGCAAGATGCTAACTACGATGTGAATCCCCTAGCTACTTAGTATCACATGCTTAAATCTCTACAGCCCCCAAACAAGATTAGCAAGCAAAGTAGGACTGCCATTTTATGAGCATTGCAAAATAGCAGGTCAAAATATTGACCCTTACCTTTTCTCTAAAAAAGAAAATATATTTTGCAGCCTAGACATTTTGGCAGCAACATAAAAGTGCACTCATGAATCACCCAATCTTTCATATTTTTTTTTTCTACATGGGTTTAACAAGCCTATGTCAGATCCAGAGAAGTACAGGTTTTGTGCATATCCCCCTGCTAGCTACTACTCCCCCCATAGCAGGGCTTTTTTTTTTCTTTTGCTACTACTGCTGGTACCAGTCATAACCCCCAGAAATATTCAAGATCTGCCACTGTTCTAACTCTCTCTTCCAAGGATGTAAAACTCCCTTCATCTAAAAAATATATGGTACAAGCAGTTTCACCATCTTTAAGTTTTAGCATAACAGTTGCCACTAATGCACTTTGCGAAACTCGTGAAAAAAAAGGTACTCGCATAGGACCAGCTCAAATGACATAGGACACAGTTCACTGTGACACATCAAATCATAAAACCAAAATGTTTCACATCGGTTTTTTTTAACGCACAGGTTCTTTCTTGGGGTAAACAAAATGTGCTGATGATAAAACATTACATAAAATTTTCAAAAAACAATAAAACCTGCCACAAATAGCTACAAACAAAATTGTCATCTTTTGAGTAAAAGCAAGAGAAACGCCATCAATAAACAGAACATATCAATTGCAATTTTGCAACAAATATTTGTCTCTGCTTATATAAAATAATACATAAACGATGAACAAAAGAGATAAAAAACAATGGATAAGATCCAACTATGAAACATTAAACAAAAGGCTGGATGAGAGTGGTTTTCGTGCAAAAATGTGCAAGACTACTTTGATGGGGGTATCGTGCAAATCTATCGTTGATAGAATGAAAAGTTACTACAGAATGTAATTAATTTTTTCATTACAAAAACAAATCTCATATTTCAAAAGGTTTGAGAGCAGCTTCTTGTTATAGCTGCGAACATTCAGCAACATGGAAGGCCATTGGAGACATTAGTCATGCTTGATGAAGCGTCTTGGCTGAAAGTGTTTGCATGTGACATTTACACACAGCCATCAAAAGAGCTGAGGGAAAAGTTTTGAGCAAAGCATTCACAAGCTGAGCAGTCACCTTTCTAAAAATTTTCCTTTTTTTATAACTTTTTTTTAGTCTATATTTTCCTTCAATTTTTTTTTTTTTTTTTTGAGCAATCACTGTCAACATGTGCCTTTTCACAGGCTGATGATTCCTCTCTATGACCTACCACAATATCACCATCACTTTCAAATTATTCACACTACTTAAAAATTTACACCTACCTTTAGAAATCAAGGAAGGTGGTGAGAAATAGCTCTTTACTTTATGAGACATTTTAGCACAGTATATTGAAGTTGTCTCATTTTTTAAAGGTATTATAATGTCAGAAGTCCTGAAGTTGATACTGACAAGTGATTGGCTAATATCCAGAAGTTCCAAACATATCAAAATTTCTCAATAAACATCATTTAGAGTAATTCAAACTCCAAGTGAAATTATTAAAATTATCAGTTTTAAATTGATGTCACCATGCACAGTTAATGCAAGAGAAGTGAGGAATTTGACATGAAAGTTTTATTTTTCAACTTTTGGCGCATGTTTTACTTTTGACGACAATGCTGAATTGTCTTGTAAGATGTAAACACAGAGATTCATGCCAGAGAGATGATTAAACTATAACTGCTCTCAAACCATGAATATGATGAAAACATGAATTTACCTAGGAATACTGGTAGCAATCTTATAGTACAGTTGTCGGTTGGCCTTCCTTCTACAGTAACAGTAGGAAGTAGTCGGTGAATTAGTAAAGAGTTTTTGAGAAAGAAGAAATGAAAGGAATTTGAGAGAAACAGTAGAAGAGGAGAGAAAAAATGAACAAAAGTTGTCAGAAAAATTATTGACATTTAGCCATTTTTATCTCAGAACTTGTTTCTCTGTTAAAAAGTGCTACCATCACAGGCAATTGGGTTTATTCAACATTTCTTTCCTCTCGTCAAAGTTTTAACTATACTACCACCTTACTGATCACGTTGGGAGGCAAAATCAATTTAATTGTAACATCTATTCTACAAAAGGCAAAGGAAAAGCACCGTGGAGACAGGCCAGACATGGAACTTTTAACATGCAAAACTAAACTAAGAGAAAACAAAACAGACAAAGAAGAAAAAATGAAGTTGAAAAAATCACAAAACAGGTTGATTAAACAATGAAGTGTTGAGTTTGGAAACCTGATTAATAAAACTAAATGAAGGGACAAATTTTTTCCAAGGTTTTTTTTTTCTCTCTATCTACAAAAATTTGTGGGAAATTTCGAGGTTTTCATCTGCCATATTTAAATTGTTACCTTCACCTATACAAAAAGATCATTGACAATTTTTTTTTTTTGAAAGTCAAACCCACTGAGCATAATTTTTCATCCTTTTTGACCTTGACGAGCTTGGTTTAGTTAGTTCCACCACCGCTATACTTGTTTATTATTTGGGCAGTCACCAAGGCAACCGTATGCATAGAAAATGGTTATTTTTGAACCAGGAATAAATAACTGACTTATTTAGTGGCTCTGGAAGGATTGATATGGATGGAATGTGATATGCTGCAATTATTCTTTTCCAAGACAGCCGTTGGTAAGAAACACCATTTCATTTACCTATGGAAGCCATTCGGTGTGCTCCCCTTTTTCTCTAGAGTACGCTCCAACTCCCTGATGGACTTTCTGGGGTCAAACGAAACAAAAAGTAAACAAAATGCTCAAAAACAAATACGCATGCAATATATGACCCCTCCTTCCATAAATGAAAAAAGAAAAAGAAGAAATATTTTTTAAATTGTATTTAATAATTTGACTTCTTTTCTCACTAATCTGATAATCTGGGAATGTTCCAAACTTAATTGGGATGACAGAAAATTTGAGCCATTTAGGTATTTACTCTAAGAGTTGGCTACTCTTTGCTAACTGGGAACAGTTTTGCTTTTCTTGTTTTCTCTTCTAGAAGTGGAATAATGAAGAGAAATCTAAAATAATCAAGAGCAAAATGAAATAATAAGGACAAAAACAGACAAAGCCAACCACCAAGCTACTTGCACCCTTAACTAAGTCTCATCGCAGGATACATGTAACACATACACTAACCAGACGTGATAATTGTGCGAATGCAAGCTTCTATTTGATTGAACAAGTCCCTCCCCTCTCCTTGTGTCATTCAAAATTCCTCAATTTATGCTATTTCCTTTCTAGACAACAAAACTAGAGATGCAACCTACTGAAAGAACCAACTTGCCTAGTTTTTTTTTTCAAATTTAAAACCCAACTTGCCACAAGTAGCACAGGAAAGTATAGCTGTTGGTCTAGGGATCAAAACCCATCAAGACAAGTATTTGCATAGCAGTGTCAAGGATGTGCTCCCAGAGACAAACAAAAAGGAAAAATGCAAAAAATTAAGATTAACATCAAAAGGGGCTATTAAATGCAAACAAAAGATGTTAAAAAGAACTAAACTAAACTAGAATGAAGGATTATTTGTCAGTATAAACTAAATGGTTAATGCAAAAAGTATCAAGACAAAAAAAAAAGTAAAATGCAAAACAAAGTAATAGATAGACTCACTCCAGTCGACAGATCATACAGAAATAGACTTATGACAAGCACAAACAGACAATGACACAAACTTATGATAAAATATTAAGAACACTTTTTCTCCAGAACAATTTGCTTGTTTCTATTTTGTTCCACACCATTTAACTCGAAGAGTTGTGGAGCTTTTAGGCTGTGCTTGACTTGCACATTTTGTAAATGGAGACCAATCCATTTTTAATGAGACTCAAGAAACAAACCTTTAAACTGGTAGAGAGAATGATGCATTTGTGACTTCAAAGTGGCTACATATTTTAATGAAATTATACCAAAAATTACAGGAAGAGAAGAGCCTTTCTTTACAGTTTTCAACTTCCTCTACTTTCAATTTGAGTGGTGGGAACTTTGATATTTGTCATTTTCAATACTTCTTTTTTTCACGCTGAAGGATGAGCAAGGTATGAGTCAGACACCAACCACCAGACAACTTACCTCCTCCAGAAGACGAGGAAGATGACGGCTGCCACTAGAAGAGCGATGATAAAAATAGCCGATATGGCGCCAGCAATGATGGCAGTGGCTAGGGGATTGTCGTAGGCGCCACCTACGAGAGAGATGACCATGAATTCAAAGTTTGTGAAAGTACACAATGATGGTTACAATTCATACAATTACTGGACGATAATACTTTGAACTTCAAGATGACTGCTGAACAAAAAAGCTACATACAAATCTATATTGGGAGAAAACTTAATTTGTCTTAAAGGTCATAAGTCCTGCAGGCATATGATTAGCTACTTTGACCACATTCTTCCTGAAAAATGGGGAGTTTGCATCAAAAAGCAAATACAAAAAGTAGCTTTCATCATTATCATACTTAACTATTTGTCCTACCATTGAACTGATTCTAGCATTCGCTTTACTTCCTTAAAATATTAATTATAATAATAATAGCTAGGAACGTTGCAACATTTGAAAAATGGAATATTTGGGTGTAAATATTAATCGTTAGCTACAAAGCAGTGAATTTCTTTCTGTGATAACCTTATCTCTTGAAAATAAAGTTACCCAATTTTGACTTTCCTTTAACTGCTGATCTATAAATGATGGTTTGACATAATATTTTCTGTACTGTGATGAATGCAATGTTTTCCTTCAGTATCATAGCAACATGTTCTTTATGTGACTATCGTATGTTCACGTTCATCTACCTAACACTCCGCTACTCTTTATCCCATATGAACGTCAATTTGAAAAGTTGAGGCAGCGAAAATGTGACAACTTAGCATTTTATCCAAACAAACACTTTAAAGAGAAAGAGCCTTCTTTAAACACAGACATTCATCACCCCAAGTACATTTTTGGTTGGGGGTATCAAAGTTTTCAGTTGGTGGCTACTCTTTGATTGACATCAAAGTTTGAAAATTCAAAAGATGCAGAGTAGCTCACATTTCACACAATGCAGAGAGAGTGTTCTGCTTTATACACATTAGGGCCTTGTATGCCTACCAGGACAACACAGCCTTAAGCAATAAACTAGGTTTGTGTCTGCACAAGGAGAAGCTTAAAAAAGTTTTGGGAGGGGCTAGAAGTAACTTAGTTGGGAAAACTGGAACAGTCTGGGATGAAATCTTGCCCTTTCAGCAGTATTTTTTGCCCACCCAGACAAAGATCTTTCCACCCCTCGAAAGTTTATCAATTTATAACCAAAACTGTCTTCAGAATTCTTTCTTACCTGACAGTCTCATATACTGAAGTATATTTTCCTTACATGAATTTTGCAATTGCAACAAAAATAAATTTTCCATCAGAGCTATAAACTCCTTGCTGTAACACCAACAGAGCACTTTCATGACAAATCTCTCTACTTTTCCCATGGAATATTCTTTCCTTTCTCTAAATACCCAAAGGATGTTAGTCACAGGAGTTCAAGAATATAAGAACATTCTCTCCCTCCCCTTACCTTCCCCCCCCCCCCCCAGCAAAAGAAATTCAAATGAAGTTCCCACCTTCAGACAAACTTTTAGAAGGTCACAGGTTTTATAATGAATATCAATTTTCCCCCTCCCCTTAAACATCTTCTCTGCACCCCTGGAACTGACCCCTATTCTCATCACTCCCTCCCCATCCCTTTACCTACATCCAACAGCTTCCAGCTTCAGCTCTTACCTTTCGTAGTTTCAAGCACAGGCTGACTAAAAATACCTCTCCCATTCTCATTTTTGGCTACAACCTGTTAAAAATACAAGAAAAGGATATCATTCTTGTAAATTATCTCCCATATAACTTTATAAAAGTCCATAACCTTGATAATCAAAGAATATATGAATCTAATAACCCCCAGATGAAAGCTTTGTTTTTCTTTAGTCCAAACTCGACTAGATACAAATGCAAAAGTAAAGTAACCATTACTCATAGGGACTTACTGATTATAAACATTCATTTTTAGAACTACTCGCTTCAAAGGGTAAGAAAACACTCTGTTATTGACGTATCAATCATTTTGTACGAGAAAATTGGAGTTACAATGGAAAAGGCTTATGAAGTGGAAATTGGTGCAACGACACTCCTTAAAGAAAGTAGATAGCTTGCCTCATTAAGCTTTCATCTGAACTTAACATAACAGAAAATGTGATTCTATTTCCATCACCATTTTTCGACAGATGGAGAAAGGGATTTGAAACACCAAATAAGAAAGTGATTAGCTTGAATTTTTAGTAGGCCTATATTGCCCAACACTGGAATGTAGGTGACTTTTTCATAAATGCTTGACATGAATGACGTGCAATAACATGAACAAGAGCTAAGTCAAATCACAAAGGTTATGGAACCTGTAATTCGTTGGATTTAGTGGCGGCTCCAATGATTTTGAAAGTGGGAGGGGGATAGGGGCAGTAGAAATTACCGAACCCTGATGATATCATCATATGATATCATCAGCTGAATATTTCACTGTGATCTGGGAGAATAAGTGGGAGGGTAAGAAGGTGAGAGAAGCCTACTGAAAATCCCACCTGCCCCCCCCCCCCACTCTCCCCCCAGAGCTGCCACTGCATTTCCAACAAAGATACTTGAAGCTAGGCCTATTGCAAATAACAGTCCTCCATAAAGTAAAATTTAAAAGTTTAAAGCCTATACGGCAAACTAAAATGTTTCAGTCAAATATTCTCTTGAACTAACGCTAGTCAACCTTTTGTTGGAAAATAGTTTCATTTTTACTTCAATTCCTTGGCTCCATATTTTGCAATAACTTTCTATATACATCAGCAGAACCAAAGAGCTTGGTTTATAGGAGGTAATAAATTTTTAAAGGAGCATAAATATTGCATTGTGGGACATTTGTGGGCTATTTTATTCATCTGTATTGATAAACAAAATCTTTCTGAGAAGTAGATTCCCAAACAATTTTATGAAGCTTCTGCTCTGCTTCTGCTCTGCAACAATAAATCCAGAGGTTGTCCTGAAAGTACTGGATAGGGAACAGTATCCACTAGAACAGAGTCAATGACGCCTTTTGAAAAGCTTATAAGACCCTCCCACCTATCAAAATATTCAGAAATCCACCATATTTAAAGTGACAAAACACAACTTTTTCTTTCTCCCAGGGCTGGAAAAAATGTTTATTTCCTAGGAAGGGAGTCAAATTTTCCACAACTCCTCCCATACTTTCATGTACATAAAAGGTGTAAATTTCCCTCTAATGACCAAAATTTCCCTTCAAATACCCAAATTTCCCAGGAAGGAGCCTCCCAGCTTCCCAACTTTTTCCCCCAGGCTTTCTCCCCCTCCCAAAACCCTTCCTGATATCCTCACCTCCAACCTCAGTTAATCTTTCCACCTCATCTTCCCCTCCACACAATAAACCCTTCCTCTAAATAAAGTTTGTCTTATTGTTTCATTGATGTCTCCCCAGGGACAGATACCATCCCAGTGACCTTTCCGCCTTGGACACCATCTTGCCAGCTAACATTCCATGAGTCGCAAACTACCAGCAAACTGCTGATTTATGACTGTTATTGATCAGTAAGAGTTAATGTAGCATTGATCGTGGTCTCCCCTCAAGCAGAAAGGAGGGGAAGTCAAGCGGTGAATATAGCTTCTCTCAATTTCCGTAGCCCTGAAAGTCGAAGCAGTATTTCTTCCCGGTACGTCAGCTGCTTGAGTAAGCTGACTGTGATTTAAATATCTGATACCTAAACAGCTGTTAAATATATTAGCGGTGCAGTCTTTTACTTCAGTTACATAATGTTCTATTAATACACTCCTGAATGACTACGGTAGTCCATGGAGGCCATTTATAATGGAAAAAAAATGGAAATGTAATTTCACATCTATAGATGATGGTGGTCTGTGAGCAGTGAGGCATGGGAAGGAATAGTGATTGTTATTCAGCAATGGACCAGTACTTATGAATGGACAGTCGTAACACTACAGTTGGTATGAACTATGGAGGTATTTCCTCAAACCTGAACTTCCCCTTATACCTACTAACCATGTCCCCCCTCCAGTCAAGGCTGGAATTAAGTATGGGCCAGCAAGGCACATGCCCAGGGACCCCCACAAAATTACATTATTCTATTTTTTGGGTAGTGACCACAACCTTTGCCCTCCTTTTGTCTTGTGCCACTGTAGGCTTATGGAGAATTATATAGTCGAAGGGGGCCCCCACATTAGTTTGTGCCCAGGTCCCCCTCCCTACAGTAAATCTGGCCCTGCCTGCAGTTGTGCCTACATAATTGCAAAAATGTTCAGCAGTAACACAACCCCGCCCCACCCCCCATTCCTAAATACTATTTCTCCAAAAACTGAAATGCAGCTGACTTGCTATCAATTGTTCATCTCCTTTTCTATACTTGTTCACCACATATTTCCACCCCCCCCCCCCTCCCCGTGCCATAAGTGGGACTGTGTCCTCTCAATAAAGGAGATTGTACAATGTTATTACAACCCCAGCCCATTGGTCTTTTCTGGTTCCTAAAGAGTTATCTATGCAGTCCTCTTATGCTGACCTGGTAAAACAATTGTAGGTTCAAGCATTTTAGTGAATCCACAGTGACTCTAGTCAGCACATCCTCTTAAAGGTTATTTATCTGTGCATTAGCTCTATGCTTTGGTTTTGCTTTTGGCGTATCATTTCAGCTCCATTTATCTTACGTACAATATATATCACTTTTTATTAATTCAGCATACACACTCACAAAAGTACGGTAGCTTGGTACCAAGATGCTGTCACCAGGGATGTAGTTACGGTGGGCGGCGCTGGGCAGTGACACCCAGCACTCGATATTCCCACCCCGCACTCCAGGCAAAAACACATTTCGTCCCGCCCACCACAAATCTGCCTAAAATTAGCCCTAAATTTACCCCTAAAGTAAAATGAGGGAAAAATGAAAAATTAATGGCTGAAAAATGGGGTAGATGCTATGGAGTGGGGTGAGGTGCTTTCCCCAGATCGGACAATTACCCGGCACTCAAATTTGGCTAGCTACATCACTGGCTGTCACGACTGAAATGTTGCCAGTTTGAGGAAGAAATATCCATAGCAACCTCCATTCCACCACACTTTTAGGAAACATTTTACAATACAGCTTTAATTACACATGTCTTGCTGAGAAAAACAATCAATACTGCATCATGAATAACCACCATGTATAGCTGTCAAGCTTCCAAAACTTAAAGTATACCTCAAAGATATATTCTTTTCCTGGTTGCAATCCTTCCACTAGTTTACTTTCCACTTCCTGGCCCTGCGGTTCACTGTACTGGTATTTGCTTTGTTCCTCCGTCAGTTCGCTTGGGCGATACCTTATCTCGTACTGTTTTATTTCCCCGTTGGCGTAAAGTGGAGGAAGCCATGTAAGTAGGATGGCATTCTCTGATGATCCCTCTTTCAAAACTTTGACATCTCGAGGTCTCGATGGAACTGTTCATGACAACAACAATAACAAAACTAATCACAAAATGTACAAATGGTTGTTCACTTTTCATTTTTATGCTAATGCGCTTGACATCACACAAGTATTAATAATATTCAAAAATCTATTAATTCCTTACAATTCTCATTAAAAGGTTTATAGTTTTTAAAGCAACAGTTACTGCTCAGGAAAAATGAAAAGTTGACACCAATGAACTAAACTGCAATTTGTCACGAGAGATAAAGTGTTTTGAATCCCACCTTTAGGTAAAATCATAATCATTAATTTTGTTCATTTTCTGATCTTTTATCAAAGTCAAACTTAACCTGCTATGTTGTAAGTCTAACACAAGGTTTCACCTTTACAGCTCTATTACACAAAACAGTCAATTTTCACAACTGGTATTTCCATTTTGGTGAAAGTGATTGACCATCATTGACTGACCTCCTCAAACTTTGTACCGAAAAAAAGCACACACATGCAACAAGAATGTATTGCTACAGCTATCAGCTAATCTCCTCTTTGGGGAATATTAAAATGTGATGAGAAAAACATTCCTTAAATTTACAAGGTAGTATGACCACTAACTGACGCTGAAAATAGAGGGTCTATGGAAAGTAATTACAAAATGAAAATTGCAACTCCAGATTTAAGATCAAACAATGCCATAAAAGGTAAGGGCCCATATTGTTATGACATGATTTATCACCCATAATGCAACACCAGGGTGCAGGTTCATGGTCTAATTACTTAACGCTGTGCACACTGTGTCTATGGCTAATCCAGCCGCTCTGTGATAAATACAGCTTTATTGATAAACATTACTGAGAACCACCTTGAAGGGTGCAATGAAGTGATTATGTCGCTGTTTGCATCTCAAGATTAGCAGTTCAGTGAAAATACGAGAATGAAGTCAACTACGTGTAACGTGTGAGGAAAAGTTGTTACGACCATGAAGAAGGTTTGAGGAAGTGGGGATCAGCATGATCAGGAGGAATGAAGGATGAGAGGAGGAAAAGGAAAGAGGAAGGGGACAGTGAGGGTGAAGATGAGGATAGTAAGGCTGGAGGGAGCGGATGAGAGGAAGGATGGAAAGGAATTGAAAAGCATTTAAGCATAAAGTACACCTTTTTTGGGCACACTTGTGATAACAAAATAATTCGAATTTTAGTCTAAAGTGCTCATCTCCCCCCCCCCCCCCCCCCGGTCGAATGTACTTAATATGCTTAAATGCTTTTCAATTCCTTTCCATCCTTCCCCTCATCTCCTCCCTCCAGCCTTACTATCCTCATCTTCACCCTCACTGTCTCCTTCCTCTTTCCTTTACCTCCTCTCTTCCTTCTTCCCTCCTGACCATGCTGACCCCCAGGGAAAGAAAACAAAATAAACAGTAAAATAGGAAGAAAGAAAGCAAAGTTGAAGGAAAGTAAATATTAAAGTAATTGCTCTTTGTAATTCTAGAGGGAGAAATGAAAATTTGAAGGAAAGTCTAAACTTTGATATTTTATAAAGGGGAGTTTCTTATTGATTTACAACTATCCATGGATCTTCTTCGTCTTTTAATCTATCATTTCCTTCAGTTCCATGAGGCCCACAAATCTCAAAAATGGAGCCCACAAAAATTAAAAAAACTCAAAAAAATAAAATAAATAAAATAAAATTCTTGAAATCTTTATCTTATCAAGTATAAGAAAGATGCAGACATGATTTTACACCCCCACAAATGATTCACCGAACCTGATACATTTGTCACCAACTTAATGTAACTATGACAAATGTAGCGAGACTCCGACTTAACCTAACTATATAACCCTTTGAATTCCAACCCATGCATCTATTTGAAACTTGTATAAACATTGTTCTGAGTTATGGGCCAAGTTTTGGCTACAAACCTACACAAATGTCTAGTGAGGGCTCGTAAAAGGTGGATAATTTATGAGGAGGGATCCTCAAACGTTTTAAAATTCGTCACTAGGATGTACCCTGCTACACAGCAATCCCAGCTGTTTATAAACCATCCCAGTGAGCAAGCGGGAATACTAAGAAACGAAATGTCTTTGTTCTTGACTTAAATTTGTTGAATGAAGACAGAAAAACAATTTGTTGCCAGATTGATCTTGTTCTAGCATTTCATGGCATTCCCTTTGGAATGAAGAATGTGTCATGATACTAAATTTATCACTAACTGTCTGGTTAGGAGTAAGTGTTAGCAATTCATGTTTGTATGTTTTATGGAAGTTCCCAAAACTTTTGTCATGATGCGTCCACCGTCCCTGCCAGGTGTAAATCATGAAGCACCAACAGCGCAGCATTCCAACCACCACTTAATCAAATACAACTGCTTGGATCCAAATCCAAGTTTTAAAAGAAAAATCACCTTATATAAAGTGTGTGTGTGTGGGTGGGGGGGGGGGGGGGAGGGGTTTCCTACAGTGTCTTACCAAAGTGCACTAGATAAACGCCACAGAACCAGGTGACGTAAAATTATCCATTTGAGCTGTGGATATGTCGCTTTGGGAACAACTGACCTCTCACACTCTTTGCCACCTTAAAGGGAAAATGCAGTCACCCCAATCAGAGTTAGTATGCCCCATCACTCTAGTTCATGAATGGCATATTTTGATCATGTGACAATAATTTTGTTACTGAATGGTGAAATTCAAGGAGAATTTCCCCTTGCTTTACCTATTGTTTGTAATAGTTATGTTCAAAATGTCTTCAGAGGTGCTTGTAATGCAATAAGAGGGATTTGCAAGAGTTTGCTGATTTTTCAAAGCAAATTTTGGGGCGACTGCCTATTGCCTTTAATATTTGAAATGTTAAATCAAACTTTGTGATTCAAAGTATGAAACATCACAGCCTTCCAGGTGAGTCAAAGCATGATTTAAGTACAAATTTCATCTACAAAGAGAAAGTTTCAAGGAAAAAAATCGTGACTAAATTTCGTTCCATCTACAAACTTAAATTTCCTGACGGAACAGTATTTTACTGCACCCCTGGGCAAAGAGGTCCATTACACAAGCAATTCAAAGATGTTGTCAAAACGGGTCAGGTTATTTACGGACATCCCTGAAGGTTAAATGTCATTGGTGAAACAATTTAATATCAGCGTTGAATTTTAGCGAACACCTTTATTGGCCCATAGCGAGAATAAAACAGACCAGAGTGACTTGTTTCTAAAATCAAAGTTGCTTAATAAAATAAGAGAGGAACTTGTATCAATTCTGGAATGTCTGACAACGAAGGATTGGGGTGCCTCTGCTTGGCGTCTTTTCAAAATAACAAGCCTATATCAAGTAAGATAGCGCTTCCTCACTGCCACAACTTTATTCACAAGTTGTACTTTTGGAGACACTTCACCCTCAGAAATAAGATAGGATCTCAGAAGAAATGTCACTTCTGTGATCAATTTCACGATCTGTTTGAGCCTAGTATTAAACTTTTTAATGTTTCCTTCCCAATTATAAGCAGACACCAGAAACTTTAAGGAAATCTTCATCAAATCGAAAGTCATCTAAGAAGCTAGGTTTACTGCCCTTCTCGCATGTTTGTGAAAGTTCTCCCAGCCCTAGATATCGGAGAGGACCTTCTCTGGATTGGCATAGCTATAAAACATTTGCTTTTTTTAACTCTTGCTGAAGGATGGTTGTATAAACTAAAAGATAGCTTTAATAACACCTTCACCATTTGGCTAATGAAGTTTACAGATCTAGGAGAACGTTATCAATAGCCCTATTTTTATTTCATTGATTTAGCTTTATTCCAACTACTTCGGTTTATCTTTGTTTCCCCTTCATCTCTGGTAATGGCATTTGTGAGGAGACAAGACTATTACAGACTAACTTTAGGTGACAGTTTGGGAGAAATGATTTGTACCTGATGAAAAAGTGGTTGCATTCACAATACTGAAGTAATCTTCTGAGCTTTGATCTGAGACGGAGCTATATGAGTGAACCCTGAACTGGTAGGTGGTATGCGAATCAAGGTTACTGATCACTGCCTGTGTGCCGGAAATATACCTATCTGGAGGAGATTGTACTGCATCATTGGGACAAAGACGGCATTCTATCCAGTACATGATGACTCTCTGGACATTGGTCTTTTCCGGACTTTCCCAGGTGAGTGTCACGACACTAGACTGATTGTCCACAGTTGCTACAAGGTTGACAGGTGCTCTGGGTGCAGCTGAAAAGGAAACAGAACTTGGATTTAGAGTTTTGACTGCACAAGCAACCCTCAGGAAAGAGGGTCTTTTTATGAACTCTAAACATACAAGTCAGATATAACCAAGATCATAGTCTCAGATTATCCATTTCCCAGTTAAAGTTTGCAATGAATCCTGGTTAAAGTTTATCAGGAAAATGTTCCTATTTGACCAGGATGTTAAAACTAGTCATTAATTTAACCAGCAAAATGTTCATCTTGAAACAAATTTCCAGGTTGTTTTTACCCAGGAAATGAATATCCACAACTCATGGATAAATTTCACCAGCGTGTTCTGCGAGCATGAATTCTAGAGATGAGATCCCAAAATTGGTCACAAAATGAAGAGAGATAACAAAACAAAATCACAGAACTGTGATACATCATCACTGAGCAATTATAGTGGCATGTAAATATTAAATGTACAGATATTATGCTTATCCGATACACCTACTGAATATATATTTCAATTTTCAATTCTCAGTAACACCAACACCAAACAGCAACCTCTGAATTACACCCACAAGTAGCAAGAAATCACAAAATTGGAGAGATAATTTAACTTTTAACAATATGATAGACACTCAGCATGAAAACTGGAAAATCCAGCAAAAACACAAGAAGAAAGTCAGTGACTTTGAGAGCTCCAAAAACCTGTATGAAGCAAGCTTTGCAGAGAAAGGAGAATGAGGGCAGGCTACTAGTCATACTGGTAGACACTGGGGACGCAGTGTCAAAACTGCTTCAAGTTGTGCATCCCAATAAAATAGTAAGGGGTAAGTATATGTCTGCAAAATGAATATCGATATTTGAGAAATGACAATATAATAGGCCTACACAATAAACCATACGCTACTACTGTACACTCCCCACTAAAGATCTCATTGTATTATTTGTGGTGATATATATACTAGAGCGTACAGAGTACAGACAGACATAAAGAAACATCTAAGTTACATTTGCCCAAAATACAAAATGAAAAATATCAATTGGCCAGTATCAGCATTTTATAGTAATTTTAGCAACACTGTTAAAAAGACAAAATGAAGAATCATCACCAATAGAGGGGTTTCACCGTCACCGTGTCACATGATCGCGCATCTGTTTGGTTTTGAAGGGGAAGATGGCACGTCTCTAGTAGTTTTGAACGGCACACGTCCATCATATCACAGTAGTATCTATGGTAACGCTGAGTGCCGTGCGTGTGCTGTAAATACGCTAATACTGTGTGGGTGTTTTGCCCTTCAGTGCCTGGGAATCCCACTTGCATGATGTAACATGAAATCCCTCTATACTGAATACTTTTAATTAGTCCAACAAAAGAATGTTTATCTGAAAACAGCCAGGCACAGGCCTACATAATACCACAAGGCATACCTTAAATACGCAAGCACAAAACTTAAAACGTTTTTATGGTCATATTAAGCCTGGTCTTGCAAAAATAACACCTCCCTTGTGTTTTGCAAATTTTTCAGAGGTGGAAAAATCTGGGTGTAAGGAACCTTTCAGACACTGAAAGATTTCATTCATTAAATTTTGTCAAACTTTCCCAGCCAACATATTGAGGCTGCTCTATCATTCCTTGTTACGGGCATTCAGTTTGTCATAAAAATTTTTCCTGTCTCATTCTGCAAGCATCTCCAAAAGACAGTCCAAACATTCTGCCAAAAAGTTCTGACTAAATACCCTACATTCTAGTTTAAGAATATTCTGTTTATTTTCTTCTGTCATACATACATAATATTTACAGCCTCGGCTTTTGTGTTGTCAGAATATTAAAGGAGAAGTGATGAAATATTGGATCTGGAGAAAAGTTTAAAAAATCATTTTACAGTAGGTCAGCTGAGATCGTCAGTCACAAAAGACCAGGAATGTTATTTGTTTGTCTTCAAAGCAAAATGAGCCATTTCGTCTCCAACACATTTGGTGGAAGACGTGCAAACCCAAAACCAGTTCAAGAAAATAGTTGCCAATCTAGATTTTAACACCAAAATGACCAAAAATAATCAGACCACAGACTTTGCAGACAGACTGTCTCCCATCCTTTGATAGAGTTGCTCTAATTATTTCAAAATGGTGATCCAGCTGTCTGGAAGACACATAGCCATCCTTCCAAGCTGTGAATAGACCTTATACATATGACGTACGTCACAGAGCAGAAAGTGCGCCCTCAGAGGAAGGCAAAGGGGTATGATTCCAAGTTACACCAAAGATGCAGACAGCTGATGTGTTACCCAATCAGATATACACGTAAGTCTACTACATGCGCGTGGGAAGTGTAAGTCATGTGTACAATGTGTTTCATTGTTTTGCCTCCAAAATGACGTCGCATGACATCAGTGCATATGGTCTACAATCACATAACATAGAAATAAACTATTGCAAGGGAGCAGGTCAAGGGGGTGGGGGTATTCACATACCATGAGGTTTGTGAAGTGCATGGTGATGAAGACTTCGCAGCTGGCACAAAGTCAACTACACAAATAAAAGGTGCGGGTTGAATTTAGACATCGATCAATGCTGAGACCCACCATTTGATACCTAGGCCCCCCTAAAAATTTCTTTATAGCTACACCCCTGGGGAGAGCTTGTACTCTTTCTTCTTTCACACTACAGTAGCAATTTGAGTTATCAGTAGTGAGAATTTGTGGGGGCAAAAGTGGGGGAAAGGGGAGGGGTGGGGGAGGGGAGGGAAAGAGGATGACGGGCTCTTAAGACAAAATTTGCTATGTGGAAAAGGGTAAGTCAATGGGGACATCTCCAAAAGGTGAGTGGGGCTATATATATATATATATCCCCCTGTTCTAGGATTTCCATCTAAATAACTTGCAGAGTAGCACTGTCAATACCTGACATAAGTATATCATTTACAGAACTGTTTACAGGAATAATTTTCGCCCAAAAGAAAAACAATTTTTTTCAAAATGACAAGCAGACCACGTTCTGGCTAATTCTCTTGTTTAGGATATACGTTGCCTGTTTCCTTGTAACACATAGCAAAGTTGTCTTCCAACCTTTCCTTTGTGTAAGACTTAGGGTTAAACTTCCAAACTTCACAGTAGGCGACCTTTTCATAACCTTTGACCTTGACAGGTGCGGAAGCCCCTGAAGAAATAATTTCACCCAGAGAGAAGTAGAATTCTGTCACAACAGCCAAAAGTTAGAATATAAGACTGTTTTTACAGCAACGAAAGTCAGGTGCTATGCTGAAAGCACTATGCAAATTGCACATCGCTACCTATGGCATCATCAGCTACTGCAAATATCTGCAGGTTAAGACTCCTCAGGTTTTTCTCCTTCTTTAAAGGAAGGTAAGGGAAGAGACATGAGCATAAAAATGTAACTATGATCAAATATGTCATCACAGCAGTTATATTGTTCTTTACAGTTTGCAACTTTGAACTAAGTCTTTGAAAAGCATAGCACCAGTAAGTTAAATTTAAAACCTTGACGACTATAAAGAGCCAAGAAAATCTATTCCTTTAAGATAATCATGTTGATTTTTCAAAGAGAACAACCTTTGAACAGTTTCTTCAGTACAGCTAGATAACCAAATTACAGCCATTAACCAAATTTCATTTCTAGCAAACCATGCATAGTCAAGACTATCCACATTTCCCCAACTGAAACAATGATCCATTACAAGCCCTATAAGATGAATCAATGATACCTCTGTTCATAAGTAATTAACAGTGAACTGGCCACATTTCAAGGTGTACAGTATCATTCTGAAAATCCAATGGAAGTTATTAATAAAAAATCAGTCCAAAGGGTGCGTTCTTTCGTCATCCACATTTGGAGCAAAAAGGTTTGGTGGCAATCATGTAAAGCCGAGCCTGTCAATTATCTATTTGCCTTCTACCAACTCATTCAATAATTTCTCAGACACTCCGGTCAGGAAATGAATGGAAGATGGAAGGCGGGCACAAGTGGAACGCAAACAATACGCCGACTAATTGATGCTAACAAATGCCCTTACACACTTCACATCTCCAAAATGACTCATGCACTTGTAAAAATGTGTAGTAATGCTCTTTCATACTCCCATCAAAATGCAGAATTCCTTTGACAAAATGTAGCACAAGGTTGCTTCATTCCACTCACATCTTTAAAGAAATATTGTCTAACTGTCATTAATTAAGGTGCTGCATTTAGTCTTCAAGGTTATGGTATGAACGGAAACATTCTGACGCCATTATTTAACTTTCCCTTTTGAATATGCCCAGAGGTACCATTAAGGTTCATAGCAATTTTTCAATGTCATAGTTATTTCTGCCTAGATATTGATCAAAGTACTTTTGTTTCACCAATTATGAATCATCTTTTGATGTTCTAATGTGAAAATGAATAAAAATCACAAAAAAATGTCAAAAAGGCAAAAAAGGCCCTATCCCAAGTTCAACGACTGAGATAGATCTGTCTCTCCCGACAAAATCTGAATATTATTTTTATTAAAACCAACCTCACGAGGAATTTGATTAACAGTAACACTGACAAACGATAATTTTTGTTTGCATTTAATGTCATTTTTGTCGTAACTAAATCATTATTATAAGAAAGAAGAGCTGAATGTTAACATGAGGGGTGTGGACATGCATATTCATCATTCAAGTAGATCACAATGTGACTGCACACACTCTGTACTTATTTCAGTCACAAAAATCCCATAAAAAATGTACTAAATTTCATTCCTACCCTACTCACATCTTAATGAATATATTATTTTGGTTACAATGGTTATATTTGAACCTCCCATTTTCTGATTCCAAATATCTACAGCCTGTACATGCATACCTCACCTTCAAATTAACTGAATTTTCTTCATAAATGATATTTATTCTGGCAACTCATTGAACAAAATGGTGACATGGAAGCTTTTATGCCGTCGATTTCCTGTACTTATCTCACCATTAATCTGACTATAGCTCCCCTTTAAATCACATCAACAAACTGACCTATTTTAAATGCCTTAAAGATTCCTCAAAACCAATATGACAAACTTTTCCTTCTTTTACAGTCGCATGTTTATCTAACTTCAAATCCGATATCAGTCTTCAGCCTCTGCATTTCGGCTAAATAAAACCTATCTGCCCCTTTCAATATTCTTCATCTCTCTTTTTTTCCATCAACTCTGCATCAACCTCCCTCCTCAAGTCTTTTAAAACCCTATCCATCTTATTTTGCAAATAAATGATATGCTATTCAAACCACAATGTCCCCGAAAAATTATCAGTTCATCTAGAGTAGGACCCCCTACCTGCTTCTAGGATGTTGACATTTGCATCGGTGTGCCTCGTCCAATAACGTGTGGTGCACCACTAACATGAAGGGCAAATGAATCCTCTGGTCAACATGCCTGTCACAATTACCCTCCAGTGCGTAAACCGAATCCATTGTAAAACCATTTAAAATTTTTTTACTTTGCGCAATTTTAATCAAAATTCCAAAATCAATGGACAGAATTTCATGTTCCATGGCCTCACTTTTTCAAATTCATCAAAATGACTTTTTTCCTTTCTTTTGCTGTTTTATTTACCTGACAGGTCGAGCGGGGACAGTGCTTGCGCTCTTGTAACTCTGGGCGATTTTGGTGATTAAATAGTAAGACCCAAACTGCTGCGAGGTTGCTTTCAAATTGGTAAAAATTTGATAACATTCTCCCAAGAAATCAAACAGGAATGTTGCCTGTCTACCAAAATAGTTAACTTTAACTTTGTCTTCTTGAATTTCTATCTTCAAAAAAAAAAAAAGATAAATAATTTGGCAAACTCTATCAAATTTCCCATCACTGCCATGAAATAAACTGCTCCAGGGAAAAAAGTTTTTGACTGTATCAATGGATAAACTAACATGCTAGAATTTTTTTTTTCTCCTTTTTTGCCCCTTTTTGTCGTCAGATTTTCAGAACAAATAGATTTCAAAGTTTAAACAAACTTGAAATTTCACACTGGCATTTAAGCTGTTCTTGAAACCTATAACTGTTTAAAATATTCTTCACATTTAATAAATATGTATAAATGTACGAATATTATACATGTACTGTAGATGATGTGACTGGGTGGATAGCGGTAACTTTCTAATGAGTAATGGCAATTACCAATCGTGAGGCACAAGGTTTGATCCTGTGCTGGATCCTAGCTGTAATATGTGCAGCACAAAGGTGTAGGAAACTGTTCTCGATGGGGGCTTAAAATTGTTTCAGATGGCCATCCTGGGGAAGGCATCTAAGGGTATAGGTAATATGCCCATTTTTAATATTTGAGGGTCCTTAGATACAATTTGTTGCAACATATTGGGTAAATGTTAAGGAAAATTACTGCAAATTTTTGACATTTTTCACTGAGGGTCTTCATCCTTGAACTGAAGGAGGGGGGGGGGTACTTCCGACCCACCATATTTTTGACTAGGGGCTTTAGCCCCTCCTCCCTGCTTCCTGCTTCCTATTCCTATGACACAGCAAGATTACCATCCAATTGTAAGCTATGGTTGTCTTATCTTAACTGACCTATTAAATTCAAAGGAATCCACATTTGGTATCAATTATTTAATTGGGAACCATCCAATACAAAGTTAAACTTCACTTAGTCATTGCAGGATTCTCCTGCACTGCTGTCCTGCAGCAGTTGTAAAAGCTGTCCAAGAGGACATAAATTTTGTATTCCCTATTCTTACAGAGACTATCAATTTTTCTTTTTCACATCAAATAAATTTTACACCAAAGTGCACATCTTAGAGTGAGCACAGACTGTGACACAATCCAGACATTTTGCTAATAGCCTTCAATGTCCATTTTCCTAAAAGTCTACTTCTTTACTCTTTCATCAAAATACTACAAAATAAATTCTAAAGGGTGTCCTCCACTAAGTGATGAATGATTCAACAGTAAACCATTCCATTTATACATTAGTTTAATTACTTTTTCATTCTTATTTCCATCAAACTTGACACAATTATCAATTATGATGCACGATAAAATAAGTGCTTGGTTTAATCATGGAGCAACAACAATACGTTAATAGCCTCTGCCAGCCCTATCATTTTCCATCCTGATTTTAATTATTTATGTAAACATTATCCCTTGCATTATCCCTAAAAATCCTAAAAATAACTATTACATCACAAACAAAGGGTGATATTAATGCTTCCACAATTCTCTAAAGAAAACTTCATTTACTTCTGAGGTTTAAATAATTTTTGTTGTTAGCTGAAAAACTGAAGGTTGCTGCACTCACTTGGGTAACTGTTTCTCTTTGCGAGGTTACCATTGAGATATTTCTTAACAAAAGTTACCTCACAGAACCTGAAACACAACTTTCACCATAACTGTCGATATTGCTCTAAGAATGATAAATCTGTGAGACTGTAATGACTAGGATAAAAAGAAGTTTAGCACATAAAGATAGACCGCTGTCTTTGACAGGAAAGAAGAAGAATACACAAGAAGTATTCAGTGTCACTGTGTATGACACAATGATAAAACCTACTAAAACAAAAAAAATAAAATGAGCATTGTTATCCTGCCAGTGCATGCAAAGTTATTATAAGCCTGCCGAGGGGTCTCCAAGCTGTGTGCAGATGGGTTCTCACAAATGAGGAGAAAGCAAAGTGTACTTGCTATGCAAGCAACTTTTTAGCTGGGTTCTAAGAAATGTTTGAAGAGCCCCAGTAACATTTCGTTTGAAATTTTACACCATATTTCTGACAATATTTGAGAGAATGAGTGTATGACAAGGAAAAGTGTCTTTCCAAAATGAGTGATATCTCTTTATCTGCTATGGTAATCAATTACTCAACCCCATCTAGTTTGAGAGGAAAAGTCACTTTTGAATCTTTTATCATGCATACTATTCCATTATATTACTCAATTTTACTCATAGCACTAACACAGGTTGTGCCTTAAACTGCCTTATGTAGCCATACACTTCTACTAAAATAACAAATGGCTTTGCTTTATGGACTGAGCACGGCGTGTCCTTACACATCTATTCGCAGGTTCTTTTAAATTTTCTTTACTACAAGGACTCAAAGCAGAGAGTATGTTACCTCCAATTTAACACGGACTTTGTTTTATTTGAATGATCATGTTACACTTGTTGTCTATTTATGACTGTACTTCTATATTCTGCCATGCAGTAAACAGAGAACCAAAAACCAGGAGAACACAAAGGCAGACAGGAAGTCTTACAAGGAATGAATGGATCCCTAAACAATCCTGACAAATAATGTTACGAAATGAACGTAATTACTAGCTGAGAACAGAGCAATCTTACTTTCATTTGAGCAATCTTACTTTCATTTGACAACAAAAAGAGACCAATTGCTTGCAAAAATCAATCGAACTGGCAGAACAATTGTGTCTACATAAATAGGTTAACACTTTCAAAAACTGTGACATTTATGACGTGAGAAACAGGCCAAGTTCTATTGAAATTTACTTAGTAGAACCTAACAACAATGCAAAGAAATTTTCAAAAAGGCAATTACTGAGAATCTATTGTCAAAAACTGGAGCACGATTCTATTCTCTCTTTATATTGTCACATTTGGCATTTTTACGTTGCTGTGACAATGTTTTCTAAAATGAATTTACACCTGGAGACCTGGTGAGGAAATTATACCAAGAATTCAAGATTTCAAAATAAAGTTCTGATTACTAAGTTTTGGCAGGTATTAGATTCCAGTTATAAATTATAAATCTTGGTCTAAATTAAACTAAGACTTTCCATCAGGAGAAAAATGGCAACTCTGCATTCTCTTTCCCTCGGTGAAACGTCTTTTCCATAAAAAATTTCAGTTAGACATTAAACTTTCTTGGCCACATTCAAGTTTCTCTATTTTATCTATAGCCATCTTACAGGATCAGATGTAACTTCAAACCTGTGAGTAGGGGTCCAGGCCTTTGCAAATTTAAGCCCCTTGAAACCCACCCCTACCCTGAATGCCAAAATCACCTCAAACTAAGTGTCTAATTGGCTCCTTATAAAAACCTATCACCACAGATTGGGCACTTCATCCATCTTTTTTTTTGTTTGCATAGTTTTCATAGCTCATTTGCATACCAAACAAAACAGATTGCAGATCTCCATGAATATCACTTAACTGAACTACATGAGTGTTTTCAACAGGAAACTGTTTCAACCTACTTCCTAAGGAAATAGAATACAAGAGGGCACACTTTACTGCATAGTCTATTTATTTGATGAAATGAAATGATCTACATAAACCATTCATTTAACAAGAATAAACAGTATGGCAGACCTTGCAGTTCCAACTGGTTTATAGTTAACAAAATACAAACTATGTCTATTACACATCTATACCTTGTTGTATAGAAGTTGCATTCCTCAGCTCACAAGTATGAGTATCTACTCAGACTTACTTACAGTCCAGCAACAGGCCTGCGGATTTCACGCGAACGATCGTTCGCGGTCGCGTGTTGGTTACGTGACCGCCAAACCACGTAACCGAAAAATCGGTTACGATGCCCCATTTGGCACTCAAATTCAACTCTTCTGTGACCTAAAATCTGAATATTCATTAAGAGGCATTTTAAATTCGATTAGGAGATATTATCTGATAAAGTACAGACTACCAATTGCGACATTTTTCTCACATTGCTCTTGCCTCATATCACAAACCATAAAATAGATCGCATGAGGCTCACACCTTGCAGCACGTGCTATCGCAAATTGCAATTGCCGACTCCACACTAGCTGACTGGTATCACGCACTACGGCGACGACTTGTCCAGCCATGATTCTTGGTTGTACACAATGCGGATACACTGCACAAGCTGTGATTACGGCCCCACTGCTTTGACTTCGCACATAGCTCGATATCATGAAAGTTGTTTCAAAAATCATGCCACAGTTAACACACAGTATGTCAGTGGGGACTCATTGAGTGCGCGACGATTTCTTCGTAATGTTTTGCAATGTTGATGTCAATTAGGAAACTTCTTGCTTATGCAGCTAACTGATACTGGAGATGATAAAATAGATGTGTCAGACTGATATTGGTTTTATCTGTACTCAGTTCGATCATAAAATAAATGAGAAATCAGCGTGTCCTTCAACAGTAATTTACTATGATGCTACGTGTACAGTAAAGCCCCGTTTTTCGGAACTGGCCATCAGATTTAACAAGAATAATATTCATCACAATTAAGGGGGAATCCACCAAGTTTTCAAGGCTTTACTGTACAAGTCAAAATTCAACGTAAATTTCTGCAGAAATGCACTAATTTCCTCGGGACTTAAAAAGTCACGGCAAGATGTCAGGAGGGCTAAAATAGCCAACATGTAGGCATGGAAAACACTTTTTCATCTCTCTGTCAAATTTGGAAAAAAAAGTCGTACGTATTTATTTTTAAATCCTTGCTAGGATCCATGAGTCGGTATAGGCTCAATTTCTCCTTATACTAAAATACGTTAGGCTAGTGTAAGTCCTAGTTTCACTAAATCTGAGAAGTTAGTTTCGTAGTGAGCTTCTTCCCTAAAAATAACGAGAGTAGACCTTACAAAAACATTGCGAATTTCTGTTTGGGAGTCTCCTACACATGTGTCTCTAATACTTTTGGAAATTTATGCCGAATTTATACGCTAGATACCTCTCCAGATCGTTATAGCTTCTCTTCAGCACATACACTTATTTAGTGTGTACAAAGCATTGGTCATTCAGAAGGGCGTAGGCTCGAATCTTGGGAATAAAATCCAGGTGTTTTAGAAGTCTAAAAATTTATTTGTCATCAAACATAGTAACCAAATATTTTGGGGGATTTTGTCTGCAATTTTGCCAGCCTTTTCGGAGTTATTTGGGGAATGTGTTCACACTCTTTCTTATGGATCCTGTGTACAGTACTTGAGGCAAAAAGTTGAAACCCTGTACATCCGAATTTCACCGATATTCGAAATACATTCGGTCCCAATGTGTTCGGAAAAATGGGATTTTACTGTACTCCAAACCATATGCTGTTACCTCACGAAATGGCCTCAGCACACACATTTACAGCATCATGTCATTTTGAAATATTGTTTTTCGTATAAGTTGGACACATGTTGTGCACTGTGGCATTGACAGTGCAAGTGATCGCTCGTACACCTACTATACGAAACTCAGTGTGGTAAACTGTCACTGAGTCGTGTTTTCTTTATATTGGGAATACGCAAAAATGGGTTTTTGAGACTCAACAAAATGGGTTACGTTAGGTTACGTGGTTCAAAAACCACGTAACCTAAAAAATGGTTACCATGAAATCTGAAATCCTCAGGCCTGCAGCAAGTTGCACCAGTATGTTCTCATACTTGCAGTCAAGCATGTCACACAAGTATGTGTTCATACTTTGCCATGTATGTTGTAAGAGTATACATGTACTCATACTTACAGTCAAGCAAGTTGCATGAGTATGATCTCATACTTGCAGTCAAGCATGTCACACAAGTATGTGTTCATACTTTGCCATGTATTTTGTAAGAGTATGTACTCATACTTACAGTCAAGCAAGTTGCATGAGTATGATCTCATACTTGCAGTCAAGCATGTCACACAAGTATGTGTTCATACTTTGTCAAGCATGTTGTAAGAGTACGTACTCATACCTGCAGTCAAGCAAGTTGCATGAGTGTGGTTTCATACTTGCAGTCAAGCATGTTGTATGAGTATGTATTAAAATTTAGTCAAGCATGTTGCAACAGTATGTACTCATACTTACACTGCGGAACTGTTCTGTCATGGTTTAAATCTTATATTACAGAGCGTTTTCAGCATGTTAAGATTGAAAATGCTCTCTCATCTCGACGTCCTTTAACTACAGGTGTTCCACAGGGCTCTGTACTTGGACCTGTTCTGTTTTCCTTATATCTTGCTGAGTTAAGTGATGTTATTCGCAGTCATGATGTTTATTTCCATCATTACGCAGATGATACTCAGCTTCTATTAGCTTTTGACCGAGATTCAGTGCCATTTGCTTTCCACAAAATGGAAACCTGTATAAACGCTGTCAACATCTGGCTTGCAACCAATCAACTGAAACTTAACTGCGAAAAAACTGAATTTATTGTTTTCCAATCACGCTTTTCAGATGTCGCACCCACTTTCCCTACACTTAATGTTGGTGGAGAGCAAATTCACATTTCTTCAACAGTGAGAAATTTAGGAGCTTATTTTGACCATACTATGACTCTTGAACATCATGTAACAAATCTCTGTCGTTCTGCAAATTGCCAACTGAGGAAAATCAGTCAAATGAGGAAGTACCTTGACAGTAAGAGTTGTGAGATACTAGTGCATGCCTTTATTACTTCAAGGCTTGATTTTCTTAATTCACTCCTACATGGCCTCCCTGAATCAGCTATTCAGAAACTCCAGAAGATACAAAACACTGCTGCTCGTATTGTAAAAAGGAAAGGGAGAAACTGCCATATTACTCCAATCCTCAAAGAACTCCACTGGCTTCCAATCAGCTCTAGGATTCAGTACAAGTTGCTACTACTTGCCTTTCGGGCTTATGTCTTGGGCGAGCCTAAGTACCTTTCACAACTTCTCTTGCCATATATTCCAACTCGCCCACTTCGATCCTCCTGCAAATCATATTTATCTGTACCAAAACTACGCCTGAAAACCTATGGCTGTAGAAGTTTTCAGTACTGTGCATCATCTTTATGGAACAGTTTACCAGACGATTTACGAGCTTGCTTGCAACTTTCTGTTTTTAAGGGTTTACTTAAGACTCATTTGTTCAATACTGCTTATACTTAATGAACTTCTCTGTTTTCTTGTAAAGCGCCTTGAGCAGTAACAGCTTGGAACTGATTGGCGCTATATAAGCCTAATTTATTATTATTATTATTATTATTATTATTATTATTATTACACTCACGTATGTTATGACTATGTACTCATAAGTACAATGGTGTACAAGTATACACTCATACCTAACATGTCGTGTGCATGAGTATGTGCTCATACTTGCATTCAAGCATGTTAGTTGTACATTTAAGACTTGAGTATAAAATTTACTCAAACTCTTGTGGTTACTCATAATTAAGTCTTCGGTACCTACACTGCTTTCACTCATAACTTTAGATATTTAATGCATTAAGACTTCCTTCTAAAGCTCATACATAAAATCCTGTCTGAGACATCTGATGCAATAGTCATAACTTCTAGATATTTATTCTTATGAGTAGGCCTCACAGTGTTCCGATCTTAGTCTCAATTTACAATGTAATAAGGGAGACTGTGCTCATACTTACGTCAGTCACCAAATGTTCACACACTACCACTACTATTGCATTCAGTCTTACTGTCTGCTGCCCTCTGTAACCTCCATTTGACCATATCTCCCAAAATGTGATTCAATTTAGCACCTTCATCAATTGGAAAATTAGAACAGTAACAAGGTAGACTGCACGGCCAATTTGAAAGAATAACATGTCCACTCACCCACAATGTGTCTAAAATTGCTGTGCCACTGGGTTTGATGGCTGGCAGAGGTGTGGACAGAAACAGGTGAGGTGAACAATTGCTCTGATGCAATTTTTAATAATCAGTTACAACAACAAACAATTTATAACATTTCACTGGATGGAATGAAAGGAGTGTGTGTCAAAATACCTGAAAATTAGTAACTGAGATTCCAGATCATCTAGGGACCCCCAAAAGGTACAGCAGCTTGATGGTCCATAATTACGCATGTTCTATGATACATTCTCTAGTCTGAGGATGTTCCCATTGCTCTGATTCAGTAAAAGGTTTGAGGAGAAAATTTTATCACTTGTGCAAGACTAGAGGTACAGGGATCCACAACGATTGCATGGCATTTAACAACCCTCTTTCAATTCATGCACAAGCGCTGATACCTTAATTGGTCAAATTGCATCGACCTTACACCTATCTCAAAGGAACACATTCATTTTTTTGCAACTGAACTTAGGGGGAAATAACTTAAAACTTAATTGTTACAACTGGTCTTAAGACTGTCAGTCACTGTCATAGACCCGTGCACATAATACTACTGGCCATGCAACAGTCAAATTATCTCAGGCGAAGTGGTAAACAGTGTGAGGGTAGCTTAAGGTGAGACGAGGAGTTAGTCCACACGCATTCGACAGTTCAGTATCAAAAATATTGTCACATGATTAAAAACAGCCATTTACAAATTGGAATACTGCAGTATAATAACTCGAACTTAGTTAACTGGATTTGCCTCTAATTTCTTGCAAAGGTTACAGGACTACAACCAGTTGTTGAAAGTCTTTCAGTGCAGGTCGTTAAGGTTACAGGGGTAACCGGGGGTAAGGAGGGGTAACTGGGGGTAAGGAGGGGTGAGCAGGGTAAGGTGGGGTAACATAGATTTCAAATTCTATGACATTCTGAAATTAAAGCTACCAAGTTATTTTAGAGAATCAGCACCCTGATGAAACCTTACCTACTAGGGATGCAGATATTGACATTAGTAGAGATTTGTATGCAAAAGTGAGGTGGGGGTATGAAGGGCCCTTGAAGCAAAATTTACTGTGTAAAAAAGTGAAGTTGATGGGAGCATCTCCCTGGGATTTCTGCATACTTGTTTTGGGAGGAAGTGAGACCACCCACACATTCTCCTTCCTATGGAACCAACTGCATAATGCCAAATGTTTATCAATTCCAGTTATCAACTTATAAATAGGACCTCTGATGAACAAAAAGGAATTTCATACATGCATGCAAGTTAAAAAATCTCTTAAGACTAAAACCCAGAAAAGAAGCAGCAAATGGAGTTACCTGACACCACTCTCATAGTTCATTCTAAATCCCATAACTTAAAATGTTTACATATTGCCACTTCACAGCATGTGCCGCTCACTTTGCCCTTGTTTCCCCATTTTTACAACGTTCAGCTGTTTACCTCATCTGTACCATCAAGCAACATTTATCAGAAAATATTCAAAACAGAGCCTGTGCCCCCTGACAAACTAATCTTTGACAAATTTTGAGTTCCTCTCTGTCAGAGTAGAGGAGATATTGAATTTTTCCAATGTTTTGCAAGTCACCAATTCTTCCTAACAAACTGGGATTAATACCTTTATTCAATTCCCTTCGGGAAAATTGATCCTGTGTGTTCTGTTATTAGTGGAAACAGTCACATGCATACTAAATGCCACCAGTGATCACAGATAGGGGAAAGATTCGCATGCCTTCTACATTCCGTTTACGACACCAAACTTCAATAAACTGAATTATTATACGCAAATATGAAACTTTACGATATCCATCTGGTACGGCTGATAGCAATTACAAGCCCTATCAGACGCTTTAATCTACATAAGCGACTTCAGTCATACTAGTATATCTCTGAAAGCTGTGCTTATGTCATGAAAAAGATGAAAGAGGGCCTAAAGGTGACTCAAAAGCAACCAGGCACCGACCAAAAACCCATCAAAACGAAGAACGAAAAGGTAAACAAGACGAATAAGGCAGTTTTTTTTGTCACCAGCTTTTCTCTTCAGTGTATACCGTACATGCAACTTGATGCAACCTCTCGATTATCATCCCTCAGTTTCCCGAAATGGATTTATCGCTTTGACCCGGAAAGTAACGGTGCAGTGGACTCTTGTAAATATTGTTACTACACAATCAGCGCTCCAGTGTGTTTTGTTTACATGTTGGAGCCAGGGGAATGCCATCATTATAAGGTAATGGCCAAGAAACCAGCGCTGGTTTCTTTTATTGAATTACAGTTTCGACTTTCTGGTTTGTGCCCCTTGTTTTTTATGCTTCGTTGGGCTAAATGTTGCCTGATGGTGCATGTTCTCTCAGGCCAGTTCTACGTTCATGCTTAAGTGAAACATGCGACTAATGCTAAAATATTCACCTTCGATAATGGTGCCAGACAGTCTATAAAATATTCAATAATTAGAGCATCACATAGGCCCAATTAAAGGATAATTAAAGCTGGAATGTTTTTTTATTCGTACTACTCTTGCAAATGTCATTCATAGGTACCAGTTGAAGAAAAGCACATGAGGTTTCCAAATCCTAAGAAAAGCACATGAGGTTTCTAAGTCCTAAGAAAAGTATACGAGGTTTCTAAATCCTAAGAAAAGTATATGAGGTTTCTAAATCCTAAGAAAAGTATATGAGGTTTCTAAATCCTAAGAAAAGTATATGAGGTTTCTAAATCCTAAGAGAAGCATACAAGGTTTCATAATCCTAAGTTAACCTTCTATAATAAAAAGTTGGCATTTTCTATCCTTTCAATGTGCACTGCTGATTTTTTGAAAAGAATACCTGTGACAATTTTGTCCTCACGAACTCACGAAAATCACAACCTTCAAACAGGGATGGAAAAACAAGTTTCCCCCTTGCATTTAAGCTGCAACTTTAACAAACTTTACCCTTGAGCTGCCTAATGTGACACTCCTGTCAATTGACCACTGAAACCTGCTTTTCATGCAAATGATTTCTGTTATCCTTGGATTTGAAATTCAAAAATTTATTGATGGAGCACCCAAAGTAAAAACACAGCAGTTAGTTAGCCTATAAAATTAGTGTCTCTTGGTAGTTCTCACTTATGGCAGGAAAGTGGAATTACTCTGGTTAAAAAAACCAATTTTGCCAGTAATGAAAGATCTCTTGGGACATGTCTGCATCAACAGCTGTGTTGCTTGCATTTCAAGCAGCTCCAATAATGATTATTTTTTTTTTTTTTCCTTTCTTGTCTTTCACCTTATTCTGGCAATAATAGAGGAATGGAGATCAGCTGTTTCTCGTCAGTAATATCCGACGTGAAGTCATAATCTTTCGTTATTGTGAAACGATTTTGTAAACGAGTTCAATGACTGTGGAATAACACTAGGCTGCAATGTACAACTACAATGAAGAACATGAAATGTATTAAAAGAGTGATTTAAGTGAGCGCTTAAAGAAAAGCAACGAACAGAACTGATATATTTATTGGGCCATTACTGCAAAACACTAAAATACATCCTACCTGTCTTTCACCCAGAAATGTGTTTTTTTTTTTTTCTTATTTTATTTTATCTTATCTCTGGTTTAAGGAAAGTTAGCTATAAATCTAAATTAAGTCAGGGAAAAAGCATTTATCTATCACCAACTTGCAAAGTAACAGGAAGAGAACCTAAGTATTTTATGAGAGGGGGACATAAACTTGCATTAAGCTGATATTTTGCACATCCTAAAATTCAAATAAATGAATGGCCATAAATGTTAAATTGTAAATAGTGAGGCCACAAAAGTAAGCGCACTCCCTTAGTGGCCCCAAACAATAAAGCAAGAGAAAGGATGAAACAATTTATTTGAGGCCTTAGGGATCTTGAAATTTTAGTTCTAAGTTATATACACTCATTAGCGTGCCCTCTATGAGGGCACCCTTCCACTGTTCTATCAACCTTGCCATAAACTTTGTGCTGGTAATTCAGGGTAATACATGTAACAGGAGGCACTATAGACTTATCTTATCTTAAACCTTTTAACCAGAATAATTCAAGAGAATAAGCAGTAATTTCAAGCTTAATTTCAAAACACCAGCTAAATTTTACAAAGATTCTCCTGCTTAGCCTACCTTACCAGCATTCCTTGTGACTTACGGAAACATAACTATTAGAAAGCAAAGGTAAACCAAGGAGTTAATTTTAAATGATTGTAACAATTTACTGACAAAATTATTTTCAAATAACAGCAAGCAGCCCTTCATAACTTAGGATACCCAAGCTTACTAATCAAAACTGGGGTGACTGCAATTTTTTCCATGTAAGGCGAAGTTCGTAACAGCACAAGTATCCCACATTTCTTATGCAATTGGCTAGTGCTGCTTCACCTGTAGTATCATGTAATTTTAGAATCTACAAGAACTATACATGCAATGAAGGTTGTAATCAAAGAGTTCCCTCTCTATATGACTACTCACTGATGATCCATGTTTCTTCTTCTCCATCCATATGAGCCTCTGGCCTACCGTCTACCCCAATTACCATCACCCTCTACCCAACCCACCATCACCCTCTTCCCCACCTACCATCACCCCTACCCCACCTACCATCACCCCTACCCCACCTACCATCACCCCTACCCCACCTACCATCACCCCTACCCCACCTACCATCACCCTCTACCCCACCTACCATCACCCACTACCCCACCTACCATCACCCACTACCCCACCAACCAACACCCACAACCCCACCTACCATCACCCTCTACCCCACCCACCATCACCCTCTTCCCCACCTACCATCACCCCTACCCCACCTACCATCACCCCTACCCCACCTACCATCAACCTCTACCCCACCTACCATCAACCTCTACCCTACCTACCATCACCCCTACCCCACCTACCATCAACCTCTACCCCACCTACCATCACCCTCTTATCCACTGGTTCTCACTAATCAAACTTTGCAATCAATTGTGAAGATAAAAAAAAAGTAAAGTAAAAACTCACCAAAACATGGAGCAGATGCAGGATCATCCTCGGCCCTGAAACGTTTTGGTACGCAGGTACACTTTTTCTGGCCTTCAAAGTCTGCGTGACTGCCAGCAGGACAGGGGCGACAATTGGTATTGCCTGACTGGTCTTTGTAAGTGCCCGTAGAACATGCTGTAAATCAAAGAAAAAGTCAGTGATTAATTTTGTAAGCTGAACAGCTACTGAACTAAAAAATTTCATTCCTCCAAGAGCTTATGACAGGAAGTTCTTTGACTTCAAACACGGAAATGGATAATTTTGTGAATTACAAAACATTTTCTTGATTTGCTTTCTTTTGAAGCCTAGCAAGTTCCATATTTTTATCTTCAACTTAATCTTAAAAAGAGGTGGGGAATTCTTGTGGATGCCTTCATATCTAATTACTTCCTTTTGACACAAAAAGTAAAAGAATTTCACCATGACACACAATGGGGAAAACATGAACACATATGTTGTTGAAGAGGCAGTCCAATGCATAAAGAATTTTCCCACATAAGTCCCCAAGGCCGAAATGCACAAAAAGATTTCAAAGGAGTGTAATTCATAAATGCACCTTAGTACTTAGACTTCTAAACACAACAAGTCTAAAAGAAAAGTTTTGCAACAAAATCTATTATGTTTATTTTGGAACAATTTGGGAGAAACTGTTGAAATATATTCATGCAAACCAATTTATGCCAAATATTTTCAATGTTTGTTTACACAGAAAGAACATGGGAAGATTACATTAAATTCATTTCCCCTTGGCCAGGTTATTTTAAAAGTCTTTGATAGGGTAAAACTGTTTGACAGCAGTACATTTAGCTAAAGAAATCAATTTACTCATTATATCTGTATTTAAATTCTCAAGGTTTCCCATCTGCCCATGCGGCCATGCATATGAACCACCTATGTCAGTCAACCTTAGCCATTAAGGTTAATGACACTAAACCCTTGGTTTCACATTCTTACAGCTGCTCACATCAATCTTAGAGCTAGAACAAGCAACCCGAGTGGTAAAGTACAAACACAGAATCTGAAAAGATTCTTCTAAGAAATTATGTAACCGGTAAGAACAGGCACAGAGAAATTTAATTGCTTGGTAAATTGTGTACTGTACCTGGTGAAACAGGTTATGGTGCTTGCCAGAGCATGAATGTCACTCATAAATTCAAGTTTCTTGGAAATTACATGTTTAAATCTTGTTACAACTTTCAATCTCTACTATGACTAGGCCACAATGTTTTGTTCACTACACCCTCCATGAAATATAAATAGGGCAAAAGCTTTCTTTCATGGGAGTAAAATAAGAAAAAAAAAACAGGAGGAATGACTACAGCCCTTTCCTCTTCTCTTGTTATTGTATTGATTCAGTAATGTGACAACATTTTACTTTCAATAGGATGACAAAAATCTCATCTCACATCTGAAACATTCAAAGACTATTCCATCATTGATTTTAAAAGTCAACAAGCAGTTTGAAAACAAATAATAAAGCTGTGAATCAGTTCTCTCAGGACCTCTCCATTCAACTGGCCTCGGCCGACCGGAGACTTCACGACAACAACTTTGTTAAGACCTTCACTGGATAGCTTCCAGCCATATATTGATCGGGTCTTTTGTCTCGAGATTCTACATTACACTTCATTGAGATAATGCCAATCGATGGTAGACATGTGTTACATGAGATATAAGGTAACCCTACACTTGTCTTCATATTTCCTTCAGTCACCTTCATTTGCATATGAAAAGGAAGGAGGAGGAGCCAACAAAGAGCAGAATAAATCTGTGCCAAACCATTTGGTAGAATGAGATGTTAAAAACCAAGGGAAACATAAGCATTAGAACTTTAGTCCTCATTAATGTTGCCAATTCTTACTAGCCTGTGACACAACAATGGCCTCGTGTGAATGACCTCCAACTCCATCCCCTGGACCCCAGCCCCCGGCCCCTGGACCCCACTTTTTCATCAACCCCAACTAGGAAGCTACAAAAACAGTACAAAAGGTATCCAAAGTGCTCTTGCATGTTTCACGCAAAGGTTATATAAATTATAATTCCCTGTTATTCTTTAAGTTTTGCCAATAATATTTTGATCTTTTCACCCAAAAGATCATTGTACTAACTGTTAAATTTAACTCTATCTAAACCTGAAATATCTTCTAAAATTTAGTGAAATAACAAATGCTTTCTAGATTTAATGATCTTGCTTTTGAAAAACAATAAACCCTATCAGCACTTTAGTTGACAATGGTGCCTGTACACCTATCATTATTATTACTTATTCATTATCACAACAAACTGTCCATGCCAAGTTATTGCCATAAAAACCATCAGTTAAAAGGTCTCCCTAGACCCATAAAAACAAAAGTCAAATTTCTGGCACTCATTCATGTCTTAAACAAAAAGTACATTTTATAGGTTAATAAACTTTTGACACTTTTTGCGAATCCTAAAATTCTCCCACAATCAACCATCACATGAAAAGAAAAAAGAAAACAGACTTTCAATTCTTCATTCCTTTGGATCTTATAGTGAGGGAATGTTCTTTATTCTTACTTTCTTTTTGAAGTCAGGAAGAACAGGGAAAGAATTCCAGCATGCACTTTGACTGTAAACTTGTGTAGCATTCATAAGCACATCAGACCGGGGTCTGAGGGAACTGCACCCCGACCCCCACCCTCGGGCCCCAGTCCCAACATATGTTGATTTCAAGGCACAAGTCAAGCCATGATTTTTTGCCCATTAAGTAAGATTTCAAGGCAAAGTTGGGCAAACACCTTCCCCTCCCCCTCCCCTTTGTTGTGACAAGTCTTCCGGCAATACATCTATGGTAGCATTAAACCATTAAGAAAGCTATCTGGTAAAGTTAATACCACTCCATTTAATAAACATTGTAATTAAACACATACAACAGCTAATACTACCAATCATTTCCATGTGACCTTTGACATATCAAAACAATGACCTATTTGCACCCAAAACATGACAAAACCTTCAAACTAATAATCAAAATCAATAATCAAAATGTCAAAGAAAATGTGACTCCATTTCAATTTTTCCTTTCACAGCCAAAAAACAATTTCCAAATACTAACTACATTTGAGTAAGCTAAAACCCTGTCGATTTCAATCCAAGCACTGAAATGGCCAAACATAACATCTCCACAACAACATACAGTCAGCTTGTGAATACAACGTAATACTAAGACTTCTCCTTTCTACCAATACTGTTATTCTCAGCATGTCAGTGATTTCTGCCTACCCACAAATTTTCGGTTTGTGTTTTGAAAGCAGCAGGGCCCCCGCTCTAATTTCATCTAATCCTTGTTCCAGTTTGTTGATGTTTGTAGCAAGTACATGGAAAAGATACCGTTGTCTTCGTCATCTAGCGTGGAAACTTGTTAGGTCATGTAGGAATGCACCTTGTGGCAACCTAACTTTCCAGGCTAATGGAATAGCTATGGGACTGTCACCAAGCAGCTAGAACATGTGGACAAGAAACTTGGTACAAAAATTCATTTTTGTTGAACATAACTAGGCAATTATTGAATTATAAGTGAATCAGAACTAGTATCTTATGTTCCCAGTCTGTTTGCTTCTACCTTGCTCCTTTGTCTGTTTTTTATTTTTTTATTTAATTTTTTTTTGTTTTTTTTTTTACTTTTATTTATTCGGGGGGGGGGGGGGGGGGGAAGGGCTTGGAAATGTTTCATGACTCTTCCAGACCCAACACACTGCTTTTTCCCAAATTACCCAGCCCTCTTTAGATCCTCAAGGCCCCCATTGACAGGATTCAGAACCCTTGGTCCTGCCCTCTCCTTTGGTTTGACTCAGGCATTAAACTTGTCCATGCTTACCTCGAAGGATTTGCCAGGGATTATCAAATTCAATGATATCGAAAAATGCAGAAATATTTTTTTGTTTTAAGAGGTAAAAACCACTTTGTATGCTAAACCCTTCATATGGTGTTGTTTTATGCTAACCATAATAAAGATACTCAAGCATTAGACAGTATCAAATTTCGAAGACAAACAGGAAATCAAATTATAAAGAAAAACAAAAGGAATCTGAGGCAATGTGCCTACTCGACATTGCATTCTGCGACCGTAATGAGAACTGGCAGTATTTCTTGACAAGTACAACCAATATATGTTGACTAAGGAATGGGGTATTGCTACAGGGTTTGGAAGACATGCACTGGCACTTTTTTCTTATTCACATACAACCCTTGTGAAATGCCATTGTAATATGCTTTTAACTTTTAAGTCCCAACAATTGATACAACACTGAAACAAGGTTCAGTAGCAGTTACGGTAATTTGTAAACAAAGCTACTTTAATGCTATCTTAAAATTACAAATGGGTTAAATGCACAGCTTGAACTTTTCTAACTTGTAACTAAACACTTTTCACCTTCTCTTTTCTTTTGTATGAAAGAAAAGGTCTCAAAAATGTTTCTTTTCCAGAAAGTATTGGACAAACTGGTTTGGTCAGGTAATCTTCTCAAGACCATTAGACCAGTTTAAAGTAATAATAGTTTATGGTTGGAGAAGCTATCTATGCAATTATCAAATTAACTACTTATTGGATTTATGGCAGTTTTCTCCAGAAGTGAACTGACCAAGAACCAACTGTAATTTAACCTTCAAAGGGCCAAGTTTCCTTATTTCTTTTACTCCTTTCTTGAATTACACAATAAAATGCGACCAGCAGACCAGATTAAGAAAAGAAAAGCTCAGATAGCTGTAATGGCCGCTCAATGAATTGATGCAATGGACCAGATTATTGTTCTATACTGCCCTCTGTAACTGTGTCCCGCAACTGATCTGTCTTTCCTGTTTTTAAAGAGGTCACAACTGGCCCAACTTGTTGTTGTTCACCTAACCATTTCAACAGTATCATTGATTTCTGTTACGAATCTTCCAACCTGGGGGATCCCTCCAGGCCATAGCCTCCTTTTACTTGTAGTACATGATATAACACAATAGGATGACAAAGGAGGGATCAATGGCTCTATGGTATGAATAAGAAACTGCTCTTCCTTTGACAAACCACTCTTATATTGTGTAAGAAAAAGATCACAGAAAGACCATTGTGATGCTCTGTGCAGGACAAAGATGAAAATCTCTCCATAACAAGTACTTACAAGCTATTACCCAGTAGTTTCTAAGGTAAGCCATCGGCTCATACCCTATACTGGCAATTTGTAAACATTATTGTCCGAACAAATCACAATGCTCTCAGAATAGAACTGACAAGCCAATTAAGCAGATTGAGAAAACATTTTTTTCAGAGGAATTAAAAGCTCCTCCTGTTAGAAACAGGCGCTGCTTGGCTATATGAAGAGCAAAGCAGAACAATTACATCCTACATGTGACTGGTTTGATGTCCCAATTTTCAGGTGGTTTAATGTCACAATAGAAAATTCAGCTTGAAAAGCAGGGTAAGCATTTTGTGACCAATGTTTAAAAAAGAGCAAATGTATTGACCCCTGGCAGCAACCCGAATTTAGAGTGAGCAATTATACCCTACAGGTAAACTTCTTTATGTACAGTCCTTTCCAATCCTGTGACAATATTTTTTGTTGTACTAAACAGACCATACGCATTGACATCATGCTGACATCGTGTTAGAGGACAACAGTGATGCTACATATTAAGGTGCATGACTTTGGAACACATATGTGCAACACAGCTTTTGCACACACACACATGGCGTCAGGTGCGTGCGTATCTGACAAATATTATCTATCTGCATTTATGTTGGTGTAAGTTGTAATGCTACATGGCTACCTCTGCTGAGGGCGCACTTTCTGTTCTGTGTTGTCATATGCATAAGTTCAATTGGTAAAATTTATGCAAGATTACACTTTTATGTTTGTTTTATGTACAAAGGGATATGCCGTTATCTTCACTTCATTGCAGAGAGATTTCTAGATGCACTCTCAATTGTTTAAGGGGGAAGATAGATGGGTGGAAGGGGCATTTTTTCAACCCCTCACTCACAACTTAAAACACCACATATTTTGCCATGCCCGTGGGACGTCTCTCACACAGTAATCCCATGCCTTAAAGTGTTGTAACAATGCCGATAAGCGGTCCAACACCAGTTACCTTTTTATAGAGCAAGCCTTTTATGCAGCTGCTTGGTGGCTAGAAATTAAATACCAATGTCTCCAGAGCTTTCCTTGAGCATGGATTAACAATGCAGAATGCCATGCTTGCAATAAACATCCCAGGTAATTTAGAATCTGAATTAGCCGAAAAACTTTTGTACAACTGTTTTCACTGAAACCACACCCAACATATAGAGTTGCAGAATCTCACACACAGGATGAAAATAAACATCTCAGCCTTGAGAGAAAACCACACATAAAAGGCAACATTGCAACTACAGAAGTTCACTGACATCAACCAACTCAAAACAACACACGATAATGACCCACCATCTTTCCTCCTCATCGTTCAGAGCTACCAACCTCGCATTCAAGTTTTATTTACTCTCCCATGTGTGCACATCTTCTTAACGGTCACAAAAAATGATTCAATCCACTTACGCACCATGAAATCACTACCACCATCCAACCCATCTACCGCCAGCTGTAGGGTTGGACATGCCATTTCTCACTTCTCAAGGATTTGAGGCTTATTCATCCTACACCCTTCCCTTCTGAGTCAAGGATATTATCGTCTATTGCCTATTGTAAATGATCACACATTCTCCACAAAAAGTGTTTGCTTTTGACTATTGTTCAGCCAGTTCCATGCATCTGACGCAGGTTTCTGCCACTTGAGTTCAAAAACTGAAAGGCCTTGTAAATGTTAAATAATATCATACAGCAAATACCTGGAAGGCGTTCAAACGAAAGAAAAATCATGAAGAAGTTTACCATCCTTCACTGAAAGAAAGTATTTAAACTTTATCTTTCTCCAAATGAGTCCAAACAAAGTAAAATTTCAGAGCAACAACCGAAAAACGAAAAGGAGTGGAATCATCACTAACCACGAAAAAGACAAGGCATAAATAAAAGGCTTTGTTGCACCTATAGTAATGAAACAGGAAGGCATTTGGCAAAGAGAAAGAACAAACTATCAACAAATAAATCTTTTATACTGGATTTTCTTTTTTCTTGGTGAGGTTTTTAACCTTTTAAAAAAGCTGGCAGCAACACATAACAATGTACATGTGGGAGAATTCATCCTTCTCAGATACCGAGGTTTCCCTCAGTGTGCTATTTTAACCCTTTCTTTATTTTAATTACGAAGTGGAAAAATAAATGTGGGAGAATGCAAACAATTTATCGTCTTTCAGGAAGCTGGTTCCTGTTTCAATGATCCTCTGTCTAGATCTGTACCTGACACTTCTTTAAAGTTCCAACAAGTTTCCCCTTCCCTTAACAACAAACAATTCTATCAATACCATCCACCCCCTCACATTCAATTCTAGACTATAATGAACTTAACAGCTACAGGAAGTAGCTTTTACTCTCTACGTAAGTAAATGAAGTTGAAAACAAATCAGTTTAGAGAGTGAACAATGATGTACGCTAGAGTGCAGTTTTGCTTGACCTTGTGACATATTTAGCACCGGCATTTAACCTCCCCATATCGCAGAGACTTCCCCTTTGCTCACAGCAGCATCTTTAAAACCCTTTTTTAAAGATTACATAACTTGCACATTGCCACAGTTTTCAGTCCTCTGTTCTCAGATATAGTTGCATCTCAAGTGGTAACGATGCATTCACTTTCCTCCTAGAGGCCCTTTCTCCCTTTCCTCCTTTTTATCTTGAACGATCAATCTTAAATTGCCAGGGTAGAAGGCTCCAAGATGAAATTTCACCTCTTGATATAAGGCAAAAGGAACGATAGAGAAACTTCATTATGAGGGATGTAAGTTGCTGGAATACGGAGAGGGTCTGATTTCAGGTTTAATTTACCGACAATCGAACTGCAACATTCGGCTGTTTTTCCTTCCGACCATGAGAACTTTACAACATATTAAGATCAATAAACAAAAAGGCAAAGCTAGAATTTAAAATTTGCGTTCTCCTCTCTGCTATTGATCAGCAGAGGCATTGCTAGCGATAATTACCAGACTTTAAATACTTCACCGCAAGATTTGGAGCCAAATTGTCGTAAAGTTACGGAGGCCGTGTCTTACTTGGTCGGGTACATTGTCCTTGTGAAGGTTGTTAAGGGGTTTTTAGGGTAAAATTGTGGTGGCATATTAATGCAATCTGACGTGTTTTTGATATTCTAGACCAGAGAGAATAAGATGCATAAATAATATTACATTGCAGTGCTTCAAGGCCACAATCAGTCTTGAACATAGCTGCTTTATTCAAAACAATGTCTGGCTGGTACATTTTTGTTTCAAATCTGACGTAAAAGAATGGGCTGAAGTGTTCGTTATAGAAGGCAAATGAGATCTAACGATAACATCCTCATCACAAAGACCAATCCAATTTTCCTTCAAGAACAGGCTATCAAAGTTACCAGCTAAAATGAATTTTGGGATACTATGTGATAAGTCTAGGTTATTTCAATAACATCTCCTCTATGTGGTTGATATAGTAGCCCCCTAGTTTTTTGGGTGTACAAAAGTTTGTTAAATTTTCAGGATGAAGAAATAAGAAGAAAATATCTTGACACTGTAACTCACTCTGCAGTCTTAGTAGTGGCTACAAACTATGGACAGTGCCATGTATAATTTCATAATGAATCTTTTAAAAGCGATTCACTTTGCAGAACAGCCAACCATTAAAAACATTCACAAAACATCAACGTAAAAGAAAAACTTAAAAGAGTGAGTGACAGCTCCAGACGCCAGTTACAAAAACGGTCGTAAAAGAATGTACCATACATTCTTAATCTGAGAGATCCCTTCCACATGCATCATACAAATCATGTCATCCAAACATTCCAAGTCATCACATAATTCAAAATGTTTCTGCCTCAAAAGTTAAATTAATTACACAAATTAATTACAAAATCAGAACATGATTTCCTACAGCAAAGTAACTTTCTGCATCATTCAAACTATTAATCTGTGCCTAATTTTCTTCTAGTCTGGGTTTCAGAATATGCACCTTAAGTTTGTGTGCACTACACCATGACCATTTCCAGCTGTACCCTGTCAAGTAATCGCTACGGTTCACTGCAAACCCTTTACAAGTTGTAGAATGAGAGAAAGACAGAAAACGTGGACGTCCTCTCTCTTTCATCAGAACTGGTAAGTAAATACCATCACTCATAGTTTACCCAGGGAGTTGCTATTCCCTGGTTTACCAAATTGAAAGACTCCGCAACACGAGTTTAATCTTCAAATTAAACCTATCCTCTGAGGTCCCTTGACTCATGCGTTCCGTACCATTTTAATCTGGATCACTGTATACATACGGCGAGATTATTGCAACATCCTTAACGGTTACATGCTAATAAAGGTATTACGTTCCATCTACGGAGGGCTCAAACCAATTTTCACTGATCCTGGTGGCTACTGACTCATAAACGAATGATTTTTTTTTTTTTTTTTTTTTAAAGTTGGATAAAATATCCCTCCACTTCTATCTGCCACTGACAGGCTTGAGTGTTTGGTAGTGGTTTGAAGGGTTACGTTGAGTATTGGTGCCAGCACATATTGTGCGTAATTAGTTTCAGGTAAAACTAAAGACGTTACATGTATTCTATTTATAGAGATACTAAACAGAAGTAATTTCATTGAATGATTAGTAGGCTACATTCAAGTCCCAACATAAAACCACCTTTGCCATAATGACACAGTAACAAGCTTGATCACAATAAAATTATCTAAATTTAAAAATAGTCAAACAATTTACTGCCTACAATTTAATTCCCCTTTTTACTCCCACTAAAATGCTTTCATTATTCATACATTAAAAGGGAAGGCTACCATACTGTCATCCCATATTCATTGAAGCGAAATCCAACTGGGAAAGTTTTCCCATTTGAGATAAACGAATCATGCCCTGTCATGACAACTGCCCTCTGGTGACATGACATCTCTGGAATCAAACTCACCGAAAAGACAGGCTATAGCACATTGCTTACAATAACTTGAGTAGTATTGCGACTGAGTCACAACGCTACTCGAGAATAAATTACATAATTCAGTTTTTGGTAAAGTCATCTCAAACTTGTATCAGTATGCGAAAAATTATCAACTCTGTGTATGCCTAATCATGTACAGAGGCTCTTCCAAACTACAACAGGTCTTCAGTTTAAAGTACTTAGCGTACTTAGGAAAAAGCGATATTTAATGAATGTTCAATCATTCCAAAGTGGAAAGGTAGTTTGATGTGAAATATGATCAAAGGATTGGGCAGATGTACACTACAAACTAGTATTCATGATCAAACTCATCTGTTAGTCATCCAGAAAATTTACAAATGAAAGAGAACTCTACCATTATTATATCAATCAACCGCTAAAGAATGAATTTTCCAAAAATATTAAGTAGGAAACTTCCACTTCAACACCCAAAAATGGTCCCCACAAATGCATCAACTTTCTTCAAGATGTTTCAGTATCAACGTTTTAAGTTTCCTGACATTCTTACGCCACGTACATGTCCTTCATTCTGCAAACAACCATTGCGAAAAAGTATAATTCCGAACCTTCTTAAATTCTACCCTAAAATGTCTCATGAATTCAAAGATGTACCATATCACTGTTTCAGTCAATTACCATCTCATAGAACCAAGTGTACACAGACTTTCCGCATTCAGGTGGTCAATAGCAATTTATACTTTGACATTAAACTTTGCCTCTCGAGACTGAAAACATCTCTCTTTTCCCCCTTTCTTTTCTCATTTTCCATAAACTTCCAATTTTGCATCCGAGAATGGCCCCTACAAATTTATCAACTTTCTTCTATTACATATTTGTCCGAGGGAACAATTTCCTCCGAAATGCAACTTTTCTGTTTGACTATTCCTTCTTCCAGAATAACATTTAATAACAAGAGCAAAAGCATATTTGAACTGCCGGTAAAGCGATACAACAATATAAACACAGCGATGCCTGTGTTGACAGACAAAAGCAAAACCTAGGATAGGAAATGAGCAATTTTATGAGAGTAGCACACACGTCATTTAATTTAAAATTCCATTACCCTACAAAAAGAGACTATAGTTACATTTGTAAACTTGAGGAACTGTCAAAAAAGTGTGCTAAAAGAAAGAATAGCCAAAACCTTAAAATTTTCAGCACCTATAAAATTGACAAGATAGCTCGCCGAGCATTATTGACCAGAAAAAGTTGTCAAAGGAGGATAAAGTGCGAATAAAACATTTAAGCTAGGTGTAACATCAACAATAGCAGGCCTTACAACACAATTCAAAGACACCAAGTTACCAGAAATGAAAGAAGTCTTACCACTTAGGAAACGGTCATAAAATGAAAGGTACATGTACATTAATGTACCTTCTTAATTGAAAATAGGTACATGACCCATGAAAAATCATAAAACTGGAAATTTGAGCTCAAAATGTGGATTTATTCCTTCTTAATCAAAACACTTGGCATTTCAGCATCTCTGGCAGGAAGAACGAAGTCTTATGAAGCTAACATTTCATAGCATGCAGTAAGAAGCATGCTCACTGACCCTTTCTTTTATCTAAATTGCTATGTTGGTGATCAACCTGAAGCAAAGTTGTAACGTACAAGCCAGTAGGCTCCCCCATCATCATTTTGGTGCTGTATAGCCTACACAACTGGCCTTCAAGGCTGGAATTACCCAACCCTTTACAACTATCAATATGTTTCTGCAGGTAGAAATCGATTTTTAATCCAAGCTGTACCTCAAACTGAATACACATATCTGTCCAAAAAAACGCACAAAGCCAATTTTCAAACTCTGATATTTCCACTTTCATATCAGCTGCCAGTTGATTGACAGCTTGACGAAAAATGATCCGTACCTTATTTCAGAAAATGTACTAGAATAGAAGCAAGTCCTCCAAACACCAGTGTTTGTTTTCAAAAAAACAAAAACGAATTTCGTTTGCCCAGAAGGTATAGTTGGGCTGTCACAATGTCACCTCTAGTATAATTTGCGTAAAATATTGATACATAAAGTCCTCTTGCAATTCGTCTTTGCATTACAGTCCCAGGAAATGTCATTCCAACTGGACAAGGAGTTTAGTAAAGATATTATTATCTATCATTCTTGTTTACCAAAATGTAAGAAACAAATTCTGATGCCATCTTCAAAATATAGCGACTACAGAGATGTAATCGTTGATAAGTTTTCTTTTTTAAATAATGCAACAATAAATCATTGAAACTGTAAACGGCAATGTCACCCCTTGAATTAATACTCACTAATTAAGTTTGCTTATAATGAAGGAATGGTGAATTTAATAGTTCCCCTGAATTTATTTTGAAACACCAGCCAAAGGTTACAAATCTCTTCTCATTTCCCAGTCTTTGAAGTGTTCAGTATGATCGTTCCAAACAAAATATGGCATACAGTATTCAAGGTAAACCAAGGGTTTATTTTCCGAAAAAAATTCAGTAATTCAGTAACAAAAATGTTGTCATATATATATATGATTTAAAAGAGCCATTCATGAATCAGAATTATTGGGCATACTAAATCAATTTGTGGAAAATGGCTTTTTCCCTTTAAGTTTTGAAATATTGTGAAATGATTATTTATGGAGACAAAAAAATAAGAGATTTGATAGGCAGATATTTTAAAGTAAGCTTACTCCTTGCTTTTCATGTGTTGTGCAGTATGGTACTTCAGTTGTGAAACATTGACATAAATTATATGGGGAAGGTGGGGGTGGGGGTGGGGGTGGGATTATGGGAGATTTGATAACATTCAACATAGTAAGTTGTGGGTGACTGCTTACACCTTTAAATGAGTTTAGCAACCCCGGAATTGCATGTATGGAACCAGACAACACTCTTACAGTAAGTACAAGCCCTCCCAGAGACATTATGAACAAATAACACCTAAACAAAACTTTCCAATCCCATGGCAGGCCATTTAGTGCCAATATTGTTAAACCATAAGAGATGGTCCGTAAATATTGTCAGGAAATCCTGACACAGAGGAATCACCCCAAACCACACTTCATTTAAAAGTGTCACTCTACCATCCACTAAGAACCACCCACAAAACATGTCTACCATCCTACAAAAATAGATAATTTCTGTTAAAGTTTATATACAGTTTGACATGTGTTGTTCAAATCTTGGGTCACCAAACAAGGTCATCCACTTAATTCTAAGAGACAGGCTCCTATTTCTTCCACACTTGACAGCCCCTCAAATTCATCCCAAGTTTAAAGCTCCACCTGGGGATCCTCTGAAGAGGTCTCTGGGCCCTGAGTCTGTTGAAAGTGATCATAAATTCACTTGACAAGTTAGGATAGCTTTGCCTGCATTATATATATATACTGCTAGCTATATCACAGCTTGCTTCATTGAGTACAGCTTAATACCAAGAGAATAAAACCAGAGAATGGAACAAGAAGTCACCAAACTCCCATGCACCTGTTTTGGAAGATGATTTGTGTTTCCGTAGACAAAGGATCAGCAGTATATCAAATACGATGTCAGTCTTCACTTCATTTTGTTTTCGCTCAACTAATGTTCAAACCATGCAGTATATGATAGCGGTGGAATTTAATTCATTTAAAATCTTTCAATCATGTCCTGATGCAGGGTTCACAATCATATTAGGTTCTACAATCAACTTCCTTGATTTGAAAGTGAAGCACTGTATGACCACCCTCCAAGGTCTAGAGACATTCAACGTAGTGTACAATGTTACTGCAACAAAGGAAACATACTGTACAAAAACTGACAGCTATCAAAAATTGAGGAGAAAAATGTGCACTGCTGATCGTGTATAAAATGATCATCTGATTTAGAGTTAAAAGCTCAGTCACTACTTGAACAGTAGATACTTCAATGTATTTAAAACAGATCTCACAAAGAAAAAGACAAGAACAAGCCCAAAGAATTGCTACAAAATATATGTCAAAATAAGCAAGTCACATTCTCAAACTGAGATTATGAGAGTCGAGGGATACCCGGCTGTCTCAGACATAACCAGCATGCATAAAATTTACACACTTTTACAAACCGCTTCTAAAGCACGACAGGATAATTTCTCTCCAGCTTTTTTACTATTTTTGCGAGTCATTTTGATGTCTTTAGAACACCTTGATGGATTGATTGTTCCGCTGCAAGTGTCATCAATAGTAACATTGTTGCCACTAGGGAAAACCAACAAGGAATGGAAGTGACTTTTGGAGACTTTTGCACGTGCTGTACTACAATCGATGCATTAATGAAGTTGCTGGGTATGTACACCTGAATAGCTAATTATAATGAAATGATTTCTACATGCTTTAACTGACCTTTGACCTTTTCTTTCAAAACAAAATGAAAGTTTTCTCCCTGGTGAATGCTTCTAAAAATAGAAGTCACCTCAAAAATATAGAGAGGCACAAATGAAGATTTATCATTTGGCCATTACATCATGTTTGTTCTAGGGGTATGTAGGGTAGAAGAACGGAAGGAAGTTAGGGGAGAAAGATGAGGGGGGGGGGAGGGGAGGAAGGTGACAAACAGCCCTGTGCTGGGAACTAAACCATTTTAACTGACTGACTGAAATGTGGGTGCTGGAGTATGCATTGTATGCTTACAACCAGTGTTATAATGCTAGGCTTCAGAAATAAGGAGAGAATTCCCTCCTTCAAAAGAAATTTTATGAGGGATTTTCATTTTTAAAGGAGGAATTTTGTTAATTTGTAGTTTAACCTGAACCCATTGACAAGTAAATGGATGCACGAATTTCCCTCACAGAAATTTAAACTTTGCAGGATTTCGGGAGCCAGGTGCGGGAATAGCACAATCACGCACCTAAGCGCTAACACTGCATACAACCTAGTACACGGGGCATTGTAGAGCCCTCCTTATTACCAATGATTGTGTTGGCAAATTTTTAGTAAGCATCCAGAATGTACTGGTCCATAGATTGATAACCAAAAGATCCTTCACCATGTTTATTTTTGAAGGGAATATTGTGTTACACTTACACATCAGGTTTTACAATAGACAAATTTTCAAGACAAGTTGACACAGTGAAGGCAAAAATGGAGAAAGGGTTAGCTTATAAGGCGCCCTCTGTAGGTAGGGAATCCCTCAATGTCATTGGGTTTTGTCAGACGTTTATTGCAGGCAATATAAGCCACACATGTAAAAAGGAAGTAATGAGGAGTACAATAGACAACAATATCTTTCATTTAGTCTGTCCAATACACTCCGGCAATATCATTTCTCTGCAAAATTATAATGTCATATGGGTGCAATCATAGGCGTACGGGGGGCAATATTTCTGGGGGGTCAAGGAAAATTTTTGCCCGAATTTAGAATTTTGGACCAAGTTGCCCGAATTTTGATACCGTTGTGTCGGTTCCAAAAAGTTTTTCCAATTTGTTTTCTCGGCTGTCTCATTTGCCCGAATGTCATTCAATTTACGAATGTCATTCGTAAGCTACAAAGCAGTGACATTCTGTCAGTAAGAACCCCATTTCTCCAAAGTTATTCAAGTGACCCACCTGCCTCATTTTGAATTGCCAATCATTCTATCAAGCATGGTTTTGGAGGCATGGAAATTTTCTGTTCAAAAATGCATTGACTTCACTCCTCTAACTCTTCTGAAAAATTTCAGAAATTCACCAGTGATGTTCAGTTTGTCATAAAATCCATTGCTATGAAGAGACAGACACATTACTCCTAATGACATAATCCTACCTTCTTAAAAAGTTGAAATTACTTTGTATAATTGACTATCGTACCTGACATGGTCGTCATTCATGCATTATTCATGAGATCACCCCTCATGGTTGCTATACTCTTCTTTATCACACACATTGAAAGAACAGAAGGAATTTGGGAAGATATTTTACCAAGAGCATCATGTCAAAGCGGCGCCACAAAACTAGCTTCCTGCTTAATTGTGTCAAATATTTGTCGTAGAGCTCAGATACATGATACCTCACAAACAAACCTAAGAAAACCCAGGTGTGATGCAAGCTCTATCCCAAAGATTAAAATTCTAATACAAGCCTTTCCTCTCTTGAAGATTACTTGGGATTTTGGCAGTGAAAGAAGTGACTACAGTCAAAAGTGTGCCCTCGTTTTTAACTTTAAAGAGTCAAGTAAAAGCAGGCTACCCATCCAGGAATAGTTTCCCACAATTCTCATTTGAATCAAAACATTGCACTATTCAATATTTCGGCAAACAAAGCAGAGATCATACTGTGGGCAAACAATCCTGTTTTTTTTTTGTCTTTCTGAAAACAAGACCCTTTGCAAGGAACTTCCTGTCATTTTGGCCAAAATATCATCTACATGTTACCTTTCATATTTCCTTGACACAAATAAGTTTATCCCATCTATTCATATCCTAACATTCACAGCAAAGGTCAAGCAAACTCCAGGATAACTTCCATCTGAATACTGAACTTAAGATCTTCCTTTCTAGATGTAGTTACATCCCCTCACACCCACTTAAGAAACCAAAATATTGACAATTTTTTATATTTTTATGGAAATGAAAAGGAGGGGACTTTACCCTCCTTCTTCTGGAAAGGGGACATATCCCCCTTCCCCTCCTTGATGGAAGCCCTGGGTATGGGTAAGATGCTGGCCATCTCAAGCTCACCAAACATCCTGTCATGAAGATCATTCATGAACACAAGAGCAAGCAAAAAGCAAAGTCGGCTAGTTAACTGGTCGACCCGAGAGCAGTTCAGTCCGGTGCACGACTGACTTCATGAGCTGGGCAACTGATTTTTATGGCAAGCCCTTTCCAAGTGGGAGGAAAGCCGGGGCAACTGAAGAAAAGCCCATGTACCTCAAGCGGAACTGAACCCTCGCACTTTTGAAATACATTGATGCACAACAGCTGGAACAAACCACTCTGCCACCAATGAAATTGCATCAGTTTTTACTTTATGTCAGCTTTTCATTGCTTAAGTAAAATACTACACTCTTTGAAGCACCATGAATAGTTACCTTGCCCTCTGGTGCGGTGCTGTACAAATGGGTTCAAAATAAGAGACCCTAACCCTAACCCAGGGGCCACTTTTCAAACAAGTGGTCCATGGTGCACATGCAGACTGCACTACTGCTAGATAACTGTGTCAAAAAGACATAATCATTGAACAAGACCAAATCAGGGAACCCTCACCCATTTCAACTCATCAATTTTGAAAATCCTGAGGAAGTGCCCAGCTAAAGGGGCCTTACAGTAGAAACACTGGATTATTCAAGTGAAAAAAATTTAACCCTTGTGATTTAAAAACCTTCATGAAATGGTGAATTTTCCTGTGTCTCCCCCTCCCCATGAAACTGATTGTGCCACCATCCCACAAACAGCTTTGCTGAAGAATTAAACAACCCCCAACAAAATTCCAGTTGGTTCATCCAGCTTGTGACTGAAAAATCTATTTCATACAAAATGGCCTTTTTGTCCACCAAGTCCGATCAACAACACAATTCACAGATGCCTTACTGATAGATCTCACAAATACCCTAACTTCACCATCAGACTTTTCTTAAATATGTAAACCCTTGCCTAAAAATATCTCACCCAACTCCTATTCACACCCCATCTACATTAGATCCAATACTTAAAATTGGGATTTCAAAACGTCTGCTTCTAAATACCGTGTACTTCAACAGGATTTCCTCCCTTGGCAGAAGAAAATAACCCCATCACTTATTAAGTTGGTTTCATAAGACCTGTGATCTCATTCTAAGATGATGCGAACTAGTTTGTGAAAGAAACTACCAAGCCCATGGTAACTTTTGATTGCCAGAGGCTTTAGACTGGCATTATCAACAGGATAAACTACCAATGACAGGGTAATCCTCAAAGAGGTCTGAGGAATTAAGGATGTTCTTATCACTTCATCAGCAATAAGCCAAAAGGACTGACAGAGGTCTCTTGCAAAGAGACAACATTCATGAAATGTAGGTTAAAGGTTAGGTTGCTCAGCCTAACACAATGTAGTAAGGTCACCTTTACCACAAGCAACTGTTTGATGTAAAGTGATAATTGCGATGGAAAATAAACAACTCAAAATTTTGGAGATCAGGATCATGTGTCAAGTTGCATCATGCTTCAGGTATTTGTCTCTTTTGGACAGGAAACTGGTTTAAAAAATGCCAACTATGAGCACAAAAAGGCAAGTTTAACTCGTCATAAATCATAGAATGGATTGGCATGTACATTTTGAGAGGCAAAATAATCTCCAATAAATTGCTAAAAATACAAACTATACACATAAAATTTTCAAAACATACAGGTCTCCTAAAATGCAAATAATTTTTCAACTCAATAAATTTGGTACTTGGACCATAGAGCTTCCACCATGTAATACCCTTCTGAAGGGCATTCGCTCCATTATAACGTCTACCTTCTCACCATGTCTGAAGTAATCTTTGGGGTAAAAAGTTGACATGTTTGTGGCATCCTTCAATTGGGACTCTTGACTAGGGTATTTAATCTTTTTGATAACAACAACAGAAACATCCATACAAACCAAAAAAACAGCAACAACAATGAATGTGATGAGTGTCATGTCCTGAAATATTACCTGGAAGAATCTTACCCTCTTGCTTCTAGGTAGCATGACGGTATGTTGCCATTTGAACATTCCAGTCAGATTGAGATAAGATCAGACATGTCGCAGCAAGACTGAAAACTTGCTGCAGATGTTTGGACATGGTGTCTGCCAAGGCTGGCATGCTCAATTTCCAAGTGCTCATAAAATGATAGGGATAGGAGGATAGCAACTCATGCCAAGGGAGAGGGCGAACTTTTCTTTCTTTCTATTTTGTAACGTTTTCCGATTATCTATAACAGGTAAGGTTTACGCATCTCATGTTTGACTCAATGAAAACTTAACTGGACTTAAAAATGTAGGTTGTAGGAAGCATTTATCTGACCAATGATACCAGCTCAGCATTCAAGCAGTCATCTGTAGGAGGCTTATGTGACATCAGTCTTTTTGGAGTTGGGTACCTGAGGCCTTAATAGTCACAACCCTGAATGGAGTGGTGACTGTCAAGTAACAGCTTACCTTACAAGTTTTTTCCACAGCTAAGGTGCAGAATTTCCATGCCAGAGAATTGTAGCTGTTAACTGACAGGAAAACTAGCTATCACTGAATAAACTTAAGGTATCAAAATCTAGTTTTGTCACATTTTCATTAAAATGTGAAAAAAAAAAACACCAATGTAGACCTTAATGATTTTGCCTGGGGATAAATTTTGAGCTCCAGGGTAGTTACAGCAGACCCTTTCCCCCACAAATCATAATTGAATATTCTTTGCTGTCACAGGCATCTTACAGTATCTTTTCCATCTCAACATTATTCTGACAAGACCACTTCTTGGTTTCCTACACTAATTGGCAGAGGATTTAAGTGTATAAATGCATGTCTGTGACAAAACTGAAATTTTTTTCAGTTGAAACTCCAATGAAAGTGAAATCGCTACGACTCTCAGCCAGGAGTCACTACTTTGATGTTGAGACTGGTAATCCTACTTAGCCTAATCTGCAGATTTATATCTGAACTTCTTTAAGTGCACACAAATTTTAAAGGAGGAAAAGTCACACTAAAAAAGTTAATACAAACCAAGAAAAATAACCAGATTTCCTTGCCCCCCAAAACCACAAGAGATAAGGTAGGGGGAAAGGGGGGAGGGTAGCAAGTCCCTAAACATGTTACACTAAAACAGAGAGAGGGGTTCAATAAATAGCTAAGATATAAGAGGACAAGTATCTTCCCCAAATTCCATTCCCTCTGTTATCCTTGAACCGTCTTCAGCCAACCAAAAATACTTAATATTGCCCGAGGGTCATTTAAAGTCAGTGGCAACCCACGCAATGTTAGAACATTTCCCCATGACAACTACTTGTAACATTTAAGCAAAATGTTTTTGCCTGGGGCTCAATTTCTAGCTCCAGGGTAGTTACAGCAGACCCTTTCCCCCACAAATCATAATTCAATATTCTTTGCTGTCACAGGCATTTTACAGTATCTTTTCCATCTCAACATTATTCTGACAAGACCGCTTCTTGGTTTCCTACACTAATTGGCAGAGGAGACTTTTTGATAAGAATATTGACAGTTTCCTGGAAGCTGATGTCCGGAATGTTGATTCATTCATGGGAGTTTCACTGACGAACTCACCTGTTCTGGTGTATTTGGGGACACCACAAAGATCTTTTTCCCACTCTTTGGCCAGAAGTGCTTGCAACTGTGCCTGTACCTTCTATGACCTTGTGATAGCCTACAAGTCAGAATACAATGTACTTACTCAAATCTTTGGTCCAACCTCCCTCAACCCCTTCTTTTTCCTGACCCTTACTCAGACTGGCCCTAATGCCAACACTTGTATGCCATTTGTACGCCAATGAGTAAAATTCTTAATAACACCATCCTGTGCTATCATGATCTGTTTATGATGATGTACTCTGGATCAAATAAGACTAACTATTTAAAAATCCAACACTGAAAGATTAAGGCTTTTTAATAAGCCTTCCATAAAAGAACTTTTGACATATTCCAACAAGGGATTTTTTTTTTCTTAATTTTTATTTTCAGATGTTACCACACTGCCCAGGGTTGTTAAATTTCTCTGGACTCCCTGCATAGTTCTCCTTCATCCACACAGAGACAGAAGGAAGTATTATGGAGAAATCGAGAAATCGATACATTCTTTCTAGATCTGCTGATAGGTTCCTTCAGGCAAGTCGTGCAGTTGAGGGTAGTTAAGGTCGCTTTTTCTCTACCATCCTTCAGGCTAACTCCACGATCAAAGAAAAGGAGCATACGTATCTCTTACAGCCACTAAGTTGTAACCAATTTATATCATATATGTGCTCCCTGAGTACTTTTCCACTTTTGTTTTTCTTTTTATTTTTAAGAGGGCAAAAAAGAAGGTCATGAAACAGCCCACCTTTAAGGGGGGGGGGGGGGGTTCTCTGGAGAAAACTTGCTAATGAGCACTACTTCCTGCCAGGGCATGAAGTTGTTGATAGAAGGTTGTAATCAACAGAACTCCTGGGAAGACTGTGTGGTATAAAAATTTACAACACTAGGTTGCCCTTTCCAGTTGTTCAAGCTTGTTAAAACATGCCCTAAAGAGGAACCTGTACCTGATATTACAGCAACTATGGGTACACTTTGATAAAGTAAGTTTGTCAAACTGACTGCCCCCAGATCACAATCTTCAGATCATTCTAATTCACCTCCACAGGTGTACTGTGTTTCCCCTCGGGTACAGCCAGGCCACAAGTTGATTATGTCAATATTGGACCCAGTATGGTTCACAAAGATGTAAATTTTCAAAATGTGAAATTACTAGACCCTAGCAAACACCTCATAGGAAATGTGAATTACTATCAATAACTTCCTTGACCCTCTGCCCTCTTTTAATTAAGTTTTATCTTTTTTCTCATCTTTTCATTTCTTTCGTTCTTTCCATAAAATTCATCAGTCACAACAGACAGTTTCCTTATTATCCTTTAAAATGCATTGCTGGACCGAGTATTTTTCCATGCAAGGGCATACTGCGAGGCATACTTTTTTTATTTCCTTCCTTCTTTTTTTTGGGGGGGGGGTGGGGGGTGGGGGGATGGGGGCTATTCCCTTTATGCCCAAGAAAACCCTGTAGTACCAAACTTTTTTTCAAAAATCTGCTTGAGAAATGGGCTATGCCCAAACTCCAGTAGGGGTTGCAGTCCCCCAGCCCCTTGCCCCTGGACTTGTTCACCAACATGTATGGGCATACTTGAAGCAATCATCCCAATCTTACAGTACTTTGACACATTAGCTAAATGTTGTGAAACTTCACTTTTTTCTCTCATTTCCATTCTCCACTGTTAAAGTATTTACATTTAAAGTATCTTTCATCATGATTAGGAATATTTAATTTTTAGCTTGCAAAGGTTAAAAAACAACCTAGAAAGACAAAAAACTAATTCTGATGTACCTGAGTCCTGACAATATTTTCTCATTCAGTTATATATTGTAAAGTATAAACTGTGTAAGGCCCTGCAATGAATATAATTTGTTTCAAAAATACATACATTAAACCTGCTCTGCCAGTAAAATATTACCTCATCTTTTAAAGAAAAAAGGAATTAATTTTCAGTAGCAAGAGAAAATTCCAATTTCTGAATAAAACATGAGTAGAGCACACACTTCTAAATGAGTCAAAACAGGTTTTTATCTCACAGAGGGAATGGGTTTTCTATTACCTCTGTCATTCAGCATTTTGACAGTTACGGCACTACAGTGGAGATGCAGGAAAGTTGTCAAAATGAGGGAACAAAATAGTTGCATAACAGGCATAATTTTGAGTCTCTGAGAGTACCAGAGCTTTTTAATCTCCTGCAAGTGAATCAATCAACGTAGTTTGCAAATGCATGAGACAAAATCAAGAAAATCTTGCGAAAGAGAGCTGTACTCAAAACTGACATCAGAGCAAAATTTCGTGACAGGTTTCGAGGTATATTAAGCTATGTATCTCGTTTTGGGCAAACATAAACACATCTTACAAAATGAGTCATGGATGGATGATGGATGATGTTTTAAGTTAACAGAGAATTAGGACCCATATTTGGAGATGGGGAAATTTACAATGTTCATTTCGATGAAAATATCACAATTTGACAAGCAGGAGAGCAGAGGCATTTGCTAAACTAAAACAGGAAAAAAGGTGGTTGGGGTACGTTGGAGGTAAAACTGAATATCTGAAGAAGGTTTTGCATTTCTGAAGAAAAAAATGAAGAATTCCTTCCTAGGTAAGAAAGATGATATTTGCAAAAATAGTGATTTGCATTGACATATGTGGTCAGGGAATTGTAGCCTCAAAAACAAGAGCAATTTGATAATAATTCAGAACATTCAAAATAAGATACAGCAGAGGAATTGTAGTAAACATGGATTTGATATTTGAAGATAAAACATGACAGCTATGGAGGAATTATTGATTTAAAATGAGGACCACTCCAACTGAAATGCGTAAATGGATACAAGCTGACAGATATGGAGAGACAGGCCAAAATCATCGCTCTTTGCCCTCTTTTGAGCGTAAATTTAAGAAACCCTACACCACCAAAGCATACGTATATAAAACGAACCATAAATTAAAAAAGCCAAAATGCACCACAATTGACAATAAGGAATTTGCAACAACCACACTTGTTTCCATGATCGTGCTATCTTTGAAAGAAGAGTGTTGAGTTATTCTTGTGTAATGTAAAAAAGGCAGCTGTTTAGCAGATACCATTCAATTCTACATCCACAATCTACTATCCTGACTACAGAAACAGCAAAAGCGGGTCATAGAGGGCGATATTTAAAGGTACCTCATAATGTGATAACAGATGCAAAATTTATGTAAAATAAAGAACACAGCTCTGTAAAAAAAAGTTAGGTGTTAGAATAACCGTAGGCTTTCATTGAAATTCTGTTGGATAGCTCTTTTTGCAAGCAACCTGCTTTTGATATCAAAAGTATTCTGTAATATGTATCCGTGGCAACCTCTTCTTACTACTTCAGACCTACTTTCCTTGAAATACATCTGCTTCAAGCTCTCTTGATATTTTCAATCTCCCAGTTCTAACTTTGCAGTCACTTCAACTACAAGTCGACCTTTTGGCCACAGCAAAGGGAGAATGAATTTGCCCACTTCAGTAGCAGCTCAAATGTACCGAAAGGTGACGTTTTAAATTACCCCACTTTTTTGGCCGTTTGGTTGGGAGAAAAGGTGAAAAGATTGATATGGATCACCTTTAGGAGGATCAATAAAAAGTCGTTCCCGTTCAAAAAACAAATCAGGCCTTTCTTTCATCAAACGTGACATTTTGAACAGATCAGTTTATCCCTCAGACGTAACTCTGACATGTTAGCCTGATAAAGTGCACAATATAATCTACCTAAAGAAGAAAAACATCTAAAATTGCACAAAAAAAACCCACACTATATACACCAAACGCTAAGAAGCTCTTCATTTAGATCACTATTCTATCCCTTGTATCTTTTCCGTAGCTTTTGTCCCCTCAAACAGATTTCCTCTTCCGAGGCCTCTAACGACTCTCTTGTCTTTCTTTCAAATCGATGTGCCTAAGGCCAATGGAGCTTCCAATAAACGAAATAAAAAACTAAAATAAAAGCGTAGGTTACTACACAACATGCAAGGGAAGAATGGCAAAAAAAAGGCAGTAAAATAATGGATTCCTTCTCCATGCCTTCATGATGAATGATATTAAACTACAAAGAAAATTTGCAGTTGGGGTGATGGAAATGAATTCTAAACCTGTTTTGTTGAAAACTGTGCTTCAGTATAAATCTGTATGCAAACTTAAATAAGGTATATATTTAACACTTTCTGTCATGAATATTAATTGCTAGTACTAGTGCAACTCCAGTAATCCTTAGCTTTTGAAGCACCTGCTAATATCAGCTTTCCCATGATTTTAACAACCGACAGTCCCAGTGTCCGGAAGAAAAGTTATGTCTTAATGGTCAGCTGCAATAAACCCTGCAATATGATTGAGTTTCATATTTCTATTATCTCATAAATATGCATATTTTTCTTTCTCTCTCGTAACCTTGGGATCAAAATTCTACTGAGTTTTATATATCACCCCATTCTACTCCTCACCTCACAATATTATAGAAGAAACTTGAGTTACACTAGGTTGCAAAGTCCCAACGGAGGAGCAGGGTTTAAATGTGAAGTAAATATTTTAGTGCCATACGATACCTCCTAAACACACACTGTAGCCATTTTTGCCAAAATCTGACACCATGCAAGTCCTGGTCACAATACAGACTAGATGCTCTTGACAAACATCTCAAAATTCCCCTGCCATTTCTCACCGTGAATTTTTGTCCGTGTAACCCTGGGGCAGTTTACATACCCTTCTGCTGCCACTCACAGTCCTTTCACAGGAGTCTGCGTAGATTTTCTTTCTAACCTTTACGTTTTTCTTCTCTCACTGTCAACCTTATCATTTCCTCTACTCGCTATTCACATGACTATATTTCGTTTCTTCTATAGACTCCGTTCCACCTGTCCTTTCAATACAAATCTATCATAAACTTTTCCTGTCAAAGCTTGCCCCAAGCATTTACCATGTTTTTTCTCATTTTTCTGGTGCCTTCAACTTTTAAGACAGTGAGTGAACAAAGTTTGAGATGTTGTGGGGACTGCTACTGTCAGGTTTTTAAAGGTCATCCTCATGGCAAATAAAGACTTTTGTTTAGCAATGAACACAAAACCCTCCTGCATCAAAAATTTTTCACAGAGACCAACCCCAGACTTTACTACATTTCTAACCAGAATTTCAAATTTAGTCACAAAATGATTTCTATAATTTTTTCTTTTAAATTATTAAAGAAAATCCTTCTTCACTGAGCTAAAGAAAATCCTTCTTCACTGAGCTAATATTATTAAAAAAGAAAAGAGTATGTAATGACAGTTATGCTCTCTCCTAATTGGCAGCTTGGGGCCATTCCAGAAGGAACTTTGCAAAAGGGGAGGGGCTGACTGTTGTGAGAGACACCTTCCATATGGACATAATCTTACCACACTGACTCAGGAGAAAACACAGAGAAGAAGCCAAGGACACTTGACCTACAAGCTCTCACTCATCCAGAGTGTTGCTGGTATTGTCTCTTGGTATTTTGTTACAGTTCATCCAGCCTTCATGGATATTAATGCAACACATACATCACTTTTCAGTAAAAGGAATGGCAATCCACCCTTAGCAGCGTAGAGCTCAGTATGTTCATCGGGAAATCCTTCATACCATGTGTTTTGATTAAACAATATGGAAAACATGATAAAGTTACATGCAATGAGCAATCATGTTCAGAAATTCAAAAGGAAAATCCAAGAAAATAACTTATGAAAACGGAGGAAAAAAACAGAGAAAATTGTGTGTCTGCAGATAAAATGGGTGAGGGCGCCTTCTAAAAGGCTCCCTCCTCCAGGGGTGATGTGCAAAGCTGAACATGATTTTTAATGATTGAATAAATACTAACCCTAATCTCTAACCTAATCCTGACCCTAACAAAGAGTACAATGAATAAAATACAAAGCAGTCAACCAATTATCGAGAACTTTGTTAGGCACTGCGCATCAACCCCTCCTTCACTGTGCTATCAATTTCTGTAAGGTACTAACTGTGAGTAGGTCAGAGTTACAAATGTAAACAGGAGGTAAGGGGGGGGGGGTGCAATGTAGATACTGTATTCTGTTTTACATAAAATTACTTAACTGCAGCAGATGAAACTTTCAGTGTACAAGATACAACAAAGCAGTCTGTTTCCATATTTTTCACTTTTCACACTGAACACGTTAAACTTGGAGTCTCTGTTATGGCTACCTCACGTTATAACTGGTCTAACAAGGGCTGCAATTACTATTTGCCAGGGATGTCAGGAGCTTATTCCAGTACAAATAATTACAAGCCAAGCATTAGTCATTAACTGCCAGGTAACGAATATTATAGCCAAACATGCAATATTTTTTCTTAATTGCTGGAAATTAACGTACATTGATGTTGTACTGAAACCCCCTGCGACCAACACGACATGCTGCAAAGTTCAGTCGACCCTTCTTTTGATGTTAATGACAGCAGAGGACATGAACTTTCAAATTTTTCATGAAAACTGTCTTACTAAGCAGATAAATGGTGATCTCCAAAACAGAGACACAGTAAATTGATTCGATTCTTTTCACAAAAGCTCAAAAAAAAACAAAAACTTGTACAAGTTTTTCCCTCAACAGCAGGCAGCAAGTTTTACAAGCTGACTTTACAACTCTTTCCGGCACACAATTTGTCTGAAGATTCAACTGCAACCCCTGTGTAAAGCACTGTGTTGACTTGATGAAGCATATCCTTCTATTGATCTAAGCAGGCCAAAGCAACTGTAGGGATGTGTAATACTACACAGGAGCTATGGCGCTACATGAAACAAACTTAAAAGCATGCACGTGTGAGCTGCATGAGGAATAATTTGACAATTACAGATCAGGAAACATATTTATTAGGGAGAAAATGTATCAAAGAAAGCTACAGCCACGGCACAAGATGTGGTAAAAAGAGCTAGTGTCAGTATGCACGAAACTGCTTTCTTATGTTGCTGCTATTAAAGGTCGATAAAATCCCACTTGTTAGGAATGAAGAATAATTAAGAGTCTCACAAGGAAGGCACAGTACCAAGAGGACAAATAAAGCACTCCTATGAAAAATATTATTATCACACAGAAAACTTTACGAAAAGTAATGGGAACCTGAGGACAGATTTACTTGTTCAAATTATACGAGAAGAAAAGAAGATACTGCCACAGCTTTTTCAGATAAGGCAGGTCTTCCCTATATTAGTAAAGGTATTAGAGTTTCATGTACTAATAGTAATCTTTGCAAAGAAAATGAAATTTTAGCCAGCTAGCTGGTTAACACTGGTAACAATCACTATTACCTGGAAATACATGTGCCACAATGGAGATATAGTCCCAAAAAATGAAACAGAAAAAAACATTATCATCTAATCATTTAAATGTACATGTATTGACTAGTGCTCCTATCAAGATGTGGGATCCCCATGAAATCTGCTTAAGTTTGCAATTAAAGATACTATCATGTAGGCATATCCAAACCCTTTTTGCCTAGTAGAAACCAGCTGCGTAACCACACAGCAGGAACATGCAAATTTGTAAAATCTCTCCAAAAATTTATTTTGAGGGGGGTGAAGGAGTGGGAAAGTTGTGGTAAATCACCCAAAGCTTTTACTTCTCATTTCCACACTTGTAACATACTATCAACCACAATGCAAAGCAACTGCCTCGAATCTTACAATTTCTGTAGATCCCTCAAACATAGAGTCATGATATTTTTGATACAATTTTAATAAGACACCCAAGCTCTTCAATCTTACAGAAACATCTGAAGTTCCATTTGCAAAGGTTGAAGTCTGATAACTTAGGGGATCTACACAAGGTAACTTTGGTCTTAAATGTCAATCAAAATGAGGTCAAACTTGACACTTTTCACACTAAACTTCTTACTTTTACTTTTTCCATCGTGCAGAAATAATGAAACTCACACGCAAGAGTCAGGTCACTCATCACGATGTCACTTTGCTCAGAAAAAGAAAAGAATCAAGATGTCTAAATTTTGAGACAAGGATTCGTGCTGACTATAACCTGCCAACAATACTTTTCCATTTCTCAACTCTTTTGTGGGGAGCTGTGTAGTCGGAGAGACTTTTCAAAAGTGCATTACACACTGATCTGTTACGAAAATACAGAATTCACATCTACTGCTGATCAAGGCCAAAGTCTGAATCAAAATGGCACTTTGCATATTGTGAGGCTCACTACAGCTACTTTGGAGATACAGTATTACCACTTTTGTCTTTAAAGGGAGAAAGCAGTCACCTGGGCAAATTTATAGTTTCAAAAGTCTCCTAAATCTTACAAATCTCCTCTTATTCCAATCACAAATCTTTTATAATTTTTCTGTACAAAAACATTGAATATTGAAGATAAACCAAGCAGTTATTCTGCATGAATTTAACAAATAAGTAACAAAAATATTGTCACATGATTGATAGCAGCCATTCCTGAATTAGGATGACAGGGTACACTAATTCAAATGGGGAGGGGGGGGGGCTGCAATTTTTCTTTAAGTACAGGACTATGAGGGAAGACATATTTTCACCAGTAATTAACCACACGACTCATCAACAAGAATGTAAACAATGTCTCAAACCAACCACACTAAATTCTCTCTTTCTGTCTTGCTCAGAAAATTTTGAAATTCCTCCAATTGTGAAGTAATGCACTTTTTTTCTCAATTCCCTTTTCTTTTCACTGAAGTCATTTTAAAAAGGAAATATCAGGACAATCAAAATTTAGGCCTACAGTACATATTATGCTCAGAATATAAAGTTCTCAGTAGTGTTTTGAGCATTTTCAGTGATGAGATTTCTTGTAATCATGCAAATGACATTTAAAGGGCATAAACAGTTCGCCCCCAACTTTGAAACAATGGCAATAAATTATTCTAATCTAAAAAACAATTACTTTTAAGGGCTTCTCTTAGTCAAATTAATAGCCTACTGTAAAATGATTTAATATTCAAGAGCTGGCAGAGGGAGTATGCAAATTCCATTTCCATTGACTACATATGCCATAATGGCAGAATGTACTTAGAAAATACACAGGGAATCATTCCATTGCAAATTGGCTCTATGAATTCAACTTAACTTCCACTGGCAAAGACTCTAGATACAAAATACCTTCATCTTAACCTTTAAATGTCCATGACTGCTCAATATGGGACACTGTTCAGCACTATAAAAGTTTAAGAGCTCATTCTTCAGTAACAGCCACTTTTCATGCGATGAGTATTTTGAAGAAAAGCATCTCGGCAAGAACATTTCTTCGATCGTCTATCCATAGGACAGCTTTAAATGCCACCTTAAGATGGAAAACACTGTCGATAAGTCCTCCCTGTATCTGATAAAGAATTAACATGCTCTGGCAACTGCTACTGTACATGAGCCGTAGTCATGTTAAGACTAAAAGCAGCAACGACACTTATCTCCTTGAAATGTTTAAAATAAGCTGCCAAGTTACTCAATGTGTGTTGAATAATTAAGTACAACTTCATTCAAATACACATCTAGTTTTAATATGGAAGTACTTACTCCAAGGTAGTGCTTCCACATTTTGATGAACAAAGGTAAAACACAAATGTATAGCCAAGTAGGAAGGAATAAAGGCTGCCCTCAGCAGGAGACATCTTATTCCTGTGCTAACAACTCTGTCAAATGCAAATTGCAAACAAAAAAGATAAAAACAAAAAAGAAATTCCATGAAAAGCCCTCCCCCCCCCCAATTTTTTCATGGTAATGGTATCAGTTTGAGGCCAGAGCATGCAAGTACCACTCCTGATCTATGCAACTGGCTAAAGACTGAGGGCAAACTGAACTTGCTAGAAACAGCACTGGTTTCCAGCTGCTCCAAAAGGGGTGTAGCTACCTCAAAGCAACAAAGCAAACTGTTTAAATCCCTAAAACCCTTTTCGCATCAAGTCCATAACATTTAATACTGAAAGAAAATATTACAATTGTTTCATGGCTAGGAACCCAGGTCCTCTGCCTCATTACTGCAATGATGTTTTTTGTGGTTGCATATTGAATTTTTTATTTTTCTCTATTTTTCTTTTGTATATTTTTGTTTTCTTGTGTGTATTGTACCAAAACCTCTTTGCATGTGAAAGTTATTATGATCATCTAATTATGATCAACATCACCCGCTATCAATGTATTTCTTTATACCAGACAAGCAAACTGCAATCGTTAACTTGCAATTTACCCACTCACTTCTCTTCCTTTCTCTGTGATAGATCTATCTATACCATTGGAATGTGCGACTAACCTACCACTCCTACCAATCGTTGATGTCACAATCCTCAGTACCGCTGAGATTGTTGGCAACACATTACCTAGACTGACAGCATTACGCCTCGCTTGACATCATGAATGTAGGACACGGTGGGGTTCCACTATGGTGTACTTGTACTTGGGTTGACATGGCGATGCGGTAGTCTCAGCAGAGGGGGTACAACAGTATTATGATCTCCTATTACTTGAAGCCCACATGAAAACAGCAGAGATGCTATTTAAAATAACTCCATGTAATATAACAGAGTAAAGGCAGCAATTTCATTTTAAAGACTGCAGTAAATAACGACCTTTTGACAACCCTCGGACTTCATTCTGTTTGTCAATACCAAATTTTGATCAAACAGTTGAAGAAATTTATAAGGGTAATTAATCATTTGTGAAAAGCAGGTTAATTGGGTCTTAATAGAGTTCTGAAAATGAAGCCTCCAAATTTAGGGATTGAATTTGCCCTACTTATTTTAGCTGTATCATTAAGGGCATATTTTATCCCCACATCAAACTGGAACTTTTAAATACCTTAGATGTTTGTTGGAAAATTTTATTGATAGAAAATCCCTTCAGGGTCCAATAAACCATGGACAAAACTCAGGAGTACTACAAAGTTTAACTGAAAACTAATTACTTCTTGGCAAAACAAATTTTCAAAAGTGAAATTATCTTCAAGTCAAATAATAAGTACGCATTGTAACCTTTTCCATCGAGTGTTTTTCATTCTAAGTTACAAAACCACTGAGAGTGACAATTGAAGTACTCACAGGTAGGTCAATATTGGATCATGTATCACCGTTTCACATGCGCAATGACCACTGCCGAGTGTTGGCCTGAAATCCTAAGTTACAAAGGATTTCAGAAGTCGTAGTGGTCAGAGCTTTAAATTACACTTTCACGTGGGTTTTGGCTTATTCGTCAGAGTGAATAAGAACCCAAGTAGAGCAGAAATCCGATTTCTGCATCCCACTTCTTTTCTGCAAATGAATGTAATTGGGGTATAAAGTTTAGGGTAACGTTTCCAGTAAATGGAACACACGTTTTAGAATGTTTGCGAAATCTAGATGAAGAACAAGAAACAGTAAACAAAGCATGAGGATACCTTTGTGGAGCCTCGATCCACTGATAGAACAGCCTGATTAGTAGGAAACAAAAAACAGTACCATAATAGGACTTCCATGAAGATGGGACAAGATCTAAAATATGCCATCAAATTAAACCTGGATGAAAAGTACAATTTACAACATAGAGCTTTAAAGTTAATCCACAAAAGGGCCTTTTTTTGGCAATTTAAAGTGAGAGTGTTAACCAACACCTCACAAAGCCCACCTCTCTCTGCTTTACCTCTTCAATGTTATCTATTAATTACAAAATGAGTGTAATAAATAGCAAGAAACATGCAACATTCCAACTGCGACAGAGCAGGAAGACAGAGCAAATATCTGTGACTTAATCAGCAGTCGCCCCTAACTAATTTTGAAACATAAGCTAAGCATAACAGTCTGATATCCTCCTACTACCCTTACAAGTATCTTTCGTGGCTTTTCAAAAAGTAAACATTGCACACTGAAGGTGATGAGCTACTCTGTCTTAATCAAACAATATAGTAACAAAGATATTGTCACATGATTCAAATGAGCCATTCATGAATTAGGATACCAGGGACCAGGGTATACTAATTTAAATTGGGGTAAAGTGCATTTTTCCTTTAATTCTGTTACATGTATAATTTTTGGAGCAAAATTCACGAATTCCTACAGTCAGAAATAACTCCCTAAACAACCAAACTCCAAACAGGAAGGAGAAAAGTATTCTGGGAAGTGAAACTGGATACAATGCATTCGGATTAATACCCATATTGACTCGATCACTAAAGATATTTCGTATCTATACTTTCAAACACAAAACCCTTAAATAATTTGATTACATTTTTCATGAAGCCCCCTTTTGGATGCACTTCACATTTTGAATTCTTGATGACTAAAATCTTGACAAACAAAGACGGTTCGTAATCTTTTCATCTCATCAATCAAATCTTCCCCCCCACAAATATCTTTGATGAGCCATACGTTTTTGCCGCATACGTCCCCGAAAACATTTCATAATTATACATATTTAATAAAGTTTGGCAATTTACATGTTATGCATACATACAAAGACTTTTTAATCTTTATTGTCAGAAGACCATGATTCACAAATGATCAACATCAATTTACTCAAGAAAATCTGAATGCTCAACTTGATATCTCTGGCTGCAACACCAGAGGGCCACAAAACTGAGAGTTAGACCATCCCGCCGTATGCATTTTGAGGCAAAAGAAGGGGGGAAATATGAGGTTTTGACAGTATTCTTGTCTAAAATGTCTTACCGCTGAAGGAATGTGATATGAAAGGCTAATGTCCATCAACAATGGCAAACCAGAAGAAAAAAGGTGGTGACAGATGTTTGCGACGACTGAATGACATAATTATTATCAAGAACGATAGGATTGTTAAACTGAAGCGAGAGAGAAGGCAGATGCGGGGACAGACAAGGTAATGGTGTGAAAACGGGGCGCATCCATGCCTGTTGAAATAGTCAACTGAGGAGCTCAAAAGAATATGCATGGAAATTGTGAGATCAATTTTGAAAGAAACACCTTCAAATCCAAATGTTCACGATGACCCCAAACATTCAGGTGCTTAGAATTAAACAGTAGCCTGAACATGATGCAAACTTGGAAGATTCTTTCTTCATGAATGCAAAACAAGAAAGACTTCAGTAAGGATTTCTAAACCATCATATCCTTTTAAAAATATTTCATAGCACCGCATATTGCTATTAACCTTATTTGCCTCCTACATATAATGAATTTTTACCACTCATTATGGTTAATTAATGCAAACAGGTAGCGTGTTGCCATGATGTGAATATATCTGACAAGAATGAAAAATTTTAGCCTAGGTAAAAAGGAGCATTAATACCTTTGTGGGAGGGAAAGGAAAGTGTCGAAGTCTATTGTGTGAATGGTGGAGCTGCTATTACACTCCTACATTTCCAAATGAACTTTAAAGCACTGTAAAGTTCTGTTTGACTAAACATGGTGAGGGTCCTACAGTAGCACAGTGGTAATAGGTATATTCCAGCTGCTTTGCACCAGTGTGTTCCACAAGTGTGGGGGTTTGAATCCTGCCCAAGATATGTGGGTTTTCTTCCAGGTACTCCAGCTTTCCTCCCACTTGGCAAGGGCAATTACCATCAAAATTTATTGCCCAGCCGATGAAGTCGGAAGTGCAATGGACTTTATACGTGCCCTCAGGAGGACCAGTTGACTAGCTGACTTTGCTTTGCTTATAAATATGTTGAGCACTTTTACCTGAAGATTTTGATTAATGTAATTTTGACTCTTTTTTCTTGGGGAGGCGGTGTCTTAGATTACATATACTCAACCTGACCCAAAAGCTATCATATCTAGAAAAGTATCTATCACCAAAACAAATTTTCCTCTGGTTCAAGTTCACAAAGTAGTATGTACCTTCTCAAGCTGACTGATTCTCAGAAATGGCATTTTGTTAATGATGGAACAAATTTATGGAAAGCCAACCAGCCGCTTCATTGCTAACATGTAAATTGAAGGCTAAACTCCAGCTCCACTTCTCAAGGCAATGTTAGTTCTAACGACTGACATTTACAGATTGCTGTATGCCCTAAGGCACCAAGACCTTACTCTCTGTAGTACTAAATTCAATTTTAAGGTGTAGCAAATATGCTAGAGATGCAACTTCGTGTTTGCATTAAGCCAAATGACCAACAAGGAAGAGTTCAAAATGGCGGACAACAACTGCGAGATTATTACGCTGATTTTCAAAAGTTGAGAAGGAAAATGAAGATTCAAAGTTGCCATGTAAGGTTATGATAATTGACTTCAGTATATGGTGCGCATTAATGTAGGCACAGAAGATACAGAATTCAATATAGAGCAAAAACAAACATCAAAATCTCAAACAGATTAAATGAAAGGGTACAACTGCAAACACCAGTAAGCCTGGAATCATAGCTTTAGATATGTTTCTGAAGAACAAAATATTCCCTTTGCCATTAACCTTCAAGGATTGGAACAGTTTCTTAAATACATAACATAATGACAGCACATATAACCAGGGCTGGGAATAACACATATCATAAAGACAAGGCCATTTTCATACTACCTGCTAGGACATATCAAAGGGCACCATGGCCAAACAGAATATTTTGTTTTATGTGGTATATGTTTAGTTGCAATGTTTTGTTTTGAAGGACAAAAATTAGGCCAAGTTGGCCTTGAAAAGTATCCAGTTTTGTAGGACACTAAGGCCATTTTCAAAAAATAAATATATTTATACAAACCACAGAAAACATTCCATTCTATTATTAAACCAATATTTTTGAAATATCTTCTTTTTTTATCTTCAAATGCTGAAAGTAGGTAATTCTGAGAGTAAAATTTCCAGAATGACATTTTTGTAGCACAGATATCACTGTACTTTACAAAATCTTAGCCACACTGATGAAGACTTCAGACGAATCAACAAAAGGGAGAAGATAGACCTCGCAGACTGCATCCATGCTGCCTCTAAAAGCTAAACAAAGTGACTCAGGTAATAGTCAAGATATGCCTACCAACCAAACAAATACTACAATAAAACTACCAAAGTTTCTTTTAAAATAAATACATGTCAGCGTTTAAGGATAATTGAAGATGGCTATAGAGATATTCCTTTCCTGTCGTTGTCATTCAAAGCATGAAAAGGTGATCATTTCTCAGCACTGAAATTCAATGAAGACAACAGTACCATATCATATCAAAGTTTTCAAAGCTTTCCTTTCTTTTTTTAAAAAGCAAATTGAGGACAGTGGGAGAAATTAAATCCACATTACCTACGAACAGATGAGAACATTTAAATGTGAAAGCACACCAGGGAATACGGACAACAACCTGAATTTGTATCAACTCCAGAAAACTAAAGTTTTAAATTTCTGTCTCTTCTCTTCTTCCTTTCCTCTTAACTGGTCATGTATTATTTATGGGACTCACTGTCTCCTGGGCAGAGGAATGGGACACAAATAGCTCCATCTCATCTGGGAAGAGATTTATTGAGATGCAGAGAGGGATGTGAGATGATTCGCATGGACTGAGGACTAAGAGAAAAACGGAAAGGTTGGAGTCCTTCCACGGAAGATGATAGAGACTTGAACGGAAGAATGCAGCCATACTTATCAAATGAGGTCAGCTCAATTAATGTATCGGTACTCCATTCTGTGTCATCTGCTATCTGATTTTTAAAAGCCAGCTTTAAATTGAGATGTACTACTTGAGAGCGGCTGAACTTAAACTTATTAAATGCAGCCACTCAAACTGTAATTATTAGATCTACCCCCTTTATGCCCTCTACACCCTCCACTCCCCTCCTCCCCTTCACCCAAAGTCATGTGAAGCTCTTTTTCATCATGACAATATTTCTCTCCCTAAATTGCTAAAGTCATGCAGAATAACTCGTTGGTTTACTTTTAAATAACATTATTACTTATGCAACATCAAGAAAGACACTTAAAAGATTCATCCGCTGTTTTGAAATAAAGATGAGAAAACTGCTTACGCCCTGTAAACGCTCATAGTCTCACACTTGATACAAAAGGATGTTATAACATCTTCTTTAACACTTTTTGCATCATTTAACTTTATGCATTACTGGTCAAATTCCTTCATGTTTTTCAAATGTAGTTCATTCCTTCCACTGCAGTCTGCCTCCCCCAAAGAGCTACTCAGCTCTTCATTACAAAGTATCAACCTGAACACAGTAAACTACAAAGTGTCGAATACATCATCCTAATGATGCCTTCTGGGTATAACTCTGTTTCCATGGTGATATGAAAGAGCAGTATACTGAGACTCTCATACTCTCTTCACTTAATTTTAATGCCTGCGAAATTCAAGCAAAAAAATCGTGAAATCAACAGAGACCTTGAGCGTGATGTGCCAGTAATCCTCTACTTAACATAAATATACTTAAAAACATCACAACACAATCTTCACAATAACTGGCAAGCCTCAGGCTTTTACCTTACAACTTACATAATTTTGTAAGTATAAAGTTTGTTAATTCAGCCAGCCTTTCAAAGATTGATCAGACTGCGTAGGTCAGAAGCACTGACAGCTGTACATGGCAATCTCTTCCGCTGAAAAAAATTACATTATGAAACATCCTTTTCTTTCTCCAAAGATCACTGTAATACATTCAGATCAGCACCATGGTTTCGATAGAAAGTGACATTTATCACCTGCACAAGTAAACCTCGTGCAGTAGCATGCATTTGAGTGTTCATATAATTTAGAAATCAAAAAAGAAAAAGTGAGAGGAGTGTGATGTTGTTTTTGATGTAAGGGAAGTCCAATGAAAATGTATTTGAAACCTACTGCTGGGAATATAATAGCCAAGACTTACTGAAAGGTCAGGAAGGGGCAGGAGGATTCCAACAAGAATTCAAAATACCCAGTGATGGGTAATTCCCCCTAGCAGTAGCCAGAATAACCCACGAGAGATGTAGAGGGCCAAAAAATTGCCAAATGTCATTACTTTCACCTCCCTCATTTCCTAAATAATTGTGGACAAAAATAACACAAAAAACATGAGGAATCCAAAACAAACCTCTAACAAAAGGAGATCAACTTTTTGTCAAAAATATTTGAAAAGAGCTCACTGAAAAAACCAAATCAAACTTGAACCCTGACCCAACTCCCCTACCCCCTTCTTCCTTACCACCACAGGAAGTAGGACACACTGTTCAAGATGAATTATATATGACACTATATGACCTTATAGCAACACAATCACAATTTCACAACACGGCGTCCAATCTTGCAAATGGACATGTAAATATTTCCCACCACAAACATGTTACGAATACTATACACCGCTCTACTTACTTATTCGGACACCACACACTAAAGTAAATACTTCAGTTGTGTCCACCCAGCAAACTCCTCACAAACATTTTGTGATTCTAATTTCAATCATGTTCCACACACAATTTTTTTTCTCCAAATTTATTTATAACATAATAATTTCCTCCTTTTAATTACCAATTTCTAGTATCTTCATCTAATTCCCCCTGAACCAATATCAGTTACTAATTCCTCCTTTGAAGTTGACCTACGATATAAGGGTGAACTTCCCAGATGACCGGATCGAAGTCAAGAATGAAACAAGGTTCAATAACAGACACACCGGAGCCTAACCACCGGTCAATAACTTGAACGCTGTCAAGAAATTTGCCGGCAACATATCTTTGCGTACACTCATTTTATTTTGGGTAAATGGAAAAAACTTGTTTTATTATACTGACTCTGTAGATAAGCTCCCTTTCATTCTTGCGTAGTCAATTTAATGAGGCTTTTATGAGTCAAAGAAGTTATAACACACGGATACCAGAAACAAAATTTACCGACAAATTGAGTGGAGTGCATGAAAGTCACGGAGCCATTTTGTGTTCCAAGAAATGCAGTCTGCAGTTTAATGAAAACATTGGTCGTAATCTGAAGAAAAGCGAGATAAATCACTACCAGGCAAAGGGCTTTATATGAATGAAATGCTTGAATTCCTACAGTGGTTATTTGTTTCTTTTTTATCTATTGGACAAACAACTTGGAAGTCAACAAACAGCAGAAGAATCAGGAAAACACTGATAAAAGATGATCAGAAATGGACTTATTACAAAAAACCCAAGCAATCAGAGTAGAAGGAAATTTTAGCTATTTCTATAAACAAAACAGGTGGAAAATATTTTTACATTTAACTACATAAATCCACTTTTACTTTTCTTTCAATTCTTTAACACTGCAAAGTTGTTGTTTCATGGCACATACGGCACAGACTTAGCACGAAAATTAAGATTTGTGTTACACAACAACATCAATCCCATGCAAGCTAACCCCCTCCCCATTCCCATCTCCCACCCCCACCCCCTCCCCAACGACACAACTTCCACTTTAATATGGCTATCATGAACTTGTTATTCTTATGCAAGTGTTGAGATGAGTGACAAAAACTGTAGAGGCCCTCACAAATTTTTCTGAAAAGGTTTTATCGCCCCAAAAATAGTGGCCACTTTGGCAAAACACATTTCTTGGGACTGATGACCCAGCAAAGCCATCAATAACACCACTGGTGTCCATACCATGGAGGCTGGTGGATGGTGCCCTTGGTATTCAAGGACATTTAACACAATCATCACCCATGATTTAGCGATGTGACACTAAACTTCACCAACAGGTGTCCCCAACCTGATGTTACTTAGGTACAATTTACCCCAACACTGATTCACAACTATGCCAGCAATGTGATTCACACTGTGTTAACCATCTGTTTTTCCAATCAAAAGATAACCGGGTTTCTCTCTCTGTTTTCTTCAATTTACCTTAATTTTTATACCACTTGAAACTTATGAAATGGACACTTTTCCTCAGACTTTGTTTTCCTGTACTGACTCAAATAAGTTTAGCCAGGAATTTACCAAAACAAAGAGACATGTCAATTTAAAATATGCAAGTAAGATCACTGTACTGTTCAGCATTGTGTTCTTTATGATATAAAATAGCGCATAATTCTTTTCACTCCCATTATTAAAATTGAGGAATTCAACCCAAAATGTTCCCATTTAACAGAAACCAATACATACATACTGACATACGATCCTCCATTTGTTTTAAAGTTCCTGAAAGTCTGCAAGGATTCCTAAATGGCATCAGACCCTTCATAAACTTACAAAGGCCCTTCTAACACTTCAAATACAGCAGCACAAAAATGGGACCTCACATAAAACAGTTGCTCTCTCACTCCCTCTCTGGGGCCAGTGCCTCTCTTATTTCAATGACAGGGCCCAAGTGTAACCCACAAACCTAGATACATGATTAGGGAGGCCCAAAAGCCTCATCTCACCAACAGGTCAAGCAAAAATGGTTAAATTTCTTCAGATAACTTTCTTCACACCTTAAAGTGCAACTCTTATCCTTACAAACTGTCTATCAACAAACATCTAAAATACCCAAAATTGATCATTTTCAACAGAAAAAAAAAAAACCACCCACACGAAAATGTGGTTAAATTGTCTTTTACAGATTGTATACAATGCCTCCCTGCTTTTATGGGTTTAGGATTACTTAAGGAGCTAGGTAAGAGTAAAAGGAGCTCACTGAGGAGAATTATGCAGAGTCAGACTCAAGGAGGGTTGTGATCGTCCGAAACTTCACAAGAATATTCAGAGAAGGAAGGGAGGTTATGTTGAAGGGTGTGTCTTTAAGTATTATGTTACAGAAACATGTGAAAAATATCCTGACAAACTTCACTCTCAAAAGGGGATTATTTCAAAAGGTTAGACATGTAACGTTCAGGATGACTACAAGGTATTGATAATTTAAAGTGTCAGTGACAATTAACTTGTGGACTGGTTGTTAAATGGATGCTTTAACAAATTACTGTATATCACTTGAACACGTTGGGGGGTCACACAGGAAGTCTGCGACTCTTCAGACTAATTACGACACGAATTAACTGTCACCTATTTTACACGTAAGACAACTAAGGATGTACAAATCTCAAGCTGGGAACAGGGAAGGAGTATATTCAAGTGGTAAAACATGACACTTTGACCGGTGTATTTTATTGCTTACTTTGATGACCACAATACACAGACTTGCTTCAAACACTGCTGAGATTCACCCTTTGACATTAGCACTAAACTTATTTATACTAACAGTTTCAACTGTGGTGAAACTGTCATTCTGCGCATTGGGGTCGGATATCACAGGTGTAGATGACACTACTACGTCCTTGCAGCAACTACACGACTCAACATGTATACATATAGTACATAGGCCTTGAAGGTCAGTTGTTTTATGATGCTAAGCGACCACGAACACGGAGGAAGCTTATGGCTCATGAATTACAACTTCACCATCCGGTGGCAGCCAAATCAGAGCAAATTTAGACCAAATATGGCTTCTTTTCAAAGACCAGTTCAGATGGAAAACTATAGATTTTTCTAGGATAAAAAATCCACCTAACTTTTACCTGGCCAGGGATCGAACCCCAAACCTCCCTGTCCCTAAGCTTCATCTCTTTAAATGCCACCAGCTTTCTCCACTTACCCACAGCACCAGTTTAATACATAGTTACAGGAGAAAGGAAAGAAATGTTGTAAAACAATGACATTTCTGCAGCTATGCAAAATTTGTACGAAAAATGAAAACACCAATGAATCCCCCTCCCCTTCCCCGGCCCTCACCACCATCTTACTTCAAAGGGCAAACCATGAGGGCCGGAAAAAATGTTCGTCTCCCAGCAAGCACATGAAATTTCCCACAAGTTTTATGTTTTCATTCACAAAATTAGACAAGTTCCCTCCACCTGCCCATATTTCCCTTCAAATACCAAAATTTCCCGGAAAGGAACTTCCCACATTTCTGATTTTCTGCACCCCTGCCAACAGCATTTTATGATCTTGCCAAAGGTGTGTTAGATGACAGAAATAAAGCAACTCCACAAGCGCTATTATTACATGCAAAGAGAATGCAGAGTGAAGTATGACCAAAATGAAATCACCATTGTCAACCATCAAATCTATATGTATCAAATCTTAACATTCCAATTAAATATCTAAACAGCAGAGAGTGAAGGCTTATGAAAAACATCCAGAACCCAGAGAAATGTTAGAAAAGCAAAAAAGACCTAAATATTTTTATTTTTCTTTAGCTCATGTAGTAATGATGTTCTCTCTCTTTTGTTCCGTTTCAGTCCTTAATTTCAAACCATCTTAAAGTTTACATGAGACTTAATTTTTTCTTTTTTTTTTCTCAGTTCTATGCTAAAGAAATATGAGATAGCCACATCTAATGGGAAATTCTTTGACAAATCTACTGCCCCAAAACATGAACTAATGCACACAAATTTGCTGGTCACTTTTAGTTTCCCTAGATACCCACATTAACAACATCGCATCTTCATGGCTCAAAATTTACTGAGTTTGTCAGGTGACAATAAACACTACCGACACATTTTGACCATAAAACTGTAGAATCATGTTCTAATTGTCACTTTGAGTTCAATTAAATGGCAATCTGTTTTCGTTTACCCTGCTTGATTAGGTTACTGTCAGCTAGAGGTCTGTCAATTTAACACCGTTCATCATGAAACAAAACATGCTGGCTACGCTGCAAGCATGAGCTAGTAAGCAAACTGGCTCTCAGCATGACAGTCTCTGTTCATCTTGTGATTCTTTAACCTTTTCTTTCACAAGGGATGCAAAGTACCTGCCAGTCCAAAAGCATCCCTTCGTCCTCGCACAAAAACATTTTCATCACTCCCACATTAGCAAAATTACAGCAATTCCAACAGTGCAGAGAGCCAGACGAGAATTTTCCTTCCAAAACAGCGCAAGCTTGGGAACTGAGGACGATATAACATAATCAGGTTACAAAGTGTTTTCTTGTACCACCTTTCAACAATCCCGCTGAGTTGAACAGGGGAGAGCAGGTGTATGGGAAAGCCCCAGGCAACACAGAATTTCTACCAGGTCAATTTTTATTAGAAAATATGCATGGTAGGATATAGGGATAGGCTATAAGGCTATATAATTGGAATATGGTATTAAAGGATGCTCACACGGATTGGCAATTGGTAGTGTTACTATCTTTTTTCTTTCTTATCTGCCAAGACAAATTTTCTGGAAACAGAAATTTAGCAATAATTATTTAGAAATACATATTCTTTGGTCACATGGCTAAGTTAATCCACACTGTGGGTTGCTGATTATGTCCCAAACTATGGAAACTACAATGGATGATGAACAACCTTCTGTGACCAATAGAATTAATACTGAGGTTTTTTAAATTAAACTCATAAGAGTAACAAAAGAGAACACAGCACAGGTCTAATACAAATTTGGGAAATATTCACAGTTCAAGAGGATGGTTTCTGTATTAGACCCTTGGTGGGTACAAGATGAACTTCCCCACCCAGAACCAATCCAAGGCCACAACTGATGTGGTTTTCCCCTCCCTCCCTCCCCATCCCCCCTCCCCATCCCCCTCCTCCCCATCAGCCTTTTGAACATACACTGCATGACTGCATGCAAGTCAGTAAACATAGAATCAGCTATGACCCAGTTTTAATTGTATATGAATATTTTCTCCTGTTATGGCCTCCTGTAAGACAACTGTTAATGGGTCTTATATTTCCAAACAAAAACAGCCTGTGACCTTTGACCTTTCACTTTCACCCTTGTTCACAAACAGAAGACATAACATCTACAAATGCTGTCAGATTAATATGACCTCTAATGCAACTTGATAGATGAAAATACTCTCATCAACGGTGGTAACTCAGAAAATTTTCAACCATCCACTCACATGCCTCTTGCTTGCAACGTATAATATTGGAGTCATGCTGTGAAGCTATCTGGGACCCCGCTAACTTAATTCACAGCCTATTTAAAATAGTACTTTTCCCTGTTCCTAAAATAAGGTCCAATTTTAACCTAGCAAAATACATGCAGCCATGAAGTCATAGTCAAAAATATAAGTTCAGCTATAATCATCTGGCCCAACAACTTGCAGAGAACATGAAATCTTTTTGATTGAAATTTTGATTGGAAGAAATCGGAACACAGCAACGTAAAAATTCAATTATGTACATTCCAGACCCTGCACCATCGCAAAATCTATCAGACGATATCATTTTCTTTGATAAAAGTCAATCGAGTCGAGTAAACACCTTATCACAGTTATTATCTCAAAATTATTTCCCTAGACCTCCCACAGGTTGTGAAAATGATGCTTTACAAATCATGGCCTACGTTGTCACACAGTGTCGTAACATATGAATGTTTCCAACATTTTGCAGTATACACATAGACAACATATGGGTCCAGTTTTCCTCAGTGGTCCAGTTTTATTGTCCATACTGACAGGTATAACACTTTAAAGTAGGACTGAAAAAAGATATTGCAGAATTTAGAGGTTGCACTCACATCTATTAAGCACATAATTCTGCTCTTTCATTTTGAGTAAGTTAACTTTCTTACACTGAAGTACTTTACACCTATCTGCACTGATATAAATGTGTTCAGTGCCAGAGCCAAGGGATTTGGTCAAAAGGGCAAAAACTGGTGTTTTAAGGGTACATTTTACTTACAGGCCTTGATTTTAAGAAAATTTTACAGTTGTCCACTGGACAACCTGTTTGCCTTTTTTGGTAGTCCAAAAGAAAAGTTAGTAGTCCACAAAGAAATTTGCAGTAACCTTAGAAGCATTCTGTTAACTTGTTGAATGCATGAACTTTGGTTGTCCATTGGACAACTTTTAACCCACCATTCTTTGGTTCTCTGTCACAAATTTTGGTCATCACAGGCAACTGGATGACTGTTGAAATCAAGCCCTGTTAGGTACTTTAGGCAGGTAGTTATTGTATGCCCTTGATACCATCTAAGCCAAACCCCACCAAAATTGGCATGTAGCATACAGAAATATTTTTTAGGCAAAAAAGACTACACATAGACCTGAGCCTCGCAAAGCGTGAAAGCTGAAAAGGGTCAAACCAGTCAATCTGTATCAATCTGGGAAGGAGATCTCCCCCTCCCCTCCCCTTCCCCAACCATATGGAGGCTCCAACACTGCATGTGCATAGTCACAATTATGGCCTGTGTACTTGGAGTAAAGACTTGCAATCATCAAATCATTGAAATTACTAATATTTCCTCACTGAAATCCAGATTACACTTTATCCATTTTTCTTTTCTTAATTAAAACAGGACATTTTGATTCATCCTTAAGGGGAAATGACACCTATTGAAATGAGTCCACAAAAATGTACATTGCATGGACTCAAACTAATCACTTCCAGATGGGGATACATGTAGAAAATTTTAAAAACATGCCAAGTTCCTTTTCAAAAATTTTATTTTTGTGAACCCCTACCGATTGAAAGCATTCCTCTGGCACATTTTGATAAAAGCAAACTGCTTCACCTGTGAGAGCTCTTCCACCTTACCGACATGAGGCAAAATAACGAAAAAATGTCAAAGGCCTTGGGGAGGTATCACATCAAAGTTAAGAGCCAAAAAAAGAGAACAGCACTTGTAGCGGGCTGGAAGGGACATTTACAACGTTACACGAGACAGTGACTCAAACAAAAGTTAACAAGGAAACGTGCTATCCATAAAATAAGGTTGCATCAGATTAGTGACTGTAGAGTGGCCCTGTAGCTAACTGCTCTCTCAGAGTCTGTTGAGCTGTTACACGGCTAGCATGAAGCATTTACAAGTACGAAACAAGGTAAAAACATGATCAATTTACCGTATGCTCTGGAGCAAATAAGCTCTGTTATTGTTTATATCATACTTCTTTTCAGTATCTTGTAATTTTATTTTTGGTTTTGTTTTTGTTTTTTGTTTTTGTTTTTGTTTTTTTTTTTTTTTGTAAATGGTGCAATAAGATTTTTTTTATGTTCCAGAAGAATACATTTGGATTTTAAGTAAACCACACAGTACAAGATACCTTTTGTCAACAGTACTACATCGGGTATCAAATTATAATCATATTAAATTTATGACTATTAAACAATAAAATATTTAACTGAAAGTAGATACTGCAATGGGTATACATTGAAAAAGATACCGAGATATGAAGGTAGGTAGAGGGCAGAATACCATGGTTAAGATAGGTTCCCTTAGATATTCTAATTTCTACAAATATTCAGAAGAGGTGACATGCCCTCTGAACTATTCTTCACAAGATTTGCAATTTGCATAATTTTATTTGTAACCCACAAAAAATTTTGACTCACTTAGTCCACTGAAAATGAAATTCCCTCCCTTTGTACAATACAGTCTATGACAAAAATTGCACAAAGCACGTTTATGGGAGCATAAATTCAAACATTTTACAACTTCATCTAATTCCTAAGGGAATGTCCTCTTCAGTTAAGTGTCAAAAGCTTAGCAGAAATCCACACATAAAAATGGGGGGAGGGGGGAAAGATTCCAGAAAAAAATCATGAGAATTCTCTTTACTTTATCTCCCCAGATGGTAGCTAAACACATTCATGAATTTCCTTATGAACTACTCATAATTAATAAATTAACATTTTTACCACTCAGATGGGGAACATTTTGAGTTTCCACACCCAAAATGAAGCCCTCTGTCTTAAAATTTGCTATCTTATTCCAATTAATATCAGATTTAATTTGCACACAACCAAGAAAATTCTCAAGGGGCAACGACCCACAAAGACGAGACAGGCGAATACGGTCAGCTTTCACAAGAGGTTGTCTCACAATGACTCACAGCTAGGGAGGATGGGGTGTCATCTCCAAACGGTCGTACTACCGCCTCATCTTGAAATCCGATATGGGATGCATGTAGGAGGTGCGTATACTTTATGCAAAGTTACCAGGATAATGCTTTGAGCACACACTTTGAGACACATGTCAACAGTGAAGAAAAAGTCAACAGCAGAAAGAACGCAGATACCTATCAACAATTTCTACGATTCAGATCTTAGTGGCAAAATGAGGCATGATGGGGCTCCACCATTTGGAATGGATAAAAATGTTTATGAAAATTTATGCACGATCATGGTCACTGAGAGGAGATAAGGATAACACAAAATGCCTGGCAACGGCGAAAAAAGGATAAAGTTACGATGGTACCTTCTGCACAAAGAGGACACATTAATCCCACCCTTAGGGAGAGATACTGATCTGTTATGCTGCTGCCTTAGAAGACTTTAAAATAGATTCACTTACGAGCTTGCTATCTAGATTTAAAATCTATCACAGAGAATCATTTGATGCAAGCAGTACAATTTTGACACTCTGGCACAACTTCACTTTTTGTCACAGGCATATGGGACATTTTTTATCTGGTGGGAGGGGGAAAATTTTGTCAAATTCTATAAGCCTTTTAGACGGATTTTGCCAGACTATTTCTGCAGATTCTACCCACATTTTGGGCTGCCAAAAAATTTTGGGGCTAAAATACCCCTTGCCCCCTGCATATGCTACAGTACATAGGTCCATGCTATACACTGATATATTTTTAACATCACCCCCACTCAAGACTCTCCCCCACCCACTGCAAAAATTTATGGCATAGAAGAGGGTATCTCAGAGGATATAGTTTTGGTTAACTTCCACTCAACTCACTACAATGTCTGCCCTTCAGATTCACATCAAACATATCTTATAGACATCCCCAGGCTTTGGAAGGGGGTTACTGATGGTTATCACATGTGGGTAGGGTGGGCCTGGAAAGAAGAATGTTTAGAACTTGAGAAGGCTCAAAGGTTACAACTTCAACAGCACCTAAATTTAGAAGGGTACAGCAAAAGAGCCAATGTAGCAAGCTTGGAGCCTCGGGTAGGGGGCAGCTAGAACATTCAAAATTGCCATTGTCTTAATACATTTTACGTATTTTAGTTTGTCAGGCCCACCCCTCAGAAAATATTTGCCCCCTCAAGCTATTTTACCCCACTTCAGTGCCTTGCCTGGCTATGGTATGGGCCCGCAGTATAGTTTATCTTCCACTGATGAATTTATCTCTGGAAGAAGGGGAGGGGAAAGGACAAATTCCTAGGGACAGCCTATGATTTTAATTTTCTTCTATCCTAACAATACCCCTCCTTCGTCTAACTTTCATACCTTTTTGCAATTGATGCTTTCGGGGGAAGTGACAACACAGGGAGTCTCAAACTAATTTGTACTGAATGCTATTGCAACAGAAGAGATGCTAGACCAACTACATGTCAGACTAGACACTGTTTTCCACTTCATAGCAGTAAGCCTTAAACCTTGCAGGTAAGTATGCTCCCTCAAAATGAAACATAGCACCGAAATTAATTCCTTCCTTTGAAACATAATGGTTTCTTTGCAACATTACGAGAGAAAAGCCCACCGCCAACCAGCAGAATTTCTTTGTCAAAGAATGCTCAATCTTTCTGTTGTTTGCCAAATGCATTTTCTTCAGACACTGAGAAAATTGTCAATCACATTAAAATGAATCTCACGCTGTGGCATGTAATTTTGAAAGGACTGGTGTGCATTTGGAACGTTAAATTTTTGTCTGCTCTGATGTAGTCATGGTGCGATTGGTTTACAGCGCTACAGAATTAGTAGAAATGATGTAACCTGGTTAGGGAGAAGGTAAATATGATTAATCTCAAATTATCTATCTGAGTTAGGGGATGAAACTGGGAGTGAGAATGCTCTGTCAAGCAATGATCTCTAAGTTTCTGGAGAAGAAATATTGGGGAGAAAAAGGGAAGATGGAGAGCGAACACATAGATCTGCTCAGATGTCACAAAAGGACTGTTCCAATATTTGTAACTTCTCTATGCTCGGGTCTGGGAAAATAACTTCATTTTGTAGAACCAAGTAAAACAAGTGGGGGTGGAAACCTGGAAGATGTGGGGTCAGGGGTGGGGGGTTGGGGTGGAGAGGGAAGAAAAAGACTGGATGTACTCCATTTTTTTTCTCTTTTTATACAATCACTTAGTCTATCTTCAAGAGTTTTATTATACCCCTACATCCATTCTCTAACTGATACAGAAAGTACTTAACTTATCATTCAACATTACGTTAGAATTAGTTGCAATCTATCACTTGACAAGATAAGGAAGATATGGTGACTAACTCTTCAAATAAATGTGCTGCTGAATATTCCAGTAAGGAGTAAACATTACAGTACAAAGGTCAGGAGACACTGGAACATGGATTCTGAGATGAAGATATGCATGTAATCTGCCGAGCTAGAGATTGTGTTACTGAAGACATGAGCTAGTAGACGTAGCATCAGAGTTTGTGTGGGTTTGAAGAGAAGACTCAGACAGATAAAATGACAGCAAAATCTTCAAAGCTTACTGAGACCTTAACAGCTTCAAGGGTACAAATATATCCTTCGATGAACAAGCAGTTGGATATATTTAGCTTACATGGAAGACAAGAGTTTTGAAAAAGACCAGCAATTGAATCAACTTACTGTTAACAAAAAAAAAAAAGTAAAATGAAGAGGAAGGTGCCCCACTAGACAAAAGGTCAGATAGGTTACCTACAGAAGCACACAAGTGCACCTTTGGTCTTGCAGACCCTGCTCAGGGCAGGGACAGGAGAGGGAGGCAGTATGAAACTCAATGAACCTCTCTCTCTCGCATCCTGCTCACACGAAGCACAATTAGTTTCAACTCTCTTTTAAACTTATCCTTTTCCGTCCCTCTTCATCAAAAACAGAACCGGCATAACCCCACCTAATTTTGAAATGTCAATTTTACCCCTCAAAGACCTTATACAACATATATACTCTTAAGCAGCCTCAAATGTCATACCTAACACAGTCAAACCAAGAATTCACCTACAACCCATTAACCAATTCATGCTGTATGTAAACATATGTGAGAGACTAGGACAGACAAAAATATTGAACACATCAAGAAAGAAGATCTCAGTCCCCTTTCTTTTTCAAGCAGCGTATTACTTTGAATGTGCCTTTTAACACCTCAAGATATAGCTTTGTCTGCATAAATGCTTTTTGCAAAACATCTGACTTCAAAATTTGACCATTTTTGGATAATATTACTTACTGTAAAATAAAATGTCACCAATGGCATGCATTCCCATTAATCACACCCACTTTTAATTGAATGATGAAATTAAAGACAGAATTAATACTTTCTTGACCCTGTGACTTGAAACTCAATACTAGAGGTAGCAGTACAATAAGAACTGATCCCTTCAAGAGCAGCATTTTCTATTACCTTCAACTGTTGGTATCAAGTTCAAGGAGAGGAATAAAACCAAGTCAAAACCATCAGCAATGCTACTGTGCCTTTCTACACTGCTCCCCAGAGACTCAGAGAAACTTGCTTCAGTGATGCTACCCATATAATATCTATACATGAAATTGGTGGTTAAATTGGCCATGGTACAGTCAAATAAGCCTGTTTCTCTTTGAAAATTCCATCAAAATTGCCAGACAGATGTTTTAGAAGAATCGTAGAAACAGAGGTGAAGGAAATATCAACATGGTATAGAAGTTAAAGCCATTGCATTGCCAGCAGCATCCATTACATGTTTATGATCGATTTAACCATTCATACAAACCTAAAACTATGTGAAAAGTGTATTTGGGTGTTTATTTTAATTAGGGTACCAGACTGTGACATGACATTTATAGCCCTAATTTCATGTATCATAATTTTTGATGTGAAACCATGGGTGGAATTGTTATATTTACTAATTCATTGCAGGCTTAGGCCTAAATGATGTTGTACAAGTTGTTTTATGAATGCTCAGATGACGTTTGACCTCAAAATAGCCCCATTGCACGGAAATTATAGGTTTCACAGTGTAACATGAACACCAAAATTATGTTTATCCCACTAAGACTACTTATTGAGTTATTTTATATCATTTATGGGTTTTCTATAGTTAATCTGAGCAGTCTGAAGCTAAAACCTCTTGTGATTACTTAGTCAAGGGTTTCATCTCAATTCTGTGGTACAAACAATACGTTCCACGTGTAACCTAGATTGGGAGAACACCAAAGTAATATTGTATAATATTTCAAATCATAAACAAGGTGGCACAGTTTTACTACCTGTAAGTTAAAAGCTATGTTAAATACTATAGTTCAGCTAAAAATGACAACATATCAAGTTTAGGAAGTAGTAGTATTTTTACTGCAAAGGTTCACTATGTAACATATTTCCGTGACACCAAAGTGGCCTGTCAAAATGCAAAATGGCTATGTTTTTCTTTCTGTACAATTGCTTTTGTCCAAACCTATATATGCATTAAACAATTGCACAGGCTTCAATCAACCACTAAAACAAGAAAGATTTAGTATTTACTGTAGGTAATTTTTGGAAAATAAGATACTGAAATTTCACACTGTAACGGTAACACCAAATGTTACACGTGGAACCTCTCTTTCGTCGAATCCCAGGAAAGAGAAAAACATCAGTTTCTCATAAAATATGAGTTTCAAGGGTACAATTGATACCTCATCAACCATTTAAGTTAAAATAACTGAGAAAGATATGTGTAAAAATAAGGGAAAATCTAATTTCTGCTATGGTAGTTTAAATGTCACACTTTTTGCCCCAAAAATTGCTAATTTTAGCCAATTTTTTCATCAAAATTGGGAGGATTCACTACAATGATACTTATTTTTTGAAAGATATGCACTTACATAAATAGTGAGGACAAAATGAATGCATAGCAAAGACCGTGTGGATTAAAATAGCAAGACAGTTGCCTTTAAAAGCATATTTTACCATTGGTACCCGAATTTAAATAATCACCCATTTATGCATGATTATTTTTTAAGTCAATCTTGAGAAATCAGGTTCTTCAAATTAGAAGCAATCCAACATTTTTGATGAAAACTTTGGCAGAGGTAAATTCTTCTGGTAAGTATGATATACAGTAATGAGGACTGTCACTTTCATTGATACTCAAGGAAAAGTCATTCTGACAAGACACATGATCTGAAATTACAATCTTTTAATCTCTGGCCATGGATCTGTGTGATGTTATCCTGCATGATTTATCCACTATAAATTTGTAGAAAATCTATAGGTTCAACTAACATGACAAATTAAAAAAAATGCTTTTAAAACAATGTAATAAAGCAATACTTTACAAAAAGAACAGTGCATCATGGGAAATTCTATTATAACACAAACACAATTGGTCAATTCTTTAAATGGCTATTACTAGTTATTACACCTGCGTTGTAAAGTAAATAACAACATACTAGTTAAAAATTAATGACATCAATTTAGAAATGACCTTTTGGGACATCACCTGACTAATTTTCAATTACTTAGACAATTTAAAACACCCTACTACAAATTTTTCATCACTTTACCCTCTGTATTTTTACACATCATACTGAAAACAGCTAAATATTTACAAACACTAATGCAGCATGTAAACGACAATCATGTAAACACCTTGTTTACGTAAGCTACAAACCTACTATCAATTTATAAAGATTTTATTCATACTAAACATCTCCAACTTTCTACAAAGCTTTGTACAGCACAACACTTGAGTAAGTTTAAACTGAGTCGTCCCCACAGACAGCTGGAGAGTGCAGATTGAGATAGATCTCTGTGTGAACATCTACTTATAATTCATCCTTACCACAGTTTAAATTCTTCAGAACCCTAAAGGTTAATTTAATTGGAACTGTCGGAAGCAGTGAAGGTACAGAACCCCTGATAGTAACGGAGGGTGATATATGTTGTAATTTTGTCAAGGAACAAAGACCCATTAGCTTTTACTCAATGATTCTGCGCAATCTCTTTGTTGGACATTCAAACCTATGGTCAGTCTCTTCACTTGGTTAATAATTGCTTTTCACGCCTTTACTTTTACCACCGGGAATACATCAATCTTATGCCACTTCTCTCTTTACAAGACTTGGTTGTTTCTAGCAATATGTATGCTTTCCAGGCACTTTTTAAAAATACTTACTAGCCAATTGCCACCTTCCTTTGTGACATTTATCGAAGAAGATATGACATGTGGACATGTACACAAGCAAATATGTAGAAGCCTACCTTTAGGCCTATCTCTCATAATCCTAAGCTTTTAAGACAACACCTTTCACATGATGCATTAAAAATTCTTCAGCCCTTTAACTACTTTCTACCTCTGACATATTGAACATGAAAAGCAAATATTTCCACTATTATATCTTGAGCCAATCACTTTAAGAGTTTAATGTTGCAAAGGTAGTTAAGAACATTTAATGTTACTACAACCTTCAGAGAGCTATTTGATGGGATGTAACAAATTTATGTAACTGAGTTCTCCTATTTAAATTGGCATTCAGCACATGAAGTACAGTATTTAAAAATGTTTGTCTATTAATATAAAACAGACTTGCTGCGAAATGTAAGGGATTAAAAAGTCTTCTGTCAGTTGGAAAGTGCTTTAACAGGAATACAGTAGACCTATTAATTTGGAATAAAGGGGGCATAAAAGGTAAGTTTGAGATAAAACTGCCTTAATTTGGATGAAACTATCAGCACCTTGGGTAAAATCTAGTTCACCACAAAACAAGGATCATAGTTTTTCAGTCTGAATAATTCCAGGTGACATACAAACTCCATAAAATATTGATTACTCTTTCTTAATTGTTCCAATTGCTAACTTCTTGTTTTACGTGTCCTGTTGTTTCTTTGTTTATATTTGTCTGTCTGTGTGTTTATATGTTTGTGCACATGTATGTACAATGTGTTATATTTGATAACTATAGACCTAGGCTATTGTATAATTTACTACACCATCTAAAACCACTTCCTATGTTCAAATCTACCACGTAAACAATGTACGCACAACAGCAATGTAGGTACAATGCAGGGAAACAAACATACCTAGCTCACATCCAGTTTCCAAATATTCTCTTTAATTAAACACTAATTACAAGATAAAATTTGAATTTAATATTCTACACATGAAGTATTTTCACAACTAAGCATATGTATCCCATGCCAAGAAAAAGTGCAGTCATCAGGATACTGTTTCAAACATTGAGCCTTTTTAACACCATAGTGATGTGGAAATATTCAGAGTTTGTGACATTTGAAGTATCAAGATTTCCTGTAAACTTTTGACTTAAAACAAGATGTTGACAAAGGTATGATCATTCAACCAACTGAAGTTTGTTTTGAAAGGTACCATACTAAATTTATCTTTTTCGACTGGCGGTTCTGTACTTTCATCCTCATTTTAGTTTTGGGTCTTTAGTTTCACATTTTTGTAATGCCTCAACTCGCACTGATATTTTAAGCTATAATATTTCATAAAGATTTCTTGCTTATGTCAAAACATATGCCCACACTGGACAGCTCAGACTCCCGTTGAAATATTCTCTGCATACATATACATACAACGCGACAGATTCTTCGCACGTTTTGAACAGCAATTACAGAGCTCAGCATGTTCAGGGTGGCTGACAGCAAATGTAACATGAGCGAGCTATGCATTTGACCATCACACAACGAGTCAATGACCCTTTTCCCATCCGACTCATTATACACCTTGGTAAATTCACTCCAGGTAACCTCACCTAACTCCGTTTTCCATTTAGATACGTTCTTCCATTCTCTCATCTGAGGTTGCACAGCACTAAAAACCTCAACGTGATACTTAATTTCTCCGAATGTCTTTCCAAGTTTCCACTTCTGTGTCTTTGAAAATGTTACTAGCCTCTGCCATACCTTAAGGCCTCAGTGGGAAATAAAAGGCATATAAAATTTACAATAACTGTGAGTTTTTTGTGATTTATGGATCCTTGCTGGCAGCTAATGATCTTGGCAGGGCAGAAAAGTAAGCTCCATTCCATTAGTACTGTGACATTCTACACTAGCTCTCTTATTTTAGCCTCAAACGAGGCATCAATTTTGACTGACTGATTGGTTATAATATAGCATTGCTCCCATTTATTGCGCATCAGTGCAATCCTTCAATTGATTATCAATGCAATGGGACTTAGAGATATATAAAATTTCTCATGGTCTATGATCAAGGAACAATAATCTTCTAAGTGTACACTGCACTAATTTCGTCCCAAACTCTCACACCCACAACAAACAAGATTATTGCTGTACATAGTAAAAGCTATGTAATACATCTGTGGAAATGCAACGACACCCAATGCAGAAAGATATTCACTGGTGTGATCAGTGCTAAATGATATAATCCAAAATGTTAACAGCCTTTTTGGTTGGGTGTGGAAGCTCCATTGGACTCTCAGCTTTTCACCACATCGTAAATAAACAGACAACTTAGCTATGTTACAGTGCAACAGTATTGTTTTAAATGTTTACTTTGTCCCCTGCCTAATCTATCCCTCCCACCCCTGCACTGCTTTCTTCATTCACCTTCCTACATAAAAAACCCCTTTCCCCTCTAACAATCTGCTACTTTACCATACTCAGGTACAATACTATATCCTACCGGTGCTATTCCTCCATCCACCTTGACCATCCCATGTCATCCCGCTCCCCTAATCTCCCAACCCCTTCCTTTCTTCAACCCCTTCCTTTCTTCTCCCCCTCCCCCTCCCCCATTTTAGGCCTCCTTCTACCTCACTTTAGGCTCACCATAAATCAGAAACACCTTTCATCGCTAAGTATACATAGCACACATATTACGAACATTGGAAGCAGGGAGTTGCTGTTGGAAGCTGTTCATTGTTCCTTGTACTATCCCCATCAAACATAATACTGGCATAAAAAAAAACAGCTGGTTAAATGCAGCATTATATATCTGGTAGCAAAGACGTGCATCCCCTGGGAAGACTGAGATCTGTAATCATGCATGAGACACACAAACCCTAGTGTGTTCATTTACACTTAAATTAGGTTTGTTCCTATTGATCAAACCTTTACTCTGAGAATTTCACCTGTGATTGTACTTTTTCACAAACAACCCTGCGCATTGAAAGCATTTGCATGAATACTGCACAAAAAAAGCACTTGTTAAATGCAGTAATCCACAATTTCTACAAGTTCAGTTCTTCCACATTATAATTCAACAAAAGGACATGTATGCCACAGACATCAAGACCTTGGAAAAGAAGTTATGATACTTGAATACCCATTCGGACAAGAAAAGATCGTATCTTTCATGTAGATGATAAGAATTGCTTTTCATATCTTGAAAATTATTGATCTGTAATGTGGCATTATGATGAGAGAACAAAGCAATGACAAGGAATTTTCCAAGCTAATTTCCATATATGTTTTTATCTTTCTTTTCTTTCCAGTGAATTCAAGGATGGATCAGGAAAAAATATGTGAACTGAATTTTAAGTATCTCTAATCTCTGTTGAGTAGTAGGCACTGATTGGGGAAGGGAGGGGAGAGGAGAGCAGGGAGGGTACAGGGAGGAGGGGAGGTAAGAGAGAGAGGACGGCAACTGGGAATTAATGCAAAGAAGGGAGAGGGAACAGGTAAGAAAATAAAAGAGAAGGGGAAAGAAGAGGGGAGTAAATTGCAGTAAGGAGTATACGATATGCAAAGAGGGATCGAGGCAGCTAGGCTTACACTATAAGAAATCATGTACAGCACACAATGCAGTGTGTATTTCAGGGATGGGACAACTGTGGTTTATAGACAAAAGTACAAATTTTACTAACCAGTAGATGCTTGTAGTGTGTCAGTGTTGCAAATTAAGTATCCCTCTAAACCTAGCTGAGTTAAAAGCAAAAACAATCACCTCCATTTGAATTGATTTGCCCATTGCATTTTTTAATTCATGTAACATTATCAATTACACTATGAATATACCTTTTAATCTTGTAACAATACTAACTGTAATTGAACTCCTCGTGGCATGCAAAAAATGCAAAATACACTCTGGTGAAAAGAAACCAGCAAGTGAGAAGACATGAGGTTGAGATATATATCATCACCTCCCATCTCTGGTTTTATCAATTCATGGCCAGCAAAATATGTTGGTCAATGAGTTAAACTGTTACGGTAATACTACAGTACTTTTCTTTAATACAGAGCTGTATTGTCCCTTATAGTTCAATGTCCCACTGATAAAGATGCAAATGGTTTTATCCTCTTCTCTGTGAACCTGTCAATTATGTGTTTTTCTTCTAAGCCAATAGATTTTTAGACTGTGAAAACCACCCTCCCTTTCTCTTTTGCTGACAACTGTAAGTGCATTTTAAAAAGTAGTTAAAAGCAGTTCACAAAAAACTGTCCATTTTAGTCTATACAATTCTGATAAATTACACTTCATTTCAAAATTCATCAAAAATTCAAAATGGTTGGAACTTGAGATCAAAATTTTATGACTAGTAACAATTCAGGGTAATGGCACTCAGTACTATCAACTTCTGTCTTAAACCCTAAACGATACTTGCTATTAAGCCTATTATAACTGGTCCCACAACACTAGCTGTTTATACCACAGACCTTGATAAAATATTGGAATCCAATTTTTTGAGTATTAATTAAGCATTCCACAGTATGCATTCGCACACAATAACATACATGCATGGGTATCATATATCCAGGGTAACGCTTTTGCTTCTATCCCAACAGACAAATTTACACGGTAAAAACGCTTCAAATGCAGTCATACTCGAACCTTATGACAACAAAGAATGACACTGGAGCCGTCAATCACTAGCATACATGCATCTCTGGTGAGAATTAATTTTACAGAGTAGTTATTAATGCCATACAAATTTCCAGACTTACAAACTGAATCCACTGTACACATGAACATTCGTATCTCTCACACAGCCCAATTTTGCACAGAAATGGTAAAACCAGGTATTTTTATCAAGAAGATACCAAGTATTTTTATATATATATTATCACACATTCCCTTTTTGTTTTCAGTCTAATGATCGCTAAAAATATACTGGTCAACTGGTTAAGGTCTAATGGAATAACTAAACCTATTGTTTTATACTCAACAATGTTAGATTAAGATCCCCTGATAAAAAAATCAGGTGGAACTATTTCAATATCTTTTACCATTTTCAAGATATGCAGTACCTCTTCAAACTTTTGACCATTTCTGAGACTGCTCATCAGCTATGCAAAAATTATGAAGTGGCATGTTGTTGCAGAGTGTCCAAATTTCTTTTGTAAATCCTTTATCAATCTGTTAATTACTTACTAGCTAGTTTCTAGTTTGGTGTTTTATGTAGATATTTTTAAAGCAGTAAATAGCTGTTTCCAAAATAAACCTGTTGGGGTATGTCAACATTAAAACAGTCCTTGGAAAGAAGGCTTTAAAACAGAGGAAAACATAACACCAATGTCACTGGGTCCCTCTCTCCATGTCACAAATTTGCATAAGCAGTTCACGTATATTCATGACGTAAGTGCAAAACAGTAAGTGTCTTGTAAATTGGTCAATGTTTGATGGCTTTTGATGAGAAATTTGGAAATTGCTGAGCACTATTTTTTAACATTTTAAGGTTTTTTATATCACATGAGCAGGGCACTTTCATGGCCATAGACCTTTAATTCGATCCAGACAGATTGTTACTGGGCGTAGTCAATTTGCAGTTTAGACCAAGCGCTACTTCAAAAGACCAACTAATCCAAGCAAAAGCCCTACCAAATGAGTTCATACCCACACAAGGGGTAACAAATCCCTGGCATCCAACACACAAATTCTGGTCGATGGTTAAGGTCTGGATTATTTATAAAACTCAACAAGCTTTCAAATAAATTCTTAGACTATATTTGTGGTCTTGGCCCCTATCTTTGTCTTTCAACTCCAAGGATTAACCTATAAGGCCCATATGCCATCATTGCCCATCTCAAAGATCCCAGAACGCTAAAACTATTCCTGTTTTCTGAAGTGATGAGATACATTTGTCCTCCATCCTGTATTCCTGTGACTAATACAAGAAAAGTAACTTTTTGAGCAAATATATCTGAATACCCTTATATCTATTCATCAACCACACTATAGAGCTGTCTGTCATCACGGTAAATACTTTTTCCAGACGCACCTTCGGGCAGTTTCAAACATGACTCCATTTTTCATCTGAAGATGGCGTCCTCAGAGCCAATGTAATTTATTATTGTTTTAAGGCCATCACTGAGAAACTGTTTATCATTTCTCTTTTATATTCTTAAATTTTTTCCATCCTTTCTGAAAGTAATCATCCAAATTTCAATCAAAATTTTGCTCCTTTTCCCACGAGATGCAGCAATTTTACGTTCTGGTGCCCTATTGTCTTGACGAGATGTCAAGATAACTCCTGCATGTTTCAAAGGCAAAGAAAAGTGAAACACTTAGGTTGGTGTAAATTCTTTCTAATTCTCCAGCTGCTTGATAAGCTACATTCACACTTTTGTCTGTAAGTTTTGAGTTTCTCAACCACCACCGTGTGACGAGGAAAACTTAAATATTGAACATAAACTTGACAAATATTCTGCTGGGAAGGTAATTCCATTCAGTAGTTTCAAAGATTTACAAGGAGGTTGCTTAAAATTTTCAAAGACAAATTAACTTATGGAAAAATTTAAAACACAATGCAGGCATGATATTATTGTTTGCTGAAAATAAATTAAACAAGAAAACTTCACTTTCTAAACTAAGACTTAAACCTGTCATTTTATACTGTATGAGACAAAACAAGCTGCAGCTTATAATCAACTTCAGTTCATGGAATGGAGCATTTTCTTCTTTCTTTTTTTGTTTGTTTGTCTTTTAAACTCTTTTTATTGGAACACTAGTAATTGCTTGCACTAGATTATAATTCCTACCTGCTACTTGTTTTTCCTTAAATGTACCCTCGTGCTACTCTGGGCAGCATTTTCTCATCATTAACCCTTGGAAACCAATTCTGGAAGCCTGTGTTTACCGAAGTCTTAATGATAGAAAGGGGGAATCATTTGTCTTTTTTAAACTGACCTCAGCCTTTAGTAAGATGAGCGTCAACCGTAACGAACAAACTGTCATCACTTTAAGCCTTTACATAAGATCTCTATCAAATTTTGTGCTGTTGCATTCCTATCAATACTAATTTCAAAAAGCCTTTTCCACTCTGAAGGCCTCTTTGGTCGCACAAAATCCATCATTTTGATAAATGTATGCATTTGGAACCTCACAGAAGGAGAAAGGCTTCGTATCCGGGATAATTCAGCATAACTTTTAGACTCCCATCTACTAACTGCAAATCCAGTATGACATTCATTGCAATAGACTAGAGATGAATGAGAGCTTGTTTGAGTTAAGTGAGACTGGGCACTATTTTTAGAAATGAAGGAAAAATTTTATGCAAATTAAACTTCTTAGGCAATGAGGCAGCTTCTGTTTTTCCTCACAAGTGGCAATGGACTTCTTAAAGTGAGTACTTTTTAAGTTTCTTAGAACAGAACATAATATAATCGTAGCATACAAAGACACTGGAAGGACAAACATGTGGGTGTTCAAGCCAAATGCACAGTAAGGTCAAAACCTTTATCAGGTGTTACTGATAATGATAAATTAAATGGCAATTTAGTAACGACCAGGAATTCATTTGCATATTTCAAGGGAGTCCCTACATTGATAAATTAAATGGTAATTTAGCAAAGAGCGGGGACTCACTTGCATATTTCCAGGGAGTTGCTATTGTTTATAAATACAAACTCGTTGACAATTGTGGGTGGCAGCATTCAAAACAAACAACCAAAAGAACTTTGAGTACAAAATTAAGGTTTAATTATATAAGGGGGAATCAATGTTTCAGCTGCTCCCACTATTTATAGGGCAAATGCAATAATGAGGCATACCTAGGTATGCTTAATCAAGAATGGTTCATTTAAATGATATGACAATATTATGCAATATGAAACATAATGTTCCAGTGGTGTAACTGTGATATATGCTTTAGTTGCTCATCAGGGGAGGGGGGGGGGAACCAGAGAACAAATCTGATTTCTTTTTTCAGACAAGTACTTTTCAAATGTGCCAAAGATCCCTCCCTCCCTGCAAACGAAAGAAATAATGAGGATTATGTGGGGTCCACAGGGGCTACTTCTACTGTTGTTTGCAATAACTTGCAATAGCTTAAGAGGGCAAGACAGCAACTTCTTTTCTCCCTTTCCCTACGTCTTTCTGGGGCCATTTTGGGCTAAAGAAGGGGTGTATCACCTATTGTTCTGGAGTATTTTACACCATGAAGAAAATAAATTTAATCCATGTTTAAAGTAAGATGAAGATGACTGCTAAATGCCCTTAATTCAGACCACTGCATAAATCAAGAAGTGTTTTGTTGTGTTGTCCAGTATTCGTAAAATATCCTTATAGCTTTTCTCCTGTAAAAACATTTGTTTGAGCTGTCAGTAATACAAACACTGATGGGTTGACCACAACTCAAAGTGGCTGCTTGAATTTAAACTTTCTTATCTAGAGGGGCCTTTATTTTGGTTGTGTAAGGTTCAGCTTTATGACTAATAAACTAAATACTAAGTTGTCACTGATAAACCTTATACAGACAAAGATTAATGTGTATCAACTACAAAAACCTTCAAGTGTTAACTAAAAATAACTATTAGGATTAAAATGTGGTTCCTGCTCTGTGCAGGATCATAACAAACAGCTTCTACAGGTGTCATTTAAGCTCATTCACAAATAAACTTTTTAAATGATTCTGTACAGGAATCAGACAGGGCTGTATTTTGCTTGTAATATTATCTCCCTTCAAACAAAACCTACACTTTTTCCCAAATATTTTTAAAATGGTATTTAAAAGTTTCAAAAAAAAAAAAAAACAATGGATCTTATTTATATCTTTCAATAAAAATTTGATTTTTTTAGCAAATGACTGATATTCCAGCTAGTCCACAGCCTCCACTTGCACAGCATTCTTTTTTCTTTTTTTTTTTTTTGAGGTGGCTGGGGGAAGGGGTAGTACTAGGACCAGCAGTAAGATAGCTTTCTATGGATACATCAATACAACATGAGGGTGATAGGTGCAGAAATATGAGGGGTTATAGCTTCAAATTTGCCCCCTTCCCTTTCTCTCTTAATACAGGTCTATATAAACATATAAAGACTTAGTCTTTTGTTTCAAACCACATGAAGATGTCAGTTACATGTCAATGTGTTAACAACTGTTGATTAAGAATCTTTCCTGCATTACAGCTAAGTGTCAACATCTTGCTAATTTTCAAACAAGATTAAAATCATATAAATTTACTGATAATTTTTGTCATAAAGTAACTGGTAAATTGCGAAAGTCTATTAAGCATAAGGTGTGCTTCATGCATTCAATGAAATACAAAATTCCAGTCCACCTTCAAAGAACCAGCTTCCCTTCAAATAATAATGTAATAGTTGAGGCCTCTTCAATTTATTTTTCTCACTCTGGTGTATATCTATCTTGATTCTAGCAATCTCACGGACTAAGCCTGCCTCAATAACCTGTCTTGCCTTCCCTCCCTTTGAAGTCCTACCTAAGGCAATGGTAAAGAACAAAATCTTCTTAACTAAATAAACAAGACAAACTGTTATGAATTCACTTTATCTGTCCGCTAACATTTGTCTTACTAAGCACACCTCTAGCCAAGGCCTAGCTACTGGCAAATGTAATCCTACCATTTCCAATTGACAAACGGTTTCTGTCTCAGTTCGAACTTCAACAATAAAACAAACTTTACAGAGCTGTGTGTACAACTACAGCATGACCAATTCCTTTGAAATGGTGTCTATTTAAAGGATAATCCCAAAAGCATACATCAGATTTTACACTGGCTGCCCCCTTCTCTCTAAATTATGTGATTATTTACTTCACAGCCTGCAGTCCAGCAGGTTAAATATTCACTTTTGGTTAAGATAATCCCTCTTTATAAAGCCAAAAAGCCCTTAAAACTGTCTCCAGGAATACTCTGAAGTGATTGAACAAAAACAGACTAAAGGGGTATAATGGTACCTATTACAACATCAGACACAATCAGTCAAGGTTTACAATCACTAGTTTTCCTGGATGCTGTCGGCTGCTTCCTGAAATCTCTGGTGTTTGAATACACTTAATATCAGACGTTAATGCAGATATACTTCCCAAAACTCCCTGGTTTGGCTGTCTATAAGCTCAGCCTGCTCAGATTCTGAAACTATGCATTTATACTATAATTGCCGTCAATTACCATCTGGCAAAAACTTAAAGCACTGCAGGATCCCTACCACTAGAAGGCACCCTTCACACTACCTTTTCCTTCTGCATTTTTGCTATTGCATTTATAGACTGCAATACACAGAAACTGGCCTTGTGGTAACTGGTCACATCAGGCACAAATAATTACCATGTGTTAACTATCTGGACTTCTCTCCTATTCAGAAGATGAAACTTCTCTGTTCTCATTACAACTATAATCATCACTGAATTCCATTTAGCTGGCAAGAATTATGAATTACAAGATGCTTAATATGACAAAATTTCTACAGGTCTGCATTTCTAACCCCTATCATTTTCTCTCCACCCCTATCATTTTCTCTCCCCCCCTTTCATTTTGTCATTAGGAAACAATCTTTTTCCTAGGGGAGGTGAAACTATTAGCAGGGGGGGGGGGTCCACTTCAAATTTTTGACACACTGCTATACAATCTTACAAATTATCCCAAGAAATCAACAACACTGAAAAATTCAATGAACTCGCATCCTCCTTTAAAAAGATGCCTTTTACACAGGGTCTCACTTACCTCACCCCCCTCCCCCTTCCCCCATCCTTACTATTCCTATGTAACAAACTCTTACAATACAGCTATGATAAGCATTTGATGCAACATCAGCTGTGTAAAACACATCACAAGAGAAGTGGCAAAATTTGCATGGCCAATGTAGTGAGCACACAAAATCTTTATCCTATTCCTTTACCTAAGACTAAATCTTCAAAATCTCTTCCAAGTCATACTTACAAGCCAACCTCAAAAAGCTGGAAAATGCCTCAACTTCATTCCAAAATTATCTGTCAAAGCCTTCATAATTTTATGCATATTTCGGTACAGCTTTCTTATAAATGTATAGCTTTCACCCAAAATTTGCACACAGCCATCAGCACATTCAAGTATAATTTATTTAGACAAATAAACTAACCCTAACCTATAAAATATGTACTCCTTTCCTAACTTGCTATACAAGTAAGCACTCACAGCAGATAACAAAATTTCCAACTTATCAGGGAATCTGACTTCAAAGCCTGGTGTTCTTGTGATAAATTTCAAACTTAATCGCTTCACAGATTCAGCCAAAGAGACTTTCCCTCAAGCTTTGTCAGGTAACCATGGCAACAGCTCACGACGAGAAATTTAACTTGGCTTCAAATTTGCAAACGAAGTGCATTTGGGGTTTTTTATTTATCTTTGAATGGTATCTCCATGTGTATATGTTCGTTACTTAATTTGGCTGTCAAGGAGCCATTATGTCAGACAAGATAAGTGCTCCACGATACAGCCGTGTTTTGAGAACCTGTGCACTATTCTGGCACTTTTCTTTTCAGAAAGGGCGCAAATTCACCGTGACAACAAAAAAGTCCTCTCATGCAAACCGCCTTAGCCCTCCAATCTCAAGGAAATACTCAAGTCAACAGTTGAATTCCACCCACATCCAATTCATGAATAAACATAAGCTTAAAAAGGAGCTTCATATTTCAGATTCTAATAAATCATTTCAAACCATCGCTTCATTTTTCTTATTTTTTTTCTTATGAAATCTAGTGAAACACCAGATATCAGTTGTCATGGAGATGGAGCTCACTGCTTTACATACAATCCATGTTAAAGTTTGACATCATTTACTCTTTGAAATTCTTTTTGGTAGTTTCCTTGTCAGCCCTGTGACATCACAAAATTTGAATACATGCAACAGTTTGCCAAGAACAGAAGTAGGTATGAAGAAGGAAATGTGAGGAGCCTAAATGACATTGCATCTTTCATCATTTTAACACCATTCGTGTAATATACACTCCATAACCACAAATTTTACTACGAATCTGTTCATGAAAGGAACTCAAAAGAATTTTAGGGAAAATTGTCAGAACATTTACAAAATCCAACTTCTGCAGAACCATTACTCCTAACCAAGCTCTCCATCATAATTACCCTGCAGAGCAAAGCTAATTTCACCACTCATTTCTGGCTTTTTGAACCAACAGGTAGTTCCCTGATTGAGGAAGAGAAATTGTTAAGTTAGTAACGCAGGCCACATAACCATAAGCTAAAAATATCCAAGCATAAAAACAGAAGATATGCTAACACTATAAGCATTGTTCACAATCAATAAAATGAAGGGCTGAAACTTTCTAATAAAGTTTTAACAATCTGAGGGGAAGATTTTTTTTGAAAGGGGGGAGGGGGGGGGATTCAATAAATGAGCCATTAAACTACAAAAGACTTTACCTGAGCTAGACTTACTTTGATAATTGAAAGGTAGGAAATCTCACCACAAATTTGACCTGACCCTTGGGCAGAATATTTGATCTTTACATGTGTCCACATCCTTTGCTCCCACTGAAAGCCTACAAATCTGGTCAAATAATACAAATCATTTTCCTTCTCTCTATCCATGGCATTCAACAATATAAATTTAATTTTTTACCAACAAAAGGAAAAGTTGTTACTGTTATGTCATATTTCCCCCAAACTGATGAAAACAAATTCCTTTATGTAGAGAAGTATTTCATCCATTTTGCTAAGTAAACATTTCCACTACAACTGGTTTCACGTTTTTTTCCTCTCCCCTCTCTCTCTCTTTCAAGATAGAGCTTCAAAGTATCCAGACTGGCAAAACAGCTCATGAATGAACCACCTCGGATTATTTTTGACCTTCCCAGACAAAGGCCATGACAAGATCCCATAATCCTTTGCCACAGGGTAAGTTTAGTTTGAGCCAATGTCTGCCGATTAAAGTCCTTTGTCTGCCTAATTGACAAATAAAGTTCATCAGGAATTCAATGAGTGAGCACTGGTCTATTTTATGAATCATTCTTTAATCTATGCAGAGTGACAGAGACCCATTTTTTTTCTTACCTTTTTTATTTGGTTACAAATCCTTGTTCACATCCCTCGGGGAAAAATTCAAATATTGATTTATTCAAGTCAGTGGGCCAATCAATAAGATTCCAGGTATATTTTCATGTTTTTTCTAGGTCTTTATAATGACAACTTATCCTTGGTTAACCATCTCTCCCTTATTAACATTTCACAACAGTAAGACGATATCGGGACATTCTCTGATTTTTATTCTAGGTCATATTTTTCTCCACATAGGTTTTTTGTTTTCTGGTTATTTTTCTTTGCTTTATTGAAATGAATGGAGACAGACTATGGCCAATGACCTCCAGGTTTCAATGAGAAAGCCTTTCAAAGAAAAGCCAGTCATCTACAACTATCACAAACCGGACAATGTTATTAATGGGGTTTTCAGAACTTTCCAATGACTTCAATGGTTACATCCAGAAGGCCCATGAGGAATTTGGAGACATGTCTTGATGGTCAACAGCTACTGTTTTCAAACACTTTTGTTCACACCAACTCATGATTTGGACAACATTTTTGAGAAATGAACAACAAAACCTTCAAAATGGCACATTTTTCTATGGCCACAGAACTTCTTAGGTTTCAATTTGTTTTACCGGGGGGTGGGGTGGGGTGGGGGTGTCTTTTTCAATGTTCTGGAGAAAACACTGCCCCCTTCAAAATTTACCAAGGTTATTTTGGGGTCAAAGATTAATGTATTCTTTTGGTTGACAATTATTCAAGAGGGGAGGAGGAAGATTTCTGCACCACAGGCATATTCTTTCACCCTATTCCTCACTGTCTTTCTGGGGACTTTGGCCATTTTTGGCTGATATGAGAATGAATCACACATGGCCATATTGTATTTTGAATGCATTAAAGCTACTTTTGCATTTTGTCCCCTAACAGCTGCACCAACAACTTTTCTAGTCACAAAGACAGAGTAAAACAACTGTTAATGGTGTAACGAGAAAAAAATACCTATTTTGCTCACTTGTACCATGAAAATCCCACCCCCTCTCCACTGTAGTAGACCTCTTGTATCAGGGGGGTCACTCACTGTCCACTGCCAGAGACATACTCCAGAGAGTCTTGATCAAATTTTTTACAACTGGTTATCTTTGACTTCACAATAAATATAAGTGGCAAGTGCCAGATTTACAATACCCCTTCCTCAACCCCACCCCTCAAGATTTTGCTCATCCCCAGTCTTATCCAATAATAACTTTCCATATCACCCTCAGTTAAACAGATATCTGCAAATATGTGGCACTGGCAGAAGTCAGAAATCTTTAATTTACACATCACTCCTTCAATTGAGCAGCACACATGCTTCTCCATAGACAGTGTCTTTCACCTCCAAATAATCATTTCCAATTTTTCAATGAGTCTCTCATTCCGGTTTCTTTTCAATAGTCCACCTTACATGCTCGTATTTTATTCACAGTTTCCACTCAGAAATCCATTAGCCATTAGCCAGATAAAGAGTCAGTGAACTTCATTTTTTTACAATCAAAAGAAAAGAAAGGAACTACGACAAATCTAACCAATCCAAATCTATTCTTTTTTTTCCCAACACTGATACTGAACAGCTTAGATTGGCCAATGTGTACGAATCAGTTCATCCAAATATGGGCAAATATTGACAGAGTCGGTAGATACACTGCAGACACAGAGAAGATCAAACAGACTTCTCAAACAAATGACCATATGTTAAAATTTTTATGCATTATGCAAACGATCACAAACAGAGCTGAAATCAGCTGTGAACTTTACATAGTTGCAATATATTACTGGATTTTCAAAGAGTTTCTCATTGAAATGTGCAGTTGCCATGGTGACAGCAGATATCGAAAAAAAAAGATTTGACTGCAGAAATGATGCATTCTACAGGCTGTATGGTGTCTGGTGACTCTGGTCATGTTTGCAATGAATCAAATACAGAAACATTTATAGGCATATCTTCCATGTTCTAAAATATTCAAAACTATAAACACCCTTGGATTCTGAATGATACCAAGTCTAGTCCGGTTTCCATGTATTCTGACAATCCATCCTTGCATTCCATGATCTACAGTCAAAGGTATAATCATTTAAGTTGAAGAAAACTGCATCTATAGACTGTTACTAAAACCATGAGACCTACCTACTGTATGTGAGGCAGCAGGGAGGTGAAAGAAGGTTGGGGTAGGGAGGTGATAGATAACAGAAGGGGATGAAAAGATGGGGGTACAGAGAGGGCTTCAAAATAAAGAACTAGAGTCCAGTGAAAAAGAGGACTGCTTATGTTAGTTGAAGGTGTTCACTGTCCAGTCTCTATCCCTGCCATCCTCCTTCTATAAGATGAGGCAGGTATCTACTTGTTCAGGTTTATCTCCTCAACCTTTCTAATGAATGTCCAGAAGCCTGATCAAGAGAGACAACCAGTGGCAAATAACTTCTGGCAACCAAAGTTTATACTGGGTATAAAGATAACTTGATAGAGCCTTTGAAACAGAACTGCTTTTCTTTGTCTCTAGAATGTCTTCTCCATGTTTCCATATACGTACATGTATTTATTCCTGAACTCACTGATGTCAAAGACGATTAACTCTAGGAAGATTTTCTTACAAGAAGCATGAGGCACACTGACATATTTTGTCTTACATGCATTATAGCATTCATCTCTTGCACATGAAAACTCTTTTCTTCTATACAGGTAACTTTTTTCTCTCATACTGTTGTGACTGAGTATTTACCAAGTCACACCAGGTATTGCCAACATTCTTCAAACTGAATCTTAAGGATTTAAGGAGTATACCAAATAATTCACTATCACTCTACTGTAGTGCTAATTTCAATTCCTAACAATTGCTCAGATTTAATATTTGAATCTTAAAACAGAAAATCTTTTCCCAGGTACCACCTCTTAAACTTCAATTTAATTATCCAATTAAATACAAGATGGCTTCTAGGTGTTGCTATGTTATTTCCAAATTCAACACTATAGCGAGCTCTGACACAACATTTGCCAAAGGCACACACATAATGCCTCTTCCAATGTGTGACATACTCAACATCTCACTGACCAGCTTTGTTTCCAAGCTTACCAACATGAGCTGGTTCCCTATGTAATCATCCTTTTTAATTTATTTCACTGTTTGCTGCTTCTAGTTTGTTAAAGGTCTTAAATTTGTTTTGTCAGTCCAGGCAACTAGTAAGTAGGAAAACCTCAGCGGCTTTTCTCAAAGAAGATGCCTGAAACATCCTCTCATATCCCAGGGAATTGAGAGGCGGAGGCACTAGTTGCAAGTTTTACCAAGTGATGGCTAACCAGCTATATTGCTCAGGCACTAGCACTTGTAATCCTGTTTGAAGTTGGATGTCAAAATGTACTCTTTAATTTACTTTGTCTGAGTCTCATGCAATCTTTTCTGGAGGCTCATGACTTAATTGAAATAGTCAAGATTATTTGGGAGAGCTGCAAAAGGGCTCTTTGACTGCACTTTTGTTTACGCAAACAAAATTGAAAATTCAAAGCATTAGTGGGTTTCGTAAAGGACTAATATATTTTGTTCATCTCACTGCTGACTTGGACTATTTTACGTTTCTACTTCACAAACCAAACGTAGAAAGTCATGTCCATGTCAGGTTAGTGCAAAAAGTTACGGAAGTCTCAGACAGGAGTTGGGTGTAATGTAGACGGGGGTAGGGGAAGGGGGTTGGAGTGCTCAGCTGCTGCCATATGCACTTCACAGACTATGTCAAAGCTTCAATTTGGCTACCATTTTGTTGATGATTTGGTTATAAACTACTTCACTAGTTCGAAGGCGCCCTCTTCCACCATGTGATCAACACTTGCCAGGACCTTATAACAGGTATGGTGAGGGTTAGAAAAGTAGATAGGGGGTACGAATGAGCCATATTGATTCAAAATTGTACCAAACATTTTCAAATGGTTTCTAAAAAATTCAGGCAATCTGGGACAAGCACCAGGCTTTAACAGTACTTACTAACACAGCATACAGTGTATGCATAATTTCCACATCGCATAACAGATCACTGCACTGATTCTGTGAGATTATGTACACATGTACGTAGCTTGTGAATATTCTAACCCTTTTTTCACCCAAAAAATTCATCATCATGATGCAAAATTTTACCAACACAAATTATCTCACTCATTCCCCCTCAACTTTCAATCATTGCAACAAGTCAATGGCTCTCTGCTGGTGATAATGCAAATTTGTTGCGATCTCTACGGCAGTACTCAAATTGTTTCTGGCATCATCATATTTTTCTTGTTTTTCCCCATCTTATCATAAAGCTTATCTAACCCTTCCATCTTCATTTACTGCATTTCATTGAGTGAAAGAATGAAAAATTGAGCATCACATGCAGCGCATTCCAATGCAGTCAGCATTTTCGCCTTCATATGTTTTTTCTCCTTTGCTGTCCCAATTTACGAAATGTTGACGGGGGAGACTATTAACAATCAGCAGATACGGTAGTAATCATTCCTGAATTGAAATGACTCATAATAAAATGTCAGAATTACCACAAAAAAGGTCTTGAATGAGTTTATATTGGTACACATATATACCAGTTGCTATTAGCGATATATTTGGTTTAGCTGTTCCAATCAGTTTATTCTCCACTTCCAAAACTGCTCATTCTGCTGGAAAATCTGTAATTGGGCAAATCTTTTAAAGTAAAATCAATACAAATCAATTTGAAATGATACAAAATTTAATTTTTGTGGCAATTCTACATCAGGTAAACCACATACCCTATGACAATACAATTTACGAGGAACTTCTGTTTTGACAATTAACTTTCTCATGGACACATCTTGGAATGCTCAAATCTACAGAAGAAAATTTGTAACTTTGATGCTTGTCCATATTAAAAAAAGAACGCAACATTTTGTGTTAAGGCATACTGTCTACTGTGAAGAAAGTTAATTTTTAGCATGAGGGAAAACACATGATGGGGCATGGTACTTCTTCCTCGGAACGAGGTAGTTCTTCCACAGATGGGGATTACACGGCCACAGAAATGGGTATAGGAGACCTGCTTAAAAACCACAGGATTAGTTGGGACGTGTCCAGGACTTTTCAAGTGCCAGCCACATAGTTCACTCTCTTAGACAAACAGAGGGGTCCTGGGGAGGCAAGATACATGAGGCTTGCCTGTGGCAGATAGAAATATAGTTGAAGGGGCAACTGCATCACCCCAAACATATTTAGGAATATGATCATATCTCTAAATAAAACTGGTAATTGCACTTTGATTAACTTTAATTCAAACAGTAGCTTCACTTTGGTTGGTCAATGATGACTTGTGCAATCAGTTGTCATCAAAATTAATTTGGCACACAGTACTGTATGGATGTGGCCTTGAGCACTGTAAACTCACTGCAAGCCTACCATAATTTTGTCTGGGACCTGTACTAGACAGGTGTTTTTGTTCTGATTGCAGAAGGGGGACAGAAGTAAAGTTAACTGTCTGGGCAAGATTATAGAGCCTTTAAATGTCAAGATTTCGTGTTTTGTAATGTATGTCGTTGTGCCAAGTGGAAATATTTAGCAAAGGGTATGACCGTCCAATACCACATGGCTGGACACACACCTGGATAATAACCTCCATGCAAGAAAGGGAATCAAGCAAACAGGAAATTAGGAGGAGTAAACTATACTGCAAACAACTGTATCAAACCTCCACCTAGTCCCCTCCCCCTCACTTGCTTTCCTTCCTCCTTCCTTCCTCTTCTTCTCTCAATCAACCCTGCCTTCCTTTTCAAATCCTCCCTTCAAAACAGAACAGGTTAACATGGTATTATGTCAAATGGGCTGGTGACAATGACCTTAAAGGACAAAGGAAATTTCCTATTAAGTTCATTTTCTAAATGTCATTTTACTGTTCATCAATGTTGGTGTTCTTCAGAGGGGAGAATCTTTTGAGGATCTCAATTTCACTTTTGTTTTTATGTTCCCAGAATATCGGGCAACAACCAGCATACAGGAAGTATAATCCTTTGAAAATGCCAGGGGATGATCATCAAATTTAAGGACATGGCATACCATATTTTGGGATTTTTTCATTTTTAATATGGAAAACCAGACTGCAACTGTACCCTTCGCTCCATACTTCATATTCAACAAATAATTCCCTCCAAAATGAAGGTCACACTCGAAATGACAGCGTTAATTATCTTCCATCTTTTGTGCCAGCCATTTTCCATACCGTTCTGTTCTTGGCATGCTCCCTTCTCTGCAAGGTTATTTGTCCCTACTATCCGCAAGTTGAATACATGATTAACCTTCCTTTTCACACATGGCTGCACATCTTTAGAAGCACATGCCTACCACACAGAGATCCACACCTGATAACATCAGTATATAACCAAAGCTGGTATGTATAACCATTGAAATCAAAGAAACAGTCTAATGTACAGTATTCCCCCATTAAAAAGTCAATGAAATAATGAGGGCTTGCTATTTTGTGGACTTCAAAAAAAGCTGAAAGTCAATCGAACTGCTTCGCTTTCTGCACAACAAAGAAACGGTGCTGATCTGAAATATCTGACCTTAACAATTCCATGCAGTCACTGCAAACTTACTCTGAAATACCACTAAGATTTATTAAAATCTGTCTGTGGACTTTCTCGGTCAGAACGTACTTTGATGCCCCAAAATGACTCAATATCACAAAGTCTGCAAAAATTTTAAAACAAACACAGCTTTTAGGGGGTTAAAAACTCTTAATGCTTAGTATAACAAGTACTTTACCAGGTTTCCAGAGGTCAAAGGTCAGTCAGTTCACATCTTCTATTGTACATCAAAAACAGGACTCAGCTTCAGATACAGCTACAAATTTTCTGATACAACCATTAAACAATCTACTTTGAACAAATCTCAAACCCAAGAGGTCAAAGCCCTGTAGATGTGTTCCTACTCCCTTGAAAACCCTAGAAGGCTTTCACTGAAGGCATACACCTCCACGACATCACTACATAGCACAACAGGTGGAAGAGGCATGTGCCTCCACATTACCACATAACACAACAGGTAGAGGCATGTGCCTCCACAACATCACCACATAAACACAGAATGTGGAGGAGGCATGTGCCTCCACAACATCACCACATAGCGCAACAGGTGGAGAAGACATGTGCCTCCATGTCACCACATAACACAACAGGTGGAGATATGTGCCTCCACAACATCACCACATAAACACAACACATGGAAGAGGTATGTGCCTCCACAACATCACCACATAGCACAACAGGTGGAGGAGGCAGTGCCTCTACAACATCACCACACAACGCAACAGGTGGAGGAATCTTAGTGTCTAGTCATCCTCCTTTAATAATTATTCCTATAAAACATTTTTCAGCATACTAACTGAATCTTCATTCCAAGGTACAGTACATGAATTCAGTCTAACAACAGCCATCCAGCAGTCAACTTCATCAAGATACACACAGATACAAATAACTACAAGAAATAACCCTGACTGATATGGCAGTTCTAACTGTTACAGTACCATAATTTTGAACATCATGGCTAGACGTCACAACAGGAACCCTTGACAAGCTTGTAACAGGATATTTCCAGTATATCCATAAGTCATGCTGTTCATGCCATTGAAAATCCTTTCCCCCACCCTCCTCCCCTACAGGTCACAAAGTTCTCAAATATTCATTAACATAGGTGTAGGGAGCAGGGACTGGGGCTTTAGCCCCCAGTCAAAAATGTGGTGAGACAGAAGTATGCTCCCCCCTCAATCCAAGGATGAAAACCCCTTTGTTTCCTGTGTAAAAAATGTCAAAAACATGTAGAAATCTTCACTTAAATTTGCCCAACATGTTGCACCAAATTACATCTAATAACCCCCTACCGATAGACCCCCACAACGGAGTGCAACACAATTTTCAGCCCGTCTGTCTCGAAAAACTCCCTATGCCTATGCTCACTGTTATGGCAATTATGAGCTTCTGTCCCATGCAACCAGCATTTTGTTTTAATTGTATCAGTTATGGCCTTCATTTCTCATGTGCACTTCATAATTTATCCCATTCAGAGACTCTGCATTTAATGAAAAGGGTGGTTACATGCTTTGCCAAGGATTGACGCAAAAGTACACTGCCAGTTCTATAAACAACCCTTCTCTATCACTCTGGTAAAAAAATACAGCCCCCTTAAAACTGAAAATAGCTTCTGCTTCAAAGTACAATAGTCTCAAAAAAGTAGGTCACAAAGGAAGATGGTTGTCTGTGAACTATTTACATCTCGCCATTTTGCTTGCCATATAGCACCCTTCATAGCTTTTAAATGACTGTTTTTTTTTTTGCTCAGAGTAGTAAGAGGCAATTTCCTTATTCTTGGCGCCCACCTAGACCACTACAAGTTTTGCACTTCCCAAGTGGGTTATTCTACTAATATGGCACTTCCACTAAGCCTCATTAACTCACAATTAAATCATTTTCCATTTTAATAAAGTGAGTGGAAAAAATGCCTAGACTCTAAGTCAAATCTGAAGTCAAAGTCCCCGTAAACTGAATGAAGCTACTAAGTTTTTACATTACATTTAATGATTTAGTCAGGATTTTTACCACACTCCTTAAAAGCCTTGAAGAGAGAAGGTTGTGTGTTTCGCTTTCATTTTGGACAGAAGTTGGAGGAAGTCTTTTAATTGCTTGCATATGAATGACCTTCCTAAAGCCTTTACTATTTCATGTCAAAAGCTTCCAATATCTTCCTTTAAATTTCAAAACGAGACAATTGTGTTATACCTGTAGTCACAGATGACGGACACCTGGGACACCAATACTGTTGTTGGAAGGAACATTAGAAAACTTAAAATAGTAAGGTTAAAATCCTTGATGAGACAATACATCTCCGGCAAACTGTATCACACTTCATTGATGTTTCTCAGATGAACGCTTCTGCGTCAAGGTGGCAGCAACCCATCTGAAACAGCTCTACGTATTTCAGACAGGAAATGAATAATGAAATAGTTCTGAGTACAAAGACGTTTGAGGACGTGTTGCTGAGGGGCAATCCCAACAGATCTCTGCATTCTTAAGAATTCAGGTCGTGGGCCAAAATGGGTGAAATTTAGTATATTATGCAGGGTACCCGACAGGGTTTATGAATGTATTTAAATATTATTCCGGCATAAGGGCACATTAGGAATTTTATATTGCGGGGCCAGCGTATTGCCATTAATGCACGAGGAAGTTAAATAGCATCAAACGTACAAACCTAGAGTACTGCTGTACAGTTACTTACAGCACCCAGCAATAGCAGGAGCATTACAAGCATTTCCTCAGGGAATGTCTGAATTATGATGGAGTGATGCTGACTGCTGCCATCAGACATTTTACTATAATATAAAGGGCGGATGCAGTCGCCTAAGTCTGATGTAGTATACCCTCTTAACCTCGTTCATTTATGGTTCACTTTAATCATGTGAAATATATTTGATTTGATAAATTGTTTAATTCATGTTGAAATACCCCTTTATTTACCATAATGTAGGCCTACAATCTACATACTGGATGTAACTTCTTGAAACCCATACTCTTTTTTACAGTTCTGTAAATCTGCCTGTTTCAAAGTTGCATTTGGCAAATGTTTCTTTCTTTTTGACAGACAGATACAGGGAAAAATTTATCTGGTATGGCATCACATTTTGCTATACAAGATGGACAAATTGCTACACAAAATGCAAAATTGTGTAGCAGATTTTAAACCTACAACAGAGGGGTTTTTAATGATTTGTGATAGAGCAGCCCAGAAACCTCAAAATTGCTATGCAAATTTTGAATCACTAGATCATTCCCTGAGATAAACCAACTGATACACAGCATGTTACTAGTGAAGTACAATTGTGGGCATAAGCAGAAAATATAAATTATTATGCTACCTCTGGTCTGCATATGAGTACGGTAATGCGTAAAAGTCTCAATGAAAAGTTAGTATATAAATCATTTACAATGTGTGTCATCAATATGCAACTTTCACAATCTTTGTGTACAAATTTTGAGTTCAAGTATTCTTACAACTTGTTCAATACAAAAGTGTCAAACATGAGAATGGCTATACGGTAACTTAAAGCAGACTAGTAGTGCTTGGATTATCGATAGTTAGATACTTAGATGAGGTTTAACGTCCCAGTTTCCAACCAATTGGTTCAAGACGAGACGACCACGGCGTTTTTTCCAGTTGTGGCTCACTGGCTTGTTTTCCCTACTCCATTGCTTATGCTGAGCACCAAGCACAAAGGCAGTAGGTTCCATTTTTAAAGTCTTTGGTATGACCCGGCCAGGATTTGAACCCTAGACCTTCCTGCTGCAAGTCGGATGCTCTAACCACTTGGCCACTGCAGTCGGTTCTTGGATTATCGAGTACACAAACTTGTACTCAAAACTCATACCTGAGTACACTTTTATTAGACTACCATTCAGGGTTTGAAACCATACTTGGACTCATTCCTACCCAAGACTATGTAAATTCACTACAAATCTGCTACCAAGCCAGAGGATCAAACTATATTAAAGACAACCTACCCTACCCCGCCCCCGCCCCCACCCCCACCCCCACCCCTATGGCAAGCAAAAATGTCTTTTTCTTATCTAGCCTATGTAAGACAACAATGTTATGATAAAAATAATGTTCATGTCATACAGTGCTTATAGGTCTGCCAACAAAAGAAGATATGAAAACAATACTTTGTAACTAATTAGCCTGTTCAGAAAGGAAAAGAACCATTTAATGAATTTTGAAGACAAAGCCTATTAACAATTTCCTGAATATTTCCGAGGTGCCCTAACTGACTTCCTATTACTGCCAATATTCTATTTCCTTCTTTTACTGTATGACCTTGAATTGCTGTGATGACTACCAAGTACAGACCAAGATTCAGTGAAAGTGACCGTCAAGAGCACAATTCACAATTTTCACTGACTCCAGATTTTCCACATGGGTTTGCCATCCCCCACCCCCTCACTGATGCCAATTTTTTTCTCTTAATTTAATAACCTAAAATACATAAATTTTCTAACAAAAATTATACTTCAAAAGACAGGATACATGATACATAGCACCAGATTGCATGTATTGACATCTAATTATTTTAAAAAAATTCAAAGTGGAGAGGGACACACCCTCCATTAAGACCCCTCCCCCATGCCAGCAATAAAAGAACATACTGCAAGCCTCCCTCCCCCCCCCCCTCCACTTCCAGGGTGAAGATCCCAGCTGAGCCACTGAGGATAGAATTTTAGAATTATACAATGCTGAGTCCCAAGTGCTATAGCTTAAAGGTCTGTGGACATGTAGATATCACACCTGTCCATTTGAAGTAAAAAGTATTACAAACGCTAAAAATAGTCAAAATTCCTATTAAAACCCATCGAATATTGACCATTTTTCAAAATAACTGTTTCTGCACTTTCATCATGAATAAACATGAGCTACATGTACATTTGTGATGTGGAAAGAGGGACTCTCATGAGATGTCCTATTTTATCCTTTGTTTAACCTTTACTCCAAGGACAGTTTTAATATTGGCACATGCCCTGAGGAGTTTATTTTGGAAGCAGCTATTGACTACTTTGAAAATGACTATACTGTGCATTAAATACCAAACAAGAAAACAGCTGGTATTGTAATTGACAGATAATTTATAAAGGATTTACAATAGAAATACAGACCCTGCAAAACACTCTACATCACCATTTTCTGAATAGCAAATGAGAAATCTAAGAAATGGTCAAACTTTGAAGAGGTATATCTTGAGAACGGTAAAAGATATTCAAATAATTCCAATGGACTTTTCATCGAGGGATTTTAATCTATCATTGTTGAGGAAAACAGCTGTTGTAGCTACATATTTAGACCTTTAACAGTCTAGAAAAAATGTAATTTTTTCTCAGAAGTTTGCCAAACAAGTGATTTAAAAGTTAGAATATGGATACATGACAATATCTAAATGGCACCTTTAAGGACAACTGCAAGCACTAAAATTAAAATGACCCTTGTTCAATTACTGATAGGCATATGCATTTGTCTTTCTCCCCCCCCCCCACCCCCCCCCCCCCCACACACACACACCCACACACACACAAACATTAAAAATTGTTGTGAAAAATTTAAGTAATTTTAAAACTAGAATAACAACTTGCTTAGGCCTACTGTACAGTCTAAAGTAAGGCTTGATTCAAATGGGACACACATAGCCTCAGCAGTAGAATCCAAAATTGGCTTGATCAAGTCCAAACAGAACTTCTCTGGATAAAACCATGTAATCCATCTACATGAAAATGTCTCTACCTATCGCAGTAGCTTCCCTCTGTCTGCTTTATGTACCACCTTGGTAATTCCATGCTCATTCTATACCAAGGATGCAATTTCTGGGTATCACTGCAAAACTAAAGTTTTACAAAATGTTTTCACAACCTGACTTACATCATGGTCCAACAGCCTCAGGCAGATAATTTAACCAGTGAGACCAAGTCAAAATTTGACAGTGGATTTGACAGTCTCATTTCCGATTGATTAAGAGGATAGACTGCCCCCCATTGTTCTATTTGTAACTGTTTCAATTGGATGGATAGGTTGGTTTGTAAGTCAGTTAACAACATGACAAATAGCACCTTGCTACTGTTACCCACTGTCAACACAAGAGAGGAAAGATGACACTTTTTAGTTTGAAATCCCATCATTCTGGTTTTAGGGAGTGATCTTTCCCAGCACTCTTTGAACTAATCAACCAGAAATCCCTGACTAGGGTCTCCGTGCCTTGAAGCAGTGAAATCGACACATGACCTCTCTCATTAAAAGGATAACAAAACTGGAAATAATTAATTCAATCATATATTAAATGTCCATTGTCTACAAATTCCACTCAGTCTAAATACTTCCACCTTGATATCATAATGACATGACATGCACTGCAAGATGTTAGGAATTCATCTTATTGCACTAAGCACTAAAACTTTATCCATGCTATGGCTAAAGCCTGGCTGCTTTTTATACAGCATTTAACTTAAATACTGCCAGCTAGCATACAGCCAGTGGCAATATAGACAAAATCAAACGCCATGCGAAGGTTTTATTCTGTTTAGGATAGGTAGTTTGTAGTTCGCACTGCAATGGCCAGCTTAAACAATTGCCCATAAACAGAAATCCCCTTCCAATCAAACCTTGGCTCTTACTTCCTTTGACAGATGGCATATGTATACACATTAAACCAATAAACTGTAGCAATATTTTCTTACAATACGAGACCTGATCTTCCCCTTTCATTCAGACCCACTGCCAGAGGGTCTCAGGAGTAAGGTTCCTTTGTCCGCTTATTTTGAATCATAACAAACTTATCCAACAGCACACACGGGGCTGAGTGCATGGACCGCCGGCCACGAAGCAGAGAGCTGGGTAAGTAGAATGTTACAGTGACACATACCAAGGTCTGGTTGAAGGAGGTTTCTGAATGAACTACTAGGACAAGATTTTCCCAGACAATTTTTGTTCACCACAGGCAGCTGTGAAATGAACATTTTCGTGTTTTTTTTTTTTGACAAAAAAAATTAAGGGAAAATTGTGGATTATTAAAATTTTCAAAAGATTGCAAATAACTGTGAAAGCAAATAAAGGTCCTTGGGAGACAGAAAACTGTGAAAATTGCACAGAGCCACAGGAGACAAGTCTACTTTTCTCAGACAACATTTAGCCATGGCTTGAGGGAGGAGTAAGGGCTGTATTTGACATGGAAGTGGAAATAATACACAAAGATGACCAGTATGATGTCACTACAATACATGTTACATGATTTCAACTTCTCGTGAAACACTTGGCTAACGAACTAAATTATTGAGAGAAATTAATCCTTCGATTTTCATGCACAATAAACCCCAGCCATCTTGTCCATGGACTAAAAGTTGTACTAAAATTAAAAAGTTGCAACTTCCTTTCAATAAAAAAAAATTTCTTCAATGATACCACCATTACCCGAAGGAATTCAAATCTTTTTAATGTTTCGAATAATGGTTTAATGGATTATTTTTGATATTGCTGATAATAAGAGTCTTGCCATATCCCTACATATTTACTGTACTTAAAAAAGATGCACTTGCAGCTGCCAAGGCTAAATCTTATTCAACCCTCTCTTTCATGTCACTTCCTTCTAACCAGCAGCTAAAAATTTCACCTTTTTGTAAACGAGTTTTGCCTACTTTTAGACCCCTTGAGGTATATGCCACCTTTGCCTTCGTTTCTGGCCCAGAAAATTGCTGGCAATTTTGGCATTTAAAATTTACAGATATGGTACAAACTTTTTCATTATTTCTATAATTTCTTTCTATCAAAAGTAACATATCCGTGGGAGAGGGTTCGGATATCGTACCATCCAGCAAAGAGCAAAGGGAACGCTAATCTTGGAACAAATTTGAACAAAGAAAGAAGGGAACAATGCTTTTAGACTACACAGGCAAGCAGAAAAGAAAACTGTTTTCATTGGCAGGAGTATTTGTAACAAGATCCCTGCTTGCATAGTTTCTCTTCAGTGAAATAAGGAAATGTATTTCACAAGAGAAAAGCAAAAAGAAAACTGTTTTTCTTTTTCTTCCGAAGGCATGAAAACCTTGTTTTGCAGGAGCATGCGATAAGATAACTCTCCAAGGAGATGTGATTAGGTTGAATACCGCTTTCTTTAACTTATCAGCTGGGAAATAAGAGGTGTGTATTTATACTAGACATTATGTGCTAATTCCGGAATAATTCCTTTAAGGAATTAACGATAAATAGAATGGTGGGAAGAACCGACATGCTTTGAAAGCAGTAAGTTAAATACATTCCTTCAAGCTGCTTACTGAAATTTCTCACCCAGTAAAATAATTTCCGGGTCTTGTTTCTTCTTTTTAGTGAGTTCCCTATTGCCAGAATTTGTAGTCCTAGGAGAATCACTAAATCTAGAAAAATAAATCAAATATTGTGGAAAAACAGGGCATGAAAGAACAGTCTTTTGTCTATTTTCAAACAGCAATAATAATGTAATTGAAAGCCTGTCATCATTTTTTAAATGTCACTTGTTAACATTTGGGTCGACAACCTTGGTCTTAAGCAAACTGTGTGTACTAGCGCCCTCTACAACCATCTCCCAATTTTTCGCCAGCATATGACTCTCAAGTAAACATCAAAACTCAGCCCAAAATTGGATTATATTGCAACTACAGTACGTACATGCAAAAGCCAGTCTCTGGCAAGATACGCTGCAAGAAAGACTTGTTCTTTAAGCTGAAACTCATGGACTTCGAAATTTGTGGAGGGAGATCTGGCCTTAATAACAGTTTCATCCAAGGTAATCAATACAGGGTTGTCCACATCTAAGCACCCCTTACAGAATTTGAATTCTACCTTCTTCAAATTCTCCTATCCATTCCCCAATTCATCCCCTCACCCTACCCAAAATATCCCTACTCCCTCTGTCCCTACCATCATCCCATTACTGTTTCAGTGTAAAGCCAATGCTCTACCAAATGTGTTCTCAACAGAATCTTTCCACAACAAAACAAATTCACATCCATCTTTAGTGGCAATAAAATTGCCTTCACAGCCATGAACTTTATAGCAAGGCATTAATTTCCTCTCAACATACTGTCTCTTTATGAGATTAGATGGAACACTAATGAGTCAATTTCATCTGTTTTATTCATTAACACCCAGACTTTAACCTGCACCATTCATTGCCTTCAACTTTGAAATTCAAATTAAACTTTCATTTACCAGTCAGCCTTCAACTTTCATGGAAACTGACTATACTGAGTTAACAGACTAGCATACCACGTAGAAGGTACAGTACTACGTATTTTACGATTAATTAGCAGCTCGTACAACACTAGTGGTCGTCTGCGTCCTGCATTCTTTTTCCTTTCGTAACATTTATTAATAAAGCAGCGCATAGCAAAATACAACATTCCATTTTAAACACTATCACAGTGCAACTTACGTGAGCTAATACAAACTACAAACGAACAGAGACGTTGGTCTAGAGTCCCTACTGGCTACTTGACACAATTTGTCAAATTTAATTAATCTTTGAATGAATAAAATAATTAGTCACGGCTTATCGGAGGGGGGTGTCTTCATTTGGTAGTTAAAATTATTACCTACAGGAAACCACTTACAAACCCTAACAAGGACCTGCATGGTGCATGATAGTGTAACATCAGATCTGAATTCAATAAGGGTCAAAGGTCATATGTATATGTCAAAATTTTATGGCCACAGTGATGTCCACTGGTTTTGAATGTAACATGTGATACATGGGGAGTGGAAGGGGTTGAAGTGAGGGGGAGGGTGGGTCGAGGGAGGGGGAAGGGAGGGGCAGTGAATAAGCATATAATCCATTACATACAGCCTAATTAACTGCAGAGCAGAGTAACTTGCTCCCACTCAGTGCTTGCTTCCCAAGCTCTTAACTTGGGGAGACATGAGCTCTTATATGGCTGACAGCATGCGCACTGGGTTGGTGACATTGTTATTTTACTGTGCAAAGTATCTCAATTGTGCTAAACAGCTGGGCAATGCAACACTGGAAACAGAAAAACGCTTTTTTGATAGGTTTTATTCGTAACTAATCTGGTTTCATACATGTCTGGTTCCGTGTAAACTCAACACCTCTATAACATATTCAACTGTCATCAGAAACCACATTTACTGCAGCCTGTACGGTGAAGTCTATGAATTTGAAAGCCTATCCCTACCCCTTCTTTAAAAACTCTACATTTATAACACCTAAACAACATTGGACATTGATATTATGGGCTCACCTAATACGTATGACTGCCACTCTGTGCCCGTATCAAAGTGCTATGACCGCTACACCTATTGTGTCATAATTATGACCATGATTGAAATGATCTCTGCAATCAGCTTTCAGTTTAATCAATCTTACCAATGTTCATGGATAAACAAACACCTTAACTGCCAGTACAGATGTCACATTTAACTTATCAACCTTCACTTTTCCAGGTGTTGACATCTTCTTTGGATAAACTGGTAAAAATCTCACGATACAATATGTTAACAGTCATTTTTGTGTGATACCTTTTGTCAATCAGAAACTCTAGATTCAAACATTTCTGGTTCGATACACTTTTAGTGCCTCCATTAAACGCAGTCGTTTAGTCCTTGCATTTCAGCTTCTACTTGTAAATGCATAAATTACTGTCCATTCACAGCACCCACGACAAGCCCATTTCAATTCATTACTCCCACAATTCGCGTGAAATTTGCTACAGCGCACACAGGCCACAAGTAGCCTTCAACTCGCCTAAACACATTTATTGTGTATATCTGTGTTTTCATATGCCACATTACACAGCGCTAATTGCTCGAAGAATGCGCCAGCTACCAATAGCATCAGTATTACCTCTAAAATCAATACAGCCATAAAAAGCCAAACAACAGTGTATGGGCATTCTGCATTGTATCACTGTGAGCATTCTGCATTTAATTTACAAGCATCAAACTCTATTTTTCACACGGAATGACGGCAATGAACTATATAGAACTGCACTTTCTGACATAATCACCAAAACTCCCAGGTTTTTGGAGCTCATAGACGATTGCTACTGTATAACATGAGCTCTACAATTATGTGACATTAACACTATTATACATATGAAAATGCTTCTAAAATGCAAAATACCTGACATGTTTTGTACAATACTTTCCTTTGACCCAATCACTCTTGGTCCTCACCACAATAAATTTCAATTTCAGCTTTTTTATTCACTATCTGCAAGTTTCAAAATATACCCTGAAATTAAACTTCCTGTGTACTGTCATCTTAGCGAAGGAACATTTTTTTCTTTAACACTGCCTTCCTGTGATGTATTCAAGGCTGGGTGGGGCTTTAAAGAAAGGAACGAAAAGGGGGAGGGGGGGGCTGCTTACAGAAAGCTGACATACCTCTCTCTCAGCAGTGGAATTCATGTCCATTGACTATAAACTGCAGCAGGTGAGACTAAGACTAAATCTCCATTGTTCCTGATTATAATTTCTACCTAAATATTAAATTCTAACCCCAACCAAAGTTAACCAACTAAAATCAACTGAATTTCTAAACAGGTAATCTACATGTATCAATGGAAATGAACATGGTAACTACATAGAATCCTTCTTCTATGACACAGCTGGGAATTCCTATTTTCCTTCATCCTGAGACACTATTTTTTTGTCGAAACATTTGAAAACTTAAAAAAAATATGGCTCTGACTATTTGCTCCTTTAAAGGAGAGATGTCAAGATTGACTTAAAGATTAATTCCGGCAAATCAGGGCCTCATAACTCGCTTCATACGCAAAATTTATTACACTTAACAGCTGGACCCCCCTTTATCAAAGACACCATCATAAACAGAGTTTGCTAGACGTTCCACCACTCAAGATTCTGAGACAATAGGGAAATGAGGAAATCCCTTGAGGGAAGGCTGTGATCATTTATTTGCTAATTACAATTTGACCGATGCTTGATAAAGATGGGGTTGGCAAGATACTTTAAATAAAATGTCTATTTGTTTGTGGTATGTCACCTAGAACAGGACCCCTGCAGAGGAAACGAACATTATCAAATTAAATCTGGAAGGGGGTGACTAGATCCTGCCAAGACCCTAGGGGAGGAAACTCAAAAGTGTTTATTTTATGACTGAAATTCTGATAAGTATGTGTGAGGGCAGCAGGATGACTGACGTGTCTGAAAATTGGCAAATCGTCTGTCTCACTATTCATTCTCAGGTAGTTTACTGGAGTCTAACACTTTCTGAAACTTTCTCTAAAAGGGTGACCGTTTATATAATTAAACACAATTAGCACCAACCCTAAACACTAACTGTAACCATCAATTTTCTTAATTTCTTCTAGTTTTACCTCCTTCACAATAGCTGGACCACTTCAATACCCATACTTAGTCTTTTCTCCCAACTTTCAACCCCAGCTCCTTGCAACATCCCCAATCCCTGATGACCCCCCCCCCCTCCCCTACTAAATCCACCTTACCCTCATGCTCCCATTGCTTCTTTTTCACAATTGTCGATGTCACTTCTACTTTCTATACGACAAATTTACTAGCAATGTTAATTAACTTGTTTCAAATTATACTTGTTACAATCCACTAAATGGTACAAGTGTTCTCTGTGCAAAAGGTTTTCCTGACAGGCACTGCAAGCAAAATGGGAAACCCATGTGTTCTTTTTTTTTTGTTGTTTTTGTTTTTGTTTTTTAGCGTAACAGACTATTAGTACAATAGCAGACCCTTTTCCAAATAGCAATCACAAAGAAATGATTGTGGGATTGAGTTGGTGCGCATTGTTTCTGGCCACAGTGAAATGCCATTGCCAAAACTCAATCCCATAATGCTTTGTAACTGCTATTTGGAAAAGAGTCTATGTGCTAAGCTTGGTCCTATCAACTAACTCCACAGATTTTGTACACAGGAATATTCCTCAAATGTGATTCAACTGCAGCAGTCGCATAGCCAAGGGCTTGGTGGGGAAGGGGGGGGGGGTGTACATGGTTATTCCACATTTAAAGCCCACCCTCTCCCTTGAAATGGTGGAGCCCCCCAGGAACACCCCCAGAACACAATATTTTCTGGCTACTCTACTGAACTGCAGACAAATGATGATACTTTTCCCCCTCCCAATTAAAAATTCATCTCCTTAACTGATCAAATCCGATAACAATCTCTCACTTACGAAAATAGAATATTTACTGTATTCATAAATTCCAATTATTCTGCTTGTGACAGACAAGCACAGTCTTCATCCACATTAGACTGAATCAGGCCATGTAGCATGAGGAGTGTTTCCAAAACATGTATGGCAAAATGTGGTTTATTCTCCTTGATTTAGGCCTGAATCTGAATCTGAATTTTTTTTGAGCCCCATCTGGTTCCTTAAGAAACTTTATGGGTTAGGTGGCTCATACTGTGGAATGATGAATTTGAAAAAGCAGAAAAATGCGGGTAAATGATGTGGTGAAGTAAATCTTGAAGCAGTCATAACATCGTATGATGTAATTTAACTGATAACTTCTTGGCACATCATACCTTTAATACAGATCATTCTTCTTTTTCTTTTTATTTTTCATTTTGAGGTACCAAGCAATGTTGGAGGTCGGGTTGGCAGGGTGGCTAGGGGTGAGTGAGAAGGATGGGTTAAAGACCCATCCACATACGTTAGAAATACTAATGGTCTGGTATTATTTTGTCATGTGCTACCCTTAAAACTTAAGTTAGGTTAGGTTAGGTTAGATGAGGTTTAACATCCCAGTTTCCAACCAATTGGTTCAAGTTGAGATGACCACAGCCTTTTTTCTAGTTGTGGCTCCCTAAAACTTAAGAAACAAAATCAGTTTTGTCAATCTTGAATGAAAGTTCTATTGAACTGTCAATAGAACTTTGTTAGAAGTATATGAACCAGGAGTAATCAGACTTGTACCAATATTACAATTAGCTGATATACCAATATTACCAATACTAGTATTTCGATTCTCAACATCAGGCAAAACCGATCCCATACAGATATTTGAGAAATAAGTGTACTGTACTTCACCACTGGCTATTGGACACTACCACTATGAAATGCTGTGTCATTTACATGAGGTAAAATGTTGCCAGGACTTACAGTCAAACATGCAAATGTAACATTAGATTTTATAAAGTATAGGACGAGTATATCAGTTTGGTGATAGCAGGGTTTTTGGGTACAAACTGAACCAGTTCCAATGCAGGATGAAAAAGGGGAATATTGCTGATTCTCATATAAACTACTGATTATCAGTCCAACACTTATGGTGACGAGGTTGACTACAGTTACCTTACCTGGACATTCTAATATATCGCAATTTCACTAGCACATTTGTTGTGCAAGAGTTCAATAGATGTGGTTCTACCTAATTATTACAGCACATCTGAGAGGAAGAAATTCATTCAAGATGACAAGACAGAATATTTACTTCAATAGGAGATAATTTCTCTTTCTCCTCAAGAACTGAAAGTCAACAATTGTACAGGTTTTGCCAATCTTACTGTGACAAACAAATGACTTGGGTTCTGAACTAGAGTACTGAACAACTGAGCATACTGAACTCCACTCGCCTGGAAGTACAGATCCGTTTCATCAAATTACTGGTCTAATTCTAAATGACCTAGCCCCAAGAATTACTCTCAAATCTTGCATGGCGATGACCTTCCTTATCCTCCCTTTGCACCATTTATGGTAATCACCCCTGATGTTCCGCTAATGAACCATACCAAATACAAGCCTGAGAACAAAACCTCATCAGTCCCCAAGAACTTGTCTTCTAGCCTCAAGGTAAACACAAATTAAGCCTCCACATGCTCTGACCTTATCTTAATTGTTTAATTCTCTCTTTCCCCACCTTCATCAAACTACCTTATCTCTACCCATTTTCCTTCCCTTTAGACATGAAGAAATTGTCTTCTCCATGTAAGGTCTCGAAGACCTGTCGCTCAAATCAACAAATCTGCATGTTTTCCTCTCTCTCTCCTTCTACCTCTCTCTAAACAGGCCAATTTTTATCCACCAAATTTGCTCAGAAAGATTGACACAAGAGATTGGTAGCTAGGTGACAACAGTCACTTGTTTTTGTAGGTAAGACAGTCGCAAAGAGGGGAGACAACATGCTTCAAGTGTATACTAACTCCGCTAAAAATTGATCTTACAGCCATCAGCAAAAATTAAAAGAGGTTAATGAGATCTCCTTTCAATTAGTTAAAAACCTTTGTCTCCCTTAATTAAATGCATTTATATTCAACTAGCTCTTTTTCCCCCAGGACTATCTCTTTATTCATACTTCATTATATCAATGAATGGATTTTATGGAAGGAAAGAGAAGCCAGTAATTTAGCAATCAACTTTCATACTTTGATGCCACTAATTTCAAAAGTAGAAATTAACAATCTTCATTTAGCCATGGTATTTTTCTATAGACTGACAGCAAGACACAACATTTCACTCATTTGAAAAGAGAAAATACTATCCATTCTGTCGATTACTCTAATATTTCGATGATATGCATGTTCCTGGCAACTTAATCTATGATTAATTAGTAATATCGAGAATGACAATTTCTGGCGGCACTATTGATTTTTAGGGCCAGGCAGTATATTGGATGTTCACAGCTGATATATAGCCAATAAAAGAAAGAACTCGGCTATAATGAATACAGTAGCAACCAGCCCAGGAAGGGAGTGTCAATCAATGCAACTAACAAAGACTTTGATTATAAGGAATGGTTTTTATTTGATGAAACCTACCATTAAAAGTTATTTTAAAATGACCATTCCCTTGGGAGCTCCAATAGCTTTGCGGTCAGTATTCTGCAACCTTTTAAAAGTACAGTCACAGAATGATTTGAGAAGGCAATTACAAAGACACAAATTTGTTCTGCAGAGCTTTTACCCTTTTTGTAATTTTTTGCTTTTTTTTTCATTCTCCGTTTGCATATAAAATATTTCACAAAATGCACTGATTTGGCAGGCACTGTCAAGGCTAAGAAATGTTCACATGTGTACTAGTATTGTACTACCCTGCTGAGCAATGTACTAAAGTTTGCTGACATAGTACTCTCAATGCTTAGCAGAGAGACCATACAGCTGGCTATGTAGGCCACCAGCAAAAGACTCGAAAAGAGCAAAGAGACTTTTAATTATGCTAACGTATAGGCATATCTGTACTCTAATATATGTGAGTACAATGTGAACTTATTCAGCAACTATGCTTAGGCATACTTATATGTACTCTATGTGAGTATAATACTGAGCTCATTCAGAGACTATGCTTAGGCATACTTATATGTACTCTATGTGAGTATAATACTGAGCTCATTCAGAGACTATGCTTAGGCATACTTATATGTACTCTATGTGAGTATAATACTGAGCTCATTCAGAGACTATGCTTTGGCATACTCATCTAAAATCTAACTTGAGAATACAACACTGAAATCACTCATTTACTCACAGATTTCTGAAGTTAAGCAATGATGTTAATTCCTACCATTCTGACTCATAAATGAAGCAAAACTCTTGCACAGTTTGAAAGTTCAGGCCATCTTTTCAGAGGGGAAGTTCATGGGAGTACTGTATTTTTGAAACACAACTTTCTACGCAGCAGTATTAGCCCCAAGACTACATAAGGGGCAATGTTAAGTCTCCCTGTCGGAGCACATACTGTAAATGGTTGAACAGCAAACAAAAGTTTTGATTTAATACCCCTATCTTCTACCTCTTACTCTGAATGAGATACAATGCCAGTAAAAATTGACTTATAGCTGACAATAAATCTCTCAGCAATGCTTGAAAACAGGCTCCATCACAGAGGGGATGCTATTATATTTAAACAAGATTCCAGGAGTGGACACAGGGTGCAAAATAAATGTCCAAAGGATTGAAAGTTATTACAAAGAACTTCAATTCTGAAAATGACAGAATAATACCCCCCCCCCCCCCATTTTTCCCATTTCATCAATGGGGAAAAACTTTAACATAACCCCTGCTACCACTTATCATGCTTCTTGTCACCAAGCATTACAAATCGCCAGCTGTGCATCAGTGAAATCTCTTGTTTCCATAAACCATCGTAATAACTGGCCATTATACCCCCAATGATGCCTAACATCCTAAATTATTGACCAGTGTCTTAATCATCTTTCCCTTAAGGCAGTCCTATGATTCCCTTTCTTACTTATGACCTCTTAATCTGGGCCTATTATGCCTTAAAAAAAACAACATTCCTGTTGCTTGTCAGACTCTTCAAAGCTAATGCTTTTCACGGACCAAGTGTTACGCTTTCCCCACACTACTAGAGTTTCTCTACGCGCTCTTCCCTGATACCTTTGTATTCCACAAGGAAACATCAATACCTTCTGACTGAATGGAAACAATTCTAGAGATCAATACTGTAAAGTTGAAAACAACTGTTGTTTTCAAGTCTGTACTGGCTGGCCAGTAGCCACACATTAGGTACTGTGCAAGACAATTTAAAAAGTCAGTTATTGAGCACTGCAAGGAAAGGAAACAAACAAGCTTCTGAGGTGTTTAGCTTTGAAGAGCCTCTGTGAATAGGGCAACCGCATTGGAATGCACTTCATCACAGAGCAACTGGGAGTAGGGGCAAGTAAGAAAGTATCGAGGGGAGGGGAAACAGAGAAATTTTCAGGGAAGATAATTAATATTCTACACAACAACAACCTCACCTTTCTGAAATAAACTGAAAAGCTTGAAATCATTTTGAACTGTAATGTAGAACTACTGTACAATAACAAGAAAGCTTTAAGGCTATTGTTGGGAAAATGTATTCATTCACCAAAGTAAAACTGCAAAGACAAAGTGAAATAATTTTTTTATATTTGCTGGCAGATGCTTTGCCTCACAAACAGGATTATGTTGCAAAATTTCTCAGTGTACCTTCCCATTCCAGTAATTATCTACCAAATTACTCATTTGCCAAAGATACAAATGCACTTCTCTACCAGTTAACAAACAACCGGTTCTTGGATGACCTACAAAGTTCAACAATTTTAAGTGAGGTAAATAGCTCACCTCACACTTACAAAAATCTTGAAACCTTTGAAAGTGGGAATCTGATCACACGTTATTGCTCTCTGTGTTAACATCTGAGACTGTAAGAGCAGTATTCAAATGTTCCTTGACCAAAATGAAGACTCCCAGTACCATTATTAATAGCTATGTGATGGAAGGTGAAGAATCTTATGAACACTCAGTTGGGAAATGCAGTTACCTCTGTGACACCTAACTGTACACTTTTAGTGACTACAAATATGATTCGAAAAGAAATAAAATCCAACACAGCGGTTCACTACAAGAAGAAATCACAAACTGCATTACATGCTTCATACTTTAAAAAAGCTATTTTTGAACCTCTTTTGCGAAACAATCCCCATAAAAGTCATAACTCAGGACTTCATGAAACACTGATTTTAATGACTTTCCAATGACACCGTCCTAAGAAAGTACTTCCTCAGTACTGGAATATCTCGGCAATCCTTCACATGGGCATTTTGCTCTTTGTAGCCAGACCCAATAGGTGAAAAGGTTTTGTCACAAACTTAAAAATTCTGCTGATACATGTGTATGTCTTTATCTCTGTAATTAGCTACAGTTTGTTCAATTTCAAATGTCCAAAGTTCCAAAGACAAGGACAAAAGTTGACAGTGTTTGCACCATTCACATCATATACAGCTCAGGTGCAAACATTTCCTAACAGGCATCACCTTTTGATACAAAAAAAAACTCACAATTACGTCCACCAAAATTCCCCAAACTCCCTGGTTTGGAAATTCACAAGCCAAAAGTATCTCCTTTGTACATGTAGCCCTCACGTACCCATAACAAGAGCCTGGAAAGTCTTGATTGCACAGTGAAGGAGGGCCTCCTTCAGCAGAGGGTATCCTCCAATACTGTATGAGGTACCAAATGTCAATGGAGATTGAGCGGCCAGATGACTGACTGTGGGGTAAAATTCTGCTGACAACAGTGTTAAAAGGACAGTCTCTAAAAGTCACATGAGAGATGCTAGGGAGAAAAACGTGTCTCCTCCATCAAATTGGATTCCTACCCACAATTCCCCTGGCTCAGACAAATGTATGTGGGACATATTTACTCCTTTTGCCCACAGCAGATGCTAACCATCACCACAAGACATAACTTGCTAATTCCACTGTTGAAATCACATTTTGTGAAGTTGAAATTCATGAGCAAAGAAAAAAGAAAATGTGAAAAGTCTACAAGTAAATTCTTACCTTGGCAGGCGTTCCCATTTTGTGTGGGTTCGTAGCCTGCAGCGCAACCACATTCTCCTGATGGAGCAGCCCACTGTCCTCCAAATACACAGTGGTACTCCAGAGTTTCTCCACCTAATGGTACAGCATTGTCCACACAGGTACCAGGTACATCAACCCATGTAGACTGTGTGCCACCTTCAAAAGTTCTGTTAAATATTGCAAAATCTTCAATGATTTCTGGGCAAACAACGTAATATATCTGCACTCTAGCAATGGACATGCAAGCTCCAGAGTCTAAAAACGCTACATAGAAGCCATTCTTGGTGAGAGGTCCAAAATGTTCATCCGCAATGTTTACTACTGATTGGGCATCTACGTTTGCATCTGTGAAACGCCCATCTGCTGCAATTCTTGAAACTTTTTGGTATGGCGGAGATTCTGGTGAACCAGTGGCTGTATCGCTATCGGATTCCATGTAATACAGATCAAATGTTTCCTTACAGAGCTGGGCATTTCCACCGTCTGAGCAAGCTGACATGGTGAAACTGACCTCTACATGAATGGCATTAGCACCTTGACGTTCAATGTATGGCAACCTAAGCCAATTGTTCCTATTTCCAATGTCCACACTGCATATTCTAAATCGCCTTTCATAACTGGGACCAATTTCTTGCCACTAAAGGGGAGAGGAAGAAGAAAAAAAAAAGTTAAATTAAAAGGCAAAAACCTTGTGTCCACGAAAACTAAAACAACCCTTTTCTTGCCCCTCCCCCCCCCCCCCAAAAAATTAATTTAATCCATTTAGGAGAAAAATTCCGCTCAAACTGAATAAACTTAGAGCAGAAGTTAACTTGACTTTTGCTTATAAATATTAAAGAATGGGTATTATCAACCAATACATTTATGAAACTTAATGGAACGCAATATTCAATTCATTTGACATAAGACGGCAGGATTACGCCTCAGTTCATGAGAACGTCTGACATAAGAACGGCTTTTTTCTTGACGTTTTATCCATCAAAAGCCATTTTAATCAGCCCATTCCATCCATAAATTGCATCTTCTACAGGTTGTTTGGAACCTAAGATACTTCAAGGGATGGGACATCTTCATTCCGTCCTACACTGTCTTTTACTACGATGACAAAGACCAGAGCCTGCAGCATTCCTAGGGTTTTTAATCACCGAGCTAAAGTGTCAATTTTCTCTTTTGTGGCAAACCGTCGATAAACATTTTATGCAAAATGCTGCAAAGTGAATGAGAAATGGATTTCAACACGTGAGTCATTGGGGGGAATAACCATTTAATGAAGGAGAAACGAAGAACTAATCAAGAGATATTCTGCTGTCGTTCATTGACACGCTTCCGTGTTCTGATCTTCACGGTTTGTCACAAAGTAGAGGGCCCCTCTGTTATAAATATTCAACAGTTGTTCCAATGGCAGGGTGGCCAGCTGACTCACACGTCTGCCTTTCAAACAGTTTTCGTTTTTCTCAAACTTGTCAAACCGTATGGATATTGTATCATCATCGTGGAATTCCACTTGAGTATTTGGGTACGGATCTGTTTCATCTTAAAATTGGAGGATCAGCCGGTACTGAATGACAGTCAATATAACCAAGGACGAATAAGGCATTCTTCTGGGAGAAAATGCTCATTTTAAGAGCACATCCCACAGATGGATAGATGATGAAGGACCCTAACCTATCCTAGAGCACTGTACAGGTATGTACAAGTGGTCATCAAGCCAACAAAAAAGGAACCTATTGTGTTTAAAATATGAAATATTTAGCTATTCAGTCTTATGAATACAACCTCAAGCTCTGGCAAAAACTCTTCATCTCAAAAATGATATGTATACATTAAAAAGAATTATGAAAGTTGCATCATTTGAAAACGTTAATGTTTGGGTCAACAGACCAATCATGGGCTACACAGTAGTGAATTTCTTTCTGTGAGCGCATCATTTCTTAGAAATAAATTTATACCCAGCTTTCTTCAATTTGAACTGCTTAGCATTCTAGATCTGAATATGGTTTAAGTGATATGAAAAAACTGCTTATAACACAAAGGTAATACTTCCCATTAAATCAGAAAAATGCAACTAAAACAACCACATGCTACTGTACACAAGTGATCAGCACCAGTAGTAACTCATATTCTTTTTTGTATGAAGGGCATGTTTTGTCATAAAAAATATTTGAGAACATTTGCTAAATATAGTAATTTTTCTTCAACTGCTTTGGTACACAGAACTCCGAGAGCTCTTCTATGTTTACATATGCTCCATAACTATCAAAATGATGTAGAACCATCTTTATTTTAATTTGTGCACAAGAAATATTTAGACCATTCAAAGAAAATTACAAACTTGTTGCTGTGAGAATTTGACCAACACAAGCACTTGAATAACTTTTCACACTTTAGGTCCATCACCAACATTCACCTATATTGAATAAAATGTCATGACTGCCAATGCACAGGCCTACACATCAGTCACTTGGGTCTATATACTATACATGCATCAACTTCCAAAACCTTTGACTCAGGAAGACTGGCAACCATTTGCTTTGTGACCTATAAATCCAAAACTTACTTAAAAACTAAAAAAAATAATAAAACATTAAAAATTTAAAATAATTTTTCTTTTTTGGTTCCTTTTCACATCAAGTACCAAGAAGATGGGATCAAAGAAGGCAAATTACCCCATCATAAGGATGGCTTCCACCAGTACCAGCTGGCCATTCCCCTCCCACCCCCCCCCACCCTTTCCCCATGGAAACATTTTTCTGCCAAATTTAAATAAATATACAGCCTTTACTTTATATTCTATTCCCACACCTGTGAAGCCCTGTTCACCTCTCCCAACCTTTCCACAAATTGCTGGAACCACCCATTACAGAAGTTGAGAATTTTGTCTAATTGATCCCAAACATAATGGCAACTTCCTTAAGTAGGTATAAACAAGTAACATCAACCATTAGCACAGTATTATAAATGCACTGTGACTTAATTCCAATTAAAAGACATCAGTTTTATGAATCTTTCTTTCCCCTACATCATAGCCTATGGTCTCGTACACATCCAATCCAATGTAACAAACAGCCTGTTCTTTATTGACTGCAGGCCACACCATGTGAGAATAAACTACACGACCGTATGTAAATGTATGCATACTGGAACACTTGATTGAGCCAATTTCCCTCTCCTGTTAAATGAAGCCTCACAATACTATCGACCTTATTCCTCTGATACGCTCTTCACGACGGCCCCTCTGGGTACTTGATGCAAATACTGCGGCTGACGAAGGTAAGAACTCACATAGAAAATACCTTGCATTCAGACAGTGCAAGATGTAACAATGTAGTTTCCTAAGGGGGTTGGCAAAGTGTTAAGGTAAAAAAAAGCCCATTCAAATAATGTCATTCTTAGAACATCCCACAACTAGGAAAACTTCTATTCCAGGTGATTCTTTGGTATGTTCATTTGAACTGATGAAAGTATGTGACTTTTCACAAACTTGAGAAAGAATCAGGTAACTAAAAATTATGGAATAGGGCAGAATATTGAATATGTGACTGTTCTTACCATTTGTTTAAGATCATCTGAATTCACCCCAACCTTAAATTTTCAAACATTCAATTAACCTAATAGAGCCATATTTTTTATTTTACTAATAGAGGAAAATTAATTATTCCCTATAACCTTGGCAGACAGCAGTGCAGGATCATATTTTGAAGTATTATCAAGGGCTTTGGTGACATGTACACTTATTGTACATGAACATTTTATCACCATACATAGCTGGAGACTGGCTGCAAATCCAGATCTCTTTCTTGCTATGCTCAGTGCTTACAGGTAAGCAAGAGTCAATAATCCAGGAATAAGGCATCCATCATTTTCCACAAGGAAAAATTAGATGAAAAAGTCCCACAATAATAACAGTTCAAGCAGTCTAAGAGTAAATATTGTCACCCTAATTTCAATTACTTGAACATGCATGTTTCTTTAAGGCTCCCTAATTTCACCCTTGACAGTAAAAAAAAAGTTTCTAGTCCCTCTACCACAAAGAACACCCATGGTAGTACACCTCAAAGACAGGGCCACAGTAGCCTGTACTGAGTTAAAATTGTCCAAGGCCATATATTGAAAGACAGCTGCATGTGTGTGAGCAATACAACTGACTGTACAAGTCATTTTTGACCAACCAGAGTGGAGCTGTAGTGTTTGAATGAATGTCAATCAAAGTGCAGTCAACAACTGTATTTAGAACTCTAGGGCTAAATTACTAAATATGTGTAGGCAAAGAGATACTAGCAACTCCCTGGTTTGGGGGATGCCATATCTCCTTTAAGACCCTGTCACACTAGGCACATGTGACACTTAAACCATGTATACAATAAAAAGGCTGAAAACAATATAATAGCTTAAATCCTTTCACACTAGGCGCCATACCACCCCAATGCCACCTAACGAGATAAAATTCTGTTAAAATTTTTTCATCTTTCGCCCACTTGTACTTGGCAGAAAGATGTTTTGTGTGACCAGTGAGATCAAATTTTGCTACTTTGTAAGATCACATGAATAGTCAGTTACTGGAGTATCACTGAGAGAAAGAAAAGGTTTGCCTGTAGTGTACAGGGCTGGTGACATTTTTATCATGTCACATCATATCGTATAGCATACTGTGAAGGGGCTTTAATGAATGGCTGTTTTATGAAAATCACAGGACATGATTTTGTTAGCACAAAATTGTTCAAATCATTAACAGTAACTGGCATTCATCTACTCCACTATTGCAAGGACATTTTAGAATCCAATCTGTAGGAGCAAGTAAGTTCTGTGTCAAAGTCCTTCATGTCTCATCCTGAAGTTTCCTTACAACCCAGTCTTACGACCCTATCTTTGTCAAAATGCTTGCCAAAGAGATAGAATATTCAAAGATCCTGCAACTCTTTCTTCGATATATGTGTTGATGTCATTAAACCACCATGATAGTCAAATAACTATCCCCCCTTGTTGACCAGCTGACCACTTACTTATTTATCTCTTCACTAAGGGTGTGGTAGGAGTGCTTGAAGGGCCTCTTTTGTCATAGTCATGCCTACTGTTGACCACCAGAAAAGGTGACCAGCAGTGGACAGAGCAATTGAGAACCAGACAATTACAACACGACGAACAATAGAAGTGGAGTGTGCAATCACAGGCTTTGAATAGTCAAACAGTCTGTTCAAATCCGACCTAAATAGGAAGATTACGAGCACAAAATACCACAAGTCCAGCCTTACAGTTGTTCTCCACTCAGCTGAGGGGGGACAGTTCCTGCCGGATTGATGAAAAACAGTGAAATAAACTGGTTGTTAAACAGACAAAAAAACACTTTTCAAAAGAGACTAGACAATGATACAAAAGGAAACGCTTTTGAATCCTTTCCTGTAATCCAGTGACATGGCAAGTCTTTTAAGGAGATTGGATGGACTGTCCTTGCATGAGAGGGGTTTCAGTCTTCACCAAACTGAGGTTTCTTTTCTCTTTTCTCTTTATTTTTCAGACTAAAGAAGCCCTAAGTGGTACAGTTAGAAGATAAAGACCTCTGGAATTAAACTGTAGACAACTAAACCACCAGATGTGAGAAGATTTTATCAGGACAAAAAGTTGAAAAGAAGGATTACATGGCTTCTGATGAATACTTCTGGGGTCTTCCAACTAGCTGGCACCTTGGGAAATTCCAACTTTCAACAAGGATAGGCTAGCTCTGCAGAAAATGGTTTAAAGGCTTGTCAAATTCACAGGGTACTTATGTTCAATCGCAGAAAACTGAAATTCTGCAGAATGTAAGTAATCTATTGAAGGGAAATGACAATCACCACATCCTTATTTTGAAACATAACCAAAATGTAAAAAAGTTCCTTTGATTTTTCCCTTCAAGTATCTCTCTTGTTTCAAAACATAAATATTGCATCTATATTCAAGGTGAAAATCGGGAGTTATGCTGCAGGAATGAAACAATTGAGACAAATGGCAAATGATTGAAAAGAGCCATTCATGAATTAGGATATCAGGGTATTCTAATTCAGACTGGGTTGACCACATTGTCCTTTAAACACTTGTGGTCATAAATAACGGACTGCTGATTATAACCAGCACTAGACACACACTCTATGAAATGTCTTAGAAGTTACAACAACCGAACAAAAAAAAATAAGATTTATAGTGTAAGAAACAGCAAGTGTAATTTTGGACATATTTTCTTTTTTTTTTCTCTGTTTTCTTTTTGTATAAATTTACTGTAATTGAAAAGATAATATACCAGCATTGTCTGTAAAGTTACTGCTGAAATGAAAATCTCTACATGTGAGAGATGTGATAAAGCTTTGAAAACAACACAAAGGAATATTCAGTAAACCTAAACAGTACCATCTGGAATCCTTCATATAAATCATGCATGTCATGTATTTACATTTTTACAGCAAAATTTATGAGGAAGGCATGACTGCACTCATAGCAAGCCAATACAACATAACAATGTCATACACCCTCACAATATCAGATACCCTCAAATGTCAATCTCCTCTTACTACCAGAAATCATATTTCCAACAACCCATCAAGTCTGGCAATTTCAAATCATATGACCTCTGACCCTCTAAAATCTCTCTGGGCACACTCCATTTCTTCCAATTCATAAATTTTCATGGTTCCCTTACAGTACTGGCAGGCTCTGTAGCACTACTGTAGAAAGACAGACATAACTAGTATTCAGTGCAGTTAATACTGTAGGTAAGCAAAGGAAAGTTGCCTCAAGACCTAGGTAACGACATGAAGTACTGTACTACCTCAGACTTCCATGAGAAAAGTTTTACAGTTTAATATACTATTAACAGAGATTTCTTCAAATGGCTATTGTACAATGAAAAGACAACCGAACAATTTACAATAAATGCTTTGATTAGAGTAACCCAAAAGGTCAGATACCAATCCTAATGTGGTTAGCAAAAAGTTCGAACTTGAAGATTTCAATATCTGTGGTCTATATTTTTAGTAATGAGTAACAGAATATGATGTCAGTCTCCCATCTTGATTCAAATGGTAAACTTTCATACATACTGTCCATAACATACAAAAGGCCCATGAAGAATGTGGCTCCTAGCTTCTATATCTATTCAAAAGCAAAACAAGTGGATGATACAGCTCTATCTTTTGTAAGTCCTTATGATTTTTTTTTCACCAAAATTTTTAACATCATCCATTATTTTGAATCTTCAAATTACAAAGAACTAAAACAGTTTAAATTATCAAAGCAGTTAAAATCTAGATAAGTCAGAGTCTTGAAGTATGGAACAGGTCATTTTTAAATAAAATCTTATACTGTGTTGTATGAAAATGTTACTTTAGAAGCAACTGTACTATAAGGACCTCCTGAAAAAAGGGGAGTGCGGAACGTAAGTCAATAAACGCCAAATGGATGAAACCATTTCAAATGATTTTAAGAGGTTATAATCACCTTAAACTTCTTTGCAGGTTTAAATAGCAAGACGGTGATTTGATACTGCAGCATTAAGCCAATGTTTTCCTTCATACTATTGCTAACTTATGCTCCCAACCCTACCACCACCATGTAATTTTTACCGAGTTCAACCAAATCCTGTATCCACCCTTCCTCAACCTTCACTACTCTGACCCTAAAACATTCAAGAATCCAACACTCACACTCTGAGGGTGACTGAAAATGAAGAAATGGTAAACCAGGGGACGTTGAACTTGCAAATGTCTGGGAATGGTTTTGTCTTCAAATATTTGAGACCAGTTCTCTGGTACTATTCTAAACTATTTGAAATATTATGATGATAAAATGGTAACACTCAAAGATAAGGGTTATCAAGTCAAAAGATGAGGGTAACAATTAAATATAGATTCAAGTCCAAGGGAATGCTTGTGTTTAAGCAACAGATGACTCACTGTTTCATATATACATACCAACTGGCAGCCAACCACTTAAAATCTAGAATCTAGAGTGGAGGGGATATGTAGTGTGCCATGCTACAATCTTGGCATTACTGGCTGACTGCTGAATCCTACAGGATACAAAGGGGACATCACGACAAAGCCTGGTGAAAGTGGTTAAAGGAGAGAATCTTGAACACAACCTGGCAAAACATGCAAGGTTTCACTCGGGAAGGGGGGGGGGTGATAATTGCACTACATCATTATTCATTTGCTTCAATTTCTAGTACAAGCAAGGGTAGAAAATTCAAATACTATGTCCTTTGTACAGCACCTCAACATTTGCCAAGTTAAAATAGTTGAAAATTCCCAGGTATTCCATGTAAAAAATAACATGCATGTGTGCTTGCATAATAATTTATACAACTAGTGCATTGCCATACTGGATAGAACATGTTCCAGCCCTCTGCTTTGTCACATGATCATGTCAGTTGAACATTCAAGTATGCTCTAGGCTATATGTTAGAGCATTTAATACTTACAGTATGTATATTTTCTCACTACAAAAGTTACCAGACTAGTGGCAGAGTCCAACAAAGAGAAATTTGAGGAAACAGGGATCAAACAGAGAAGTACAAACTTACCCTCTTCACTCTTCCAACCGACCCCCCACATGCCCCCCTCCCCCGAACTTTTGAATTTTCATAAGCCTCCTTTTCCAGTCAATTATTTGCCTCATGGCTCACCACATACAGTAGTGTCCCCCTTAATAATTGAGTTACTACCAGTTTGTAAAGTAAGGAAGGTGTGAGCAGCCTTTACTCTTCTGGGCAGGCCCTGGTAAAATTCTGCATAGGTCTACTAACTGTAGCATTGTTCTTCCAAATGCAAATTTTAGACATCTGCAATTCTGCACACATAGGTATAGACCTATAGGCCTATATATCTTCTCATTACCAAATAGCAATATATGAAATACATGTAGGCTAAACATTCTTGAAAGTGCTGTTAAATGTCTATTTCCAAGAACAAAATGGCAATGTTCATGGAGTAATACCATCAAACTTGAGTTCATACACTCAGGGATGTTAGTTACCCACATTATACATGGCACTTTGTAGTCATGTGATAGCCTGGTGTTATTAAATTCATATTCCTTGGTGTACCCATATAATAGGTGAATGCAAAATTTGTTTTGTTGAAAAAAGATCTGAAAATACAATTGCATATGAAATAGGAGGTCAATCCAACATACTTTGGCCTGATGTTTCAATGGAAGGTTGGAATGACTGTTTACATGTTTGCCCTATACTGGAAAGTATAAATAATGTACATCCAAAATGAATCCCAGTTCAGCCACTTTATACATGTATACGGTATGCTTTCATTTTGGGTGTATGTATGTTGTCATATAAATATATATATGTATGCAGGCAAAGCAATCATTTTGCTATGCCTGCATTATGCATTTTATGAAGACAGTGACCGCACCAACTGTTAGCATAATACCTCCGAGTTTTACATCTCTGTATGTTGCATCATATGCATGTTCTCCCTGGATGTAAAATCTCTATGCTCCTATACCATACAAATTATGCAGACATGTGGTCTTGTGTGATGGATTCTTGTTTTCATTTACAGAGATAAATGACTTTTGTTTTTGCCATATCCTTGTCAATAACCTTAAGCAATAATAAACCCCTAACACTAACCTAACCTTTACCTCTTTTTCCTAACCCAAAGGTGTTGAGGTCACAACAAAGAGTGGTCCTAATATAGTGCAGTCACCAGGCCAACAGATTGCAAATGACTGATCATGATAGAGTCATGATCAATCAAAAGTCCACATGATCAGGTGATCAAAGGATGTAGTCATGATCACATTCCTGTCCGTTGAAGTTTGGGGTTCTCACATGTGAACACCTGGCCAAATCACTGAGACCACACAGGTGAAGTTTATTTATCATATACTCATAGACTGCCTGCAGGCTTGGTACATGAGATTGTACCTCTCAGACTCCACATACACCCTAAGGGGGAAACTTACACCACTGTCAACATTGAAACAAGGAAGTTTCCATGGCAACTTTTTAATGGAATGATTCATGGTGCTATGTGATAAAGACAATGTTACCAGCTATCTTTTTGGAAAAAGGTAAGGTTTAGATAAATCAGGCGTAATAAATGACTTATGTGCATTGTTGTTGTTGTTGTTGTTGTTGTTTTTTTGTTTAACTTTTTTAACTTTTTTGCCAAATTTGGGGGCTTTTATAATAAATACTTCCTTCTACAAAACAAATTTCAATTTATTGATATTTTCTTGGTAGATCTGTCATGCTGTGCTACTGTTGTATTAAGATAAAACAAATGAAATGTTGGATCATTCCAATGGCTCCAGAAGTGCTATCTACAACCTCCCTGACATGCCACAAATGCAAAAACCCACTTTCTTAAATGTGTGTTAATACACGGGCAAAGAATGACTGCCTTGTTTGAGCATAGAAGATTATACACATACCTAGTGTACTAATGTGAAGCGTTGTCAGAAAACTGGTATGCCTCAGGAATTACTGTCACTTGATCAGTTTATAATATCATATTCAGAAACGCAAAAACATGTGTCAATCAATGATGGTGGTACTTCAGGATGGATGTATTTTAGGAGGGGAAGGGAAGCATTCTTCCCCCCCCCCTCCCTCGGTTACCAAGTTGACATGTTTCCATTCCCTCTTTCTATTTTCCTCAATTTCCTCCTCACAGCCAACTTGCCTGTTATTTATGGTGTTTAGTCTTTTGCACAATGAACTTAACAGAAATATGTTCACCATCTCTCTACCCCCTCATCCCCATAACTTTTCCCTACCAGGCAACCCCCCCTCCTCTAACAAAAATTCTCATCCTGGCCCTGCCACTGATTTCAATTGACTTGCACAAAGAATTAAACTGTTTCTTACACTAAGTTTAGCATAAAAAAGTCAACCATCAAGGTATAGATAACTACGCCTACAAAACCTACAGAAAAATTAATTTACACTACTGAACAAACATAACTCTCAAATAGCCCTGTAAATTTTTGCACAGGGTACTACCCACGGGCCATGCAATTCGAAAGCATAATTAATACCAGCAGAGATTGCTAGACTTGTCTACAGAAAATCTTGACAGGCTTACGTCAGTCTGCAAACAGAGACAATAGACAAATATAAATATTTTATACTCAGAACAAAGAGTGTTTCACACAGCCTCCCACCTACAGATGCAATCCACAGCTTTCTCCTTTCATAGCCTGCAATTACCAAGTCTGAACAAAGATTTGCTCAATAATGACTAATTTTACAGTCAAACAGATAATTTTTCAAGTGTTGCGGTTTTTATGGCCTACTGTTTATCAAAAAACAGACTATTGTAAAGGTTATTATAAAGAACATAATACACAGAAAATATTAAAATACATCTTCCCTTCAAGGTTGTGTGATGCTGTATGTATCAAGCTACTGCACAATGCACATAGTGACTAGTACACATCTACAGCAGCACGAGGCGATACCAGCAAAGTTTCACTGCACAAAAACCATGAAGCAACAACTGTATTAGATAAATGAGAGTTTTCGCATATAAATATAACAGCAAAATGACAACGTCTCTGCTGAATAATATATAAGCCTGCGTTTGTTTCAACAAGAATTACAGCTATAGCTGTAGGCCTATCTGAATTTGCGTAATAAGCCAGCTGCTATCCATTTTAAGTTATTGCACAGTTCTGTTGCGAACTACACTATTACAAGCCTAAAAAGTTAGCTTTCATATCATACAGAAACTGTAGCCTACATGTCTGTTACAACTGTGGCAGTACCTTATTAGGCTTGACATTCACTTTCTACAACTTTGCCCTGCATGTCCCCTCAAAGAATTTTGGTTTCACCATCTAAGTTTCCCTTCCTATTTTATTATTATTATTATTATTATTATTATTATTATTATTATTATTATTATTATTATTATTATTATTATTATTATTATTATTATTATTATTATTATTATTATTATTATTATTATTATTATTATTATTATTATTATTATTATTATTATTATTATTATTATTATTATTATTATTATTATTATTATTATTATTATTATTATTATTATTATTTATTATTATTATTATTATTATTATTATTATTATTATTATTATTATTATTATTATTATTATTATTATATTATTATTATTATTATTATTATTATTATTATTATTATTATTATTATTATTATTATTATTATTATTATTATTATTATTATTATTATTATTATTATTATTATTATTATTATTATTATTATTATTATTATTATTATTATTATTATTATTATTATTATTATTATTATTATTATTATTATTATTATTTATTATTATTATTATTATTATTATTATTATTATTATTATTATTATTATTATTATTATTATTATTATTATTATTATTATTATTATTATTATTATTATTATTATTATTATTATTATTAATAATATTATTAAAAATATTATTATTATAAAAATTATTATTATATTATTATTATTATTATTATTATTATTATTATTATTATTACATATTTGGTACAAACAATAGTGAAGGTACCAGGTAAGTGGGTATAGACCAGAGATCTGAAACACACACAGTGAAGTGAGTGCACCCCTTACCCTATCTTAAGAACACCAATACATAGATAAATAATGATCAGATAGTCTCTTACGAAAGCTCCTCACAGAGGGAATTTCCTGCAAATCCAGAGGAAGATCATTCCAAAGTCTTGTAAAATGAACAAAGGGGGAATTATAGAAAGTCTGAGTCTTCGCAGTCCAGTGAAGAAGCCTTCCAGGGGCACGAGTGCTAGGTCTAATGAATTGAGTAAATTCAGCTGGACAGTACCCATGAACAATTTGTATGTATTTTTATGCCAAATAAAATGTGTCAATTCATTCCAGTACTACAAGTTCATTGGTTAAAACTTTTAAGGAACAACTACCAAAGTTCTGTCCAAGAAGTTACAATGTTTTTCATAAATTGTTTCATATACATTCATGTCCACTATGGCTACAGTGCTAATACCCACTTGGGATTCACTGTTCATAACTTTGCAAGGCCCCTCAAAGAAACATGTAACTTATTGGCTGCACCAATGAGGTTTCTCTACCTACCAGCCTAGCATTTGAAAGTCACCATTAAATACTTAAAGACATGAATGAACACAGGGCATAGGCCTCTTTTTTTTTTAGGCCCGTCCACTAAATTTGTGTGTACTGGACATAAAACCTATCATCAAGGGCTTGGGTAGCCAACCCTTTGTTGACTGGGAATACTGCCCTCCCTGCCTCTCCATCCCTACCCCTTCTCACAACAAAACCAAAACTTTTGTAAACTCTACTACCCATAGATCTAGAACAAAATCTCAGAGTCCAACAAAAACTGTCACCATCATTTCAGTGTGTACAAGCCAAAAAAAAACTAGGGAAAAAAGTTTTTTTTTTTCCTTTTTTTTTTCAAAACTTGCAAGATTTAACGGGAGAGTGATCAATATATATCAACACTGAAAAAGGTTGCACCTTCATGGAGAGGTTACAGAAATATTTTTGGACAACTCTACTTTTGCAAAACCAACAAACTGGGTATAAATTTTAACCAACAGATGGACTCAACTATACCCTGTGTATTTAACCTAGCATTTATTGATGTCTTTTCATTCTTTTTTGGTATTATTTCCATGACATTTAAGGACAAATTTATTGCCAAACAAATATACAGGTGTCCCTGGTATCTTTTTGAGGTTTGCCTCAGTCAGTAGCCATGGGGATGAGGTACAAGGATCTTTGGTAAGTGGTCCCTCCACCTGATACAACCTCTCTCTTTCAAGTTTGAGCTCAGCAGGAGGATGATAAATCCATACCTTAAGACTGAGATAAAGACTCTGACAGTTAGACCCAAACAAAGACAACCTCCATGACCTTAGCTGATAACAGCTCCATAAATCATCAACTCCAACCTCAAATCTGATAATCTTGCAACAGAAAATGACACAAAATGGAGAGAAATTTGGTTAGGCACAACCACAGTGCACATTCCATTACTGCATGCCCAACAATGCATGGAACTATTAAAGTAAATGCATGGCATCATACAGATCTACAGTATCACTTTAGAAACTAGAGCACCAATGGTGCAGAAGCTCATACTTTTGATGATTGTTGTCGTATGGTGTTTATTATTTGTGGTGGGGGTGGGGTGGCATGATAGTGAAATTGTCATAAGACTTAATTGAATTGATTCTGATGAACAAAGAGTGTTGGCACTAGTTGAGTAGCTGGAACTGGTGGGGAAATAAGAAGCATTTTGGAGAACTTTTCAAAATGGGCTTAGGCTTTAAATGTGCTACCATAGTAACGAGGTCAAATATTTCGCGGGGATTTTGTCGTGGTTATCATCGGGACTGTGTACATTGCCAGTGAAACTTAAATCATTCATTATAGCTTGTAGCGTAAATGCCTACAACATGGAAGTAACCACCATCTCCCTGTTGGCATCGTTTGCATTTCTGTGCTTTGCTTTCCGTCGGATGCAAATTCGGAGGAATGAATTGAACCGTCGAAGAAGAAAATATAGGGAAACTGCCGTAAAACAACAACTGCTGCTTAGGAAAAACTTCAGTCGACAAGTTAATATGAATGGTCAAGTGCGGCACATTGTCATGCTGATGCTCACGAGCAAGCGAAATGCAAGAGCAAGATCAGTACGGATGAGGCCGCGTACATCGGCAGTGTTTGAAACAATGTGGGCAAATTTCAACGATTAGGAATGGAAGGAGAACTTTCGGGTGGATCGGGAGACGTTTACATTCATGTGTGACCGATTGAGACCTACTATAGAAAAACAGGACACCGTCATGAGGAGGGCCATATGTGTTGAGAAGAGGAGCTATATAACACTCTGGAGATTGGCCACGAACGCCGAGTTCCGAACAATGGGAGCCATTTTTGGTGAAGTAAGAAATACAGCTTCAAATATTGTATTCGAGGAGTACAACGGCATTTACAATTAACTATTAACTTTATGAACCTCGCATTGTGCACTGTACTATTGCGTAACATTGCCGTATACTTACTACTACCAGGGAGCTGCCACTCTACTACAGCCTCTTATCCCAATGCACATTTCCTGAAACGGAATTAGAGGTCACATAGCTCCGTAGACCACCAGTGATGCATGATTAATTACACAAACACGGTGTTTAAAACCACAGAACCCTCCGTTCGGAGGTGGATCGAAATTTTAACACCGACCCCGAGTAAACCCGCGTTCTCACGTTACTCGCGCTCAGGGTAACACGGTGTTACCCTGAGCGCGGGGTACGTGAGAACACACTATAATTGATTACTGTCTGACCTTAGCAGTGCAATCCTTGCTTTCAACTGCTAGATTACAACATCTAAAAGTCCAGTAGCTTCTGGTTTTTACACACATTATTGATAAGTTAACAGTTTGTAAACAATCTAGTATTAGCTCTCTGGCTGCCACATGGAGCCATGAAAGTACTACCTCAGATGGAACTTAGAATAGTTATCAAGGAACAGGTAACTCTGGAAGGAAGAGGCATTGTCAATTACCACTCATGCACGATGATGAATTATGATGCCAACAGACCTACAATACAGGAATTGTTCATACTGTCCAGCAGGTCCCTTTAAACTAACCTAAACAACTGCACAGGACTGACCTCTTGTACACAGACAGTTTTAAAGAGAGTGCAGTACAAAGAAATATATAGGTAGTAAAGTGATTTTGTGAGACTGGTAAAATAGAGGGGTGGCACATCATTGGTTAGAAAGGTATCAAAAGTATTCTTTATCCCAAATTAGAGAAGTAATTTGTAAGAACCATTAACAGAGCTTCATTATGACAAATCATCAACATTGTACAACACAATTTGTAGGAGAAAAAGCATTTTGTAAAATTTCATAAAATGAGCCATTGGGGCCCACATGGGACCTGCAACCAAAATTCAAGGATGCCATACACAGATCACTAAGCAAGCATCATTATCACAAACTGTCAACTCTATTTAACATTAACTGGAGGAGGGGTTGACCATTTTGCAATATTTCACAAAAGGGACCCTACAGCCCATCTTGGGCCTTGGACCCAAAATTCCTGAACACCCTGAAGGGACCACTAACAGAGTAACATTATGACGAACCACCAACATTGTACAAGAGAATCTGTAGGAGGAGAAGCATTTTGCAGAATTTCATAAAAAGGGCCATAGGGCCCACATGGGACCTAGGACCAAAAATTCCTGAACACCCCAAATGGCCCACCACCCAAGGAACATTGTGTCCAAGTTTCAAACAAATCGATGAAAGCATGCGGGAGGAGAAGCATTTTGAACAAGTGTGGACAGATAGAAGGATAGATAGATAGATAGATAGATAGATAGATAGATAGATAGATAGATAGATAGATAGATAGATAGATAGATAGATAGAGTGACGCTGCATGATTACAATAGCTCACACCAGCATGCTGGTATGAGCTAAAAAACACTATTTAAGTTTTCATAGGCTTTACTTTGCCTTGAAGGAAAAGCTAAAAAAATAAAAATTGTATTGTAGCACTCTGTCACATCCATGGTGATTTAATTTTACACCATTTTTTGACTCAATTTACCCCTCACCCTCCCTCACCCATATTATCAAAGCATATATAATCACAATATGCTTTTTCATACTATGGCAGTTTACAATTTTATTCTAATAAACCAGCAAATGGTACAAAACATGCATAGGCCTACAGGCCTATAATGTAGGTTCTAGCAGCCTACCACATATCCAAAGTGAACTATAAAATATTACCATTTTCATTTTTTTTTTTAAAAAAGTTGAAAAATATTTGAATTCACTCCCCATCCTTTCCCTTAAGTCATTTACGCACATTAACATGTACGCTATCCATCTTGTACTAACACTCTACAATGTACAGTATACAACAAAGGTGAAATATACGGCGATTTACTCTCTATAGCGATTAAAATTTCCCGATATCATCCCCACCCCACTAATATTAATGCAGTTACTGTCACAGGACAATTACTTTATCACTGTCTAATTCAGCACTGGTTGTGGTTTTCAAAGTACCTTCAATTCTTCTAACAGTAGGTAGCCTACATTTCAGCAGAAATTTAACCTTATACAGTCTTGAATGTGAGGTGTTCAGTTTTACAATTTCACTTTTCCTCTCCAGAACACTGAAAACTTGTAATTTTCCCCTCACTATATACAATACCAATTTATTTTACTCTATTCATACACTCATTGTGACTGTAGGGTTGCACCTTAAACTTTTTATTTTACTTCCTTCCTCAATCAATGTTTTAACTAATTAGGTCTCAAACTTGGCCATTAAGAATCCAAGACTGCCTGCAAACACAGCCAGAGAGATACACCTGCCTACTGCATAGTGATGTGACTCACACCATTCTAACAAACCCCTTCTGGTCATGCCGCCTTGGATCAGCTTTCATATGCTTGTCTCAGAGGAAAGTAAAACTGTTTTCAGCAGTCCTCATTAAAACGAACTTATCACAGAAAAATTCATTCCGCATCCAGACAGACTAGCAGAGTCTTGCCAAATTTAAGTTCCTCGCAAAGTTTTCCCAGGTTATTTCAGCTGCAATTACTGACAAGCAAAAAGCGCTTTTAACCCCAAAGTATCTACTCAAGCCCCTGAAAGAAAACTACCTGCAAGAATTAGTTCTTTATCACAAGGGTCACCAGCCAGTCTTTCTGACAATTCCCAAAAGTTGCAATAATAAATTCCTGAGTTGCAGGAAAAATTATCAATACAGATTAAGCTTTCTGAATGAAGATTTAGACCAGACATGGCAGAAAAATAACCCAAACTTGCTCACGATAGGGAGTTTAAGAGAAACTAGCAGGCAGTTCTGCTGCTCAAAGAGTCTAATTCAGTAGCCTACTAGCCTATATTTCAGAAAACAGATAAATCCCCTATAGTAAAGCTGTGGTACGTCATTACAGAGGCTGTCTAATAGTGTTGTCAATCTGACATACTGTATCATTATTTTACAGTAAGCATATCTAATACTGTACAGACAGGTCTACTAACTAATGTTTAAAGGGAGAATGCAGTCACCCCAATAAAGAATTGTATAGTAGACTATCCTATTTCCTGAATGGCTCTTGAGAATCATGTGACAGTATTTTTCTCACTCAATTGTAAAATTTACAAGGAGCAACTGCTTGGTTTACCTTGAATATGCAATATTTATGTCCTAAAATATTATAAAAGATACTTGGAAGAGAAAAAAGAACAAATTTGTGACATTTAGCTATTGTTTCAAAATAAGTTGGGGCGACCGCTTTTGACCTTTAAGGACAACAACTGGAACATCCATGTACAACCATGCCATATAGAAATGCAATATGCACCCAAGGCTGACTCAGTGCACTTTTATCACAGCAGGTTAGGGGCTGATCTTATCACATATCCACTGGAATTTCTAGAAGGTGGAAACAAGCACACTGTATGTGCAACATTTTCATGAAATTGTATAGGCTAATATGTGTTAACTGTTTCAATGTCATTTTACAAAAGGAACTTCTTTCAAAAGAAAAAAGTGGGTAAGAATGTGTCCATATGTCTTCTCTCATCCAAACAAAGGTCCTAGTCTGTCAGTTAGCTAGCTGAGCTACTCATTGTGTATCATTTTCCGCAAACCCAAATTTAAGGCAAGACACTAATTTCATCGAATCATGTGGTGGGCTTTCAGACTACCCACTTTTTCTCCAGGCTGCATATTTTAAGGCTCTTAGGCAAGTTCAGTTTCCTTCGGTTTTGTAAAGCTGTTTGACTGGCAGCAGACACAAAAGGTCATGTGACTTGCTTCTCCTTTACAGTTCTCTAAAGACTGCGATCTTCCCTGCTAATTATGCCACCTCTCTGCTCAAAAATTCACACTTTGGCACCCCTGTGTCTGCCAAATTTAAGACTCAGCCAAAATTCAACCCCAGCATCCATTCCTAACTAAACATGAATTTCATAAAGACTATGTTTATTTTTGAAAGGAAGGATGTCTTGCCACAGAGGGTGTGAAAAGGTGGTAAGTTGAACACTAGAACTGTTGCTTACACAAAACAGTAATGGGTTAGAGAAACAGAAAATTAACCCTTCTCACCAGAGACTGTCATATTTTGAATAGAGAGTTAAACCACAAATACTTCAGGAACCTGCCAGACCAGGCGACTGCCCTTCCACTGCCCTTTGCATGTGTAAAATTAGAAATATGCTTATTTCCAAGACCAATTAACTCCATTTTTCAGCTTTCCGTGCCTCCAAATCATTCAATTTTAGCAGCCACGTTGTCTGGGTTGTGTAGCTCATGAGCTATTAAGTTGTGATGTTTTAAAAAGTTCTCACATCTTAACAATAATATTCCTAACAGCATTAGGAAGCAATACCATTGCTACTTGAAAGTCCTCTAGGAAAAACATCGCACAAACAAACCTTGTCAAATCATTTGATTGGTCCCCAGAAATAAAAAAATAAAAGTCTCAACCAAAATAAATGCATCCAAGATGAAAGCAGTCCAGAAGAGAGAAAAATAAAAATTTTGTCTGGGAAATCTAAAATGTAGAGATATTTGTAGGTCTGAAAGACTAGTATACAGGAATGTGTGAGATATGGCGAAGCGTGCATGCATTCATTGTGATTAGCAATGATCGATCATAAAGGTGTGAACACAGAACTGGGTTCCATGCACTTTGGAATGAAATACTTTCAATGAAGTGAAGGAATGGTTAGAACAATGGCTGGAAAAAGTGTAATGAGAAAATGAAACTGTAACTAAAGAATGACAAAACATGCAATGAAAGATGGATTCTACTTGGGAAAATACAGGGTTTCACCCTTATGTTGTTAATGTGTTTGATTTGGGTCAAATCTGTGGTCACTGAGAAGAATAAGATGGAGATAACTAGATGGAGATTAAATTATTGATGAAGACTGCACAGTGAAAAAACTTTGATGGTTTCGAAAGAATGGAGATTGGAATGCAAGTGAAAAGAGAGGAAGTGGCTGCTATGTTTTTTTTTTTTTTTTTTTGCAACACAGAATTGATAATTCTGAAAGTGAACTGGAAAGTTGCCTTGACTGTTCTACTGTACAAACATCTCATCACATATTTAAGTTTTGCTGTCAATAGTCCTCTCTGATGCTATAATGCACATGCCATGTAGCTAATAGGGTCTAGAGAGCCCATACATTTCATTTTGGAGTGACTTAAAGGGGATATGCAGTCACCCCAACTTGAAGTAGTGCAGTAGACTGTCTTGTTTCATGATTGGCTCTTGAGAGTCATGTGACAATATTTTTTTTCCTCAAATGTGAAATTTACTAGAAGTAACTGATTGGTTTACCTGGAATATACAATATTGAAGTCTTAAAATATTGTGAAAGATACTTTGCAGAGAAATAAGAAGAAAATTGTGAGATTTAGCTGTTGCTTCAAAATAAGTTTGGGACGACTGCTCTTGCCCTTTAAATTAAAAGGAGACATAATTGAAGAGCTTTAATGACAGCTTGTATTTCCACACCTTTATGTAGGCCTAAGGTCAGAGTGTGTGTTCCTACTACTGTAGGGAGCAGCTGCCACTCTCCCTGCTCATATAGTTCCCACTTCTTACAGTAGATGCCTGACAGCAATTTTTTTTTCTTTCTTTCTTGACAGAGATTTAGGACAAAAGACTGGGAGAGGTTTGACAATATTACTAAATGCCTGACTCAGCTAAAATGCACCACATGCTTATATGCCATGTAATTCCAGTGTAGTGTTCAAATATTGCGTACCTGAATAGCGGTGTTTTGCGCGGAATCAACATTGTTTGAAGTCCTACTATTATGTGTACAATAGTTTACTACACAGAAATTTGACCTGAGGTTCTGTAGCTAAAGGAGATGCATTATCACATAAATTATTTCCTGAATCCCACTTCATTTTGTATTAACATGTATAAATACTTACAACTTTACAATAGTTAGGAATATATTTGGTTACGCCTCTATGTTCCAACGTCTCTAAATATTCTGTTAAGTCTACATTGGATGTAAGGATGAGAGTAGGTAACGTGTCAGACCGTAGAGATGTCTGAAATAGACACAATACCCTAACCCTTACCCAACCCTTATTCTAACACTGACCTAAATGTAGACTCATCTGAATATAAAGAGACCTCGCAACAAAGAGACGCTTTAGCAGAAAGCAGTCCCCACATACAAAGCACCCCCAACTCTTAACATCAGTCAAATCAATTGTACAACGTAGCACCAATTTATGAAATTTATCCTCTAACAGTACTTACTACTTTCCTCAGGGATATCGTACCAGATTCCACATGACAAGTGGATGAATTTAGCCTGTTATAATAAACAAGCGGGATACCTTCTAAAAGTTTTTACAACAATTAAATACAATTAAAGGGAAAATGTAGTCACCCAGATTTCAATTAAACCCTCACATCCTCATTCATGAATGGCTCTTCTTTTTTTTCATTTGACAATACTTTTTTTGTTACTGAGTTTTGCATACTGTATCATCCTTGGTTTACCTTCAATGTATTCAGTATTAACTTTCAGAAATATCAAAAAAGATGCTTGGAAGGAAAATATGAGATTTGCCAGATTAAGCTGTTGTTTCAGGACAAATCTGGCTGTGACTGCTCATTCCCTTTTTACAACAAAATTTGTTATATTGATCACAGAAAAAAGTGACAACTGAAAAAGTGAAAATTAACATTCATGAGCTAGCATCTAGGCAAGGGGTACTTAAGAGTTTTAAATGGGCAGAGGGCACTTTTACAAGAGTTTCTTTACTTTAAGACAACTACAGTAAACATACTGTGTGGGTTTTTTTCTCATATTCTTATTGGGCTGCTCTAGTCTTCCATGGGTCATTTCGATGTACAGTACAGTGATGGCCTTCACGTGAGGAGCTACTGTAGGATCTAAGCCTACTCATATGGGTATGTTATACAGGGTTTCTACCAAAGGGGGAAAGGGGGGGATTTGTCCCCCCTTTCCAGAAGAAGGTGGGTAAAATCCCCCCTTTTCATTTCCATAAAAATTAAAAAAAATGGTCCATATCTTGGTTTCTTACTTAAGAAGAGGGCACCTTTGCAGCAATGTTTGAACTTTCATAAGTAAATGGCCTTTAAAACCCTTCAAAATGCACCTTATAGGGGTCTTGAAGCAAGCTTTTGTCCCCCTGAACCCACTTGTAACTTTAGCCAGGGACAGCATCAATTTGGACTAGGGGTTTAGGAGCAATTAATCCCCCCCCCCCTTTTTTTGCATTTCTGGCGGAATCCCTGTTATATATTCCAAGTTGGTATGCCTTCATTTACCCTTTCTGTACAACCTGCCAAACTATTGGCCTACTGCATACATGTGACATTAAGAAGAAGGGTTTTATACTGATTGCAAACCTGATGTGTACAAGTTCTAGAATTGTTTTGACACCATACACCTGTCCCATTCCCACACTATCTAGCCTCTCCCCACCACATATCCTCAGGTATTGATGGTAAAACCACAAGGCACATTCTTGGTATCTCAAAACCAGCAAACATTCTTGATGCATAGATCTTTACCAGGCAGATTAAAGTCAGACAGTTCCTTCTAACCCACAAAATCTTTACAGTACACATTTGGACAAAAAATCCCAACGGATGTCCTTAAGGAATCCACTAACAAAGGGTTTCTTCAACCTACTCAGATTAAGAGATAAATCATACCCAAAGGCAGTCTTATTCCCCCAGTACACAGTTCAGTACTTCACATGTATGTAATTCTGGTGTATAACATTTACACTAACCAGAGAGATCTGTAGGGAGCTCTAGTTTTCAAGGTAGTCAGCAGGGAAACACAACAAACAGACACAAAAGAATTCAAAAATAGACAACAACCTTCCAGAAAATATCAAATTTAAAATCAAAGATGAATTTCAGCATCAAAAGGAGAGCTTTATCAAGATAAGTTTCCCACCATTGTTTCATAACAGCCAGGGAGTCAATGGTGTAGAAACTGAGCTCTCCCTGCCCAATGGAGGGATATCCTAATGAGAATTGAGAAGTGAAGTTATTCGAATTGTAATGAGCATAAATTTATAAGTTCACATCTACATGGCCGAAAAAATCATAATATTTCATAACACAAAATCCAGACTTCCCTCTAATTGCCAAAATTTCTCTTCAAATAATAAAATTTCACTGAAAGGAACTTCCCAGGTTCCCACATTTTTTTCGAAATTCCCAAACTAATGGACATTCAAGTTGTGACTCCTCTTGTCTAGCAATGTGACCAGATGCTTAATTCCAAGATTACCAATCAACAGCTTGTAAACTACACTAGCTACATATATTATATATTATTTTGATCAGAAACTGCTTCTAAAGATGCACTGCATAATCACAGCAAATCTCCCTTCCCTCTTGATCACTGCTTGGAGAAGCTGCCAAAATCAAACCCGCTCATGTGAAATAAATGTCATCATGCTAATCAAAAGATGGATCACCGTTAATTTAAAACTAATTTGCCAGTCTTTCTGTTTGAAAGCCTGGATGTGTGGCTCTGTTTACCGACAAAGTTTCATGTAGATGAGACTATTCACAATTCTAGACATCTAGACATGAATTTGCGAGGATTTCGTATGGGCAAAGCCGAGCAGTTATGTCCATTCCATGATCACAGTGTTAAATATTTATATGCAATCACTTCTGGGCAACAAATATCCATGGGATTATAAATAACACTGACATGGAAAACTGCAATTTGCCAGTTTAAAACATCTGATTACGAGTGCCGTATCTGGTAAACACATAATAGTTAAACTTAAGCTCCCTTTAATTAATGGTGTTTAAAAAATTCTGGTAAAACCTATGAAGGCTCACCAAAGTTAAGTTTCCCCTGGGCACCATTAAACACTGACTGCTGATAATCGCTACCCTTCCTTAAAAAATATATGAAAACCAAAAGTTATTTCTTTCATGAGTCAGTCACATATACAATGCATTTCACCATGAGTGGAAAGAATCAGGTATCTGGAAACTTGGAAAGCTCCTTGTAAGGAAAGTTTTTGGAGGGAAACCTGGGCAGTTGGATGGACATTTGGCTAGTTTTGTACACGTATGCATAAATTGTGAGAAAGTTGAATTGTTTGCCAGGAATTAAACCTTTTTTCCAGTCTGGCATTTTGCTGCTACTTTTCATCCCAAAGATTTCTCAAGGAATGTCTTCAAACAAAGAGAAGATTTTCATACATTAAAAATCATACATGGACCATAGAATGTAAGTAAATTTAAAGTTAGATAGCTGGGTAACTTTATTTTCAAGAAATAAGTTCTCATAAACAGGAATTCACTTCTTTGTGGCATATGAGTATTAAATACTCACTTTCCTGTTTTTCAGCTGATGCAACATTCATAAGACCTCTTCATTCTCCAACATTTATTGCCACCGTAAACAATAAACAAAATATGTATGGCTGTGTTCATGCCATGTAGAGTTCATTTAATACTTTACAATGGTACTTTTTTTTCACTGCTACTTTTCATCTGAAAAATTTCTAAAGAAATGTCTTCATACAAAGAGAAGATTATCATACATCAAAAATAACGTGTAAAATTTAAAGTTAGCTAGCTGAGTAACTTTATTTTCAAGAAATAAGTTCTCATAAACAGGAATTCACATCTTCTTTTTTTACTCACACTTTCCTGTTTTTCAGCTGATGCAACCTTCATTATAAGTCCTCCTCATTCTCCAACATTTATCACCACCGTAAATGATAAACAAAATATGTATGGCTGTGTTCGTGCCAAGTATGGTTTATGTAATACTTTACAGTGGTAATAAATGTTGGGGCATGAACTAGCCTTAACTCTTGTTTATGTGAAATAGTCTGGGTGAGGGAAAAGTAATACCAGAGTTTGTTGGTGGGACTGAATGGCTTTGTGGAAATGATAAAAAAAGAGAATATTCTGTCTGTAACATGTTGATGCAATGTAAAGTGAATGTGCTTTTAAAATCGGTTGGGAAAAACCCTTAGAGGGAAAATGCAACCCCCCTCCCCATTTGAATTAATGTACCCTGCCATCCTAATTCAGGATTGATGCCTATCAATCATGTGACAATATTTTTGTTACTTATTTGTTAAATTCATTCAGAATAACTGCTTGATTTACCTACAATATTCAATGTTTTTATACAGAAATATAATGAAAAATATTTGTGAGTAGAATAAGCGGATATCTACAAGATTTAGCAGATTTTTGAAACCAAACTTGGGGGTCTTCTCCCTTTAATGACTCACTCCAACTCCCTGCCTACTCTTAGCAAAATAACATCCCTTACAACCAAGATTACAAAAGGTCAACATTAGTGAATGCACCAGGTACCCGACCGACAATGTCTGGACCCGGTTCTGAAATTGCTACCTGGATCCAAAGTTTCACTAACATAGATTGCATGTGTGACAGAACACCTAACATGTTACTTTTTCCTGGTAAAATTTATCACACCCACACCTAAGAACACTTGTCATGCCAATACGTGAGATACATTGGTGTTATATTATATCAATGTGCAAAGCAAAAGTTCTTATTATGACTTTACAACAAACTTGTAGCCTAACAGAAGTTATATTTTCGCATACCCGGGTACCCGACCGACCATCGACTTTGGGTACCTGACCGACTATCAACTTCGGGTACCCGATTCTGAATTTTGGACCCGGTACAAACACTAGTCAACATGGAATATGGGCAGGGTTGTCACCACCTGGGCCAAACTTAGGTAATTCTCGACTCTGACTCTTGTAATGATCACCGTGCTGGGATTTAGACAAGGTGTGGATATTGGCCTGCACTCTAAATTAATGCTCCAATTCGCCATCTCATTCTGAGAATAATGTTATGTGACATCCAAATTTCTTTCAAAAATCATAAAATTATAGTACCATTATTGGAAAAAAGTGCTGGGTGGAATGTTATATTTTAACATGAGTGGCAGGCGTAATTCACCAGTCCCAAGCGGAGCCCCCCTGCGCCGCCCGGCGTAGTGACATCCCTGAATATGGGCAAGTTCAAAGTTCTATCTGAACTAGACAATGCAATGTGAAAATTGTAAACACATATATTTTGATTTAAAAACATTTCTCTTAAAGTTTTCTTTGAAAATGACTCTATCAATGTAAATGCTTTTAAAAGAGGGAAACTTACCCCTAAACCAGTGGTTCCTTCTGACGGAACTGGATACACTTCCCAGTCCAGAGTTGAAAATTCATTGCTATCAAACAGTGTGACTGAAATGAAATGGCACAAATGTGATTCCATGTTAATTATCATCATCGTCATGATCATCATTTACGTGAAGTTGTACATCTCTTTTCTTCAAAAATATCACTGACGTACTGTACTGTATGCGGGAGGAATTAACAGTGACTTTCCCCCATACTAGAGAAATATGTAAATTAACAATGGGCAGCAAGGGCCGCATTTATGTTAACCATGCAAACGCTACGGATCCACATTTACTGTTTCTTTATGGTGACAATAGCCCACTGTAAACATGAAACAATCCATTCCCACTGGAAATCTACTCGGATGTTATTGATGACACAAACTAGAAACGTAGTAAATATTTTGAAATTAAACTTATTTTATTGTACAAAAGTTTACACTTGAAGGCAGTATGAATGTACAGCTAAAGCACACTATACGTGATACTATACAACTCGATAGGATACAATACGATACAACTCCATAGGATAGGACATGATAAAATGTCGCCAGCCCTTTTACACCACTGGTGACTTTCTCTTCCTCTCTCAGTGATCTTCCAATGACCAATTAGTCATGTGACTCAACAAAACAGCGACTCTATCTCATCACTGGTCACACAAAATATCCCTTGAAGACAATTGGGTGAGAGTTGACATTACTTCAACTTGATTTCATTGCGTAACATGATCATTTTGCATTGTATTGTACCAAGTGTGTAGGGAACTTTAAGTAGTTACATTGTTTTCAACTTTTTTAATCGTTTTGTATCACACTGTGCCACGTCCCATTGCACCTAGCGTAACGGGGCCTTAATGTCAAATATTTGAAACTTCCCAGTCTACACCTTCAAAATGTAAACAATAAAAGGGGTTTGCCAACAATAATACATCTACTAGAGATCTATCCATGCCAAAGTACTATATATGGCATGGAACATTGTAGGTACCATACTGCTTAAAAATATTCCCTAAATGGACAAATTCTATAAAGCAGGCCCATAATTAAGCCAGCCCCTATTTGTGCAACACTGTCACATAAACAAAGCAGAATGTCGCACAAAAAAACTCAACAAATTTTTACGCAGGTTTTATAGAAATCATTTTGGTTTAATTTTATCAAGAATTAATCATGAATGACAACCTTTAGCTTTCAGCACCGTTGTACTTATTCAAATTATGCCATTCCCATTCATAATTACCAAAAATCATGCTCATTTTCTCAAATAGTTCCAACACCTCTTAGATTCCATTGTTTTTATACAATATGTCTAACACCCTTTCCTAGGCCAACCATTTTAAATGTCTCACTCCGGAATGGACCTGGCGAAATCACTGAACCACACAGTGGGACAGGCCTAGAACCTTTTTGTGGAGTCCAACCACTTCTTAAGTTTGTTGCCTCTGAAGTCTACAGGAAGACCATACAGTATATCTTCTTTCACCCCACCTGACCCCCTTTAGCTACAGTAGGTGGGCCCATGTACCAAACTGGAAGACCTGCAGATTCCATAGCAATCCTTAGCTGCCATACCAAACTGTAAATCAAAAGCTGCACTTCAAACTCAAAATCAATTTTACGACCATTCCAAGAAATAACATTACATTATTTAAATGTCACACCTCGTTAAATATAAATGGTGAGCAGCCTTGAGATCTACCAAATTCCAAACACAGTTAGCACAATTAGTACAAACTATTTCTTCAGCTTTTTAGTTCTACAAATTTTCTGACTTTCGAGAAAATTCTCCAAGCTTTCACTGCAGCCACCTGCGACTGACGGACATGTCACAGACTTACTCCCAATCATTGGGTTGTGCTGATGACACCTTTCTCGTGACAGAATAGATGAAACTTACCACAGGTACGACTAAATATGATACCCCACCGCAGAATGAAAGTACTCTGGAAACGGCAGTTAATTTTGCAAGAGGTGTTATTTAGTACAGTGACTCATTGGCAGTTTGAGACACTGCGTATTAGAAAGAGCACGAAAATCACACCTGATATCGGTACATTCTTCTTTGCAGTTGTGGTGTATCACCTGCCCCGTATGACATTTACTCCAGCCGGTACACTAGAAAACTGTAACTGGGTTGATACAATACCTTCTTGACTTTTTGATAAATATCCATAATGCTATATTTAGAGGATGTTTAATGTACAATTCATGAGCTGCTAATGCCTGTACAGTTAGTCTTTTCATTCATCAGTGACAAATAATAGGCTGTGGGCAAACGAATTTCTTTTCCATGAAACTTCATGGAAACTCTGCAAAATTAAGAGCTAAATGCCCTTCCCAGGCTCCTATGCCAGTGGGTTGAGAAGCTCTCAAAGGTGGGGATGGGGCATGGGGACAAAAAAGGGTGGGTTTAGGTTTGGCACCAAGTACAGGAACTTATCACCATGACAACATGCATATTTTTTTACTCTAGTAAGGGTACTGTATGTTTGATGTGCAAAGAGATAATTAAGTCTTTTAGGTGGGTTTTTAAATAAAGGGAAGGCACATGCCCTTAGGGCAAAACCCACCCACCCCTCCCGCCTGCCACTTCCCACCTGCCACTTCCCACTTAGATTAGCAATTAACCCTTTATGCTATTTCATTACAACCCCTTATGCTACTTCATTACAGTATTTTTGTTAATGAATCCTTCAATTCATGTAAAATAACTCAAAAGACCAATAAAATATGGTACAACATAGGCCTAAATCTCCGGTAAGGAAAGTTTGGGCCACTGCTCATGCCATCAGAACCAATTTATGACCGTCCCATTTTTCAAAGTCTTATCAAAAATATGGCTCCAAACATTTTCTTTCAAAACTATCAATGTTACTAACACAAGCCATACAGCCTGTACCCTTCTGTTTAAGCACTGTACACTGAATTTATGATTATGAGCTATTTTACGACCTAGTGTCTACTGTTCTTCCTTACAACAATGTTACTGTGCATGACTTGCAACCATCATCATTCAAACTTATGTAGGCCAATCAGGAGGCCACTCTTTATTTCTCTCTCCCGCTGCCTCTCTCTCCCAGGTCAAAGAACTAAAAAGTCCGTAACAGAGTTCACCAAGGAGGCAGTTGAGCAGCACTATGAAAACAAGCAGTGCCATCCTACGATGATGTGATACATATACAGTACACAGTATTAACATCACAAAGTCACATGTTGAATCCATAAGACATGTTAAACCTTCACTTCACAGAAACAAGTTTTTTATTCATGAGGTCTTCCATCTTCTTGTCAGCCATTTCTTTGCTTTCCTTATAACATCTCTTACCAGATAACCTTGTAAGCACTATGGAGCCTACAGGCAGAAAGTTTATGTCGTACATTTTCATTGGAATGACAAACCTTCCCTAAAGACCATCAGCATTTGTGTCACAAGCAGGCCTGATGGGACTTCAGTTTGCAGGATATATGCACACGTATGATAAAATATTTAGCCCTGATGTCGCAACAAGCCATTACGCTCACGACACTGCACTGGACTTGTCAAGATGCCATTTACTCAATATTCATAATGCAAATTTGACAATACACCACAAGACTTGTTTAAATTTGTGTGTCTCTTTCCCTGGGCACTTCTGGCCATGTACCCCTACACTTTTCCTCACAAACTTTGCAATAAGCTTTCAAGCAGTCGTAATTTTTCAACTTTGGATGTCAACATCATTCTTTTTCTTCAAAGCCCTAAATTGTTCTCCATCTCTTAGCCTTCTGTCCCTTCCCCATGTCAAGCTTTCACAATCAATTCATGGCCTCTACCATATCCTTAAAGTCAATTTTCTACTTCAAATTGGTTAAGTGGTTATCACTTGTCCTGCACCTCCAACACCTTGCTGTCACTTCCTTCCCCTTTCCCATCTAACCACACTAAGGTCATCCGAGTTCTCCCATCTCCCCAAGCCCCTGTCTCTCTCCCACCCTACCCCTTTCATCTAACCTCTTGACCCTAACTTCCCTCTGACTCCTTAAACAATGTCCATTTCTTTACCGATCAAAGTCAAATCTTCTAAAGTAACCAGCCCAGTTTGAGTCCAACCAACAAAGAGTTTTTAAGACAACCTACCTGTCTACAGCTCAACCATTGACCCTAAATTCACCCATAAATTAGCTCAATGGGTCAAGTCTTACCATCAAATCTTCAACTCCCTTCCCTCTAACCACACTAAGACAACTAATTATGAAAGAAAAATTCTTAAAAAGACACAAGTTAAACATCCCAAATTTTCCCACCTCTCCACAGCCCTGTTGAGATAACATTCACATTTTATGTATCAGTGACAACACTTTCCAGTTTGCGGAAAGCACTCAAATTGGTCTCCATGGACCCAGGATAAACTGACCATGGCCAGTAACTACTTTGTATGTCATTTGAAATGGTCAACAGGTTTAAGTTCTCCATCAGCAGAGAAGATAGAGTGTCTTGGAGGAAGTTCACTTGAATGACCCCAAGATCCCTAGGGTCTCTTTGTCAGGATTAAGAATAGGCTCACCGCTCACCATATGTTTCCAGTCAGATTTACGATGGTTGAACAGCTATCAGAGCGCAATGAACCTTTGCCATTCTCTCTCATCCTTCACTCTGTTAGCTGCAGTATGAATATTATTTTATTATTTTTTAGAAAATTATGGATTCCATAATTCACAAGGGGACATAATTTTCTTGTTCCCAAATCTATTTATGCGTTTTCTTGACTCTGGCAAATTTTAGTTCTACCCCTTTTACGCAAAATGACTGCTATTGTTACAATCACAAAATGTAAAAAACAATGCAGTAATTCTGTCTGGCACAACTGCTTTCCATATTCTGTCACGAACATCACATAACCTACACACGTTCCAAGACACTTCAGAAAGAATAGTTTCTGATAAAATCTGCATTTAACATGTAAACTCGTACTAATGTGAAAATGCAGCAAAATCAACCACACCTTTGTCATGATTCTACCTTTATTTGAGGCAGGTTTTAAGCATGCTTTAAGGGATACGTAAATTGCAGAGTATACAAGCTCCAGATTAGATAATATGCTTCATACATATGTAATCTAATCACCAATTTTCTGTCCACTGAGTCGAGTAATGTTACTGGTCACGAGGTACACATTCACCTTGAAATCCACTTTTTAGGTGCCTCCAGTTTGTAAAATTATTCTTCACTTGCTCAGTACTTAGAAGGTTTCAGCTATGCATTATAAATTATTTGAACTGTGAGTTCAGCAGACAACTGCCACATATGAAAAAGTGCACATGATGAAAAACAGGACTAGTGGCAAAGAAAAACAAAAAACAGAAATTGGGCAATGGGTGAAATTAACCATTAGCAGTAAAAAGAAAACAGAGGGGTGCCAAAAGGGGACTTTCTGTAGACATACCTTCACTGAGAGTCTTAGAAACTGTCAGAACATCATGACAATTAATTTCTGTTAAGCCTAGCCTTTCCTATATTTGTTCTGGAAGGGACAATCTGTTTTATCTCAGAGTCTAGAGGTGACAGATAGAATTGACAACCCGATTCCGTGTTGCTTCGAGGAGAGGTATTTCCTGAGGCAGGCAGCAGCTTCAAAATAGGCACAGGATACCTAAATGATTTCTCCCACTTAGGCCTATTTCTAAAATTTTCTTATTGTAAGGGGGGGGGGGGGACCAGTCTCCCATGTAACCAACCGAAGGGGACAAGAAGGATGTCATTAAATCACCATACAGTAGCTAGACATCACAGACACATCATAAGAGAATTACTATAAATGTCACAAAGTACAGTTATACCGGGGCTCAAAATAAGCTTGAAAAAGGGCACAGCTAAAATGAGCAAATTGGCTGTCAGTCTATGTTATTTCATAGGACAATGACTGAGGGGTACCACGGCCATCAGTGAGGGCCTGACAGCCATGGCTGTCTTTGCTGTCGGTTATTTCGAGCTCTTACTAATACCATACTAAGCTTATTGCCTTGGTCTTGAAAGTTTCTCAGAAAATATTTTGAAGCAAAGTCTGAATCATGAGTTATTAACATAACTTTGAAGTTTAATATCAACACCAAATATTAACACTTCTGGGCAATGAAGAACATTTCAGTTTTTTTAGACCTTAATTCCTTAACAGTTCTCCTATATTTGGTAGTCCAGCATACATTCATGTATGTACTCCAGGCCAGATGCTTTATACAAGCACTACAGTATGTCTCCACATGCAACATTCTTGTGTCATTCACTCATTTTGCCATGACCACTACCATACTCTCTCATAACAACTTGTTTCATTAGGGGAGATTCATCCTGTCAACTCCCATTAGCTCAAGTGCTTTCTTTTGTTTACACTATAAGGGTGTCATTGCAACCCCATTGTCTGTGGTATTATCCCTTTTGTAACGAGTCTTTACAGCTACAAGACCCCACTGTTTGGTGACACAGTGTGAAACACAATGGGAGAAGCATTTGCACTACTTTTCAAACTACCTTGTTGCCATGGTGATCAGTTTCCTCTGTCACATGAGACTTCCCACATGGATGAAGTGGGATTAAAGATTTAACAAACAGACACATTTCAGAAGGTTAGACAACATTATACTCCACAAATGCTAATGGGAATACCATTCAATTTATTTCTTAGTTTAGGAAGAAAGCTTTCCATCACTTCATTAAACCTGCAATCAGATTTTGAGTCTAAAAGTTACAAAGAACTAACAGCATTAAGTGACTGTAAGTCTGTACTGTTTCTACCACAGACACATTTGTGTTTAGCTTGCTTTAACATGAACTGAAGTGAACTCTCACACTTCCCATAAAACTAACCCCATGATGATACATATAAATTACATAAATTACCAATTTAAAAAAAAAAGGAAAAAAGTGGTATACATTCCAATTATTTTTATTGCATATGATGAAAGTCATATTATTGCCTTCATTACATCTTTCTTCCGACAAATCTCTGAAGAACGTCACAGGAAATGAACAAAGAATATCCAGGAATATGAAGATTGCCATTTAAACTGTAATGGAGGGCAACGGGACTTAGCGAACAGACAAAAGTAACCATTCAAATACTTGATATTTTTACAAGCACAAATGGAACAGAACTAATGACATGACCACGCAGCACAAATTAACAACAATAAGAGTTTAAAGTGGAGTTATATTGATTTTTGCTTACATGAATAGAAGCTGGCCTATTTCAAACAGTGTGATATAGTTTTACTACAAATATGTATGAGGACAGAGAAAGTCAAAATCATGAGAATGCACCATTACGGGCAAAATTACAATGAAGGTTTAAAGCTATCCTTTGTCCTAGATGTAACGAAAGTACAAAGCGCAGCAACGCGAGAGATCAATTTCATTTCCAGGGGAAGAATTTACGGAAGGGACATGCTGCATGGCAATTTAAGCTTTGAAAGTCACCTATTGTTACCAGTGTCTCAACATTTCAAAAAACTGATGCTATCATAAGTTTATCTGAATTTTTTTCAAAAGATAAACTTAAGAATTTCTAAGTACTAATAATTAATATTAGTGAAATTTACAAAATATAGCCTAAGCCAAAGTTACCGCTTTTGACAATTTGCTGGCAAGCAAATTATGTGAAAATTTAGTCTTGCAAGCAATTTACAGTTGTAAATTGCACAGAATATAGACCTAAACACCGATCCACTCAGTACAGAGTACATGCCCTAGCCTCTAGCCCCTTTCTCTTACTCCCGACCCCACCCTCCAAAACCACCATCAAAAAAATCTTAGTCTCATGACATTTTGCAGTGGTACAGGTCTAAGAAAACCAACCCTTTGACTTCATTCACATGACCTACTGATGATACCAATAAACTTTATCAAGGATAAAAAGTTACACCAACAATTGGTTTAAAGCTCTTAATTGTATGGTACAAATCACTCCTTAGCCTTCTCAATATACAGTATCATAATGAGCCTGTTGAAACCAATTATTGACAGAAGCACAAGAAAAGTAAATAATCCCTATATTTTTAAGCAATCCTGAAAACCATTCCATCATGCCACTTAACTGTCCTCCATTCACCCAAACCATTCTTGTACAAGACAGAACAATATAATGAGCCTCTAAAACCCTCCATAATCACCTTAAAATACCTCACCTAACAATTCCATGTCCTTCTTACCAACTTATCAAATCCTCCTTTTCTAACTCATCAATTTAATCCAATAAATTATACTACCTCCCAGCCCTGACCTTATAGGCTGGAGGACAGCCAAGCAGTAAGCAGGTTTTTTACATTCAGCTGTTTACAAATATTTTTTAAATAAGGTATTGGCACTTCTAGGAGGTGAAGCCATCTGAATGATCCAATAAGGGTACAGAAGGGAAATTCTTGTATAATACTCTTCACCAACATAAAGCATTCAAGAACAGCAATACCCTAAGGAACAAAACTGAACTTGTGCACCAAACTCCCATTTAGCTTATTTAGAATTTTATATTTTTGTCAAACAGCTTGACAGAAGATCAGAGAGTTGCAACTTTTTTTTTTTACCTATCTCCAAAGAATAATAAATAAAATAAAAAACTGCAAGTATATAAAAACCTTTTCATGTAGTATGCTGAACAAATAACACTGAATTTCATGTGAGAACAGATTTAATTCTTTCATTTTATATAATACCATTGGTCTACTGTGAGACAAAAAGGTAAGTGGGCGTAGAGATTACACAATGACAAAATAGTCCAGAGAGTTGCAGATCTGTGTAAAAGTCCATTTCTGGTAATATTTGCATCAATCTACTGCACGGCGGTCCTTGTGATGTAGCAGAACATAAACTGATAGCAGATCATGTTTGTATTAAGTTATAAATATGAGTCAGTAAGTTGATACCTGTAATCAACAGACCGTAATCAAAGGATCAGTTACATTCTGTATAAACTATTTTGATAATGGAATCTCTGATGTCAAATTTATGACTACATAGGGGAAAAATGTGTAACATTAAAGCAACACAGTTTGCAACCACTCAGTTGTGTACATAACACTTCATGTCCACTTAGCTGCGATATATACACATGTATGTATGAACATGCTTCCGTGGCTCAAATCACACGCACTTAACAGGAAGTATTCTATGCACCACAAAATGAAGTTTATAGCACCTTGATAATGATCACAATTTGAGCTAAATTAATAAACTGGATAGCACCGAAGTAATATGAAGATGTACTATACTACAGTGCAGCTACTAGAGAATGTGCACCGTTGCTCACTTACACCTGGGCTATAAAACACTGCTGGTACTGTACATATGTACTTACCAGATAAAATTGGATCTCTCAAACAGCTTTGAAAGTTAAAGCCCTGGGCTTTGGCACCACTCCAAACATTTAGAGTTATAGGGATATCTTTATTATCAATTGGTGATTGCACTTTGTTTGGCATACATTCAAATAATAGCTTCACTTTGATTGGTCAATGATGACTTTTGCAGATCAGTACAACTTGATGCATATCAGACAGCTCACACACAGTAGTGTGTGGATATGAAAGATTAGAAATTTAATCTCATTACAAGCTGCTGCAGCTGTGTCTGTGAGGGTTCTAGACATGTTTACTAGATTTTTCAATGGAGGAGGGGCTAGAACTAAAATTAGTAGGGAGAATTGTTACTGTTTGGGGTGACTGTTTCCAAGGTACTGTAGCTATTTTCTGCAAATTTTTAACCTGTGCTCTGAAAAAGATGTGTACATACTTGCACACAGTTAACTTTAACCAGTACAACATTTTACTGACAAGTGTGCTATACACAATGTACTGTGTACACATATGAAGATGAACATTGCAGTTACACAGTCAAGATAACTACTGTCTTGTATTACAGCCAACTGGTTATGACACTTCCCAGATAAGAATGACAAAAATTAAATTTTCCCTTTTGTTTTTGTCCAGACATAGTCGTGATATTCACTCTTAACTTTCCACTTTCAGCTAATTCCGACATTTATGAGTTTCCACCATACCACTAATAACTCTACGATTTCTTGAAAAAACAACAACTCAACATCAATTAACACTAGCTTCAAAAGCCACAAGTGTAATATATTTACAGAATTCACATTTTGTTATGTCCTGCTTATTTTCATAACCCTCTTCATATTTATAATTTAAATTCAAACAGTTACATCGACAAAGTAATTAAAACTTTGTAATCACCAGTAGCTCCTGATAACTTGATACTTTTTATTCCATTTTTGTTTTGAAAAACTCACTCCACCAATTTGATTTTGAGGTTATATTTTTGAAGTCTAATCTAAACAGAAAGTGCATCACTTGTTGACTACTTTATAATATGTGTCATTTTACTATGTCATGAATATGTCATCGCAAGCGGAAATTGTGCGGGCATTATTTTTGGAGAGTGATAAATTATTTCTCAGAACCAAAATTATAATGATATTATGCTATGACTTTATCTTGGATATCGGAAACCTGCATAAATACCAAACTTGAAAATTTGTGCTGCACACAAAAGCCAGGCCCATGATAATAGTAACCTACTGTGTGTATTTTCATTCCCAAACTCACAACTGTGTGAGTTATGGACAAACAAGTTCACAAATTGAGTGTGAATAGCACACTTCAACATAAGAAGATACAGGTCTTCAAATTCAAATGCATTCTTCGTCCATTTACAAATAATTATAAACTTGTGGGCCCCCTGAGGCTACAAACTGTGTACTGCAAATATTCGTGTCTCTGTAGTGTGATTGCTATGAGCCTGTACAGTGAAGGAGTTTCTATTGTACTTGGTGTGAAAATACACAAGTTCACTGGCGCCCCATTGTACGATTAAATTCAGCAAGGCGTGTGACTATGGGTTCTGACAAAAACCAGCAAACAACTTATGTAATTTATTCCCATTGTCAAAATGGCAGAAAGAAGGGCTGGGAATGATAAAACATTTTGGTGCAAAATCCAATGTTCAAGTAAATATGAGTTGGTGATGAACAAGCAAAAAGCAAAAAAAAAAAAAAAGTGGTGTACTTTCAACATTTACCTTTTATGATAAAAAATGAGCATTTTTTCAAATTTTATTCAAATTCAATTTATTTGATGTTATAATACAATAAGATGCACACACTGAAAATTGAGAACCAAGATTTATAAACACAAGCAAAGATGCCACACATCTTGTTCTTAAAACTTTACACACACAATTTTGAAATTTTAGTACTGTATAACAAATTTTGTAGATGTCACAAAACAATGAGAATTTTTATCTTGCTCCCTGCAAGGTTAGGGAGGGGGGGGGGGGAGGTAGTGGGAGATATGACAGAAATTCAAGCATTCACAGAAACTGTCAATTCTGTAAATCAATAAAAAACTGTTCATGGTTCGCACCTTCACAACAACTGCTTCAGGACTAATTTAATGTGAACCTTTGTGCTCAAACCTCAAAGTTGAACTCAATGCAAGCTCTTTCAAATTTAATCATGCCATGCACCAAGGCTGATGGGGTATTTTATGTTCAGGTAGGCTCTAGTCCATTTTAGGTACATTTCTTGTTATGTTAGTTCATTATGATTGGGCTAAAATTACCCACCCTTTATACAGAATAGTGATACCTAGGATTTTGTTATAGTAAATTTTTAAAACACAATAGTTTCATTTAGAACATAATTCTTTTTTATTGATATACCTACACAGTATACTCAAAACAAAGTAAATAACCTATCGCCCACAGCAGACATCAGCAATAGTGCCCATGAATATACTTGTCTTGAAAACACAAAATACATTCAGCCCTAAATCATGCCTGCATGACATTTTATCATAAATAATTTCATCAATACTAATTCCACTGCATTTTCCCCAAGTCTTCTCCAAGGAACAAATGTTGAGCCACTTCTGTCTCAATAGCCAAATTGTACAATAGATGCTGACAATTTTGGACTTTACTCACACAGGAGAAAGCCTTTGCTTCTGAGAGAATGTCACTTATTAACTTGTCAGTTTGCATTAGCAATCTCCTGAACACATTTCAATTTTTCAAAAGCTTGAAACTTACACCAGAGTTGACATGAGATCAATCACACTTTGTTGGTACAACAAGTATATGTTGTACACAATATGATACAATGTGTGTACAGCTTGGCAAAATTTTGCAGGCTGTGAAGATTATACACAGGGACTTTCTTTAATTAATTTCAATCACATGCCAAGAACCTCTACAAAAGTGCATGCTAACACACGTTAATGCACATAACAAACATTTTCATTATAGGCTATTTCCTTCTAATTGCAATATTCCTGCCAACCACAATTTTGCAATTTAATTTGCCTATCTTTCCATTGTTCTTTGCCACTTGCATTCAGAACACACTTTAATTTTGAAACCACAGTTCACTTAGCCTATCAAACTTTGTTTGGATAATATGTTTCAAATGTAAATGCAAGACAGTTAACTGGACCAACTGTTCCATTCCCACTGGTTGAACTAATGTTTCCAATGTGGCCTATATAACCATTATTGTTTTGAGAAATTAAACATTTGTGTCTCTTGCTCAAAGTCAGATGCAATTTTTAATCAAAAGTGACTTGTGAACATTTGGCTCCAGACTTTTCCCTCCGCCTTAGACAAAAATGATTCAGTTGAGTCCATTCAATTCTGAGGCCTCTTAAATGATTTGGTAACAGCAAGAAATGCTGTTTTGATGTACGCAGTCACATCAAGAGCTGTGGTTTAGACATAAATACTTCACGTAGCTGGGTAGCTGCAGAAGGCAGAGCTCTTGCTGGGGAACACGCTGTGGTCTGGCCCTCAACTGGCTTGTCAGACAAACTCCAGTCGCCAGAAACGTGTAGGGAAGACACCGGCAGCCAGACACAAAATAGAGTGTGAGTGATACTTTGACCTAAGGAAGCGCTCTCTCTAAGTGATAAATGGCCTTAGTTGAACTTCTTTCAGACATTAATGTGAGCACTTCAATGTGTGGTTTAATGATGCAAGCCTCTTCAAAGAGAGGAATAGCCTACTACACATTGTACTCTGAACATAAATTGCAAGAAAAGAGTGAAAGATTTAACAGCACTTCTTCTGCTTTAATACTAAAGTACTTAAAGGTATTCAGTTATTGAAAGCCTCTTAGTCTTACTGACATATTTTTTAATGCATTTGCAATACACACATTTTAGTGGAGATACTGGCAATACTGCCAGTTTTCAAGTTAAGATGAACCTTCTTTCCATAAGACTTTCAAACAAAATAATGCAAACATAGTTGGAAAATTAATTAGGCCTATGGAAAGCTCCAAGACTGTAAATAAAGTTTGCTAAAAAGGTTTGACAATTGAAGTGAAATTCAGCATAATTATTGTTCATGAAAACATCACGTATTTGGGGAAATTCCATTTGCTTCCTGAGAAATAAAAATCTTGATGCAAACTTGGAAACATCTTGCCAACCAACAATACAGGACTAAATGAAAATCTGAATGTGAAGCAGTTTTGAATTTATACATGGAAGTAAGCTAAAACTTGACCCTGAGCAGCATTGACAGCAGTGGTAAATGGTTTTGTCCTGCACACAAAGAAGAAATAGCAATTCTTTGTATCTTTGAAATTATACCCACATTTCTTTTCCATATCTCCATAAATTACAAATTTGTTTTTTATGAATTGACAAAGAAGTGTTTGGGTTTCATAAGGATACAGAAGAGAATACCCTTGGCTGGGGACCTACCAGGGGCATGTCAAGTCAAACACTTTTTTTTATAAAAATGGTAAGTTTGGTTTTAACAACTTGACTGCTAGTATTTAACTGATTAATATGCAAGTAAGCTGGACTACAGAATATTTGCCAAAAAAAGGAGAGTAGGCTTTGATGAGTTTTGCCACTTTGAATTCATATTTCACTAAAGTTAGGCCTATGTTTCAAAACCACTGATTAGTTGTAATTTTATGCAGTAGTACCATTGCCAATCCATTGTTTAGCCCCCTACAAATTAAATGTCCCACTTGGCTGATTTCATATAGGCTAAATGGTAAATATATGACATTTATAAACCTCAACCAAAATATAAGAAATTTCTGGCAAATAGGTTAAGCCTAGGCTACACCAAGTTTTAGAAAACATTATTAGCCCATGACCTACCTCAATTATTCTTCTAAGCCTGGATTAAATCTGGACAACTTGGTACGCAGGCTAATACTAACAGTGAGTTACTGTAACAACTTGTCAAAGTTGTTAAAAAATTAAAATTGTGTTCTAAGTTAGAGATTAGCCTATGCAGCTATGCCAGGCAGTACATGGAAAAGTCGCACCAGGGCACACAACACTCACACAACAGTCCTTCTAACAGTAACATCCCTTGTCCCAGTTCCTTCTCAGTCTGATGGGGGTTACCACCTCTGACTCAAACATTCGAATTTTAAATTTTATAAAATGATTATGAAACAGCTACTTCCGAAGACCCGACATAAAACACAGAGGAAGAAACAGACATGTCAATTCATAGTGTGACAGCGGATATCGACCCTTTTGGGAGCTCGGGCCCTCGCCTGTAACCTTTCAGCTTGTATTCAATGGTTTAGTTTGACTTGGCCTATACACTGTTTGTACATGCATATACAATAACAACATTAGGCTACGACAACCACGATCATTTTTCAATTGTAAACTCTACTTACCTTTTTCCGCTTGCAAAGGCAACGAAAATGTTAGAGTGGCAGAAAACACCGCGAATAATGTCGCCCATATATTCCCCATGATTAGAAAGTCTTTTAAAGACATTTGTACAGTAAAATCAACGGTTCCATACACACACTAACTTTCCTTGAACAACGAACTGACAATATGTACTACATCGTCTGCATGCACCGAAGCGTAATATGTACACACTCTAACACGTATTGTACGTAGAGCTAGCTAGCTACAGTACAAAGTTTCTGGTTTCGGAGCCCCACTAAGCATGTGGATGACCAAGAGTAAACTTTAATATGAATATTCATGATAAGATGAAGTTGTTCATTGGAGGATAGTCAGCTGATGAATAGGTATTTTGTTCTGTCACAAGTTTTTGATGATTATTCATATTAAAGTTTTTCGGTGTATTCGGGGTTAAATAAGAAAACTCCGTTAGTAAAGCAGTGGCGCTCTGCCTTCCAGATCTGGCTTTATCCGAAATTCCCATGACACGCACGGATTAAATGAATATAAATAAAAATCAAAACAAAATAAAGAAAGGAAAATATGAGTTTGGCTAATTCAAGATAGAGTAAAAAGCACAACTGATGTGTCGAAGAAACTGCTTGGGAATAAGAAATCGTTCCAACCTTCTTTTGCAAATCCTTTCTTCCTTACAAATATGATTCTTCAAAGCCCAAACATCATAGGCGTATTGGAAGGTACTTCAGTCACATAGGCGAGGTGTTTCCCTTAAAATACTCTGGCAGGTAACCAATTCAAGAACAAGAATTCCATCTTGCGATTGTTAGTTAATATCGAACTTTCAGATGTTATAAATAATGCTGGAAGTAAGCCACATCTTTCTTTCCTTCTTTCTTTCTTTCTTTCTTTCTTTCTTTCTTTCTTTCTTTCTTTCTTTCTTTCTTTCTTTCTTTCTTTCTTTCTTTCTTTCTTTCTTTCTTTCTTTCTTTCTTTCTTTCTTTCTTTCTTTCTTTCTTTCTTTCTTTCTTTCTTTCTTCTTTCTTTCTTTCTTTTCTTTCTTTCTTTCTTTCTTTCTTTCTTCTTTCTTTCTTTCTTTCTTTCTTTCTTTCTTTCTTTCTTTCTTTCTTTCTTTCTTTCTTTCTTTCTTTCTTTCTTTCTTTCTTTCTTTCTTTCTCACTCAATGACATACTCTTTGAAGAATCTTTAATCCATAGGACTGAGTGGTATTGTTAATGAGTACCCCCTCCCCCAAATAGTTTTCACAAGTAGGTTTATATATTGTGTACCGAGAAAAAATAACAACATGCTGAAAAAACAATCCAGAGTTTCGATTTTGTACTCCTTTTTTCAACCACCTGACCATAACAGGAAATTTATTACATTTTACCTAGAACACTTTAGCACCCATCGTTCATGGTAAGTTACCATACTGCGTAGAATTTATCAAGCTAAATTTGGTATATTTTCACACATTATTCTCTTCATGAAATTTTCGACTGAATATCAGGGACGGTCCAGAGGAGTACACTCTCTAACCCCCCTCCCCATTTTGCTATACAAATCATACACACCATACCCAACAACGCATATTTCGTTAGCAGTTTACCTCTCGGGTCCCTAATGGAGTCCTTTCTTCGAGAAATCTTGAATCCGTCACTGATTAAGATGCTTATAAATTTACGATAATTTACGTTTCCAAGGTAATTTGGTAATTATACCACCCTCACCTTCGTGCCGTGGGAATTACTGCAAACTTACTGATTTTTGATCAAGAAATTAATTGCGTGATTGCATTTCATACCGGGCAAGACACAAAAATGTTATTTCTTTTGCAGTAAGTTACTGGTACTGTACGTATAGAATCTAAGTAGTGTTGGTTTTCGTAGTTTGCTGTTTTTTTTCCCGGTCTTGGACACAACCGTCTTCTTTTATATACTCAAATTTTGCATACATTTTGCTCCAGACGACTGTTTAGCGACATAATCTCTTTCTTTTGCACTGTACTCTTATATTTGAAATCCTACCAACGAGCGAGAGCAGCAAGGCGCAGAAAAATTTGCACTGAATAAACCCCCCTTTCTTGAAAGCTGTATTTTGAAGTACATTTAGCGAGGGCGCTATTTGACTTCCTTGTTCGTGACCGGAACCTTGCCTTTTTTCCTTGTTGGGAAAAGGTGAACCTGGAATGATATCTGAGACATTGCATGGGCGTCACCAAGGGGGGTTCGGGGTGTGCAAACGACCCCCCTTTGAGCTTTGCTTACATAAACGTTTAAAGAATGTATCAAAAATAGGTTTCTTCTGCTATTGCAAAGTTTACATTTCTGTTAATATGTCGAATCGTAGTAATTTCGCTGCAATTACAGATCGAGTCCCCCAAATTACTTTTTCCATTACCTATTTTAACGGAGTAAATGACATGTACAGTATTTTCTAGGTCTTGAAGGAGAAAGGTTGAAAGTTAAAAAACAAAGTAAATTGGTAAAATCACATTGTGCATAAACTTACTGTTCTGTAGAGCCTGATAAGAGACGCTATTCATTGCAGATTTGAACGATTTCCTTAAATTTCTTTGCCTTGCAGAGTTGAATTAGCTTAAAACTTTTCTGTGATTTACTATTTGAGGTTAGCTATTTTTACCTCCTTAATCTTGAATATTCCCTTATATTCCACGAACTTTCGAGGGTTTTTGTCCAGGGAATCGTTTGCCTCTACATCCTAGCAGTTGGTTCCCTTGACCAGGCTCATGCTTCCCATGATAGGCCCCCAACTTTAAAAGAAAAACGTTCTGCATGGTGCCGTCTCTATGATCCCCATCTATGGGTTCACGTTTTGCTCTTACATGAAATCATATTTTTGGCATTATCAAACTAGCAATATTGACGATAATTTTATCTCATTAAAGGCATTCGAAATGTCTAACTCCTCAGAGTTTCCGAGGGCTTCGCCTCTTGGACCCACCAGGGCTCCTGGACCCCACGTCGTAGTGCTCGCGCTACGCGCGAGCATTGCCGCTAACGTCGTAAGAGGGAGCTGCCACTCTCCCTGGCTGTAATAACTTCCCTCTCCACACACAAAATGCGACCCCCCCCCCTTTGAAAATGTCTGGTGACGCCCATGCATTGAATAGGTAGAAACCATAAAAAATTTGGTCTCCATCTGCAAACTGAAAGCGCCTGCTCTCAGGCTGAACGTGAATGAGAAAGGTGACCTGCCTCCATACAGAGGGTGACATACGGTTGATCTCGGAGTCGGCCCACCTTTTCCCATACACACTCACTGTCACCCTCCGTTTATTTTTATGTACTGCCGTATTACCTAGCCTTCAAGCGTTCATATTGAAAAGGTGGAGGTAGAGGGAGACGCAAAATTCACACACCGTTAAAGGGACTGTTACATCACCCGAATATATTCACGAGCATCCCAAGATCTATATCTTTAAGTAAGTTGGAGACTAACCTTTGGTTGACATGAATTCACTCACTCCTGTTTATATCCCAAGAATCACAAATAAGACTACTGACAGCAGTTTCACAAAAATGATGAAAGTACACGTTAAAAATAGTTCTGTAAATTTACATAATATTTATGGCAATTTTTCCAAACTAATTTTTTTAGTCAGACTGTAATCATGAAATAACATAAAGGGTACGTATTTGTTACAGTTTTTATGTAAATTATTTTTCAAAAATCTAAAAAAAAACATCCAGTAACACAATTTTCCTGTTTAAGTAACTTTAACTTTACGTAAATTTAAAGCCAACTGTCTTTATACCCAAAATTTTAATTTATATTAATATATTGCGTTTTTATTCCTTTTTTAAGATTATTACGTCATGTAAATCGTACAATAATCTAGATAAGATATTCACACTTCAACTTACTGTGTATTTACGAGGTGGTACTTCTTCAAAAGTACCACCTCGACTCTCCGGCGAAGAGCCAAGGGGCGAAAGCTCTGCTCCCCTAAGGGGCTACGCCCCAGAAGGACACCATATGTCCTCTAAAGGACATGTTTATTAGGAGCACTATTGCTATACTGCAGGGGCGGCGATCTGTTAAAATTATGGGGTGGGGGGGCACTTGCTTGAGTGAACACTTTGCGGTTCCGGCAGTGGTACAGGGTACCATCAAAGGCAGACCTGTAGCCATACAGGAAGTTTAATACAGGGGGCACCGGCACCTCATAGAGGGAACCGAAGAAGATTATGTTTGTAGTCAGTAGTGCCACCATGTGATAACATTTTGAGTGAACCACAGGAGATACCTCAAGCCTACCACAGATAGTTTAAACTTAACTGTGGTACGTGTGCACATGCGCGCGGAGCGCGCGAAAATTTCGCTCTTCTGGTCAGGGAGCTGTAAGGGAGCTCTTACAGCTCCCTGTTCTGGTGGGAATTTTCCCCTGCTTTTGCAATACTGCAGAGACTTGGGAACTGGAAAATCTCCAGAAGTGAAGGGAACAAAGCTATGATCACGATGGTGATTCTTCAGCTCCACAAACGCAGGTGAAGAGTTAATTACTTTGCGAACGGCGGGGTGACCGGGAACTGCCATTAGGCAGGCTTGATGTGATCCAGTATGATTTTGTTAGCATCCAAAGAAAAATTACCCGAATGTCCGAGGAATAAAAAGTAAATTTTGAACAAATTGTGATATGAGTAATTTTAGTTTATAGACGTCACGTTACGCCTGTTACTCAAGGTATTAGGTCGGTTGCTACATGGACACCCCTTGCTGTCCGGTATATAAGTTTGAGCCTTTACATAGCTTTGGCTAGAATGGTTTACTGGGAAGTTTTTGCGCTAATAGTGTTCATAGATTATACAACTCGTGAGAACTGGACGCGAGGAGCCCCGAAATTTTGCAAGAAAATTATTTGCCATGCACGGCAAAATCTGCTGGCAGACTCAGCTGGCAGGGGTGAAAGGGTATGCCCAACGTAGGGAGCAAGCTTCAATAAGGAGTCCAGTTACCTGAACCTGCCAGAAGCGACTGGTACCAAAAGGATGCCAAACAGAAACTCTCGGGCGCTCGAAGCGCGCCGAAAAATTTGGGATTCTGTTGGAGAAAAATGGTAAATATTTGGTTCTTGCTAAGAAAATTTAGAAAATTTGAATTTTTATGGAAGAATCTGCCCCTCCTCGTCCCAGAAAGCTCCAATTCTCCTAAGTTACTCCTAGCCGATCCCAAGCTGTCTTGAACTCCGTCCTTGTGGAGAAACAAACCTATAGTACATTGCCTAAGGTCATATCCTGGTGTGCATACGAAGCCGTACTCATATGTAATCAGACCACTCTCTGTGCTACGGGCCTGATCATAGGTCCCTTGTTGGGGTCCAGGGGCAAATTCCCTGGAAGACAAGCAATTTGGTGCATTCTAGAGGACACAGATCACATATTTCTGATCAAAAGTTTTCCCCAGCTGCCATTAATACTGTAGGCTAATATCGCAATTATTCATATCGAAAATGTGTGTGACAACATTTTTTTCTGCATACCTCTAAATATTGATGGGGGGGGGGCATTTGATATTATGTCCCCCACTAAAAATATTGGGGGACATGTCCCCCCCCCCCGTGATCGCCCCTATGCTATACTGTGTCTTTACGAGGTGGTTCTACTTTTTCAAAAGTTCCCTCGATTCTCTGGCGAAGAGCCATGGGGCGAAACCAAACATTACTCCCGAGTTCTGCCCCCTAAGGATCTACGTCCCAGAAGGACACCATACGTCCTCTAAAGGACAACTTAACTGACCATGCGTGGTTCTGTTCTAGACTGACTGAATATAACAGATACCCACACACTGGGAGGAAGGGACAAATCCGTTCGGTTCACCTCAAGTTCTTTTTTCAAAGTCCCTTAGGAGGTGGTCCTCGATCAAAACACACTGAAAATGCCATTTGTCATATTGTTTTAGACTCAGTGGCGTACACAGGGGGAGAGGCCATTGGGCCATGCCTCCTCCCCTCCCTGATGTCGATGTCGATGTTTTTTTTTTTTTTTTTTTTAGTCTCTAAACATACGTTACTTTTTTCACACAAATTTTACTTCAGAAGGTAGCGTATGTGGCACCAGATTGCACGTAAGAACACCTAATTTTTCAAAAATTCCAAAGGGGAGGGTCCCCCTCCCCTTAAATCCCTCCCCCAGGCCGGTGATCACATATACTGCATGTGAGAGAAATCCTGGGTACGCCACTGTTTAGGCTCCTAATGTTAAGAAACTTTGTAACTGGAAAGAAAACATTTCTTGTACAACGAAATAATTCTTTACAGAATGAATACTACAAAGGATACAAACATATTGGTTGTAAACATCAAACAAAGAAACTACTTAGTATATTACTTCCTGATAAAGAAAAACCCAAAAAAGGCATTATGCGAAGCAGCAGCAATCAGTTTTTAAGTAAAATGCTTACAAATAAGCTCCGCCCATTTAAGTATAATGTGCTTTACGTCATAAAGGTGTTAATATACAGATTTTTTACAGTAACTTTGCCAGACGCTTTTAATCAGCTCCAATCAAGTGCATAAACACCTGTGGTGATGATTTGACATTAGTACCTTATCGGTGATTTGAAATTAGCACGTTCTTCCATTTTCCTTTTCTAGACGTGTGACAAAACGTCAGTTCTGTGATATTTATAACTAAGAACAGATGTTTTCATAATAAATGTAAGTTCACATAACTTTCAAATAGGGACATGAACTTGACTGACGAAAATTCTGCTAAAAACTGAAACTTTGCAGAACGATGTGTTTTAAAGATTGAAAATTTTTGGGTTTTTCTTTGTTTCTTTGTGTTTGTTTGTTTGTTTTTCTTTGGAAACCGAACCTTTATTTAGTTGAAAAACAAATGAATGTTTGTTAAATGACAGTATATACGTAAGTGTAATCAGAAAAATACAAAAGACTAAAAATGTCTGTTTACAGATATTTTTAGCAGTGCAGTAATATTTGGCTAAAAAAACAGAAAAAGTGGTTTCTCAAATAAACAGAAAATACATGTTAAACAACATGTTTTTATTGTCGCAGTACAAATTGTCTTTTAAAAATACAGCAAGTTTCGGCTAAAAGAAAAGTACAGAAAATATAAATTAAAAAAGTCTGTGAAGTAACTTATATTTTTAACAGTGTACCCCTCTAACGTACCGAAACTAAGTTTTAGCTTCAACCCTTTGCACCAATTCAAAGTTATATATATATATATATATATATATATATATATATATATATATATATATATATATATATATATATATATATATATATATATATATATATATATATATATATATATATATAATATATATATATATATATATATATATATATATATACATATACATATACATATACATACATATACATATACATATATATATATATATATATATATATATATATATATACAGGTAGACAGCGACCCTACGGAAACCTATCACAGGGAACTGATATCTTTAGTTAAGACTTTTAACAACGCTGAAACCCAGGAACTCGTCCTGTCTCTCATCCCCCCTCTCCCCCAGGCGGGCATCTTTTATACCATCCCCAAACTCCATAAATTAGAGGGGATAATCTCTAAATACCGCGAAAACCACGAACAACAACTGGTCAACCTCAATGACAACGACTTAGAGTCTGCTGCCAAAGCACTCTCCATAGTACCACCCGGCAGACCAATCATATCGGGGAAGGGAACTCTCACAGAATACATTTCAGGATTTATTGACTCCATACTTCAACGTCTCATGCCGCATATTCCCAGTTACATACAGGATACCACGGACTTCCTCAACAAACTGGCAACCATCGACACCGTCCCTGACAACAGTCTGTTGGTAACCATGGACGTGACCTCATTATACACCAACATCCCACATGACGAAGGAGTGAGGGCCTGCGGCAAATTCTTGGACTCTTTCCCTGTGACCCACATCCCCACGGAAGTGATATGTTCCTTAATTTCGTTCATATTGACTCATAATAATTTTGTTTTTAATGATAAGTGTTACGTACAAGTGAGCGGGACGGCCATGGGAACCCGTATGGCTCCTTGTTTTGCCAACCTCTTCATGGCGTTAATTGAAACGCAGTTCATCGACAAGAGCAGCTTTGAACCTCTGTTTTATGCCCGTTTCATTGATGACATATTTTTAGTCTGGACCCATGGCCGCCCCTCTCTCGACGATTTCATACATGAAGCAAACTCCACCCATCCTTCCATCAAATTCACAGTTGAAATATCAGCCGAAAAAGTTCCATTCCTGGATGTTATGGTAAGCCTAACCCAGTCAGGCCTCAAAACCTCCCTTTACAGGAAACCCACAGATAGGCCTACCTTCCTTAATTACAACAGCTTCCACCCATCCCACATTAAAAGATCGATTATTTTCAGTCAACTGCTCAGATTTAAACGTATATGCTCGGACCATGCCGATTACGAGAAAGCCGTTAGGCATTTGGTTCAGTCCCTACTGGAGTGTGGGTACCCTTACAAGCTTATTTCCAAAGAAATTAATCGAGCTTCCCACCTCTCCCGTGACTCGGTGTTAAGCCAGAAAAGAAATGATATAACGGCACAGCCCCAACGCATTCCTTTTGTAACCCGTTTCAGCCCCTCTACTACCCCCTTCCTGCAAAAAGTGAAATGCGATTGGAAGACCCTAAAGAACAACCCATCCCTACCCCCACCTTTTTCTCACCCCCTGTTCTGGCCAAGAAACAACCACCCAGCTTACATCGGTTGCTTGTCTGTACCCAACCAAGACCGCCCCCAGGTAATATTCCCTGTCGGAGACCCCGGTGTCAAATTTGTGACCATTTCAACATAAATCCATCAGTGGAATTCCTGAACAATGTCAAACTTTTTCCGGTCAAAGCTGGTTGCAATACTCCCAATATTGTGTATGTTCTGTATTGCTCGAAATGCCCGGAGGCCATTTACGTCGGTGAGACCGCCAATCGATTCAGAACCCGATTTAACAACCATAAACATAGCATCAGAAACAACCCCCCCCCCCCCGGCTTTCCAGTCGCTTCTCACTTCAATGCCCACAATCACTCTCCTAGGGATCTCCGTTGCATTATCGTCAAAGACAAGTTCCCAAACACAGATAGCAGAAAGCTATACGAACAACAGTTAATTTTAAAGCTTAATTCCCATACAACAGGTCTCAACAAAGACTTGGCTTTCCTATCCCACTACTCTCTCAATAAGCTAGTCCCTTCTACTCTGTAAGTTCATTTATCATTTCTGACGAAGATCTCCGGGAGATCGAAACGTACATACACCTACGTGCTACTAATACTTGTTGGATTTCAGTGTTATCTCTTGCTGTTATTCCTTTATATATATATATATATACATATATATATATATATATATATATATATATATATATATATATATATATATATATATATATATATATATATATATATAGATATATATATATATAGATATATATATATATATATATAATATATATATATATATATATATATATATAGATATATATAGATATATATATATATATATACATGACCAACAGTAGAGTAAATGCTGACACATTAAAAGTCATTGTAATCTAACTATTTATGTGCATGGTGCTTGCCTTCTGAACAAAATAAACGAATAATTGAACGAAAAATGATAAAATATTATTCAAATGTCTCGAAAGTTTTATTTTACTCTGCGCTCTGTCGCGCACCTCGTACTCATTCCTACTTCATGAGGATAGTTGGAGTTAATCTGTTTTTTCAAAGCCCATGGAACCCGTCCCATCTTCTGTATATTAGCTAAAACAATAAAGTTTTAAAATTTTGATATTCGCTGTGTATTTAAAGCGTACGCAATATGTCATTTGAAGAAAGTTAATTGCTTTATTCTTAAGCAGTGATTTTCTACAGCGGTCCAGCACCCTTCCGGAGGGGGTCTTCAATAGACGAGTTGGGAAATTAGATTTTGCTGTACCATTGTACTACCACAGATCAAGGCCAAGGATAACTGCGCACGGACACGAAGGCTTTGAGAAACTGTTTTTTGTCTTTCACAAGTTTCCGCCATAATACCTAACCCTTTTGGTCCTAATTAAGGAGATTTACTTTGAAAAGAACTTTTCCTGTAAAGAAAATTCTCTTTGATCCGTGATTGATGTCTAAGGAACGATAGTTTAACACTGGAAAATTGTGCGTGATTACACAAAATATCTGTCTTGCACATGCAGTCTCTGTTGTGGTACACTTTCCTTCCCAGCATGCATTGTAGCCTGAAGTTTCCCAACTCGTCTATTGGTTTAAGCTAAAAAGATGATCTTGGAGGACATAAAACAAATAACACAAGCAAAGCAACAGACTTGGGAAAGTACAAAAATCCATGTACAATACTTCAGACGCCGATAGGGGAGAAGACTGAACTGGATCAAGAACCCTTTTATTGCAGACATTGTTTTTCGCGTTTATTTCTGATGAAAAAAAGCCAAAATTTTCATTAACCTACCCAATAGGAACTTCACCTGAAACTACGTAATCCGAATCTGAAGCACGGTCCCGTTCTCAGTCACTTCTGATCACAGAGGATCCAATTCCTAGTCAGGCCAGAATTTTGTGTATTTCACAATTTCGCACACGGAAAACATTTCTCTATTCTTTATATACAGTAAATCAAATTAGTCATTGTTAAAAATCAATTTTATCCTCTGATGGCCCACCCAATAATTCTGTTAACTTCGTGTGCCCAATCGTATACACAACACTTTCAATAAAGCCCTAATCCCGGAGAAACTTCACATAACGTACATTTTTGTGGACTCGTTACAATCGGATGCGGGTCCACTTTCAGCGATTCCGGGTCAATTCCGATTGCAGGACTTCTCATTCCGAGTAGATTCCCTAGTCCAATAAGAAAGTGACTCATGTCCGGATTTGAGTCCGAGTCAGGACTTTGGGGTTGCAGCTTCTCCAGTACTGTAGAGCAGTGTTTCTCAAAGTGGTCCTTACCGCTCCAGGGGGCGTTGGAAAGTCTAAGGTGGACGCTACGGAGTACATGGGGAATGGGAGGGGGGGCGTTAGGACTGATTTGGGGCGTTTATGGCACATCACTGTGACTGCAACAATTTAGGGCACATTAAGGCATCCAGGGCGTCTGGGGATAGAAAAAAATAAATTTTGTGACCCCAAATTATCCATAAATGGCATTAGAATTTCAATAAGTCTGTCCCTTGGTCCAATTTCTTCTGTGTTTGGATTATATTACAGTAGCAGAGACATTTCTTGTAACAGCTAACTTTTAATTTTGTAACAGCTATTTTTTAATTCCTATATACATATCTTCAAACAATCTGGTTGCTCGCTTGAGCATCCGACTGTGAACGGTAGGACGAGGAGAGGAGGTGGTGGTGGGGCGTTGGGACAGTTCAATATGGTTTAAGGGGGCGGTAGTCTAAAAAAGTTTGAGAACCACTGCTATAGAGCCTTCAATTTTTATTAGCCAATCATATTTTATATGGTGCAGATGGGCGATGAGGAAGAATAACAGGCGACTGATAATTGTAGTGAAGAGCTCGGAAGATGGTACTGAATACATTTGCATAAAATTCGGCTGAGATAGGAAGGAAAACTATTGGAATCAACCAGGAAGGGGGTAGGTAGGGTGGGGCAAGATAAGGGCTGCGTAACCGGCTTACCACTTACGGAAAGGAACCCATCATGACTTAGAGTGTTAGTACCCCCCCCCCCCCCACACACACACACACATTCTCCCTTCTATGTCGTCCTGTTACACTGGAAAACCTGCCTATCAACTTCCATGGGTTCTACGTATTCATTTATAATTAAAGCTCTCAAGGGCACGTTAACTATTGACCAATCAGTGATCAGCCTATCACGGCTGTAGTTTTAAGCATTCGACAAGTCGAGTTCTTCCTCAGACACGCTTACCCCTATATACTGCAGACTTCATATCGGAAATGTCAGCCTATAAAAGAAGAAAAGAAATTTATATCTCCGCGTATTATTAATGGACAGTAATTTTTTGCTTTCTTGGAACAAATCGAATGAATAAATCAACGTACATGAGCTGAATCAACACTAATTTTCTGCGGGTTTTTCATAGAAATTAAAGGACTTCTGTAGGATTTTTCGTTTTCTTTTCCTGTTGAAGCTGTTAGTCCAGGTTGTGAATCCCGACTGGCCCATATGATGTCAAAATAAATAACTATTGGTCGAATGGACAATGCAACGTATTCGAATTTATGTCCAAATGTATACGTCAATAAACGTCACCATATATTCAAATTAACTAACTAACTAACTAACTAAATATATATATATATATATATATATATATATATATATATATATATATATATATATATATATATATATATATATATATATATATATATATATATATATATATATATATATATATATATATATATATATATATAACGTTCGAATTACTTGTGCAGCATATTCGAAATGATGGTGCGATAATATTCAGTTTTGGAAGGATGTAAATTGCTTTTTCTTGCAAGGTGTTTCGAGTGGCCTGAAGGGTTTTTAAAATTAGTTCCTTTAGAAACGTTTCTGGTTGTCAGATCCAGATCTCGCCTGCTTCAAGTTTATCGAATCGACACACCTGTCTGACTGTGGTGCCATAGCACGGGCTATACACCCCCAACCTTTTCCAAGGTGGGTAGGGGTGTGTGGGTGGTAGAAAGTAAGAGTCCTTGAAATGTGCCTGAAACAGCCTCAGACAGGCTTCTTGAGTCAGAGGTAAACTAAATTCTCCGGTTCGTTGATAAAATACTATGAACAGTTTGAGATATAGCAAAATGTTTTACAGAAGACTAGTGGGGCTTTCTTCGAAAATGTTATGGGTCATCCTCCCTAGAGTAGCTTAGGTGATGGCACGAGGACATTTTTGTGGGTCTGTCAAGGAACTCCACTTACAACATATACACACTGACATTGTTTAAAACTTCACTTCTTCATTCCACAGTAGCCATGTTGCTATCAAAACTAATTTCATGTGTGTGTGTGTGTGTGTGTGTGTGTGTGTGTGTTGTATTTTTATTTTGGGACTTTTATTACTTAACTTTAAAAGTCAGAGATGGAAAAATACTGCACCCATTTCTTGTAATGGTATATACGACTTCTAAGGTAAGGCATTCAGGGCCGTCGCTTGAGGGGTGTGGGGGTGACGAACCCCCACTTCACGAATGCAGTCGGCAAAATGAAGAAAAAGGAAAGGAAAAAGAGAGGGAAGGAGAAGAAAAGAAAGAGAGAGAGAGAAGGGAAAGAAAAGAGAAAATAGTGCAATTTTATGCAATATACAACGTTTGGGATTAGGGATGCCCCCCATGTGAGGAACAGGGGGTGGGGGCACATGTCCCAAGCGATTTTCGAAAATTTTCGATTTTATTAAATGAACCCCAAAGGCGTTTAAGATAGATTTCTGTGGAGGTAGGGTGAAGTTTGTTTTGCGACTGAGTGATGTCGATATATTTTAATGATTTTCTGTCACAAGTCGATCGCAAACTATTCAAATTTTCGTAAATCCTTCCCAAACTAGTAAAATTTTCGCGCTCTCCGTGCACTCTATGCTTTTAGTTCAGTTTTTCTTTTATGTCATCCCAAACGTATTTGTTCAAAGGTACGCTTGAGCGTTTTATAACAAATCCAATGCGAAATTTCGGCGCGCTTAGCGCGCAATCGCCACGGTTTACTCTCCATGGCTAGTTGATGACCATTATCAGGACGATAATGCACGGGATTATTCTGGCGAGAACGATTTTCAGAAAGTTAAGTTCAACCTCCCATTTGCATCAGAGGCGATTATGCGGCAATATTGTATTAGGAAAACATTAACGCAATGTTCATGATTTGAAACATGTGACTCATTGCACGAGATTATTAAGCATTATGAAACATGAAAATTATTAATTTTATCCTCTATACCACTTTGTTATTCTTTTACACCCCTCTGGGTTATTCCATTTTGGAAGTTGTACATTTGGATTCTCTTTCAAAATGTGTAAAACTATGATTTGGTGTACTCTCCTGGGAAGTGTCATTGGATGTCACTTAAAACTTTGCATCCAGGCCACCTTACCTAAAAGAAAATTTCTCCAGGGGAAGAGTTTCAACCCTTCCACTTAGACACCACATCCTTCCCTTACACCTAACAAAAATAAGAACAGTATATCAACATAAAATCAGTTCAAAACTTTGCCAAATATAGCATAATTTTGCATCTAAGCCACCTTAAATGAACAAAATTTTCTCAAAAAGGAGGCCTTAGACTCGATCCTCCACCGGGTACCAGGTGACAAAGGAAGCGCCCACCCAGAGTGCGAGTTATTGTACGATACGCAGATGCATACTTAACACCGATTTTCTAGTTTTATCTGGGATGATATGACGACATCATCTCCTGCGGTGCCCGAATCACAAAAACCTAGCGGCGCCTCTGGATATGTCAACTTCCCGTAAAGAAAGATGCTTCCAAGTTTATCGGGGATACCTTAGTGTATGCCATAAAGTACCGTATGTTGCCCCAGAAGGACGTTTTACCTGTGTTTTTTTTTTCCCGCACAACTGAGGAGGGTAGATTCGCCTATAAAACCCTGAAAATTGTTGGCGCGCTTCGCGCCATTTAGGGTTGTGTTGCTCCATTTTTTTTTTTTTTGTTCCGTTCTACGAAGTTAAGCAGTGCACAGCCCATTCTACAGAGTAACCTATATGTAGTTAACTACAGTTTTCTGTGAAGATGGGGATTTTAATCCTTAAAGGCAGTAGGCAGTCGCCCCCAAATTTTCTTTGAAAAATCAGCAAACTCTTGCAAATCTCCTCTTATTGCATTACAAGCACCTCTGAAGACGTTTTGAACATAACTACTATAAACAATAGGTAAAGCAAGGAGAAATTTTCCTTGAATTCCACAATTCACTAACAAAAATATTGTCACATGATCAAAATAGGCCCGGTCATTCATGAACTAGAGTGACAGGATACACTCACTCTGTTTGGGGTGACTGCCTACTGCCTTTAGCCACCTAATTGTATTTATCGCACAGTACGGTGGGTTTGACCATCATCAGGCAGGTGGGGTCCCGTTGCAAGTACATTATCACCAATTTGGGCCAGCCACCCCGACAGCCGACTGATATATCCAACTCTTAATGTGAATCGACAGCGTTTAGGATGCCAAATTTTGGCCATGCTCGCGCCGCACATGGGGAAGATTCATAACCATGGTGACAAATTTGTGTTTTGCTGACGTAAAACCCACGTCCCTAACCTTAGTGCGGCCGAGGTCGACATTGGTCCTGCATGTACAGCATAAACAGGATTCCAATGAAAATTCCCGGATCCGCCATTGCTTATATGATTTCATCCAGTTGCTTTCAAAGTGATCTGCAAACAGTGGTAATGCTACGGGGTTGCCTTCCATATTGCCCTTCCCCCGCTTTCCCCAACTAAATCTAAATACTTGAAAATATATATTTGACTCTGTACTTCTAACAGTCTAAACTGTCTTGAAAATGCAATGATTTTCGGCGCGCTTCGCGCACATCTGTCACCAGTGGCGTGCCAGGATTTCTTTCACGGGAGGCCATGCAGTATGTTGTGTGATCACTGGCCTGGGGGAGGAGTCTTAGGGTAGGGCTCCCTCCCCTTTAAAAACTTTTGAAAATTAAGTGTCCTTACATGCAATCTGGTGCCACATGTACATACTACCTTTTTGAAGCAAAATTTGTGTTAAAAATGTATTTTAGGAACAAAAAAGAAAGAAATCGGCATCAGGGGGGTGGGGGTGGATGGCCTAATGGCCTCCCCCTATGTACATCACTGTCTGTCACTCAGCTACTTCGCATAATTAGGCATACTTCCTGTACGACATCTTGAATGATAATACTGTTCCATACAACCCCTACATGCATCCATTCTCCCCTCACAATTCCCTGAATCAACAACTCGACTGGACCGGCTGCTAGGCCAAGTTAAGAAATCACAAAAAAGTGTTCAAATCGTGGCATAAATGGTCTATTTATTTGCCCATTAAATGCATTGAAGACAGATAAATGCTCCTACAGCCCACAGTAACTTTGGAAATGGTCCGAAATTTCCGAGGGCTTCACCCCCTTGCCCTTATATGGTTTTTGCCTCCAGTTCCAACCTGGGCCCTGAAGCAGGCTTTTGGACCTTGCATGCACTTGCTTCGGGAATCACTTTTGCTGTCGGTATTTTCTTCCCTTTAGTCAGCAAAAACTTGGTACATCCCCCATTCAGAATGTCCTGGTGGCACCCCTGAAGGCATGTGGTATTTATGGTTACCACCTCTATGTGCTGACAAATGCAACCCCTAATAGTCAGACCCTTCACCCTTTTCCTAACACTGACTTGTTGGAATATTGAGATGTTGGAACCAAGAGATTTCAAAACAGGGAGGTCACCTTATTTACAGACAGTCCACCAAGCCCATAGTGTAGAGGAGGGTAGACCCCACAGAAAGTTTTGTCCTAGGTAATTGAGAGTTACCCCTAGAAATATTTTATCCTACCTGGAAGCTTTCTTGTCCCCCTTCAGTATCGTACCCTTATCAGCATGAATTATTGCCAGCTGGTGAAAGCAGGTATAGTGTTTTTGGGCTATAATACAGGTAGTAAAACCATGGGCAGTGATTGGGGGTGGGGATGAGGGGATACCATACACTATATTCCTCCAATCTCTCCCCCTACCCCCTCCCCTGCCTCCATGAAATCAACCTGGCAGATTTGGAAATCATGTGAATAAGTGAAGTTAGTTATTCAGAGAACTTTTAGGAAATAAGGTTAGAATTCCATAGAATTCTATTGACCTGTGATAGAGTCATCGTCGAAATTGTAGAAGGATGGGTAGTAGTAGCCATTCCGACTCTAAAGTACAACAGCGTCACGCTAAAAACAACGAAAAACGCTCTCAATTTCATCGTACTCTCTTTGATTAAATTTTCGATCTAACCTCGATCGAAGGAAGAAAGAAGAAAGAAGTGAAGTAAGTGCAGAGGAAAGGGAAGTGTTGATTATGCACCCAAAATTCCCAGTGTACAACAAAGTGAGTGTTATCGATCAACTTACTGAAGTAGAGAAAGCATGGGAGAAGCTTAGGTGGGAGAATTACAAATCTGATTCCTTGAGAGAGGGCAACTCTCCAGATGATAATTGTGGTAGTCCAGACAGAATTATAGAAAGTACTACCCTTTGTAACCAATTCTACAACAGAACTAGTAGAACCCTTAATCTGTCGACTGCTACCCCTACTAGTCTGCCATTCAACAAATGGGTGTACCGCCCTCCACCGCACAAATCCCAGACTGAAGCACGTATGATCTACGCTAAACAGAAAATCAAGGAAGAACTTATTAGGTTCAATCGAAAAGGACAAGACAACATCAGTAAAGAAGCAAAGATAGGACTTAAAAGACTGAAAGAAAGGGTCAAAAATGGTGAGATTGTCATCTATCCCACGGACAAATCAGGAAGGCTTTCAGTCGATACCAAACAAAACTATACCATAGCGATGGCGGAACACTTAGTAAGTATGGAAATTAGTAACATTGACGAATACAGAGAAATTGAAAGAAAAACTAACGCACTAGCGAACTTGTGGAGCTTTGCATGGCAAGCTAACAACAGAGTTAGAAACAATCTGAACACTACTAATAATGACGTTCCCCCTCTATATGGTCTTAGAAAAGACCACAAACCCAATAAGGAAAACTTAGGAGGCCCGCCTTTAAGACCAGTGTGTGGCGCTACAACGTCTTGTAACAGGAACCTGTCATACTTACTATCCCAGTGCATCAGACCACTTGTTTCATCAGCACCCGAAACCTGCGACAGTACCGAAGACCTTTTGTCTAGAATTAGGGATATTAATATGAAAAAGGATAAGAAATTTGTGGTAGGCAGTATGGATGTTACGGCACTGTACCCCTCCATCGACGTCGACTTTGCAGTCAAAAAATGTTCTGATCTGTTATCAAATAGTAGTATAAATTTTGAAGGGATAAACCCCCACGAACTTGGCCTCTTTCTAAAGGTGATCGAAATCGAAACAGGTCAAAAACTGCCTGAGGATGTACTACCATTCTGTCCTGTACGATCTACCAATAGAGGAAGAAAACCCACTGTTACTGGTAACGTGTCCAGCTCCAACACCGAGACAAGGTGGAGTAATTGGATCAAACCACTTTATATCCCTAGCTGTGAAACGCTAAGAAAAATGGTCGTATATGCCTTAGAATACACCATGAAATTTGTAATGAAGAACCATGTGTGCCAATTTAACAACAAACTATACAAACAAAAAAGTGGGGGCGCAATCGGTGTTTCATTAGCTGGGGACGTGGCTCAAGTGTTTATGATATGGTGGGACCGGGAGTTTAAGATGAAGCTAGCTGTAGAAGGTATTAATTGCCTAATGTATGCAAGGTATGTTGACGACATATTGCTGGTTGTTGAGAGTACCAGCGAAAGTTGTTCAGATGTAGGAACAATGGGTCAACTTTGTGTGCTAGCTAACGCTATCCACCCAAGCATACAGGTGACATATGATTGCCCAAATCTCAATGCTGACGGCAGAATGCCAGTTTTAGATCTAAAAGTTTGGCCTATAGATATTGTACATGATAACCTTCGATGCACGATAATTCAACATACATATTATGCTAAACCTATGAGTAGTAAGCATGTCATACATAAAAATGGTGCCTTAAACATGAAAACTAAAATGTACATTCTAACTAATGATCTCGTCAGAATTATGAGAAATGTGTCTCTCAGCTTACCTGAACATGAAAGAGTTACGGCTGTGCAAAGTTTTATAAATCGTATGCAATGTAGTGGTTATTCTAGGTATGAGCGTTTTGAGGTATATTCCAGGGCAAAGAAAAGATTAGATAAAATGATTGAAGATGACAAAAATGGAGTGGTACCCTTGTTCAGACCTAAATCATGGAAACAGGAAGAACGTGCTATGGAAAAGTCCCTCAAAAAATATACCTGGTTTAAGGATCACAAAAATAACCTTGAAACCGTTCTTTTTGTTGAAGCCACTCCTAACAGTGTGCTGCACAAAAATATTGAGAGAATTATTAATGATACTGAACTTAAAGTAAAGGTTGTGGAAAGGTCTGGCACTCGATTGAAAAACTTACTTTGTAAGTCCAACCCATTTGATAGAGAGGGGTGTTTTGATTCCACAGTTTGTAATTTGTGTAAAATAAAAACTGGGTTATGTAAGAAAAGGGAGGTGGTTTATTGCATTGAATGTATAGATTGTGGAAATAACTTTAAATATATTGGAGAAACTTCAAGAAGCCTGGGGGAGATTCGATGAGCATTTAGCTCATATGAATGACAAGCAATCAGTTCTCTATACCCATAAAACTGAATGCCACAATGGGCTGGATTTCAATTACACCGTTAGCGTCCTTAACACCCATATTGGCGACCCTATGCGTAGACAAGTTTCTGAAGCTGTTTGCATCAGTGAATTTGCCCCTAAGCTGAATCGAAAGGAAGAGTGGGCCACTGGTAGACTTCTTATGAATAGAACTACTCAACCGTAGTTTATTCCAGTGGTCCTCTCCATTACTGTTCTGTTCCCAGTGACTGTCTACTGATTTGGTCACCCTTGACCAGGCTTTTGTCTACCAGCTTTCTTTTCTTTTCTTCAGTGCTGTTTTACTTACCTTCTGTTAGTGCAACATTGTATACAATTCTGTATTGTAGTCTTTAACTGAAGATGATCGAGGTTAGATCGAAAATTTAATCAAAGAGAGTACGATGAAATTGAGAGCGTTTTTCGTTGTTTTTAGCGTGACGCTGTTGTACTTTAGAGTCGGAATGGCTACTACTACCCATCCTTCTACAATTTTAGGAAATACTTCTGACAATTGTCATAGTTTCACATTGCAAAGCCTGGAAAGGGCCACTTCCAGTGATCTTGGGAGTATTTTTTGCCAAAATTTTCTTTGTACACTCTGCACGAACTGATGGTGGTGCTCTGCTTAGATAGTACCACTGTGTATATCCCCACTTTCAAAGACGAATTGCCGTCCATGGTTTAAACTGATCATGGGAGATACAGTTTATCCTTTCCAGAACACAAGGGTGAAGCAGCTTATACCCTGGCTCCTCACTTCACCCCCATCCCCCACCCAATTCCCCCAATCCAGTCCTAACATTCAAAAAAAGACAGACAAAAACTCCAGCCTAACTTTATCGTGCTTTGATAGAGAGTTATTTCCTTTTATTCACTTTATACAACATTAAACAACTTATACAATATGCTCTTTCACATACAAAAAGGGAAAAGACAAAATAAGCAAAAAAAAAAAAAAAATGAAAAAAGAAAAGAAAAGAAATAATGTAAATGAATATTATCTGGGGGAGGTAGGCTGGAATTAAGACTCTTAAAGAAGCCTAGTACATGTGACACTTAAAGAACATTTCACTTGAAGCATAAGCCAATATAGTTCACTTACATCCCATAGCTTTCTACAGCAATTTAAAATTTAGTCTACACAGACTTAAAGTTTGACATCCTTTTGAACCTTTTTAAACTTTGACACACAAATGCAGGGGTTCAAATGCCCTACTCAGTCTAATTTAAGTGGGTTTTGCACTTTTGAAAAATTTCTTGTTTCTTCTCTGAAAAGTTTATCTCCACTAAAAGGATCCAGACTTGGGCTAGAATGTTGGAACCATTTGCGTTCTGATGCAGGGGCACCTGGGGCACATTTAAAATCACTATCTTAAAGGGCAGTTGATCCTTCACCAAAAATTATAGATTTTAGCCCAAGCCAAGATATACAGGATTTCTGACATTCAAATGCCGTAAGGAAGTACAAAAGGGCACATAGTCACCCCTGATGCCTCTACAGGAAAAGGCAAAAAAGGAGCTGCCCTTGGTGCCTTAATGTTTTTGGTACCTGTCCTGATAAAGAACTGCAATTTGCAACTAAACAGACTTTCTCCTAGATTTGATTACAGTAACATTATTCTATTCCAGTGAAACAATTTTTCAGGATATACAGTTCTGACTGGTTTCAACTTTTTCTTTTCAAAGTTAATATGGAACTGGCACAGTTTAAACAGCTAGTTACTTAAAACCTTGACAATGTTCTTCAATCACGATGGTATGTCATTTGCAGTAATACAGAATAAAAGAATATGGCTGGAACTAACTTACAAAATTTCCAACATTTAACTTAACTCGACTATTTTCTGTCTGCATGATTACTTTGGCTAAAACATGTTTTTTTCTTTCAAACATAGGCATCATGATCATGCAAAACTGTTGACAATAACATGACAGCATTAAGTTCCATAACTTCCGTAGTGATAATATTTTCAACCAAATCATAACAAAATGTTTGTGGGAGGTTGAACTGCTTGGAATATATAACCTAAATGCAAAAATGCATTGAGGTTTTGATGATATATATATGTTCTATTCCAAATGATGCCATGATGTCCCCTACCTTTCAGTCACTGGTCAAATGCTATCTTAACATGTTGGAAAAATACAGTTTTGTGTTCCTATTTATTCTTGGGAATTCTTGAGAAATTTTGCTTCTTGACCTCTGGTGACCCCAGATGACCTTTGACCTGCACAAAAACACTAGGGTTCATCTTCTCTCCATAACACATCTACATACTAAGTATGAAATCTATCCAAGCTTCCTGCCTTGAGATATCATTTTAACAAGGCTTTCAAAGTTTGACTATCAGTGACCCAAAAGACCTTTGACCTCCACCAAAAATAATAGGATTCATCTTCTTACCATAATGCATCCACATACTAAGTATGAAATCTATCCAAGCTTCCTACCTGGAGATATTGTTAACAAGATTTTCTGAGTCTGACCTCCCATGGCCCCAAATGACCTTTGACTTCCACAAAAAATGATAGGATTCTTCCTCTTAATATGAGGCATCTACATACTAAGTATGAAAATTTATCCAAGCTTCCTAACGTGAGATATCGTGTTAACAGGGTTTGACCCCGGTGGCCCCAGATGACCTTTGAACCCCACAAAAACAATAGGGTTCTTCCTATTACTATAAGGCATGTACATACAAAGTATGAAATTTATCCATGTTTCCTACCTCGAGATATCATGTTAACCCCTGGTGACCCCAGATGGCCTCTGACCTCCTCCAAAAATGATAAGATTCTTCCTCTTACCATAACGCATCTACATACTACGCATGAAATTCATCCAAGCTTCCTACCTCAAGATATTGTGTTAACAAGGTTTTCAGGGTTTGACCCCCAGTGACCCCAGGTGACCTTTGACCCCAACAAAAACAATAGGGTTCTTCCTCTCAATATGGGGCATCTATGTACCAAGTTTGAGAACTGTCGAGCTTCTCTTCTTGAGATATCGTGTTAACAAGGTTTTCAGGGTTCATGTACCAAGTCTGAGAACTGTTGCAGTTTTCGTTCTTGAGATATCATGTTAACAAGCAAAGTGTCACAAACACACATACATACACACACTCACACACACACACACATGCCATCATGAATGCATAGGTTTCTCTTACCATCGAAACTAAAATTACACAAAACAAAATTTTTCTGTAAAACTGTAAAAAAAATTAGAAAAGACATAAAGGCAGCAAACAAGAGACACCAAGCAGGCATACTTTTGCCTCTGGAAAAAAGAAAATCCAAAATGATGCTGTTTATCTCAAACTGCCCTTTGAAACAAAAACGTCTGCAGTAAAATCTTGCAGAAACAATGAATAAAAGACTATGAGTGTGTTATGGGGTTAATTGAAAAATTATGGGCAAAATTATGTTTTTTGCAAAAAACAATGCACCTTCCAATAAATGCAAAATAAATTTCTCTGTATTATATATTCCTCTGTAAAATGGAAGGTTTTGTTTGAATAGCTCAGCTTTGTTCTATTCTTGTTTTAAGAGAACTACTGTGGTATTAAAAAGTTTGCCACTTATGAAAGATTGAGTGAAAACAAATGCCTTTTTATAGTACCGTAACCTTTCCTCACACAAGCATACAGACTTCCAACAGGGGGTGAGCACTTGGGCCCAAAATATGTCATAAGCTTGTCTGAAAAATAGAAAGTACTTTGCTTTAAAATTTCAACTACATTGCCCAAAAGGAAGAGGGGTTCAGTCACCCCCTCCCCCTCCCTTCCCTCCCCCAGCCTTCTATGCTTTGTAAAGTATATATAAGTCCTCTAAAACCTGAATGCTGTCCACTAGGACTCTTCAATACAAAAAAAACCTTAAAAAGAATTCTCCCCTGACACTTTGATATACTAATAGATATACTAAAAGTGACAAATGAAACGCCAGTTTCAGATTTATTTTTCAATTTCTTGTGCCCATGTTTAAATATCACTTTGGTCGCTTTGAGAGATTATCATAATAACTGCACTAGGTTACACAGTATTTGAATATGACGCTGTATACCATAATTTAAGGTTAGTATTCAGAAATTTCTCCTCCAAAGAAAATGCTACTTTTTGTAAGTTCAAGCTACTTAAAGGTAGCTGCATGTGAGTAACGAATGCTAACCAGGGTTGGTGCTAGCATTTGCCTGATAGGGGGGCCAAGCTGCCCCAAAGGGGCCCAGAAAAGAAAGTTTTAAAAAACTGAGGATCGTTGGAGAAAATTTAAACATTTGAGGATTACAGTAAAGAAAATTTCAAAATTATGGGTTTTCATCAATGAAAATTGAGGTTTTTTTATCGTAGAATGTGCCTTCCTTGATAGTAAAATCATGAAAACCATTGGAGTGACCGTTCACCTTTGGGAACACATGCTTATTGTACTCATCAAGGTTGCCCTGCAATATTGGAAAACTTTGGTGGCCTCCCCCCCCCCCATCCCCCACCTGCTGCCACCATTGATGCTAACTTTCAAGTGTGTCTACCATGCTTCTTTCAAAACTTTTCTCTAAGGTTCTTCTAGTAATGCCAAATTGGTTCAATTATAAATATGAAAAAAGGTAATTCACATGAGTACTTTTGGGACTATTTTCTAGTACTGCTAACAAGTTCATTTTCATCAAAAGAATTCATCATTTTTACATATTTAAAAAATATTCAAAGCAAAAAAAAACATGGCTCATTATAGTCTTCTTTGGCAGGGCAATGGCTGGGGAAGTGGGTGGGGTGGGGATGCAACAACTGCCCAACTAACTCCAGCTGGCAAAAGTAACATACCAAATTTTGAACTTTTTCAGCATGGGGGTGGGGGGGGGGGAAGAGTCCAACTCCCATTCCATTATAAGGCAGAGCATTTTGCACTCATCATTACTGCCACACCCCACCTCTCACTTATCCATATCAATCATAATAATTTCTTTTACAACAGAGTACTTTTCAACAGTTTTTGAATACCTGCAATATTTGACTTCTTTAGAAAATTAATGCATCTCTTTATCACATACCACTAACTTAAAAACAATGCCCTCTTTTTCCTAACAAAAGTACAGTCTGTCCACAACACACAGATGGAGCCAAAAATTTATCCTTTGTTAGACATATACAATTGACTAAAATCAATAAACCTTGAGGCAACACCCCAGATCTGAATACATAAAATACTCTTTTTTCCCAAAAATTCTCTAGTCCTATTTTTCCCTTTATAAAAGAACACATTACAGTGTACATGTATAAGGATCTCAGCATGGTCAAATTTTTTTCATGGGGAATGGGGAAACAAGAACTATGGCTTTTACTATTGTTAATTATGTTTTACCAATTATTTATGTAAACCAAAGGATTAAGGTGGGGGAGGGGGGAGGAGGAAGGGGGAGGAGGAGGCCAGAGGGCAGGCACCTTTCTTGTATGCTTCTACTCCATTCCCACAGATATCTGCCCATACATCATACGTGAGGTATTAGTTTGGAGTACCAATTGCTTAAACAACCTAATACCACTTGTCTTGAAGAAACTAGCATCAAATATTTCAACTTTAGGTTACAAAACACCTTGTACGCCCATTGCACAAACCAGGATGATTAAGTTTAGTACTACATGTTTACCGTGCTCAATACAACTTGATGAAAATGAAACTGCTGATATTAGAAAAAGCATTTCAGACTGACGGCCATTGCTCAACTCCAAATTAACAGTCCTATCTCTCTCCTTTGAATGAAATTTAACATCCAGCGTTAATATTCTTAATTAATAAACCTGACATATATATTTATATTTTTATATAAATTACATTGATATTAAGTACAAAATACCACAATATTAAATGTAATAGAATACATGACTTCTTTGAGATGAAAACATTAGCTCTAAGACAAGCTTCTTGCGCTTTATAATTTACTTCCCTCACAACAAAACTAAATCATCCAGAAACTACTTTTATTCTGCTTTTACAACATGATGCTACCACAGACACAAAACTTACAACATGTAATTAAGAGAGTGTGAAGTCCAGTCCAGTCCAACACATTCAACATTAATATCATTTAAACAATCAAACATTACTTGACCATCTCATAATATGGCAACATTTATCAACTAACAAATGCTCATCAAATTATCTTAATCGAGTTCTGAGAAAACCTTTCAACTCAGAGAAGTGGCCATTTATTTTCCTTGGTTTGGACAAAATTTAAATGACCCTAGTTTTCTTTGAGTCACAGACCTAGAGATCTGCCAATGATGAACAATGCTACCAAATATTATCAAAACAGTAAAAAAAATATTAGGGTATGGATACATTTATCTCTAAAAATTGCCTCCGCTCCTCAAAAAAAATTTTTGCTGAGAGCATTCATCTGTCTCCTCGCTGACCAGACATGGCTGTGTCAGAGTGAAGTAAAATGGAACTAATAGGCAGAGATGAAACAGTCCATAGAAACCTTGACTATATCGCTGTAATTTTCACTACACTTGAGCTGATGACAATTTCATCACTACACATTCTATTGGCAGTAGCAAACCATACAACGTTGTATGGTAAAATACCCTGTGTTGTTGTCCCACACATAGTTGCAGAGGCCTTTGCATTACACTTAACTGCCATGTTTGAAGTTTGACTTTCAACGCCCGAGGCTGAGGCCATCTAACCTTGTACTGATATGTTTTACAATGCCCTAGACCTACGACTAACTATGCATGTTTGTTTTATAGCTTATGTAACTTGATGTGATCACTGCCTGATGAACTCTGGAACTTTTGAGAAAGTGGTACATTTCATTTAATTGCTGACCTTCAACTGGCCTCAAGCAGGCTTTGGGTACATCTCTGAAGCCTGAGGTTGCAAAAATCAGCCTTGGGGCCAAACCTCGTGATCTCCAACACTAAAATGCACAGAATCACCATTACCCTCTATGCACATCTAGGACAACCAAACTGTCCGTTTGATTTGAGCATATGAGAAATTGTTAATTTATTTTGATGAAGTTTACAAATGACAATACTTAAAAAGATTTAGTAAAAAAATCTCATTTCGCCCTGACCTAGTTTTACCTTCCACGAAAACTTTTACACACAACACTAACAACATCTGTCCCCATAACTAGACAACACAATAACAAGTACAGCAAACCTTTGTATTACATGACTTTAACCACAATTCACTAAAATGCCACACATAATGATCAAAAGTACAAACCAAGGTCATAAATATTAAATCCACTCGAACAAATTTTTAATACCAGGCACCAATTTAACACCATTCTTTTCTACTCTTCTGTCTGCATAAAATATTTCAGCATTGCTTTTATTAAGCAAATCGTGCATAAAAACGTGGAATATTTTTACGCTCAAGTCTGGTTTTCAAGGCTAATGTAAAGATATGCCAGTATCTGAATACAAATGATTTGAGAAGTTGACATATCCAAAAGAAAAGCTCAATAATAATCATGTTTGGTGCAATACTTTTTGATCAGTACTGTAACGTAAAACAAATTTGATTCAAACTGTCATAATAATTATGTCTTTAATGTGTAATAAGACACAAATTCTACAATGGATTAACTTTTGTCAGATGCATACCGAACAAAGGCAAAGGCAACTTATTTGCATATTCATGATCAGTTACGTCAATCACCTATGTCCTTTGTACACCGGATACTTCCAAAGGAGATGGCAGAGATGTGCTGGATATTGGCAAATGGCAATTCAACACTTTTAGTTACCTATGGTATATACACATTTGTGAATACTTACATGTAAATCTGTATATGTAAGCACACCATGTGCGCACAACCAACAGATGTGCAGTTGAAACAAGGTATTCATAGAGTGACCAACTTATTCTATGCAAAGAAGAATCACACTCACAAATATCAGGAAATAAAATATTGGACAGGGGTTAAGAGAGTGGTGGGTGGAGCCTCCCCACCTCTCCTCCCATGGCAGCTGCCCTTGCTCACTATGAGCAACAAAAGGATGGCATACTTCACAAAACAAATGCACTGTACTTCAATACTGAAAATTTCACAAAAAGAAATGTATCACTTTTCCAATAGATTTCTGAATGATTCTAATACATCTACTTTGTGTGAAGACAGCATGTATAAATGCAACAGTGATGTCACACAATGTTTTCATACCTCACAGGGATTTGCCAAGTTTTAATGTTAGCACAGTAACAAGAAAGCATACATGTCAAATAAAAAGAAGAATGAATTATTCAATTTTCTGCTTTCTTTATGTTTTTGCAATGACTTTTACCAATGTTTATGATGATAAGAGCAAATCTGCCACTAACTTGTTTCCCAGGGCATTTTATTTGGTCCCAAAGTTTATTCATATTAATGAACAAAATGCCATTACTAGGAACCAGAATGAAATGATCTCTATCTCGAAACACACACACACATGATATCACCATCGCATGGATTCCTTCTGCCTAAGGCAAGAAGTCAACAATATTATATGATGCGAGACATTTCAGGAGGGACCTTTAATTTAGATAACAAACCCAACCTATGAGAGCTCGAATGCTGTCTTTTTGATCAAAGTAGGTCACAATGTTTTCACAGGAGCTTTTCTCCCTTTGACATTTACAAGTGGTGGCAGCATTCATATTGTCATGGACATAAGAATAATCCCTTCATGGCAAAACTGTTCCCCTGTAACTATAACAATTCTCACATACTAAATATGTTTTATCTTGACAAACGAACTTTCCCTCAAGATGCTTCTTTATCCACAAAGCAGACCTCAATTGTAACAATGACTCTATGAAAAATTTCTCTGCAACTGAGGCATAAAACAAATTGCACTGCTAGCTGTTAAAAGTCGGTTAATGTTTTCCTAGAAACTGTGGAATTCATCCTTACATTAACAGAAGCCAACTGGTGCCCCAAAGTGTCACACATGACACAGAAATATTAGCCTTGAAATGTGAAAAAAGGAGGCTAAAATTCAGGGAATGGACTGAGAATTTCTCCTCTGACAAAACAAGCAGCATAGGAGCATATAACATGTGATTTCTGTAGGAGTGCAAGTTTTCATTGCAAATCTTCTGCAACAGGTGGGATTAATTCAAATGTCAGACAATCCCTGAAAGAAAAAAACAAACCCATCTTTTCAGGTATAAGATTTTATCACTTCTCATTAAGGTTCATGCTGAGTCTGCTAACACTTTTTACTGAATTACAGATAAAGGGGCTTCAAATGTTTGTGTTCAAGGTTTCTACACTTTCAAGTTTAGATTTAAAAGTCAACTTATATGGCCTCCTTTTCACTGCATCTGCACTAGGCCAAGAACTGACAAATACTGTTAGTGCTCCACCAATGCAGCACTCCACTGCCTAAGGTATTTACCAAAAAAGTAATAACTCAGCGAGAAAAATCTTTCAAAGCCTATGTAGCAATATCTATATATATTCCTTTTTACTACTACACAGTATGGGCACTTGAAAAATTCTAAAATTGACCTTGGTGCCCTGCTATTCTGAAGAAAATTCAAACCAATTTCTAGCTTACTCCTCCCCCCCCCCCCACCCCCATCCCAACCCAACCCAACCCAACCCAACCCAACCCAACCCAACCCAACCCAACCCAACCCTTATTTATCCTTTTCCTACTTAATGAAGGCCTGATGTGCACTTACCAGGTAAAGCTATGCTTCTTCAAGTATAAATAGCGCCCTACAGCACCACTGCATTTCACAGAATTTAGACTTACTTTTTTCATAACACATTTCTTCAGCTTATCACACGCTTATGATGTACTCGACACTAGCTTTGTATTACAGTACTCCTTACGCGTGGGCATTTATGACTTGTAACAAACCAACATTTAAATGAGTACTAAACCAAGGCCTTTGATTAGAGTGCTATTTGGGAACCTATGGCAGCAGTGCAACAGTGAGGCTACGAATTAAAGTTTAAAGCTACCTCTAATTGCGCATACAATAACTACTTCACGGTTATTATAACATAAATGCTCAGATTACCCAGTATACTCAACTTTGGACAAAAGACTACCTGTCATACTCACAAAGCACTAATATAGATAGCGTGTTGGACTGTAAGTACGAACATATCTTAATTCAGACTCCAAAGTACAAGGACAGGCCACGTGCTGGATAATGAGTATTTTATTGGCAAAACATTTTATTTGCCAATGAAACACTACATTCCCGAAGAATTTATTCACGAATAGTGAGTACTTTGTTTATCAGACTAAACCCTACACACTCAACGTTAAAGACAACGTAACATTATCGACGACAGATACGCGACTCATCTTCTGTGTAGCATGGATGTGTAGCATGGAACTGTAAAGCCATCCAAATTTAGTGCCTTACAGATGCAAACTAACCAAAGGCCATTTCCTATTTCACATTTAAAAGCATCAACCAATCAGAGGTCATGTTTTCCAAATGCTTCAGGGCAAGAACCAATCACATTCATTGTTTCATATTCCATGTTTAAGGGCATGGCATAACCAGTCCATCTTGGTGAACCAGCCACCACCATGGGCATCATTCAGCTGTTTGGTGAAATACTGGAGGGCTTCGTCATCGTCCTTCTCAACGGCCAGCGTCTTTTGAAGGTACGAGATGTCGTCAATGGACTGGAGTTCTGGGATTTCGGTGGCAAGCATAAGAGTAAACAAACTGATGAAAAGATTAGCATGACGATGAAGAAGGAGGTATGCTTGGTAGCACAGCTGTTGAAACCTGTGACAAGAGGACAAGCAAGAATGATTCAGTTTGTGACCTTTGAAATTATTAAGCATAGCACCATATGTCACCTAGAAAACATGTAACATCTGGATCAAAGTAATGATTTGAAGCAAAGATCGCAATGAACTGTCCTTCTCAACTGAAAAGATTCCAAATTTGATCCACAAATGTTCACACCTATCTGACATGAATTTGTAATTAATAAGCTCGCAAAGGTTTCTCCTACATTGCAGTTCCCGTAGCACTGTAAAATAATTGCCATCCAAGGTCCTATCAAATAATTTTCTTTGCCCAGGGCAAGTTTAGAGTTCAAGACCTTATCATCACACAGCCTTACTGGAAATACCAACACAATTTGCCACCAAATTTTAAAGGAAGTAAGCTATATTATCACCCCAAACATTCAAGAGCTATGGGTGGAAAAGTCCAGTAGCAGAGAACCTCCTAGCTGAAAACCTTTGGTATCTTCTGGAGAATTTTTGTATCTGGAGGAAAATATTGTCAACAGGAGCAAAGTAAGGCTTTTTTCTACAAGAAACTTGAAGTAAAAAATTGGTCAAAATTTGGCTTTCTCCCTAGGAAATAAACCTTTTTTCCCAACCTCACAAACAGTAATTCAGTCAAAAATTTTGAAGGTCATTGCTTAAGTCTCTTTTGGCTTTTCAAAAAGAACAGCTTTCCCAATCACATGCAAATGAATATTACAAAGACAAAGACAGCAGATGCTTTCTGAGTAATAAATGTCCATCAGTAAATCATCTGATAAGCACACTCACTGTTGGGAAGTAACATGAGTGCAAAGTACACAAAGTGTAGGACACTCTACATCACTGGTTCCCAACCTTTTCCATCTCATCTCCCCCTTTCACCATATGGTGGTGGGCAAATGCCCCCCCCCCCCCTTCCATGACCCTTCCAAGTATTGCTTTAAATGAAACCAAAAAGGTTGAAGCACATGCTGAAATAAAAGGTAGGCTTTACAGGTGGGCCTGGCCCAGGGAAGTACAAACAGATAAAAGCGGTACCGGATCTTCCTAAAGGTAGGCATACAGCCTTTACAGGTGGGCCTGGCCCAGGGTAGTACAAACAAATAAAAGGGGTATGGGGTCTTCCTTTTTGTGGTGGCATATCCAAAACCCTTGATTAACAAGGATGTGATGCCTTCATCAGAGTCAAGGGTGAAGAAACACTTTTACTAAAAGAGAGGAAGATTTGGGGATTCCGCAGTGTGAAGTGTTCCCCAAGGGCAGGGAGTCTAGAGGCCCTCCTTAGTTGCCCTGAATGGGGCAATGTCCCAATGGGGGGACAGGGGCAAAGCTCCCTGAATTCTGCAGTATTTATGAAAATTTCTGCATGAGAACTAATGAGGCACTTTTAATCACCCTTTGACCATTTTGTCCTGGAGTAGTTAACTAATGGAAGGCTTCTTTGATTCTGCGGTTGGCTTGTCTTGTGGGTGGGGAAGGGTGTTAATAGCTGTGTAGGGCTTTGGAAGACGCATGCTGCTCAAGGTGTCCTACACCAGGAATCCCTACAGATAGCCCAAATTTGCATGCCAAAATAATGCATTTTGGAAGACATTTTAATACCTTACTTCCTTTTGCATTGCAAACGTTTTCTATCATTTTTTCAATTATCTACAATTGTCCATTAGGTCAGTATGTGCTTCTATGTACAGCAACTTAAGTATTACTTTTGAGATTAAAGTCGCAGGACAACTTTGATCTATGGACCCCATCGCCGCCCCCCCCCCCCCCCCCCCCCCCACCATGAGAGATGAAGGTATGAGGGTCCTCTCAAAGGAAAGTTTAAATTCAACACTGTTTGATGCAATTTCCTGGCAGCTAACAGTTGAGATAATTCACTAATTCACAACTTTGTAGTGAACCTAAAGAGGGAATGTTACACTTGCCCAACTTGTTAACACGAGCCATTTTATTGCAAACTTATTTGAAAGTTCAGCTAGAGGAAAATGCTTGGTTTCCTTTTTATCCCCGTTTAAATTTAGTATGATATCATTTTTTCAAATGCCCTCACTGCTGCCCCTTGGCTCTTATCACCCCCTTAGTTGTGAAAAAGCTTTCAGGGGCAAAGTTTGGAATGCAACACTGTTAAAATGCAATTTCCTGGCATCTGGCAGATGAGATAATTCACCAACTTTGCAGTGAACTTAAAGACTGAAAGTTCAGCCAACTCAACTTGTTGAATCCATTTCATCTCCTAGATATTGCATGCTAATTTAAAAGTTCAGCTAAAGGGACATACTTGATATCTTTTAAAACCTCGTTTAAATTTAGTATTTTACTTTTGCAAACGCCCCCACCACCCCCTTGGCTCTTATTGCCCCACTGAGTTGTGAAAATGCCCCCCAGGGAGCAATAACTCCCCCATTGGGAACCAGTGCTCTACATACTGCGGGTTCCTTATCATGGGTTGTGCTGTTTTGCTTTCATAATGTTTTATTACATTTAAACAAACCTTCACTGACGGTTATGCAATAAGCATACATATCACTTATTCCACTGAAGGAATGAAAATGTACCAAAATAAAAGCCAATTTTTTTAGGAATCTTTCTTCCTGCAGTTTAATTTTGCTCATGCAAGGAAACGTAAAGTCTTTTTTCTGAAGAATGCTTGACTTATATAACAAACCACACTAGTAATCCAATGTTGACTTAAACATGTGTACGAGCATGTTGTGGCTTGCTGCGTGAGTCCATCGGCTCTTGATATCTTGTAGATAAACTTAAATCAATACTTAAATGGTAATGAGGGTCTTTACATTAAAAATTTGACAATTAAATCCTAAAGATTTAATCTACTGGCAAATAAAGTATAAACAATGAAACATGGATTTCTTTGGTGATCAATAAACCTTTTGCCATGGAATTAAGCCCCCGTTTATTCTTTAAAATAGACAATTTTCACTGTCAGATCATTGAACAATCCTGTGGGTAGAGCTTTATCTGAGCTCTAAAATAAAAATGGATTTTATTCCAAGCACTGAGAAGGATTATGCTTTTACACCAAACTTTAGTTCACAAAATAAACATGTCTTCTGCATAAACTTCCAAGACGTAGCAATTTAAATGTGGAATATGATTACATGTGTAGTTAATAGTACAAATATTAAGTTTTGATCCTGTCACGTATGCCATAATTCACGGAGCAATCCAGATACATTTCAAGATATACAACAACAATAAAAGCCTACAACAAGGAATTAGCATTTCCAGTGAATTTAGGATGCAACTTTATGAACCCATAGCTAAGCAAAATTAACAAATAATCAAATTTTACCGACCGATAAAATTGGTTTACAATGAACTTTCGTAAGTGTGAGCCAGTTTTACATCAAACTTGGGATAATTTCGAATATCCTGGCTGCCATTAGATATGATAGCCACCTGCAGTTTTAATTCTTTTTAAATAATAGGTATAATTTTTATAGATTTCACTTGTACATTTATGGATAAATTTTAAGGCTATTCTAACAAGTTTTTCGAATTTCAAATCTCAAACAAAAAAGGGGAAACAGACAACTAAAAACAATCTGACATTTATGTAAAAGCCAGTTTCACAACACATATTCAAAAACTAGGTGGCAGGCAGGGTATGGAATTCAAGCTTCTTCCAGGACAAACTATTCACCTTACTCTCTCTCACCTAGTTTTACTTCCCCATCTCAACTTCCAAACTCATACAGCAAGCAGCTAATGTCACCATATTCTGTGATCACTTTTAGGAAATCTAACAGGATGAACTCCCCATTTTCCCCCTTCCCACCTCTCCCTCTGTCTCTCCCCCCTTACCCCAGCCAATCTCATATACCTCTGTCAAATTTTTCAAATTCCTTTATATCAGGAAGAAACCTTCACACATCCCCTTTCACTTCCATGCTCATAGAATTACTACCTTTACTATTTCACCAATCATGTTAATGCTGTTCCTTCTGGGTTATCAATTTGAAGAAATCTACCAGAACAAAGACTGTTTACCCCCCCACTATATCCTTCCTCACTTCCATTCTCATAGAAATTATAGCCTTATTTCTAAGTTCAGCTGTCTTGATAGTTCATTCCCGTTGATATTTCCTTTGAGAAAAAAATGCAAAAAATAAACCCCAGATCTGAACCCTCCTTTCCTGAACTCACACCTTCCACACTTACACAGAGTTCACAGTTTACTATTTTAAGCAACCCTTCTTGCTTAGTCATTCCCTTTGATAATCACTCTAGCAGGGTTTCCCCTGGCATTCTTTTTGTAAGGCGGCCACCTCACAGTTTTTGGCTACCACCTCACAGAAATTTGCGCTATACTTGCCACTTGTACTGTACTAGCTATGGATATATTGACAGTCCTCACTCACTGATGGTGCCAAAGCTGGCATCATATTACCCCCATGAAAATACCACCTCACACTCTCTAAAACCCAGGGGAAACCCTGCTCTAGGGATATCTACCACAAAACCCTCACCAGAACATCTTCCATTAACCTCATTCCCTATCATCTTCACCCCCTCCCCCCCCCCCCTAATTTTCATGGAGCTCACAGCATGTCATTCCCTTTGGTAATCATCGGAGGAAATTTTCTGAAACAAACTCCACATCACACCCCCACTTATCTCATCTCAGCCCCCACCCCCCACATATGTTTGTCATTACTCACAGAGCTAATGTCTTACTTTTTAAATTCATCACTCTTGTTAATGTCATTCCCTTTGGTGATCACTTTGAGGAAATCTTCAGTTAGGACAAAAGGCACCCTCTCTCGTTTGATCCCGTACTTCTTCTTGATATGACCCAAGAAATGGCCAAAGTCAATATGAAATATCTGCCATAAAAAGTTAAGTTACAGTCATCACAATGTATGTTAAAAAGAGGGTTTACACCAAAATTCATTTTTAATATGTCCAAAAGGAAAGTTGTTTAAGTATTTCATTGAAAATATTATTCCATCCCCTACTTGTGGCTCTTGATATACTAACACATGAACTTATCATATTTTCAACCATCAAAACTCTTTAAAGCAAATAGGGATGATATCATACCCTCACATTAATCAACAAAAATGTTTCTCTCTAAACATTACCTCCAGCATCTAAGAATTTGTCAAAATTACATGCCCAACTGATAATCAAACATGCATATATATACCAACATCGAAACAAGCGGTTGAAATACAAAGCAAACAATGTTCTGCTCCATCAATGGAAGGAGATGACATCACTCCTGCTTGCATCAAGTTCACTTGGGCTACAAATTCAGGGCTAATGTTATCATTTGATTTCTCCAGAACCACACATCAGAACTGAATGAAAGATTTACAAGACCACTCTAATATATACTCTCACATATATATTTCACCCTTTCAACTAGTGTTTGCACCGGGTACCCGGGTCCCCGACCGACGATGTCAGAACCCGGTTCTGAAATTGCTACCCGGATCCAAAGTTCCACTAACATAGATTGCACGTGTGACAGGACACCTAACATGTTACTTTTTCCTGGCAAAACTTATCACGCACATGCCTAAGAACACTTGTCATGCCCGTCCATAAAATACGTTGGTGTTATATTATATCAACGTGCAAAGCAAAATTTCTTGTTATAACTTTACAACAAACTTGTAGCTTAACAGAAGTTACATTTTCGGGTACCCGGGTTCCCAACGACCATCGACTTTGGGTACCCGGTTCCAAATTTTGGACCCAGTGCAAACACTACTTTCAATACACACAGGTGGCTAAATCCGCTGTACAAGATTATGCTCTCCAAACTAATGCCTAATATATGCATATAATTGACTTGTCTTGATCAACCTTTCATTGATATGCACTCTCCCATGAAACTAATCCAAAACCATATAACCTAACAGAAGACTCAGTTCCATTAATTTTGATACCAAACACACTGTGCTGAAGTTTCGAAAATAATTTCGATTGAAAATGGCAAAAAGTTTCATTATTGTTAAAAAGTAGTGAACTTATATTGAAATTATTTCCTCTGACCAGTAAGCACAGAGTAATGTTCTCAAAAGTGTGAATCAAACTATCAACAATTCAGTAATAAATTAATTTCTCCTTTCTTGCCAATGGAGGTTAATCTTCACAGAAAACAGTACACATGAAAGTTGATTAATTCAATGCAGACATCCATCTTTCGTTATCTATAGTAAAAATTAAGATATTACCTGACCATTCTCTGTGACCATGATGTTATCGTTGTGGCGATCACCGATACCTAGGATGAATGTAGCCACACAGTAGCCTGCACAGGACCGTGTGAATGTATCAATGGCAATGTCATACCTAAAACAAAAGTTAACATAATTTGGAGATTCACCATTCCAAAAGTTTTGACATGACATCTCTTTGTATTGCACTGTATTGAATTGAGATTTCCACCACAACACATGCATACAGCAAAAATATTTCAGTCATACAAAATGGTGGACGTCTGAAGAAAGCTAACAACTTGTAGAAGCAAACGCCCATTTTAAAAGGGTAACCCAAGAGTACAAAAGAACTTTTACAAAAGAAGGAGGATAGGTTATTCTTTATGAAGAATAAAAAAAACCTGAAAAAGACCAAGATGGCCATTTTAAGGACACAAAAATAAAACTTAAGATGAAGATACAAATTTTTGCACATGTTTTAAGATGTTTTACTGATGAAATTCTTTTGATATGAACTAAGATAATATTCACAACTAAAGCACTATATTTATTGTGCTCCTTTTGTGTTTTCCTTTAAACCATTAGTGTAGGACTCCACTCTTCAACTGAAGGATACTCATAATTCCAGCTTTACCCTGGATATCATAAATAGCTGCAAGTATGCAGAATATGGGGTGAGGGGTGTGTGGTGTGTGGAGGAATGGAGAAACATGTTTATACTTACTGTATTCCTTTATTTTTTTTTGTCTCTGATCCATTGGTGAAGGACTCCACTCTTTAATGGAAGGGTTCTCATAATTCCAGCTCTATGCTGGATATCATTCATAGTTGCAGGTAGGCAGAAGAGGGGGTGGGATGGGGCAATGGGGAAAGATGTTTACACTTACTGTACTCCTTTATTTTTTTCTTTGATCCATTGGTGTAGGACTCCACTCTTTAACTGAAGGGTACTCATAATTCCAGCTTTATGCTGGATGTCATAAATAGTTGCTGAGTTCCTGACCACTTCTATTAAACCAGTCATGTGACCTGTAGCTAAGCATCTATAAGGAATCATTCTGAAAATTAAATGAAAGCACAAAATTACTCTAAGCAGAAAACTTAACAAACTCAAATTACAAAGCTAAGTAGCAGGGTAAGGTAGTCACCCTCATGCCAGGACAACCTCTCACCAAACTTACCTCCCCCCCCCTCCCCCCCTTGCTCTTTTCTCAGAAAGGATAGTGTTATCTCTTTACATTCATGGTTCCTACTAATGTCATTCCCTGTATCAGAGGTGATACAAATTAAAATTAAATTATTTCCTCTGTAATTTCTTGCTGACTCTAGTATTAAGTTTCAATAAACTTAACAGGTTTCACTTCCTGATCTATACAGCCCTTGTAGTAGTGGTGACTCCAATGGGGAGGTGGGGGGAGGGGGGGGGAGAGAAGGAATATTTCCTTCCTTGCCACCTTCATTATTCCAACCCTGCCCAAGCATTCCAAAACACAGACAAAAATTATGAAACTGACATGTTTTTGCCCAATGACCATTGTCTTCTGTCCCATTTGTCCCCCTCCCCCTACTTTCATGACCTTGATGGTCACTAGAGATGAATTTTTGGCTGCAGCAGTAATAAACTCTGTTAATACATGAATTACACTAAAGAGACAGCAGAATGATGGCAGCCTTCCAAATGTTGTAAGAAGTTCTTTCCTCATTACCTGCAATATGTACCCGGCAAGGCTGATAGGGCAGCTGAAGGGAACAGTCACCTGACAGCACCACATAACATCCTTCATTTCCCTTGCTGATCAAGCAAGCAATCCCTTCTACTGAGGGCTCCCTTCCACTATCCTATCAATTTTACCTGGTACTTATTGTGGGTAAAATAAGTATTAAATAGGAGGTGGTCAAAGGCGATGTAAATTTCAATTTTTCACTAAAACAACTAGTACTAAACAAATTTAAATAACATATTCTTCTGTCCTTACTTGAGATCAAGTCCATCTCTCTGCCATAGAGAATCCATCAACTGAATCATTTGTAGTGTTAACATATCCTGCCGTAAATCTGAAAAGAGAAATAAAATAGAACATCATGATTGGCAAGGTAGCTTATTATTTGTTTTGTCAAGAGTAGAAACACTTAATCAGCAGAACATTGAAATTAGTAACTGTTTGTGACCATGAAAATATACAACAATGATAAGGAGGTAATGTTCATGAAATTCCTCAACTTTCACTACACAAAGCTTGTAAATGACGACTACTAAATACATCTGACAAGTACTAAACAGCAACATTTTTTTATTAAAATGAAATCTATACACAAATTATTCTTAGCACTTACAACTTAATTTCTGACATCTGGCTTTATTGCAATAGTAACTTCACCCTAACATTCAAGTTGCTGTTTCCCTAGTTCTAACCACCTGTCCCAAAATCAGGTACCAACTCTCTAAAATATGTTCTTTATTTCCTTTGAATTCAAAACAGTCTTTGCAAACTTTTCAGATACTAAAATTCAAAGCTTTTTGAAGATCCAGTTGACCATTTTTGAAGAATGAACGTTCTTTATTATGCAGAAAAGAATACTAAGTGTACCTGTATTTACACATTTACACAGTACTATCATGACCTTAAGTTGAGAGCTTCTAGTTTTCCAGACCATAATGCAATTTTTCCAAACCAAGCATCCATATGCAAGGACTTTTAAGACCATACAAAAATTCCAGACTTTTTCCAGACTTTACCTACTGAGTGGAAACCCTGTCAGCAAAAGAATGTCACTTACCGTCACCACGTTTAAATATAACTTTGATATCCTGAAACATTGCCTTTGCCATGACATCATGGTTTTCCCATACCAGCCATAGAGGGCGCTTTGCAGATGACATGATGCTACACTCATCCATCTTTAATTTACCTAGAGAGAAACCTGGGTCTAGAGGTTGAGGAAAGTGCTGAAGAGTTTCCTTAAAGTCAGCTTGTTTCATCTGATCTGTGAGGAATTTCATTCGCTCCTGTTTGGAAATAACAGAATAAGATGGGGTTTTGAAAAAGCATAGTTAGCTAGTTGACTGGTCTGCCTGGAGCCCTTCAGTCCAGAGGCCAAATGGTTTTGTTGGCTGGACAATCCATTTTGATGGCAACCTTGCTAAGGGGAGAAATGCCAGATTGGCCGAAGAAAAACTCATGCACCCCAAGCACATGTGAAACATGTTGGTGCACTGCAGTGTCACCTGCAGTGCAGGTTACATAAATACTTGTATGTAATCCCATGAATTTAAGTCCCAATTTTATGACTGATGTCTTTAAGTAAAGACATTCACTATTTTGTAAATTCCAAATTCCTTTGGTAACCTGTTTTCTAAATTTGCCTCAATTTCAGTAACTTCAGTCAGTGAATGAGACTGTCCCATCCCATCTCCCACCCCACCCCCCCCCCCCTTTCAACATGGTTTATGCCACTGAAAAAATTCATCATTAAATGAAAATACAAATGTGCTCTTCTTTCTCATCCTGTTTGTTTCATCTTTCCCTTTCTTCGAAAGATAGTGGAAGATGGTCAATTTATTCAAGGCTTAAAAGAACCTCCCCCTCATTTTGCCCTGCACCCCAATGTCCTACTGGCTATGCCACTGGACAAACAGTCACCATGAAATGAAAATAAAAAGTTGCAATTCTGTCTCACCCTACTTGTTTCATCCTTCCTTTCTTCTAAAGACTCTGAAAGTTTGGTCAGTTTATCTAAGGCTTCCACCTGCCTTAGAAGTAGTTTGAGGTATGGACCCAATGACCTGCAATAGGCCTCAAGTAGTAAACCAAATCGGAGACTCACTTTTGGTTTATGCATCTCTGACCTGGAAAAAGAGAGGAGAAGTTTGCTAAAGAATTTTTAAGAGTTTCTATTGAATGGAGGAAGTTACAGTACCAGTTGGTGCCCATGCTCCACTCACTACCAGCTTGTGCACCTTGTACCTATACCCAGCATGCTCAGACAACTTCTGCCCATACAGTTACCAACCCTGACATTTGCTCCACCAGACATCTTCCATCAGAAAATTTTGATTTATCAAGGGTACAAATTGTACAGGTGGGAATTGTCCAGATAGTTGTCTAGGGGGGGGGAGTCCCGCAGGAAATGGGAATTGTTCAAGAGGGACAGAGTTTTAACAAGCAGCATCACACACACACACGACATCACCATCGCATAGATTCCTTTGGCCTCCGCCCTCCAGCAAGGAATCAAAAACTTGGAGGGTCTGGGTGCATGTATAGCCTATGGCAGGTTTAGATTGACCTCAATGGCACCTTGAATGTGGAGAAGGTGGGGGAGGGGGGTGGGCACAGGAGTTCAAAAATTCTATTGCTTCATGAATCTGGCCCTATTTTAAGTGCCTGACAAACACCCACTTTTCCGTTTTTTTGGCGCAGTTGCGGTATCTGGCGCTTTTGCCCCAGAGCGCCAGTCTATTTTCGAGCCCTGCATTAAACATATTCAAATCTATTACAATTCCCCTAAGAAGAAATCAAGTACCTTTAAAGGCATTCTCAAGGGACAACAAATTAATCAAAATCATCTTAGGTGATAATATTTAAGGTTTTCTAGTTTTCTTGAAAATGCAAAAGATGGTAACGAAAATAACTTTACAGTGTTCCAAATATTCATCTACAAATGAGATCCAACACCATATCCTCACATTTTGTCTTGTAATGTGTCACATTCTTGTCTCAAGAAGACATTATCATGCATGATATCATGTCACAAGGTTAGGGTTACGAAGGAGACATGAAATTAGGTTTGGGTTGAAATTCTCCTGAGACATTATCATGCATGGTACCATGGTGAGGATTGAGTGGATCCCAGAATGTTTCTATTATATCATCATATGATGAAATAAGAAAACTGAGGCACTTTAAAGGCCTTAAATATAACTCATTCAAATCCAAGTACTTTTAATGTTTTCAAGACTGAACACTAAAGAGTTGTTCACAACTGAATGTGTTTGACATCACAGTCACTTTAAAGAAACAAGTCCACATAATCTCACCCTTGAGACTGAATCCTAGTTTGCTGCAATAAAGCAGTCACAGAACTCCTTGTACATCTACTATATAAAGTTTAACGACACATTGTAATGCAGTACCTGTCCTCATACCGTCACCTCACCCTCTTACCAGAGTATTCATTTCCCATATTACTGTTAGATCATGTTTATTAAATCAGGTTGTGAGTTCAAGTATGACTCTTATCACCAAAACAAATTTTCAACCAAACCTTCACTAAGCCATTCAAAAGCGGCAAGGACAATTACCCAGGTATAACTGAATAAAAGTCTGGACTCAGTTCAAGTCTGTTCCACACTTTCACTTTAACCTAACATGCTTAACAGACTGCTTAGCATACTGAAAAATATGAATTGGTGTATGTGGACTTACCTGAGATGCCAAAAGAAATAGTGACCAATTTTCTGATTGCACAATGACCGTTTCAAAAGAAACCTCGCTAGAGGGTTATCAAGATATGACTCATATTTAAGAACCTGAAAAGAGAAAAAAATAGCTTTTAATTGATGGATCAAAAAATCTGTCACATGATCTTTCTTCTTTTTCTTGCCCCTCCTACTGTGTATAAAACAGGCACATTAGTTTATTTATAGTTTGGATCCCAAATCCCTCACAGAAGCATAAACCAGTCGGGGAGACATTTATTTAAAGGAAATAGACAACAATACATGTGGAAGAAACCTGGTGGCTTATCAACTTTAACTTATGAACAGTAAACTTATTGCCAATTCAAGTTTAGTTTCCCTCAATTAACAAGGACTATTTAGATCAAAGAAGTGAGATACACTTTGCTGAAAAAACAAGCTGGTTCCAACTGACACCCTCTTTAAAAACCTCCAACCAACAAATTATGATACAGAGTTGATTCAAACTTGTTAGTGCACCTTTACTAAACTAAAGTCCTTGAGATCAAACTAACACACTTGGCTGTGACATCTGAAGGTTTGAAGAATGGCTGACTTAAATATGCTGCCTATAGACTTGGAGGTTTTTGGAGAAAGTTCCTTTTTTTTGCAGGTGTTCATATATCTAGAAACATGAACAGGATTCAGTTAAGTGAAATTTGGCTTAGTGTAGTGTATATTCAAGGTCAAGTGCACATTAGGACTCATCAAGAAACTTAAATCATGTAGTCTTAACTAAACAAAGGTGAGATTAACCCTGTCTTTTTGACTTGTATTCTTAGGATAACAAGACAGGGGTTTACTAATCCCTCCCAATCATGCCCTTGGGACAGTGATAGGATGAGAGCACATCCCCAGGCTTACTTATGATAATTATGGTGAACCTAGCAGCACCACTGCAAACCAGTCCCTCAAATTTTTCTTACTATGTAGTCCCCACAAAATGTGCCAGTGGTCCTACCAGGATTTCATCCAATACCTACTGCACGGAAGGAGTGCACTCTAACCCGCAAGCCAACCCTGTAACCCACAGAAGACAAGACATGCAACAAACAGCTTCAGCTGATGGGGCCCTAAAAAGAAACTTACCAAAAGAGAAAGAAAATGCTGGTAAGATTTAACTTTTGGCAGTTCATGGGAGAAGAGGGAGTTACCACTTTACCTTGTAGTAATGCAATCAGCAAACCCTCATAAAACTTTTCTTAAGAAGACAATTTCAGCCAGTGCTTGACACAGCTGAGGGCCCAAAGGCACAATGCTGTCATGGCCATGACGTCTGCCATGAAGCCCCTCAAGGAGGCACCAAGGCAATCGTTAAAGTTACTGATAATGTCCTTCTTCAAGACTGAGTTATGCTGTGCCCCCCTTTGAGGCTTATATCTAGCCCTGATTTCAACCTAAAATGGTGTGTACTTACTTGTACCAATTCCAGCAGGTACTGAGAGAGTTCTTCATCTAAAAGGTCTTCCAGGCAGTCCACTGCTAGTGTTCGGACCCCGACATCTGAATAGCTACAGTCCAGCAGACCAAGAGCTGTCTCTATGTTGACATAGGGCCAGTCCTTCAAAAGGGCATAGAGCTTAAGACAAAGCAACAATAAAATGTCCTTTAAGATACAACTTTTACTTCTTTATTATTTGCTTATCTTTTTAATCTAAGCCATAGCTTCAGTTGAAGGGATTACTCTAATTTGTTCTATCCAAATTGTTGTCCTCTATCACCGAGGGTTATCCTAACTAAGGTCAATACCACAAAAGTGTAACTTACTTGAAATATGTGTTTCTTCAAGAGGCTTCAATATGTACTTGCCTGCCAGTACAAGAATGTCTAGTTTTATGTTTACTTACTTTTGCAGGCTCACCACCTTTCACAGGTGACCCAAGCTTCCATGTGATTCAACCTCTTTATCGGAAATGACAATATCGATCTGTTTTCATTACAAAATTTGTTACACAGCCCACGACCAACTGCCCAGTAGAGCTGCACCACATATCATGGGGAACACTGCTTTATGGTATAAAGTGTTACAGGTCTGTTTCAAAATGTAACCAGAAAGCCAAAAGGCTTAGTGATTCCTTGCCATATGGGTATATTGTAACAAAAATGAATCACCCACATGGCAGGCATGAAATCCCTCACAGTTATCCTACTTGAGATATCATGTTTATAAGGTCAAAAGCTTTGGAAATCTTGTGACCCAAAATGACCTGCATGCTAAATATGAACAATCCACAGGCCAAGTATGTGATCCCTCATAGTAATCCCCCTTAAAAAATATCATGTTAACTAAGGTTTTGACCTTTTCTGACCTCAAGTGACCATTGACCTGCACGAAAAATTGTAGGGATCATCTACTCAATATGAAAAATTTACATGTCAAGTTTGAGATCCCTCACAGTTATCCTTCTTGAGATATCGTGTTTACAATGTTTTGACCTTTTGACCTCTGGTGACCCCAAATGACCTTTGACCTCCACCCAAAAACAATACAGATGATCTACTCAATATGGGCAATCCACATGCTAAGTATGAGATCCCTCACAGTTACCCTTTTTGAGATATACTGTTTACAACATTTTGACCTTTTTAACCTCTTGTGACCCCAAATGACCTTTGACGTCCACCAAAAATAATAGGGATCATCTACTCACTATGGGCAATGAACATGCTAAGCATGAGATCCTTCACAATTACCCTTGTTGAGCTAATGTGTTTACAAGGTTTTGACCTTTTGACCACTGGTGAACCCAAATGACCTTTGACCTCCACCAAAAATAATAGGGATCATAAACTCAATATGGACAATCCACACGGTAAGTATGAATTCCCTCACAGTTACCCTTCTTGAGATATAGTCTTTACAATGTTTTGATATTTTGACTGCTGGTGACCCCAAATGACCTTTGACCTCCACCAAAAACAATACGGATCATCTACTCAATATGGACAATCGGCACAATAAGTATGAGATCCCTCACATTTATCCTTCTGGAGATATCGTGTATACAAGGTTTTAACGTTTTGACCTCTGATGACCCCAAATGACCTTTGACCTCCACCAAGAAAAAGAGGAATCATCTACTCAATATGGGCAATTCACAAGCTAAGTATGAGATCCCTCACAGTTACCCTTCTTGAGATATAGTGTTTACAAGGTTATGACCTTTTGACCGCTGGTGACCCCAAATGACCTTTGACCTCCACGAAGAACAATAGGGATCATCTACTGAATATGGACAATCCACACAATAAGTATGAGATCCCTCACATTTATCCTTCTGGAGATATCATGTTTACAAGGTTTTGAAATTTTGACCTCTGATGACCCCAAATGACCTTTGACCTCCACCAAGAATAAGAGGTATCATCTACTCAATATGGGCAATTATCAAACTACGTATGAGATCCCTCACAGTTACCCTTCTTGAGATATAGTGTTTTACAAGGTTTTGACCTTTTGACCTCTAGTGCCCCAAATGACCTTTAACCTCCACCAAAAACAATAGGGATCATCTACTCAATATGGGCAATGTACATGGTAAGTATGACATCCTTCGCAGTTATCCTTCTGGAGATATCGTGTTTACAAGCAATTTCCAGGGTATTTAACATTTGACCTCTTGTGACCCCAAATGACCTTTGACCTCCACCAAAAATAATAGGGATCATCTACTTAATAAGAGCAATCTACCTGCCACGTATGAGATCCCTCGGAGTTACCCTTCTTGAGATATCGTGTTTACAAGGTTTTGACCTTTTGACCTCCTGTGACCCCAAATGACCTTTGACCCCCACCAAAAACAATAGGGATCATCTACTCAATATGGGCAATCTACAAGCCAAGTATGAGATCCTTCAGAGTTACCCTTCTTGAGATATTGTGTTTACAAGCAAAAGTGTCACATACACACCCACACACACACATACACACACACACGACATCACCGTCGCATAGATTCCTTCGGCCTTCGGCAAGGAATCAAAAACTTTGAAGTTGTCAACAGAATTGTCCTCACTTGTGAGACTTCATCGCAACTGTTCCATTTGACAGCGTTGAGTAGCTTTGGTAAAGAGTTGGGGTAATAGCGACATTCTCTCCTAAAGATGAAAGAGAAATTTATAGAATTATTACAATGTGTAAAGACACACTTTGACAAAAATTTCAACAATCTTAAAAACATGCCCATGAATTCACATTGATAATATTTGGTACATATCAAGCAAACATCTTTGTATATTACAATGTAAAAATTTGTTAACTGAAAACGCAATAAAAACTGAGGTGCAAGTGAAAAGGTGAGAATGGGTCAATTAGGAGGGTTACCATACCTCAGTATGAAACTAATGTCAAATCTTTGTAATTTGTTACAATATAGACCAATTAATCTACATGATCAAGCCACTACATTGGCTCTCTGGGCTGTGTTCAGTTGTACATGCAAATACATACTTGACCAATCAATTGAAGTCAAACAGAGTGAACATTGTAACTCGTTTCTTTACTTATTATTTTAATTGTAATTAAGCTGTTTATGTTTTGTTATTCACCTTAGCGCAGCTACACTTATTGTTCCTGATTTGGCATTATCTAAGTCCAATGTACTATTAGTATGAGTAGCCAGTCACATATATTCAACCTCTCCAACAAGGCCATATGAACAAACCCAAACTTTGCATGAGATGAGTCTATTTCAATTGCATATTTTTGAGGAGGGAAGCACTTTCCTTACAAAACTTACGATTCTGAAGAAAGGTAAAAATTTCCAAAACCTTTTGAGAAAGACTTATTATAGCAAATTTCAGAAAACTACCTATCTTTATACACAGACTTTGGCATTCTTGTCAACTAGTGTAGGGGTTACACCACCAAAGTCTGCTTTCACCCGTATCTGACAGTCAAGTCTCTTAATCAGCTAATACCAATACTTTAGTAAAGACCGTACTGTACACAAACTGTCGTCTTTTTCGTGCCTTGTAAGACAACACTATGTCATGTAAGCCATAACTATGCCATTATTTACTTGTAACTTGTATGTCAAAGTACAAACATATTTGAAAGAAGGTCACCCTGGTAAAGTCAACAGGTGGTAACCCTAACCCCATAGATTTGTAGCTAAGAGCTGATAATGCCAAGAAGTGTTATTTCCTTTACATGAAGTGAATAATGGGAGTTATAAGCAGGCATTTAAGTTAAAAATAATATTCATTTTAATTAGTAATATGGATGGGGTAGTATAAGTATTTAAGACTTTTTACCAAAAGATAATTCGTTCTTAGATAACATGAATTGTGTACCAAAGAATAGTTCTTCAGAGTCTAAGAGGAATGTACAGGCAAAATGACACTCCCAGAATAAGTATTCTATAGTTTCAACTGCCACGGGGCAGACAGTACAAAGGCCTGTGTCTAATTTATTCACTAGGTGAAGGAGCCTATTAGTACCTAAAATACAGTGTAAAAATCTAAATTGAAAGTACTGAACTCTTGCTGCAGAGAACGCTGAAAAGGCAATGCTAAAAAGATATGGAACAGTCCTTGTCGTTGAGGTCAAAGTGTTCCTAAAATGGCAAAGCATTTTAGGTAGATGTTTCCCACACCAACATGATAAGTATTGCCCAATATAAATATTAAATACCAATAACGGGTCCCAAAATTTATGTCTACTCACCTAAACCTCCACACAAGTTCTTTATCTTGTTCTGACATCTCATGAAGTCTATCCTTGCTGAATATTTCCTCAAGTTGGGCGGCATCTTCATCGTTGATGTCATCTGCACTTTCCTACAAGTGGAGAGAAAAATCACCAATTTCATATTTTTGTATGACAGACTGACCTACTAGACAAGCTAATCATATGGATGGTGAATGGGTATTATAGTGCTGAAAGCTACAGTTTACTGATAAACATGGAACGGAGAATCATTGGGTATCTCAACTCAGTGACATAGGTGCAAGCACACAGGAAGTATAGCACTATATGTAGGTTTCTACAGCATGGTAGTATGAAAAATGTTTATAATCAACGATTAAAGATGAAAAGCATAAAAATAGCAGAAACTGTTGACAATGTATATTTTAAGCTGGTGTCTGTGCAACAAAACTTGCTACATGTAAAAAAGTGACTATTAAGTATTTTCTAACCAGGGCTCTAAGCGAACCATTAAAACTGGGTGCTCATCCAGTTCGGGTTTCACTTTTTCCCTCAAAGCCAAGTTGGAACATCTAGCTTGGATATTCAAGTCACAATGAGAAAGAACCACTATAGCCAGCTTACAACCCTTTTAAATGCTCACTGTCATCATGGATAACACTGAAGGCATTTGACTGGTTGGTTAGCCAGTATGAATACATTCCTGGATCAACCCTCTTCACATCTGGAAAATATTGCACATTCTCCCATAACTCCCCATAAAATGATTGCAACCTGGGTAATTCTCCTAGGACAACTGCCCCTTAAACAATTTCCACCACTATAATACCAATCCCAAACAATTCCCACCCTCACAGTTTCATCCTGGAAAATTATCACCCAGAACAGTTCAAATTTTCTTGGGAAAGTTGTCTAACTTCTGAGGTGTGATTGTCATTGGTGGAAACAGTCGGGATAGGAACTCCACGGATGGAAATTGTCCCAGGGAGTTGACCGAATGAATTGTGTGGGTGGGAATTGTCTGTGGTTGGGGGGTGGGGATTTGACGAGCACGACACTGTACATTTGGTTTTTCAAAAAAAAAAAAAAAAGGTTGCTGGTTCTCTTTTACATCTTATTCGTCTTTTACCTTTACCTAACATTTTTGCTCTGAAGTACTTTCACCAGTCATCCATTTCCTTTGTTTTTGTCACACTTCTCGAATAAGGACACTTGCCTTGGCAGTGAGCTGTGTTTTGTTGTACAAACCACACCAATTTGATCATACAGTATCCTACAGCTCCCCATCCCCTCCCAGTCACCTCTCCCCCACCTCTTCACCTACCCACAACATAGAACACAAGAAAACTTAAGAAACAAAACCGTACCATCTCCTTTGGAAAGCTGCTATAGTCGTTGGTCTCTGAAGCCACCTTCAAGGCATGTTCGTAGATTTGAGAAAATACAGGAAATACCAAACTGTGACTGAAGCGGTCAAACTCCAATTCCAGGCAAGGAGCATCTTTGTTTGGGTTGGAACCAGTTTGACCGAATGGGCAGAGGAGGTCCTCATGACCCTGAGGGGGTGGCCAAAGAGACAACCTCATGTTTCCTGACTGTAGCCTGTTGGTGTAGTCATACAGGTTGATATTACCCCACGCTAATGCACAACCACCCTTCAAAGGAAAAAAAAAGAAAATATTCAAAAGTCAAACTCTACATTTAGTGCTTAAGGTAACAAAAAGTTGAGCAGCATTTTAAAGGTTATAAATAAGGCTGCACCATAACCTCCAAACCTTAATATTTCAGCATGGCATTAGATCAAAGGACAGTATTGCACTCACAGTTCAAATAATATGCATGAATGAGCTAGTGGACCCCATAAACATGGTGTGTATCAACTAGCAGGAGCTACCTAGCAAGTTCCATAAAGGATTTTTTACTACAGTTGGGCATTTTTTCACAATTGTATCTATTTCTTGCTTTGCATACCTACTGTCATGAGCAATCATACAGCCATATGCTGACAGAATGAGAAAATCCTCTATAACACCTGCCTTCTCGAAATTAATTCATCAATGAAGTTTAACAAGTTTATCTAATTAACTCATTCTACTTCAAGTGCTGAGGAAAACTAGTTCAAATGAAGCTACAAAAACTTTTATCTCCACTTCCTCTCACTTAGTCATATAAGATATACAATGGCCCAACATGACCTAAAAACATAATGGCTAAACACATCCCATAGTAAACAACAGCTGGGTGTATGACTGATAAACAATGAAAGACAATGAAATCAAAGAATAAATCACCTCTTTCTTCCCTTTCCTCTTCCCAGAAGAGCATATAGACACACAGAGTTTCGCACTACGAGGAATGTCACAAATCCTGAGGTCATAGGTCAGCCAAGCATTCCACTTGGGATTTGCACATGGAACATGTTCAGTGGACACAACGGGACACAATGGCTCTGAGCCGTGGTAAATGCAAGTTCTCACATGGACCTGAAAGTGACATGGAAAGAAATTTTACGATTAAAAGTGAGATAATCTATACAGAAATCATGAAGTCAGTTTGCTACAAACATAAAACAGTTCATTTTAACCTATCATGGAGACACTGTCAACCTTGCAGAATTTCAAGTAGGAAAAACCAAGTGACCTCCTCCTCTCCCCCCCCCCCCCCCTTCCTACTCCTCCAACAAGTCATGTGTGCCACCAAACCTGCAAATTTCTCCTAAGATGTATCTATCTATGTATATTAAATGTACTCTAGAGTCTACTAAAGGAGTTTATGGCTACAAAAATTTCTACAAGGAGAGAGTGTATTTACCATGCTATATGCTATGGGAAAGATTCCACATACACTTCTGGGGCTATCAATTCAACATTAACTTCTGTACTTAACAAACCTATGAAGGAATGGTTTAAGACTAAATGAAGTGGGAAAGTTTCTTGAGCAGACCTCTATGATAACAGTCTGCCCTTCTTATTACTGGGATGGGAGAGGGCAAGGAGTCGGTACCTTATTAGGGGAGAGGGAGGAACCATCCTATACTTATGTGTTGAAACAGAGTGTTGCGAGGCTGTGAACAAGCACTTGCCAAGTGGCCCAGGGCAAGTGATAGATCTCTTACGTTAAAATTGCAAAGAAAGAGCCACATTACCACAAGTTGTAGATTTAAAATTGCTACCCATTAAATACTGTAACATATCTTCTACTATTGTATTAAAACGTATTGGTTTGCACACAGGTGGAATCTTCTATGGTATTACATCTCAGAATAAGTATGTCTTAATTTCAATCATTTGAGGAGAATTAAATATGTATCATAGCAAGTATCTTCTGGATGCTAATGTCCTGACTGGCAGCTTGCTTTAAAAGTCTAAGAAAGACCCAACTGCACTGCATTAACCTCACCTAATTTGGCAGTAACAAAATTCAAGTACACAACTGACCTTGTCCAATTCCTTCACATTCACATATGTGGCACAGTTGACCTTTATTCTGAGGGGGTCAAGTATCTCCCAGGCACATTTAGTGGACACAGGTGGTGGGGCTGCTGGACCTCTCCTCATATAGGACGGGATTGGAAAATGAACCTCCGGCAGGCTATTGAGGACACTATCTTTGGACATGAGCATAAGTTGTGGTGTATTGCCCTTCAGTATACACTGCCTGACATACTGTGGAAAGATCAAAAGACATAATTTAAGTACCTCAGGCAGCTAACCTGCATAGCTGGTTATGTCTCTAGAAGCCTACTAATGACACACTCTTTGAAAATGAATGTCAATTGTGGTGTAGTGCCCTTTAGTAGGCACTGCCTGACATAGTACAGAAAGATCAGAAGATATAAATGTGTCACTTTGACAAGAATAGCTTCTCAAACTTAGGCACTGGATGCGATGATCCTCAGATAGCCATTGAGGGGAACTAAGGAGGGAGGCTATGGGGGCATGGTCAAACATTCATACAAATATTTCTTACACTATCCCATCAAATTTATTGGTCTTATGTCTATTTCTGAGATTTTCTCTTCTTGACACGAAGTCATTGGCTACCACTCTAGTTTAGAAAAAAGCTATGATCTGAGTGAAAAGTTAATTCTGAAAGGCCTTATGTCCTTTTGGGGTTACTTTTTCATGTCTCAACTGCCAGAGTCAGCTTCTCTCTGGACAAAAGGCCTTTTTAATACAGATATGTTCTAAAAATTTTTGGAACATACAGCCTTTTTTTACACATAGGACTCTTCATGTCTTTTTTTTTATTATTTGAACTTTCAGATAGAAATAGTGCAATGAACATGGCTTCAGCTAACTAAACAGAAATTTTGGGGTCCTAAATTCCATATTTTAAATTTATTAAAAGATATCAGTGAAGAGCCTAAACTTACCCATTTTAGTTATGTTTTATCACTCTTAAAGTCTAAGTTACCTTAAGAAAGTTCAAGTATCACACAAAATAAATATTCTCTTTATTTACTTAACATTTCATAGTCGGATATACGGCAGTTAGGATATGATGTGACGACTCATTATCACGTGTATAATAAGCATATTTACCTTATACTGTGAAATAGAAAAATTCTGAAGTACATATTCATCGCATCCGCAAACTTTCAGGACGTAAGTTCCTTTATACTCTTCTACACATCTCTGTTGACCTTGTTTGGACAGTTCTGGCATCTGCTGGGCCCTTTCTCGTATCGTTTCGGCAATAATGTCTTCTGGGGTACTATCATGATGAATCTTCAGTTCGTACTTCTGATCATCATTGACTGATGATATTACCCACACCCAGATGACAAGGCGTCCTAAAGTGGGTAAAGAATAGGCTGAGTTTTCACAAATTTTCAAAATGTTCCATTTCATTCTTATTGTAGGACTAAAACATCAATAATGTAGGAACTGAAATAGCCAAAAAAAGGGATAATACCCTCAAGAGGGGTGGGTTAACACCTGACATGGGTAACCCAATTGTGACTGTAGAATCAAAGGCTGCCAACAATTTGCCTGGTACCTGGGATTACAAACACTGCCAGCCAATGGGAAAACAACCCAGAGCTGCTACCAATTTAAACTTGCAAAATTAATTCACCTCTTTGCCACGTGATTAGTAAACATGTAGCTGAATAATTAATCGATTAATTGGCAATTTATGAAAGAAGATACAAAATGCTACTAAAATTTTGAAAAGATTTTAGTCTGTAATTGAATTACCATGACCAAGGTGCCTGTAGTACATGTGACTAACAAGTGCATCACAACTGTTTGATAGGTAACAAACACCAAACACTTAGCAAAACTAAAACAGAAACCTAAAGAAATTCCATATTTCTCGCTTTTGTGACCTTGCATGACCTTATACCCTTGCCTCAAAAATAGCCTACATGGCCATCCATACAGTAATTCCCTAAATTAGCTAGGAATAAGTGCTACAAGCAAACCATCTATGCTGTGCAGGATATATTACAAACAAGGGATTCCATGAAGTACCATCCTCAAGGGCAAATTAAACCAAGGGAATAATAAAAGCTAGACAGACAGACAGATGTTTGCAGTTGCAGGGAGAGGGTAGTAGGCCAGGTCCAAGGACGGTTAAGAAAATGCCATAAAAATGTCTGAAATGCTGTAAAATGTTGTCTGAAAGAGACTGCATACTAATGTGGTTTTAATGAAATTTCCTGAAAAATGATTTATATTTTGGGAAATGCACAGAAATATGTCGGTTAGTAACAAGATATTGGCAAATAGTTACATGCAATTCACCATAACACAGGCACTGATATCTACTGTTAAATCTATTGGACATAAAATCAACGATAGCAAAAAAAAAAAAAAAAATTCTAAGGCCTAACAAATGATGACATACTTTAGGAATATTTCAAAATTTGCTAGTTCATTGCCCCATTGTAATTTAAAAACTATGTGTTGACTCTAATACTTGAAGGTGTACTGCACAATGCACAATGTATAGTTAGTCTGTCTACTGTACCTGTGTGTACAACACCTTACATTCTCACATAACTTTTATTTCAATGACGAGTTAGAGTGGCTTGTGTACAACTGATGGTGTACTTTGAATTTACCAACTTTCAGGGACAATAAAAAGGAATTTGACTAAATAGACCCATTTTACCAGTTGATAGTTCATGGAAGCAATTACCTCAAACTGAGGTGAATAGACACCTAAAAGGATGTTAAAACTGAAAAGGATGCAAGGCCTACAGTGCACTGAATTGGGTTAATAGTCCTGAGTCTATTCACTTCAATTCATGGTTAGCTTACAAGAATATATTCATTTTTCCTACATCATGCTTTAAATAGCAATGCAAAAAGGGCACCATGCTGGAAAATGTGTGACAAATTGATAATGCAGTTGAACACATGCACGAAAACTGAAAACTGACGAATTCATCAAAGTCACAAATACACTCTTCTATACATGCATGTGTGTAGCAATGATGGCACTAGGTCTCCGAATTTGGGAGGGGGGAGGGGAATTCCCTCCTTTCAAAATATTTAAAGGGGTATTTTGGTTCAAAGGGGGCTCTCGATAAGTTGCAGCATAATTCTAAACTTGAAGGATTGTTGAGAAAGAGGGTGAGAATTGCTCAGTCCCGATGCCTAATGCGAACACTGGTGTGTAGTAAGCTCAACACCCAAGGCTCTCCAAGTATTATTCAACATGATGAAAGCTTAAATACCCCCTGATCAAAACAAGTATTAGAGTGATGCAATGAGCTCTTTAACCTCTGTCAAAAGATCTAGAAACAGTAATACATTCTGAAATTATGTCTCATCATGAATTTCCTCTATCAGACATTCCTCTAATGAACTTAAATTGAAACTTGAAACATCATTCCAAGTTATCGCTGACATTAAATGTTCAAAATTACATTGTAATCACTCCACGGCCTTAAAATGCATGTTTGTGTGCAGAGGGCAACTGAGAATGGTGTTTTGTATATGGTGTTCCCATGGTGACGGCAGATACCAGACAGACATTTTGAAGTGTTCTAATTGACTTGGGAACTTACATACAGTTTGTAATGGGGGTTATTATGTTTACAGGGAAATCAAAGCACACACATAAATTACCTAGATTGAATTTTGTACCTTGGGCAGAAATGAATTCAAAGCAAAGGTCCACGGATAAATTGTTCTTATATTTTTCTTTTCTAGGGAACTCTTTTCAAATGTTTTGGAAAACACAATCACCAACCCAAAATAGTCCCCAGAGACTTTCTACATGGGTTATTTTGGGGTACACAGGGGGTCTTACTATTGTTTCTAAGGCCAATTAATAATTATTTAAGGAGTGGAGGATGATGATGTTTGTAGCATTTGACACTTTTGTTACCTTCTCAACACTTTTTTTTTACTTTTTTCCGAGGGAGGGGGGCTTGGCAGTTGCAAGGGCGAATCATTAGCCCCATCAATGTATTGTGAATGCTGCAGTGAACTTGTAAAGTTATTCCAAGCAATTTTAATAGGTCTGTGCTGTCCAGGTAAGATCACAGGCTTGTAACTACATATGTACCTTGTTGTACCTTTGTGCTTGCAGAGTATTTTGCCTAGGACGAAAAGTGGGTGTTAGGAATGGGGGAAGGTAGGAAATGAGATAAAATAGTTTTCCCCATAATTCCTGTGGTCTTCTTTATAATACGTGCTCGACCAACAACACATGTGAGTATAAACACATGAATGTGCATGACCAATCATCACAAAAACACCTATAAACATGAACATAATATATCATATAGTAAAAGAAGGCTTAGAGTGCATGAATTCATATATGGTACATTTTTATCCAATGTAGCTGGTTGTCTCAGCAAGTGGCGAATGAGGACGATACTATTTTGATGGATTCCTGGAAATACCCGGAGAGGCAAGCAAATGTCTGCACAGGTCTATCAAGTTGTTATTCTATTTCCCCTCCTTTTCCCCCTCCCCTTTCCCACCACCTTTCCCCCCCCCCCCCCCTCTAAAACCAGTAGGACACAATGACAAGTTTTGATTACACGCAAATGCTTCCAATTTGTTTATTTTGAAAACAACACATATGACAACAAACAGGCCTAAATTTATATCAGTCAGGTGCCATTCCTGGTAAGAGAGGTCAACAGGGGAAACACACAACACAAAATTTGGAGAAAAGTATTGCATATAAACAACATTCCTATGGTTGAAAAACAAGGTTGCCTGTCACAGGATCCGCTCAAAGCAACGATGTGAGGTTTGCAAACAACTTTACCAATGGATGGTATGTATCAAATATGTAGGAAAAATTTGGTGGGTCTTTGTAAAAGTGTGGAAAGCAATTTAGAGATCATGTGTTTCTGTGAGTAAACATGCTGAAAACCATCTGGTCTACACAACATTTGTTGAGCTGAATTTTCTGAAAAGTGGAGAGCAACAAATGTAGACCATTTATTGCATATGAGTCTTGTTATGAGGACAATAAGGGAAGTATTTGCTATGTAGCCTACATGTAGGCCTAAACACTTCAAATAAAACTGTGACAAGTAAGAGCAACCTACTGTATGTACACCACATCTTTAAAACTAAAGCCAAAATTTCAAAGTTTCAAATCCCATTTCCACAATTTGGAAGTTGTACATCGGAAACTGAATCAAAATGGATAATGCAAAACTCTGGATTCCTGCATGTGTGTTTGTTTCTGTGTATGTCTGGGTATATGAATGCCAGTATGTGTGTGTGTTTGCACTGCAATTCATGTTAAATGCAAGTTTAATTTTGGCATAGGGTATCAATTTTATGTAAAGTTATTTTTTCAGAGAGGCTGCTCTTAATGCCCTACAAAAGTTTATGGGGCTGTATTGGGTCCACAAGGACTACTTTGTTTTTGCTGGCAATTATTTAGAAGGGAAGGAGGGTAATTTCTTAACATCTCACATTTTTTCACCCTCTTCGATGTCTTCTCAGGGAGATCTTCACTTCTGGGCAAATCACTTGTAACACTGTGTATTACTATTTTCTCCACTGGTAATAACTCCCGGGCCCAGATCCAGTAAGAATAGCATGAGTTTTTGTTGTAACAAGTCAAACCAATTATGAACTGCATGAGAACTTTGGCATTCAAGAAAAAAAAAATAACTTACACAGTTTTTGAGGATATGCAGCGCAACTGGAATAAATGCACAAGAGCCAAATTGTGTCTGCAATTGCAACTTGCTTTGTTACATCTTTAGCCAATCACATTGACTGTTATTGTTACAGCCACACACACACGGTCATCTGTCATTACACACACAGTCCTATACAGTGCACTATAGCGTGCCTCAGTATGTGTTGCTGTACAGTAGCTTTTATGTACTTATGACAACTGAAGTTTACAAAAAGTAAACACAATATTCATGCACTTTTCTCATTGTGAATACTGACTAAGCAAAAAATGTTGGGTAAGTAACTACTTGACCTAACTTTTTGTGAAATGAAGTCTTTGTGAATACAGTACAACCCTTAATTTCAACATCTTCCTCAACTATTCTCAACACCCCATTACCACTGACAATGTATGACAAACAATACAGGAGCTAAAAAAGGTCTGGTTCTGGCTCATCTGGTCTACTTAATTTGGGACTAAGATGAAAATTTCTAGCTGTAGCATGATTTTCGTGGACGCTATGAGTCCAGCTTTTTGCAGGCGTGGTGACACACAGCCAAAAGGGGCTGTGTTTAACCACTTGAAGAATAGGATTCTGTTATGAAAATCCCGTTAAAATTACTTCCATATCCCTTATCAATATTAAGACAAACCTCTCCGAAGTGCAATGGTTCTTGAAGAACCTCAGCAGTCACAACCTATGCAAACCACTGATAAAGAGTGTGGAATGGTGTCACTTATCTTTGGTCTGAAAGTCTCTTCAATATTTTCCCACAGAGTTCACAGTTTGGTGAGTGATACTGCAATATTTCAAGTAAAAAACTTTTATTACTCCCAAAATAAATCCCTCAAGACCTGTCAATGTTACAACTTCCCTTGAAATGTAGGTTGAAAAAACAATGAATAACATTAGACATGTTCTTGTATGTCCTTTGTTCAACATCACAAATTGGAATATATTTAGCTGTATGTTTATTTGTGATCTAAGTATAAAATAGATATTACCTTCTAAAGTGGCCAATTGTCTGATGGATACAGATGGGAACTGTGGCCATGTTCTATGCTTTTAATGCTTTATTAAGGCTCCAACTATGCCACAGTCCTGTATATCATTTTCATGTCACCAGATAAGAACATGTGTCTGTTTTTGCAGACTTTCAAAACACTGTAGTATGACCTTTTTCTACTTTACATTAAAGCTGTATGTCAGATACTTGCAAATGGTTAGTTCATTTCCTGAGAATTCAAGGCTTCAGCCAGAGAACCACCCAGCTGTAATTTGGACAGCCACCTCACACCCTATCCCTTATCTTTTTTTTATTATTTGAAATCAGAAAGACAGCATGAATGCAATAACCTTCCTTTCACTGTTTTGAGAGAAGGTGCAAAATTAGCCCAATTAGACCAATTTTGTATCATTTTATGTCTAACGTGGGTCACAACAGAGTGTGTTTGGCACAGGGGAGGGGAGGGGGAGGGGGAAGGGCGGGGCACCGCTTTCACTAGACCTCTCCACCTCAGCACTTTCCAAAGCCAATCTATGTGGGCTCCCTGATCTGAAATCCTACTAAAACACTGCCAAACTACAGGTAATGAGCATACTATGCCCTGGCTTCCCTTTTAACTATGTATTAAAATTGGTTCTCCATGGTACACACTAGTGTTGGACTAATTATACTGTAGGTACCATGCTCAATATCCATATCGGCTAAAGCGCAGTTCACACTAGAGCAATTTCGGATAGGATTACTGTCTGATTTTTGTGAGTTTTAGTTAAAATCTTCTCTATCCCTGGTCAAAAAGAGCCAAAAATTTGCCAACCTGTGTACATATATGATTTGCATCAGAGGACTACGAAAATGTATGTAAACTAATTATTTGGTGACGTCACATCGACAGACAGCGTTTATCGGACACACGTGTAAAAATCGGATTGATTTTCGAACAAATACCACTCTGTTGAGCGGTATAAGTTATGTAATGGTTGCAGAACAGTTTATCGTGAGACAAACTAGGATCAGTTATCCATATAGTGTGACCATCCTTAGAACAAGGTCTGAATAAAACACTATTGGTCTGATTTTATAGAAAAATTCGGATCGGACAGAAAATTGCTGTAGTGTGACCCGCCCTTAAGACAGTTTATTTTCATCCTATATCAGAATCGATCAAATTAAGTTACAATGCAGATACTATCCACCTGATAGTTCTTGGCCTAGATACAACTTAGAAAATGTTATGCTATTTCTCATTTCTGACTACAGGATCCAATATTAAACTCACATAAATGAAACAACACCTATTAGTATTACACAATATCCTGATGGCTTAGTGTGCAATATGTTAATTACTCAAACACTGATACAGGCTGATAATGAGAATTGGAAAGTCAGATTTCAGCTATAATATCATTTCAACACCAGTACACATTAACAGGTACCAAATCTCACCCCAGACACTAAAAATTCTCCCACATAAGTTTACTTCTGGCACCTCCTCCAATTCCAAAAAGAACACCAGTTTAGTGCACCTCCCAAGCAATGCAAGAAAAACCTGTACTGAGTTTAAATTGCTCAAGGCCATATCCATGCAAGCTGTGTGTGAACTGATCTGTAAAAGTCATCAGTGACAGACCAATCCCAGCTATATATACTGTTGTTTGAATTTATGTCAATCAGTGCAGTCACCAATTGTATTTAGAACAAAAGGGCTATTAAATGTTTGGGGGGATGCCACAGTAACATTTACATGATAGAGTGCCTATGAATCTAACAACTGAGTCCTGAATGCGGCAACAATCCTTCCCGGTACTTTTATTATTTGTTCCATTTATAGACCTCTCTTCTGTGTGGCCTCCATCTTGAAATGTTACAGAACAATGGCTGACCCATCTACAGCAAGCTAAATCTTAAAGTTACTGCATTTATAGAAGATTGTGGTCAAAATTATACAGTATCTTGATTCAAAACATTTTTCCATCCTCTGACACTCTCCATAACCATGGAAGCTGTGGTAAAATTCACCCTACAGTAAACCCATACTGGTACATGAGGAAGGCTGAAGAGTCCCAAGTAACTGTAAAAGTGTTTAAAAGTATTTCTAACTTAGTGAACAATAAGAAATGATTTCACTCTGCCAATTCTCTTTCCTCACCCATAAAACCAATCATAATTCTACTTAACCTATTGCAGGAAGCACTTGACAAATTTGTACTCCATGACAATCCTTTGCTATATCCCTTTAACCTTGTTTTGTGACTGAGTTGTTGATTGCTGCTACTATGCACCAACAGAGATGGAATATCATGAAATTCTCACCACACAGCTGTTGAAATTATTTTTGTACATTTGACACAAATTTGTGACCAGACAGAAAGTACCAGGGCCACAAAATGAAATTTTCCAAAACAAAAGTATGTGTAAGGATGAGTCAATGACAAAGCTATTAGGGAAAGAAACAAAGAAACAGGAAAACAAACAAATGAGTAAACAAAATGATGCCTCTGACTGGTAGGGGATAGGCTTGAGCGGGTTACCCGATTCTACTTTGGTGTCGCCCTCCTTTTCCAGAGTCAAGTAGCAACTACATTTTCCTTGGAGCTGCCAACCAAGGAGATTTTTTGGTACAAAAAAACAAACAAAAAAAAAATGCATAAAAATCAGATTTTGTGCTCTAAAGTTACATGTTTGTGTCCATCAAAGATGGTTCTTAGACTTTTCACCAGTTTCCAATTCAATCACTTTTCCCTTAAATTTTCTGCTACGGTACTTTGGCATCACCAATTTGAAACCTTGCGCAGCTGTTGGAAAGCCTGTATTTCTAAACATATTGTACTGACCACATTGACTAGAAGGCTTGTCCTTGATACTGTACTCTTGTGCATACAGCAGTCAGGATGTACTGCCTACCCACAGGAGTCACAGGGCTTGAATTTTGAGGCATGCCAGTGCGATCATACACCATCACTAGCCTCAAATCACTGTGAGAAGTGTGACTTTTTGCACACCTAGATAAAGAATGGGAACTCAGGTAAATCTATTAAAGTTTCATAAAACAGCACACCTACCACACTCCTTAATTTCCTGAGGAGTGTGATTTGTAGCACACCTGGAAAATCTAAAACTCATGGCCTGGAGTCAGGAATCTATTCAGAGTGGCAACTCCCATGACTGCAGGTACCTGACTCTAAAAATATTACATTGAGCAGAGACAGTAGTAGGGTACAGATATGTCTGGAAGTGTATGGATATGTCTGGGAGTCTAGGGGGGGAAGGCAGGGGGTGGGGGGTGAGGGATAATGGTGGTAAGGGATAATGGTGGTAAAAGAAGGAACATGGTCATGATCAGGTTACTGGAAAACTATGAACACCAGTGTACTGTGTCTTCTCATGTCACTGGACAGTTGGAGAGCACACAAGTTGAGTACTTGTTAAGAATGATAGGGTAAACAGCCAATCTTCTAAGGTAAGTCTGCATTCCTGGCAGGGTGCTGTACCCCCTATGAAAAGATCCATTTCCCTGTCTTACCTTCCCACCCCCTCCCAGAAGAATATTTTTGGTTTGTCACTGCAGGGAAGGGATCAATCCATGGTATAGAATAAATGCAATCAATACCTTTGTCAAGCTTTTGATAAACATGTTTTGGTAGTTCTTCTGATGCTTCTAAATTTGGAGGGTAGACGTACAAAGCATGCTCCAACTTGCCACGAGCTTCACGTTCTTCTACAACCGTTTTGCACATACTTAGTACATTGCGACGAAAGTCAATTACTTCTGGGTCCTTCAGTTGATCAAATTCATTGACGGATATTCCAATTGTTGAACCTTGAGAGGAAAGTTGAATATGTATTGGAATATTTACAAAATGGGTACAGTATACTCATAACTTGCTAAAATAGTACTATAGGAGTAACACTAACCCCAACTATTTCCCACCATGTGGTATGATCATATGGTTTGGAAGCTGCTATAAGTACAACGTATATTGTATGAAGTATCCACTGTCTGCCACGAGCTCCACGTTCCTTTATGAATGTTTTGATTATATGGCTTGGCAGCTACAATAAGTCCAGAGTATACTGTATGCAGTATACACTTTCTGGGAGTATTACGACTGATACAAAGTCACTGGTCTTTGCAACGATTTAAGTCATCAACAAAAGATGCTCTTCATTTTTAAGTCTCAAAAACAACCTAATATTTCCTTGAGTAGAGTGAGATAGCCAAGAAAAATAGGGGAAGGAGTGAGAGAGAGGGGGAGGGGAATGAATATAAAATTTCCCTACAACTATATGAGCAGGTTAAAAATACAATAAAAAGAATGAAGAAAGTGGATGTATTAGAAAATGTTAAATAAAAAATACGAAAATAATTCACAAAAATGGTTTTAACTTTTCGAGCATGCTTTGTATGGACCGGACCTGTATAGTCCTAATAGTTGGGAATCAATAAGGAAAAACTTTCATTCTTGACTTCCGTAATATGATGTTATGATGCTAGCCCTAGGCCCTGACATGTGTCCAAGGTCATAGGTCCGTGTATCCTACATAATTACATTGGCAAGGAGAATATTTTGTGCCGAATGTGCTCCCATGCAACCTTTGTCACTGATCGCAGATTCCAATGTGGTAAGTCCCCAACTCCTCTCTTCCAGGCTGGAAAAAAAAACTATTTCTTGAAAAGCATGGCAAATTTCCTACAATATTTTACACATTTCCAAGAAAAATAAGCTAAATTTCCCTCTGATGGGCAAAATTCCCTTCCAAATCCCAAAATTTTCATGACAGGAATTTCTAAGCTTCCCTATTTTCCCCCTCATGCTCCTCTTTCCAACCTCCCCCCCCTCCCCCCCCCCCAAAAAAAAACACTGGGTTAAACGTCAGGTATGTCTTAAAATTGACTCATCACGAGTTAATGCAGTTCCATGACTTCATCAAAAGTCTGTAAAATCCAAAGTTCTTAAAAGATGTTTAGTAGTATCATACCGTACCTATATCATAATTCAGCATTTTCTCCTCTCGGTTTCCTGCTGGTTCAACTACTTTCAGCCATGGCTGGAACAGCCTCAAATCACACAGCCTCCTCCCTTCATCATAAAACTCTTCTTTTTCTGCATCCTGAGTTATGGTCACAAAGATGTAGGATGATGCCTCTGCCAAATGGTTTGCCAGGGGTAACTTTTGAGCCTCCCGCCACAGGATTGTTTTTATGGCTCCCAGGGATGCTTCTCTCATACATTCCAGGGGTATAATGATGCCTGTTGGTAGTAAACATTCAATGTTTATCTTGGCAGGCATGATATGGGAGCCCCATAGCTCCCCAGATGATGGTGGCATTGTGACTAGTAGTACAACTCTCCAATCAAGGCAACAAATGGTTTTCCTTCAACTCCACTTTTGGGCAGTTTTCTCCGTAATCATCACATTTTCATTTAATATTGGCTTGGCTCTGATTGAAGCATTAAATGCATTTAATAATGACATGTGCAGTTTGTAAAAGTTCAAAAGCACTTTCTGCAAAATATCACTCTGACCTCTTAGTTTTTCTGTTTGCTAAAAGACAGACAATTAGATGAGGAAGTTATGTTCATGTATGCAAGTTCATCTGCATTTGCTCTCTCAGTCAAAATCTCTTTCTGTATACAGTACATCTTTGAAATAAGAGGAGAGTTACACACCTGTAAAGAAACAAAAAAAAAAAAAAAAAATAAGGGGTAAAACAGCAAATTGACTTTGCACAGGATTTCCCATGCTTCCACAACCAAGAGGTTTAAACATACTTATCCAATGAAACTGCAAGACAATTTCATCATGACTGCAAAATTCTTACAGTAGAGCACTATGTGTCTCAAATCTTGCTACTAGTGCCCATAAACTAGGCATTCTCAACTATATTCAGTGAAGTGCCACTTGATTGAATAAATATACAAGGAGTGCCACTGTCCAACCTGGTGACCGTTCATCCTGTGGGAGTAATTATATCGAAACAATGTTTATCACAACCTGGCCCGTAGCCAGAATAACCAATTTGAGAGGGGGCACATCAATGTTGGACTTTTGCCGGCCTGGTGAGGGGTCTGAGGGGGCAGGGTGTCCCCTCCCCTTTGAAAATTTTTTCCTATTTTAAGGAATCTAGATGCAAAATGGTGCCCTTTTTCCCCATTTTTCTTCCTATATTCGAAAAAGGCTGGTCTTGTAATAAATTTTCCTCCTTCAGTACAAGATCTTTTACTGAAAAATCTTTTGGGGAAAATCCCCCTCCCCCCGGTCCCTGTGGCTACGAGCCTGATTACAACGGTCACAATAAATTGTACACGGTAGTGTTTTGCATAGTAACATTCCCGTGTACCTTCGCTGTAGTGAAGCTTGCAACTGTGAGGCTTGCATTACAGGGGCTTCCCCACCTGTTACCTACAGTAAATGTAGATACCAGGATACTCGTAAGTGCGCCCAATTGACAGGTTGAGAGTGTGAATGTCTGAATAATAGTGTACGTTCCATCACTCCTTTCATACGTCATGCAGCCAGCCAGCCCGGCGTGTGCCATCTGAAATGGTGCCGCGCCCACAACTAGTTGAGAAAGCCTGCTATAAACCATGAGAAAAGCATTCTATGATGTGTAAGCATTCTTTTTTCCCCTACTATAATTAATTGGAACACACTATCAGATCGAAGTAGATGCACAGAATCTGGACATTTTCAGGAATCCCCTGGCATATGTTGCTAGCCCCCTCTCAAGTTCGCATTTCAGCTATGCCCAATGGGCCAGGGTGCATTCCATGCACTCCCATCTGAAGATCTTCGGCATGGAGTTGGCATTTTGTTTATGTTTTCTATTGTTTTTCTTGGTGTTTTTCAGAGTGCGTCTGTCTGACACGGTATGCACTGTGGCCAATGGGTTACTGCAACGTACCAATGATGACGAAGATGGCCTACAGGCCAGATTGGGAAGTATGGCACTTTTCGCCGATATCTTGGGTGTGCACGAAAAAACTGAAGTGTGCAGTGTGCAACAAGTTGTTAAATGCACACTTCAAGTGTACACACAAAAAATCAAGTGTGAAATAAATACTTGGGAGAAATTTAAACAAAACCCTTGAAGGCCTCCTTAACATACCACACGCACCTGTCACAATTAACTGACTGAAAATTGAAAGTTAATGGTCACTCTCTAGAGTCATAGTACGTAGGTGGCCAATAGGCCAAGTCAATGTAACATATAGGCCTACCTAGGTTATACGAGGCAATCACCATCGGCTTAAAAAATCAGGTGTGCAATGTGAATTTTCAAGTGTACAATAAAAATCTAGAAAAAAAATCTCGGGAAGCCCTGACATTTGAATAGCGAGCTGCGAGCCTCGGCTACCAGCGCATAGAATTTTCGAGCCATTACTGTGCATGTGCAGTGTGCTCTTCACTTGAACTTCAAGTAACACGTGGCTAGCCTAATATATGGGTGTTTGCGTACATTACTTCCCTATTTTGACAGCGCGGTACGTTTGTATACCGTGCTCATCACTGCACAGCATCCATATAAGTGTTGATGATTGGCATGCATGACGGACCTACAACATTATATTGCTTCCAGTAGTATGTCGGCATAAACTGAAAAATTCGCTGTAAAATATGCAGGCTTGAAGCTTCAAAGAAACTTTGACTGCAAGTGTGCGGTATGTTGAAGCACGTTTGGGGTATTTTCTGCCAAAGAATTTTGCATTATTTAGAGGTACAATTTTTGTGCATATAAGGCTGAACATCATGCGTCCACGAGACGCACTGGATTTTCTTCCAAGCGTCTAGGCAGCTTGTCGTGCGTCTGAGACCCGGGAGCTCGGGTTTACAAAAACCCTGTTGTTGTTATTACAATTGTAACCAAGGCCCTACTAGGCCTACTGTCTTGGCAAGTGCAGGCTGCAGGGTACATGCTAGCCCTCAATCAGGGCCTAGTATACTACGCTCCGTAAGACTACACTCCGAATACAAGAAGGAGCAAAGTGCCAATGGAGCGTAGTGTGTAAGGCCTGATTGAGGCTAGGCCTAGGTACTTGCTATCATTATCAACCGCCAACACTCAGTAGTTAGTATCATTAGGAAAACTACTAGGCTAACGTTGCTTCGCCTACTCTTATGATCCTTGTCCTATTTTTGACAAAAATAAGCACAAATTACCTCATGTCTTTTCCTTACTTTGCAGTGATCATTTGAAAAATGGTGTGTTTCACCAAGCAACCTGATGTAGCCTTATACAAATTTTCTCGATTCAAGAGGGTAGTTCGGCGCTGTCGGTACGGTGTAGGCGCTGTTTTGTACAAATTTCGGCTTTATTATGTACAATATAGCTATACATAGGCCGTAGTTTACCTGTAGTACATCTGCACTGACGAAGTTGTTTACCACAAAAAAAGTTTCTACCAAATTACAACCTTGAGAATGTGATATACATATTCATATTTACTGACCAATCACAAAACACCGTAGAGCAGGATATAGGAACTATTTTAATCTATGAAAACACCACAACTGAGTTTATCATTTTGGGGTATAATATTGCGAATAAAATTTTGTCCAGACATAATACGCGTGGACATAGATGAAAGAGCAGTTGCCGTACATCATATACATTACCATGCTATTACGCTACTATTGTATTATACCGTAAGTTGTGTATGCGAATCATGTTTATAGAGTACGTTGCCTCTACAGGTCTGTAAATACGGTGGAGTACCTCACACATAAAAAGAAACAACGGGTCTTGACACAACATGGTATTCCTAACTGCTGCCAGACAAGCTAGGAAACTACGGAAAGCACCGGACAGGTGGTGGAGGAAGAAAGTAATATTCGATCAGGCAAAGGTACTTTGGAAACTTAATAGCCTCCTTGTACTTTCAGGATATTAGGCTAAATTGGTGTTAGTACCCATTATGCGAAAACCCAACCTTGTTGTCACTTTATTCTACAGTAGGCGTAAGTTAGGCCTAGTTTAACTTTTTGTGGTAAATTTTCGTTCGACCCTGCCCTGTTCCTTGTGCCTTAACGGTACATAATCGTATAGCCTATCTGTAGCGGTACTGCTGGTACAACTATAGAATACCCCACCGCCACCAATAATAAACCTAACCTCGCCTGCACAGTGACAGTCACAGTGAAGCACAAAGTAACAAAAAAACCTTTAATAGGCCTAGGCCTATTGTGTTGCAAAATAACACAAATTAATTTAAATGGCGACTGCGACTGCGTCTCCACTCAAACCTGGAAGCTCAGTGGACTAGGACATTTTGCAGGAAACATAAACACAAAACATACGTTGACTCGTTCTCAAAACAACAATCTAGGGGGAACCTGGCTTCTACTAGCAGGCTACTACTTCCCCTCCTAGTTTTCAAAAAGGTGTTTTTCGACCGTGGCATGGTATTCTTTAGTATAGTTACTCCGTAATCTCTTGCATGGGCTCTTTTTAGCACCCATTAAAAGGATCGAGTAGACTGAGCCTAACTGAGACTATAGGCCTACGGCCTAATATATGTTACATTAGGCCTAATAAAGGGCCACTGGAGCCCGGAGGGTTGTATCTGAGCACCCGGATGCCTGGATCAACTTAAACTACTGTAAACCTAGTGTGGAGATCAAATTTTCAATTCCATGTATCTGCTGGGTGGATGCATGCAGATGGGAGTGAATGATTTTTAGAGAGGGAAAAATTAAGTTCCTCCAATCTTTTGGAGTGGATGCACGGATAGGCCTACATGGATGCTCAGTGGAAAAATTCACCAATATCATTCTTGGAGTGAATGCTCAGATGTGGAGTCCAAGATTAGGATGCAAGATAATTACAGTGACACATAGCATGTCAAATACTAAGACCACTAGCCTAGGCCTAAAATATTCTGGAGTGGATGTGCAATGCAGAGTGGATGATATCACCTATATCATTCTTGGAGTGGATGCGCAGAGGCTCGAATGCAGAGTCGAGTTAGTAGTGTAAACAATGACACATCGCATTGGTGTGCCCATCTGGATGCTAGGAGGATAGAAGTGGCCCTGTAAGGCAGTATTAAATAGTTGTACCATTAAAAAATGGGTACAACTACAGAATACCCTGTCCAAAAGTGTTGTCACAGAGACACCCAGTGTCATGGTCGCGATCCTACTGTACATCCTCAATTAATTTGTGTTTTGTCATTCTCAAAATGATATGTCATACACAATGACATCAGTCTCATGTTCTCCACATTGAGGACCCAGACCAAAACTCCAGTCAGTTGGGAACTTGGGATACCCTACTGCTTCCCCAAATGTTTTCCTTCCCTGGAGTCATGGTTGCTGTGTATTGCAATTCTCAAAAAGAATTGACTGTGTATTTTCGTTGTCATAATGTATTAACTATCTACTGTCGTTCTCAAAATAACAAAGACAGGACCAAGGGCTGGGACCACAACTCCACTCAGGACATGGATACCAGCAAAGTTTCCGTACCAAATTGACACAAACGGGCCTTTATGCCGTACACAATGATGTCACAGTCTTGTTTTCTCATCATCAAGGACTGCAACAGCAACCCCACTCATGACGTGGATACTGGCAAAGCTGCCATACCAAAGTTATACAAACGGGCCTTATGCTGTATACAATGGGGTCACAGTCATATACATGTTCCACCACTGAGGACCGCGACCATAACTCCTCTCAGGACATGGATGCCGGCGAAGCTTTCATACCAAAAAAACCAAAAGGGCCTTACGCTGTATACACACTGATGCCACAGCAGTGATCACAGCCTCATTCTCCCCACTGAGGACTGCGACTGCGACTCCACTCAGGATGTGGTTACTGACAAAGCTGCCATACCAAAGTCTCACAAAGAGGCCTTATGCTGTACATACACAATGACATCACAGTCACATGTTCTCATCACTAAGGGCTGCGACCGCAACTCTACTCAAGACGTGGATACTGGCGAAGCTGCCATACCAAAGTTACACAAACAGGCCTTACGCAATATGTACAACAATGATGTCACAACAGTGACATCACAGTCGCATGTTCTCCCCTCCAAGGACCACAGCCGGGACTCCACCCAGGAAAGTCACACAAATGGGCCTTACCCTATGCATAATGGCCTGGCTCTGCCATAGGCAGAATGGTGCAAAAAAGCTAATGTTTATAACTAGTGTTATAACTTAAGACTGTTAAATACAAATCTCTGCAAATGTTGTCCACTGTGACTGATTTTTCAGTGTTCTTTGAAAATTAGCCAGGGGTATTCTGCAGTTACTCCAAAAGAATGTCGTTGTAAATGCTACCCTTTATCGTTACTGCCTGGCATTTTGCTGACGATTGTGTCTGTTACCGCATTATTCAACATGCTAACTGATTGTCATTCACTTCAGGATGACATTGATAGTCTAGGTCTCTGGACAAAAACTGGAGGTGTGAGATTCCAGCATTCGAAGTGTAATATTATACCTTTTGCCAGGAGAAAGAACCTATCTATTCTGAGTATGTATCTTTAACAGTGTGAAGTTACTTAGGATTAACTCTGTTAAGTATTTTAGGGGTTTTAATCACTCACGATCTCAGCGGAGAAAATCACATTGATTGAATGATTCAGAATTTGTTACAAATGCAAAAGAATCTTAGGGATACTTCAAAGTAACTTACTGTTTTACTCTAGCAATATGAAGCTAGCTGCCTGTGAAGGTCTCCTTTGGCCAGTTTTGAAGTATGCCAGTAGTGTCTGGGACCCACACCAGACTTACTTGCAGGATAAAGTATAAGATATTCAAAGAAGATTGGCTTGGTTTGTTACTACTGACTTCTCACGGGAGCCATGTCCGCGACCCCTTTCCTTAAGGAGTTTGATCTTCCTCCGTTGGCTGAGTGTTGTAAACAAGACAGACTGATTCTATTCAATAAGATTGTTCTTAGTCAGGCTCATGTCCCTGTGGATAGACTTTGGTATCCCACCTGCAAGACCCTGTTCATGCATAACCTACACTTCTGTCATCTGTATATATACCAGGACAAACTACAAATTTAGTTCCTGCTTAAATGGTGAAATGGCAAGATAGGAATGACGGGCTGCCTTTCATACTTGGTATATGGATATTTCATATTGAGAGGAAAAACCCTTGTGTTTTTGGTGGCAGTCAGAGGTCATGTAAGGTCAGAGCTGAAAATCCAAAAATCTTGTAAATAAGATATCACAAGTTAGGAAGCGTGGATAACTTTCGTACTTTGTATGTGAATGCATTGTAGTCCAAAGCGAGGTCAAAGGTAATCTGAGATCATCAAAGGTAAAATTTGGAAAACCTTGGGATTGCTTGTAAACTCGATATCTCAATATACGAAAGATGGATACTTTTCATACTTGGTATATGGATTTATCATATTTAGAGAAAGAACCCTACTTTTTGGTGGGGGTCAGAGGTCACACCAGGTCTCCAGAGTTCAAAAACTAAAAACTTTGTAAACACGATATGTCAAGTTAGGAAGCATGGATACTTTTCATACTTGGCATGTGGATGCATTTATAGTCAGAAGATGATCCCTATTCTTTTACTAAAAATCAAAGATCATGTGAGGTCACCCAAGGATAAAAACTGAATCCTTTTTAATTGAACAGGATATCTCAAATTAGAAATGGTAGATTTGCTTTCCATACTTAGTATATAAGTTTGTCATATTATGAGGAAAAATACTGTATAGTTTTTGGTAAAGTTTGGAGGTCATGTGAAATCACCAGAGGTCAAAAACCGAATCCTTGTAAACACAATATCCCAAGGTAGGAAGTATGTATACTTTTATGCTTGGCTTGTGGATGCATTATAGTCAGAAGATGAACCCTATTGTTTTTGATCGAGGTCAAATGTTATATGAGGTCACCAGTGGTGAAACAGCAGAAACCATGGAAATTGCTAGTAAATGCAATAGTGCAAGCTGCAAAAGATGGATACTTTTCATTTTCTTTTAGCCAGGAATCACTAAGCCTTAGTTGTTTGAAGCCTTCTAGTCAGGTTCAAGAAGCATGGAAGGATGCATTTCAAGAGAGGGAGTTCACTAAAACAGCAACTACCCCTCCAACAAAAAGATTGTAGGCTAGTGCAAGAGAGGGAATTCAATGCAACTGTGTGTGAATGTACTTCCATCAAAAGGATTGGAGTTTCAGTGCAAGAGTGAACATTGGCAAGCCATAACAAGTCTGGAAGAAGCATTTAATGTCCCTTGGTGTTTGATACTTTGTATGTTTTGGGGTCATGTTTTCCACATGAATGGCAATGAATTAAAAAAGGTTGGTGATCTAGGATCAAACAAACTACTGAACCATGAAAAAACACACACACATACACATACACGCATACACATATTGTTGAATTGCAAAGTATAAAGATAGGGTTTTTAAATTTGTTCTTGACATTTGTGTTCATGGGATGTCATGTGTGTGTGTGTGTGTGTGTGTGTGTTATTTAAACAAGATAAATGAAGATGATCCACTCCTTTGCCATTATGTTACAGTCGTTTTACACCTCCACGTAAAAGAGGAACTGGTTCCAGCAAAATGAGCAAACTTACAGATGTAACAAAAAGATTATAATGTATAGACTTTCTATGCAGCGGAAAAAACATAATCTGAATTAAATAAAAAAGTGTTTTTTAGCAAAAATCACTACCCTTTTGGGGGAGGGAAAACAAGTTTCATGAAAAAGTTGTAAATAAGAAGATTAGATGTTTTACTAACATCAGTGTGTCTTGGAGGGGGGTAAAGCTTTCCTCTACTGTTCCTTTTGCTCTGCGTAGGTAGATGTATTGAATCATCCTATATGTCACTTTTTGCTGTTTAATCTTAATGTCTTTTTGTGTTTTCAGCATTTTTATGGGCGTAACAGTAATTGCTATAGCTTGGCCATCAGAGCTGTCCACAGAGCTTGGGTGTTTCAGAATCGAAATCGACATGTGAAAAAATGGAACTTGAGAAGAGTAAGTTTTGAACGGTTCTAGAGGGTGGGGGTATTTCTTATTTCCCCCACGGCTGGATAAGGTTTAGGGTGGGGCCAGATCCCTTCCCTAAAATGGAGGCTGAAAATGAAGGCTAAATCAGTTTTTTTTTCCCAGGTTGAACTAGTTGAACTAACGATGGAGTTTTTAGAGCATTTTTCAGAGATTCTGCTTCCAAATAGTCCCAAGGAAAGATACAAGTGCATCATGTGGTGTGATAAGTAATTTTGTTTTGTTTTTTTTTTGGGGGGGGGGGGTTAGGGTAAAAGAGGGAGGGGCTTACACAGTACTCACATATAACAGTTAGGCTGAAGCAAACTTAAGAATGATTTACAATTTGATAAGTTTCGATGTATATATCCTAATGTGAATTCTATACAGAACTATGTACATTTACTGATGAAAATGGTGATCAGATGAGAAGGGCTGGAGAATTAAACGTATGAAGGAAATTTGACACAGTATTCAGCAGAATAGGAAATTTTGGACAAAACATAGACCGTTTCTCTTTTTTTCTTTTCTAAGCTATGGATTCTTCGTATTCATGCAGGAGCCAAGGAACATGGACTGAGGTACGCTCAGTTCGTTGGAGGAATTATTAAGGTAACAGTTATCAAATATTTTCAAGTATATAATGACTTGCTTTAAATTTCAGCATTGACTTCCATAATTTTTTTACCCCCAAAATGGGTAACTATTGGTTCCATACTATCTAACTTACTCACTGAAGTACATTTAATCTTTCCCCATTAGAAACCAATAAGAGCTTCACAATCAAATTGTTAAACAAAGCCATAACAGAAACTGAGAATAAAATTTAAATTGAGAATTAAACCATATGTAAATTCATCATGGGAGGCAGTTTTTGGTTCTGATGATAAGAGAAATCTATGCATTCATGATGGCATGTGTGTACGTGTGTGTATGTATGTGTTTGTGATACTTTGCTCATTAACACAGTATCTCAAGAAGGGAAATTGACAGTTCTCAAATGTGGTACATAGATGCATTATGTTGAGAGGAAGAACCCTATTTTTTGGTGGAGGTCAAAGGTCATCTGGGGTCACCAGGAATCACACACTGAAAACTTTGTTTATAGTTAGATGGGATTTAACGACACACCAACACGAATGTGTTATACAGTGTCACGTAGAAAAGAAAAAACAATGGTGGGGTAAAATTAACTAAAAAAAGTAAAGACAGGGTAAAATTTCACTTAAAATCTAGACAAAGGCAAATGCAGGAGTCAAGTCAAAAATTCCTATCAGGTTACTTTCCTTGAGAAAGCCAAGAATGAAAGAAGGATCTGTGTGCACAAATAACGTCTTCAGGTTTGGCACAGTGTAGTACTTCTGACGAATATGAGAGTATTCATAACAGTCTACGAGAATGTGACTGATAGTGACAGCACAATCACAGGCCCTGTGCAATAAGGCCTCTCATCCCCATGGAGTGAATAGGCATGAGTATAAAGGTAAGTGTGACCAATGCAAGCTCTAGTTGGAACTATGTCGTCTCTCCGCTTACTGGGGGTTGCATTACACACAGTCTCGACCGTTGGTTTTACTCGGTATAATATGTTATCGGGGAAGGAATCCCACAGTTCAGTCTTGTCATTTTGATTTTATATGGCAATTGATATTAAGATGGTTGTCAATGTGAGGCAGGTAGAGGTTGGTGATGTCCATCTGTAGGGCCTCTTTAGGAAGAGCATCGACCTTTTCATTTTCGCGAATGCCTATGTGGCTAGGGACCCATGATAGCACAACCAATTTCTGTAGTCGCAAAAAGTCTGAGTAAGCTTCATGAAGAAAACCTTGTTAACATGATATCTCATGGCTGGAAGCTTTGATAGATTTCATACATGGTATGTAGATGCATTATGGTGAGAAGAATTCTATTTTTTGTGGAGGTCAAAGGTCATCTGAGGTCACCAGGGGTTAAACTCTGAAAACCTTGCTTAGAGGATATCTCAAGGTAGGAAGCTTGGATAGATTCCATACTTAGTATTTGGATGCATTATGGTAAGAAGAAAATGTGAAGACAGAACTGTATTTTTTCAACATGTTTAAATAGCATTTGACTCGTGACTGAAAGATATGGGACATCATGGCATTATTTGGAATAGAACAGATACCATCAAAATCTCAATACATTTTTGCATTCTGTTTTAATACTCTTTTTGTTTTAATGTTGCTAAGCAACATGTAGAAGAAGAGAAACTGCTGTTGAATCTGAATACCTCACTTCACTGAAATCTCTTTCTTTCTAACCCACAGCACAATATAGCCCTGGATAGAAAGGTCTTGGCTCAGTTAGCAATTTATGAACCAAAGACATTTCAGGTAAGAACTCTCATCCAGCAATATATAAATGAGTTTGAATATAGTGACTGTCAAGTAGGCTTACCTAAAAGGCTTTCAAGGGAAGGGAAGTCACTACTGGAAATTTATCTGCCCAAGCCTAGAACACATTCAGATTTATAGTGTTTCATTTATAAAGTTACTGTGTATAGGTTTAGAGTGTTTTAAGATACTCCTGCATTAACACTTTTGTGAACTATGAATTGTAATATGACTACCTAAGTTTTATCTTTTGAGGTATCACCTTAACACTTTGATGTCAGTGATCACAAATGATCTTGAATCAACCAAAAATCAGGCCTGTGAGGTTGGTACTCCATTAGAAAGGCTGCATTGCCCCTCCACTCGTTTGGCTATGGTAATGCAAAAAACATTCTTTGTCTCAATATAAAGCATCCACATACTAAACATGAGATTCATCAATAGTTTCCTCCGGAAAGTTTCAGGTCTGCATACTTTTCATATATTAACATTTAGTGACCTCCAGTGAACCCTTGCTTCCACCAAATGCATTAGGGTTCTTGCAATCAGTATGAAGCACTCAGCTGCCAAGTATAAGATTCATAAAAGTTTCCAATTTGGTGCAATTGCTTTTTCAAGTTTTCCAGTATTTTACCACTGATGATCCTGAAATGACCTTTGACCTCCTCCAAAACGAGAGATTTCTGCACACACATAATGAATCCATGTGCCTAGTATAGTTAACTAGTAACTGACTGTTTACCAAGCATCAGTTTTTGACTTCTGCTGACCTTTATGACCATTTGCCAGCTCTAAAAACAATGTGGGCATTTAACTGTTATATGATATTCGAAGCTTGAAAAGAGCATATCATTTCAAATTGAGATATGGCTAGTACAGGATAGGCAAAACAAACTCACACATTCACACACATTCACACATGCAAACAAACATAAACAAGTCATTATGGCTGTATAATTTCCGTTTGCCATTATGAGGAATAAATGATTTGTTAATGTTTTGTTGTAGCTCCAGAAACATTTTCCATTTTGTGCTGTTAACACTTTAAAGGGAATAGCAGTCGCTGTAAATTTATGTTGAAACATTAGCTTAATCTTTCAAATCTTTCGCCATTTTATTGAAAAGATTGAATGCTGTGGTTTAGTAATGACTCAAAAGCCATTTTCTGTCTGTGCAACATTGATGCAATCTAGATGCAGTATTTTCTTTCACTGAGAAAGTTGGTCCATGATAAAATCATTTGTAAAGAGTTTTCATGACCTTCTTTTCAGAGTTTGGCAGAATTGTCAAAGCAGAAATTTGAGGAAGGATTGCTGGCTGGCCTGGCTGAAGACCCAGACAAAATAGTAAATAGATTAACCACCCAAGAAGATTTGTTGGAGGAAGGATTGCGAAAGTTACGTTTAAATGCTGCACAAGGAACATCGCCTTCTTGACGAAGAAAATTTAAATGAAGATCTATGTGCTTTGTAGTCTATAACCAAATGAGACAGTTTGAAACAGTGAAAGCAACATTTGCTTGGAAATGGAGGAAGCCATATTGGCTGGAAAATGAAGGAACACTGGCTGTTGGAAGAGAGGTGAAGTTTATGTGAAAGATATTCTGTGGCTAAAGTTTGTTGATAGCGGTTTGCAGTGTAGGGAGATATGCTCTCCTACTATCATGAAAATGACCCCTTATCTTTTCCCGGCAAAATGAAGTGAGAAGGGGTAAAAATGTTTTCATTGGAACTGTGTGATTCCCCTTATCTGTTTTATATGTATCCCCCCTCTTCAGTTTGCCCTTCCCCCTTCCCCACCAGTTCAGTGTTTGGTGACATACTGTTATGGCAGATTTGAAAACAAGTAAGGTCACTTTGAAAACTGAACTGTTAATAGAGAGTTGCAACCAAAGTTTGCTCCCCAGCAGGCCTTCTTCACAGGCATTACCTATTTCAAATACTACAATGCCCAATGTCTATCACTAAATTATAGTCTTCTTAATTGGCTCTTTTTTAGTTTTGGGTATTTAAAGTAGATTAATCATGGGTTCATGAATGTATGTACAACCAGATTGGTATGAAAGAAATATTTATGAAAAGTGGAGGATATCATTCTATTGTTTAGTCAGTAATGATTTGCATGTGGGCAGAACAGTCAAATCAAAGTTCATTACGAACCCCCAGCCCCTTTTGAAGGCCTGCATGTGGCAAATGTCCAGATAACTTTTTCTATTTTTATGCACAGGACACCCTTCAAAAATGAATTGAATTTGTCTCAGCTGGCCATTAACTGGTTTGTGTATGCATTTTAGAATATACAGGTGATAATAAATTTGAAATTTTTTCAAACAGAACCTAATAAGTTCTGTATGAGCTCCTTGTTGATTGAAAGTGATTTGAAACTTCTTGTTGACATGTTGCTTAATACACCAGATTACCCTGCCAACTTTGTTACTGATTTCAGTAAGGGATTAGCTGAAATATTGCATAGACATGCCCCATGCCCATGCTAACTGGTGACTTTCTTTCGCTAAAAAGATCAGTCAGGAAGGCTGAGAAGAGTGGAAATCTCCAAATGATAAGAATAAATCCCGGTCCAGTTCCCTTTGACATGAATAACATAAAAAGTCCATCAATATGGTTACATCTGATTGTGGCTGTGATACTAAAAAGTTGTTTAGAATTGGTTAATAATCTCATGGGGAGAAAACAGCATAATCCACTGCCGGAGAGTGATGCTTCTAGCAAATGATTTTGTGAATCACATCTTGCGTAAAATCAACACAGAGAAAACTTCCAAGAATTGCCATTGTTCATTCCTGCCATTAAATGCTGTAAACATCTAACAGCTTTTCAACATATATCGAATGTGTCTCAGGGTACTTAAACTAATACAACAGGCAAAACTGACCTGTCGTGTGGATACTTTTCCCCACCAGCTTACTTGAAGCTCATAATTATCGATGTGCTGATTCCTATTTAACATCCATAGTGAATGATTCGCTAATTTGGCACCCCAAAGCAACTTCATGTACCATAAATGGAATTGATATTATGGACACTCGTGTAGATGAAACTACTGCTACAAAATACAGTAGGGTTTATTTGGATAGTGAAATGTATTTCCCTAAGCACTTACTAACAGAGAAATGCAAAACTGCTGTTTCATGTGTATCGCATAAGAGTATTACCCAGCTGTTTAAGCAGAAAATTTCTGTTTTTTCAAGCCTTGGTTTTATCCCATATAGTTGTAATTTTCTGTATGGTTTACCTAACTCATCTCCTAACAAGTTGCAAAGAGTGCAAAATTTTGCTGCAAAGCTGATACTTTACAAGAAAGTTTGATAGTACAGCCGAGTGCTTTAAAAATCTTCACTAGCTTACTATTAGGTACAGAATACTTTTCAGACCCTTATGCATGCCATATAAATGTATCAATGACCAAGTTCCTGCTAATTTGGCAAATTATTTTACCAAAAAGGAAAGTGGGTACTCTCTGAGGTCTATATCTATGTTGCACCCAGAACTAGGACAAAGGCTTCTGCGATGAACAAGCTTTTACTGTGGCATGTCCAATGGGAGCGGAACAACTTACCCACCAAACTTCAATCCTGTGGTTCCTTCACCAGTTTTAGGAGCATGCTTTAGAAATACCTGTTCCAGACAGCATTCCACCTGTTGCCTGTTTCTCAGGGTGTGGTTGTTTTGTATAAAAGCTCCACTGCAGATGGTTTCTATAGAAGTGTGGCTACATTTACAAGATTTTATTTTTCCGTGACTGGAACTTGAATCTCATCCAATTAACATCATCATAGGTTATTCCTTTACTGAGATTTTAAATGTAATTTATTCCTTTAGTTTCAAAACTTGCGCAATCATAATGGATGTCCTCGTACATCTCTTGTTTGCCTGCTTTTGTTTCCCCTCTTTTGTTGAAATGCTTAGATCACCTTGGACAAATTACTGTTCACTTGCAGAGGATGTTGTAAGGAGAGGGATTCTAAAGTCAATCTATAACACTAAATAAGATGTTTTGGCACAACGTGTGGTCTCTTTTGGAATCAAAATGGAACTCTGTATTCCGAACAGCACAAGTGACATCATAACTTATTGTGCAACATACCATGTTAAGTCAATACACTTCAACATTTTAAATCTCAGCCTTCAAATAATCCTATGAAGAGGGCATTGTAACATTTGGATATATTTTTCAAGCTTTGTTACTATACATATATTTTTGATATTTTAGACTTATAGTAAACTTGAACTTGAGATTTTTTCCCCTCGTAATACCAGTTCATTCCAGGGAGTTGTCATTGGGTGGAGATATATTGCTTTGAAGTCAGGTTTGCATAACAAACCATACACTTGTCTGTGGCTTGCAACTTTCTCAGATTTCTGTAAGACTTAAAACTAGATTAGGATGAAAACACAAAACAAATTCATCATCTGATAAACCTGAAGGAGGAGGAAGAGGGGGGGGGGGGGGGGGGGGGGTGTTGAAAAAATTATTGTTTCTGTTGATGCTTGGTGATGTGCATGGCAGTATGCCATTTAGGTTTTATGTCAAAGTATCAAAGCAAACCTTATTCCTTTGTATAGTATATAATCTATGGTTCAAATCCCTTCATACACTGAGATACATGCCCAATAGCAAAAGTATTGAAATTTAAAATAAGGTACTAAGTGTGTGGGTGTTTTACTGTTGAGACTGAAACAACTCCAGGAACCAAGTTATCTGTAGCAGATCTTATATTTATTTTTCATTCAGAGTGTTCATTTATAAACAAAAAGTAAACAAACACCAATTTTCAGAAAATATAAAACACAAACTGGCACAAACAAACAACTTTTCCTTAAAGTATCCTGTTCACTGTAGTTACATCAAATTCAATACTAGAGGTTACAACCCTCTTCAATAAATCAGAATGTTTATTTACCTTTCAATATCAAGATGACTTGTTGCATACTCCTGTCACCTTGATTTCATCAAATGATTTCCCGCAACGTGTTCCGATAATATAAATCCTATTTATTCATGCAAGCCTGCTTTTTAATTTCAACAATGTATCATGATTTTCTTCAAATCCAGGGAATAGTAACAAACCTTTGGAGTCACAGAAAATTGTGCAGGTTGCAGAGAATTGGAAGAGTTGAAAATCCATGAAAGTTCACACAATTTGGCCCAACAAGAGTAACAACTGACTCGAAACCACTTGTCACAGTCACGCATTGGAAAAATTAATGAAACCAGAATGCAAAAATGCATTGAGGTTTTGATGATATACTGTATGTTCTATTCCAAATAAAGCCAAGATGTCCCATACCTTTCAGTCAATGGTCAAATACTATCTTAACATGTTGGAAAAATACAGTTTTGTATTACTATTTAGTCTTGGGAATTCTGGGGAAATTTGCATTTTGACCTCTGATGACCCCAGATGACGATCTTGGGAATTCTTGGGAAATTTTGCTCTTTGACCTCTGGTGAACCCATGTGATATTCTTGGGAAATTTTGCTTTTTTTACCTCTGGTGACCCTAGATGACCTTTAAACTCCACCAAAAACAATGGGGTACATCTTCTCACTATAACACATCAATTTACCACGTATGAAATCTATTCAAGCTTCCTACCTGGAGATATCATCTTGAAAAGGTTTTCAGACATTGATCTCTGGTGACCCCAGATGACCTCTGACCTCCACCAAAAACAATAGGATTCATCTTCTCACTATAACGCATCTACATACTAAGTATGGAATCTATCCAAGCTTCCTAACTGGAGATATTGTGTTAACAAGATTTTCAGAGTTTAATCCCCAGTGACCCCAAATGAACTTTGACCTCCACCAAAAATGATAGGCTTCTTCCTCTTACCATAATGCATCTACATACAAAGTATGAAGTTTATCCAAGCTTCCTACCTGGAGATATCAGGTTAACAAGGTTTTCAGGGTTTGACCCCTGGTGACCTCAAATGACCTTTGACCTCCACCAAAAATGATAGGCTTCCTCCTCTTACCATAATGCATCTACATACAAAGTATGAAATTCATCCAAGCTTTGTAACTCAAGTTATTGTGTTAACAAGATTTTCAGGGTTTGACCCCCGGTGACCCCAGATGACCTTTCACCTCCATCAAAAATGATACGGTTCTTCCTCTTACCATAACGCATCTATATACAAAGTATGAAATTCATCCAGACTTCCTACCTCAAGATATTGTGTTAACAACGTTTTCAAAGTTTGACCCCCGGTGACCCCAGGTGACCTTCGATCCCCACCAAAAACAATAGGGTTCTTCCTCTTAGTATGGGGCATCTATGTACCAAGTTTGAGAACTGTCACAGTTTCCCTTCTTGAGATATCGTGTTAACGAAGTTTTCAGGGTTTGACCCCCGGTGACCCCAGATGACCTTTCACCTCCACCAAAAATAATAGGATTCTTCCTCATACCATAATGTATCTACATACAAAGTATGAAATTCATCCAAGCTTCCTACCTCAAGATATTGTGTTAACAAGGTTTTCAGAGTTTGACCCCCGGTGACCCCAGGTGACCTTTAACCCCCACCAAAAACAATAGAGTTCTTCCTCTTAGTATGGGGCATCTATGTACCAAGTTTGAGAACTGTCACAGTTTCCCTTCTTGAGATATCGTGTTAACAAAGTTTTCAGGGTTTGACCCCCGGTGACCCCAGATGACCTTTCACCTCCACCAAAAATAATAGGATTCTTCCTCATACCATAATGCATCTACATACAAAGTATGAAATTCATCCAAGCTTCCTACCTCAAGATATTGTGTTAACAAGGTTTTCAAAGTTTGACCCCCGGTGACTTCAGGTGACCTTTAACCCCCACCAAAAACAATAAAGTTCTTCCTCTTAATATGGGACATCTATGTACCAAGTTTGAGAACTGTCACAGTTTCCCTTCTTGAGATATCGTGTTTAAGAAGTTTTCAGGGTTTGACCCCCGGTGACCCCAGATGACCTTTCACCTCCACCAAAAATATTAGGGTTCTTCCACATACCATAACGCATCTACATACAAAGTATGAAATTCATCCAGGCTTCCTACCCCAAGATATTGTGTTAACAACGTTTTCAAAGTTTGCCCCCTGGTGACCCCAGGTGACCTTTGACCCCCACCAAAAACAATAGGGGTCTTCCTCTTAATATGGGACATCTATGTACCAAGTTTGAGAACTGTCACAGTTTCCCTTCTTGAGATATCGTGTTAACGAAGTTTTCAGGGTTTGACCCCCGGTGACCCCAGATGACCTTTCACCTCCACCAAAAATGATAGGGTTCTTCCTCATACCATAACGCATCTACATACAAAATATGAAATTCATCCAAGCTTCCTATCTCAAGATATTGTGTTAACAAGGTTTTCAGAGTTTGACCCCCGGTGACCCCAGGTGACCTTTGACCCCCACCAAAAACAATAGGGTTCTTCTTCTCAATATGGGGCATCTATGTACCAAGTTTGAGAACTGTCAGAGTTTCCCTTCTTGAGATATCGTGTTAACGAGCAAAGTGTCACAAACACACATACACACACACACACATACACACATACACACATACACACATACACACACACGAACATACACACATACATACACACACACGCCATCATGAATGCATAGGTTTCTCTTATCATCGAAACCAAAAATATGTGGCCTAGTGAACATATACACCGGTACTGTAATACCAAAGTGCACTAAAATTCCATTTACATTCAGACATATGGGTTTCCATTTTAAATAGGACGGTAAAAACATCACCCTCTGAAACTGAAACATTTGTTGTCCATCACAAAGTACAATGAAAGTGGAGTTAGCTGTTAGTAAAATTGTGAGTACATTGACTAAAGAAATATACCATTTGATATCATGGTAGAGTTGCCAACATCCCAATGCATATAACAACTATGATTACTATTATCTAACTAGGTTTGCATCCAAAAAGACCACTTTCTTGCCAGAAATGCTAAGTGACACTATACAATACACCTTACCAATTCAAATGCTTGCAGCAAACTGTACCATCCAACCACACCTGTCCTCAACAAAACAAGGAGCAAATTTATGCAAAACTTATGGATTTTTGTTTGTTTGGACAAGACAAAGTTATTACACCCCATCTTCACTCTTTTGCCTAGATAACAACTTTCACTTTGAGAGGATATCATTTTTATGCAAGATTCATAAACAATAGTGTCAAATCGGTATGACGCACATCCAACACTTCAAAGCATTTATAATGCATTTCATAATAACCAAATGTCCATTCAATCAATCAATCAATCAGTCATCTGCAGCTGTGACACCTACATCTCTTCTAGTCGGGGAAACCTCTTCACATTATCACTTCTTAAGATTTCAGTTAAGATTCAAACTTGACGTTTCAATGTTTTCTAAGTTACTTTAACAAGAACAGAACACACGGATGCACCATTTCATTCAACTAAAGGAATACTGTAATTTTTCTTGAGTGACTCACTCAACGGAAGGATGGAAACAAACAGACACACAAAATTCTTCCAACAACAGAATAAATGAAGTGATAACATGAACATCAAGAACTTTCTCAAAATCCAAAACCTCGGTGAGAGCTCATCGACACAAAAGTAACATTTCTGTAAAATCAACATCTGTGATTGACTTCCATAAAGCTGCCAATGCAACAAAAATAATAATTTTAATACATCGTATTTTGATTCATTACTATCATAGCTTTAGCCATTGAAAGGCCATCTTTCATATCAAGGTGTGAACCAGGAACCAAGACACTTCGAGGGCTTTCTCACTTTCCCTTGTTGCCTCCTAAAATTACCAACAATGAAGGCCATAAAATAGCCCCTGTGCTGATATTAAATTATTCCTTTTTGTGTTTTTTTACTTCATAACATTTGTTTCTATTTTCCCCCGTTTTGCCTTGAAACTCTCACAAATTTCTACTGCCTACATCAATCTGGCATTAAACTTCTCTGTCCTGTTCTAACTTTGTGGAAGCTTTGATATCACATGTTTGGTTCTTTTTCATCTATCAGTTGAAATACACATATGAGGTAACTGGTTTTGATAACCAGTATATAACTATGCAAAAGATGAGCATGATCCCCTAAAATGAGATTTTCACCTGGCCTTTTGATAGAATTCACAACTCAGCCATTTTCAGCAGTGTGTTCTAAATCTAGCAATACATGCACAAGATTCATTGATAAGAACAGCACAACATCTCACTTTTTTATTTACTCCCAAAGTTTTCTGATTACTGTAGATGTGAACCTGCTCAACGTTTCTTTACATTCGCTGGTATTTTTCACATATACTGATGTGTTCCACACTTTCAAGTTAAGTTCACAGTATAAGCCATCAACATGCATGAGTTACGTATTTTTTGTACATGAACAATGACATCATTTTTCTGTGATTTCATGTTACAAATAAGGATTAATCCCACCATTACCAACTATTACAATCTGACTATTTGAGAACAGCGTTGTTATCAACTCTTAACACTATAACAGGTACTTTCTTAAAAGAAACAGACCACAAAGAGACTGAAGGGTTAGTATCATAGCAGATAAAATTTCAGAAAATGTAGTGGTCTTTTCTTGTTTCATACACACTCCACTGTTTTGAAAATTTGTGCCTTCTTTGAAAGTTCATTCCTTGTTTGAAATTTTATCTCTTCCGAAAGTTCATTCATTTTTGAAAACTTCATCACTTGTGGTTGGGATGAAGTAGTTAAGCTTTTGTAACATTCTAGTTTTCACTGTTACAATATAAAAAAAAAGTTTGACAAAAAGGGGCGAGGAGTGGGGAACTTACAAATTATTTGACGTTAGTACAAATGGGACTCTCCACATTAGAAAGCTGTACTGATACTATCACACTATCAGGCTAACTCATTAGACATAATTTACATACTATAAAAACATGTTTCCCCAATCAAGGAGAATACCAATAAGCTGATGTTACCTTCTATCTTTCCCTCTACTGGATTCATGTTTTGGCACTTTGCGGTACTTGTCACTTACTCGTTCGTATGATCTTGAACGGCTCCTAGAACGGTCTCTATGGTAATGCTTGTCACTCCTCGAATCTCTATGTGGGCTCCTTCGATGATACTTCCTGTGGCGATCATACGAGTTACTCCTCGACCTGGACCTACTGCGGCTTCGTGAGGGTGAATGACTATACTTTCTCTTGCGCGACCTTGAATGATGGTGCCTTGCTCCAGAATCATCCCTCTTCCGCCTCTTCTCTTTTGGTTTGGACCGTCCAGACTTTCGGTCTCTCTCTTTGCTGCGACTTCTACTCCTCGATGATTTTGAGCTTCTACCTGAGGAGACACTTCTGCTGGGACTCCTTGATTTACTGGACTTTTTGATGACTGGAATCTTACCATTTTCACTGCAAAACAAACCAAGGGTTTTCTGTAATTTGTAATACTTTAAAAATAATTTTCCACTCAAATATAAAACCAACCAGCAAACTTTCTCTGCAAGTTAATACCTATATGATCTCTGTAAAGCTACCCAAAAATTACATTTTAGCCACCTTATCAATAGACAAACTGACAATGAGCACGTACTTCAATAGTTATCCTTTGGTCCTAAGGAACAAAACTTCAAGTACATGCAATTGATTCTAAGTGTAACTTAAAATGGTTATCTACTATCTATCATAACTCTGAACTTTGGACAATGGCATCAAGAAGGCTTTTTACTCTAAAAGCTCATGGGGGAGAAGCACTAGATCTTAGGACTAAAAGATAAGAGAGAACTGATGAGCAATAATTACTCTACCTCCATTTGCTGTTATTACATGAAACAAAACAGTTCTAGCATACACTTATAGGCAGACCATGAGAAAACATAGGTTTGCAAAGCAAAATTGAAATTCATTCACACCTTAAAGTTTGATGGCCACAAATTGTGGTTTGAACCCAACTAAGTTTATCTAAAAGCTGTAATTTCAACATCTGCAGACCAGTATTTCTTTCTCTATTAATAAGCAAGCACTAGAAATAGAGTCCCTTGCCATGACCAACAGTCCTTTCGCTACATAGCAATTAATTTCCCCCCAAAACTGATTTGAAATTATTGATGAAACTTACTTTTTCACACTGACTGATGATGCACCATTGTTCTCCTCTGTGACTGTGTTGTTTCCCACTTTGTATGAATTTGGAAGAGCAGGGGATTCTGTTTTCACTTTGGGAGAATCTGAAAGAGGAAATTTTATGTTCTCAGTCAATATACATCACCACATGTAATACAGGCTCCATATTAACCAAAATACCACAAAAAAAAAAAAAAAAAGTTTTGAAAACTTTTCCAAGGAAAGAGCATTTTTCAGGTATTGACTGTCTTTCTCAAGCACATCTGCTTCAATGGCATACCACAACATTACCTCACATTTATGCTGATGAAAAATATACTAAAGAATACAAAATTTTGAGAAACGAGTTATGCAAATGAATACAAGTCCTTTTGTATTATCATCATATGAAACAACAAAATCAAATTTATTACAAGTGCCCTTGAAACTGACCATTTATATTCAAGCACTTTCAGAGTCAAGTACAAACCCTGAATAAAGGTGTACCAAGAAAAGTAGTCGAGTCAACCTTTTTGCAGCTCACCAGATACAACTTAAGGGACTCACTCAAAACCTTCCAAAACACCAAAATTTACAAAGGATTATGGTAAAATGTTTTTGACAGGAGAGACATACAAAACCTCTACCACATAACCCCTTGTTATAATCCCATTGTGGCAGAGGGTCTATGGACTGTCTTATTTCAAGGAAAATACTCTAGAATATGTCAAGTCAGTCAGTTCTGGAAGGTTCTGACTTGAGTCACAACTTGATTACACCCCTGGGCCTAACAAAGCAATGCACTTAAATACACACAAATCACTGCCCCTCACAAGACTTTTCCTGTTTTCTTCTAAAATAAAGAATTGCTGCCATGAAATTCACTTCTGAAAGGTTTACAGAATAAAGACAGTCATTTATAAAGAGGATTTCTTACTCTGGGCACTAGATGAGTGTGGAGAGAAGCTAGTAGGTGTCCCTGCAGCACTATTAATACCCTCTGTGTTTAAAAGGCCCTTGGCTTTCATCTTAGCAGCTTGTAAAGTTGCTCGACATCTTTCTACTTCTCGTTCAAGTTCAGAATACAGTTTCTGTTGAAAAAAAGTATTTTACTGATATAAAATTTGTACATCACTGTAAATAAAAAAAAATCATCAATAATTCTACTGTTTTCAATGAAGTACTTAAGGAAGTTGCCAATAATACAATGAGTTTTGTTTCTTAACAACAGTATCCTGGGGTACCTACTAGACTGGAGTTTTCTTTCCCTTATCATTTCCCATCAGTACATTTGTATGGGTCTGATCAAGTCCCTATCCAAGAGTAATGGGAGAGGGAATACACCCCTTAGATAATTTCTACCCCCCCCCCCTTAAGATAAAATAAACATCCCATTGCCTTTATGCATATTAGTGCATCCCCCATTAAACAAATGATGTTTTACACCCCTGGAGGCCATCTTGCCCACTTCAGTCACTCGCCTGGCTTGGGCCTGGGTTAGCTGACACACAAGAGTAAGTTCTTGAAAACATAGTCACAGTGAAAGCTATCATGCAGTAACTGAATGCAGAAAGTCGTCACCGATAGCAATACTTTTTACAAAGGTTGAATTCTTACTCTTTTATGAGTGTAAAGCTTCAAAATAGTGAGTGAAATCTCTTGCATCTGTTCCTCAGTAGCATTCATCAGACCGTACCAGTCTGGATCACTTGGAAGAACAACCTGTGGGGAAAATGCAGTTCAATGATCATTACACTGGAATTAACAATATCATGTCTTTTATAGTAGAATGTATTACTTTTTAGAAGAGAATTTCAACTCCAGCTACCTTGAACTTAACATTTTTTTTTTTTAATTTTTAAATACAAGTGACTACCACACAGGATTTCTTGGATTGCAGATTTTTCTAACACAGTCATGCCAAAATCACAAGTATGGTAAAGTAATGGTGACTTTTAGATGAAAACAGCACTGCTTTGCCCTCATTAGCAAGAATGTAAAATTGTAAATATTTTGCAAATTATAACTGGTGAAAATGCAAGTAAGATTGTTGTTGATTTACAACAAGTTTCCAGCACACCACCTAAAAGAAAATGTCTTACCGACAACTGTCTCGCCGAAAGGTATATACAAGCACACGCAATGGTTTCAGGTGAATATCGTACAAACACATCTGTTCTCAGACTGTCATTCATGTAGTTCCTAAGGAGAAAACAAATACAGGTACACAAAATTGTATCTTCTGATTTCTTATCTCTTGTATTGAGCTTTCCCCCTGGGCCATAGCTAATTCCACTTTTTCCTCACTTCCTTGAGACCTATGCTCACCCCACACAACTAGAGACTGACTCCTGAAGTTGAACGAGAAAGTCAAAACCTCCCACACGAAAATCTTGAAGGAAAGATACTACCTCACCTTATTCTTAACAGTACTAATGCAGTTCCTTTGTAGATCATGTGACCAACAGCCTCCTTCCATTCCACATCGTGTTTCCTCTTCTTCCAAGAACATCTTCATAAGCACACAGCAATACTAAGAAGTCCAAAGTTCCATAACTTACTTTCAGTTTCATGAACACAAAAATTCTGGTTAACTGTGTTACTTTACAGACTGTGTTACTTTACAGATATACTTTTATTAAATAAACACAACTTCTCATCCCAGACAGTTAAATTTTTCCAAAGTTAACCTCAAAATTCAATAACCCTCTTTGGCACCTCCCAGACACAGCTTACTTGAACAAAACCAGTCTGCTACTGCTAAAGCTACCAGTGCCACAATGACTTGCAGACCATTTTAAACATTTGCAATACACCATCTCGTACTATGAGAGTACACATCGACACATGGAACAGACCAAGTAGTAAGGCTTGGGCAGGTTACACAACTACACTTCAGAGTGAGACTCCTGGACTGGAATAGAGTTCTGATTCCTCTTTGCTTAGAATCCTGATTCCCCCTGGGTAATCTTAATCAGTGTTGAAAATATGTACATAATCAAACTTTGGATTTTATATTTGTGTCTATTTGCTGGTTTCAATGTCTTTTAAGAGAACTGCATGTCTCTTTTGAACTTTTCTCTATTCAATACCAATTTTCCCCTTCAGCTGGCATCTACAATTCTCCAACATTGTCAGTTTGGCACCTCAGTCCTTGAGAAGCCTACAAGTGTATTAAAACATATTGCTAGGCTAGTAGAGGACGTTTAATGGCATCTGAGATATTAACTTTCTGCATCAGTTATGACATCATTGTGGGAGTCGTGGCTAATACGTACCCAACTCCAAAACTGTTACAGTCACCCACTCCTACCAAACAGAACAGCTTACGTGCTTTCCTTTTTGTTTTGTGACAATCTGCCTTCCTTCCATGTCAATTTAAGTACTGTGACCTATCACAGATTTGTAAAGATGTTACTAGGAATGTCTGCTTTAAGCTTCCTGACTATTTTCCTTTGATTTTTTTTCCACTCCAAGCAATGAATTCTTCCTCTCACACCTCTTGACTATAGTAATCATTGAAAATGCAGCCTGCTCTGGTGAATCATTCACCAATTGTTGCAGAATCAATATCTGATTGAAACATTGAGATTTCTCAAATAACATGGAACAAGGGAAGGTGGGGTATGTGTTGGGGTAGATGAAAATGTTAAATGCTGATAATATTACATTATGTAGGTGACTAACTTGAAGCAAGGGGAAATCTGAGTGGGGGTTGAAATGAACCACCCCATTCTTCACACATCTAGCACACTGTCACTGCTTTACACCTATTCCTGGCCAATGGACACTTATAAAGGCCCAACATCCCATATTTGCTGCTTGCATGCTGGTAATATCCCATGCCTAGTCAATGCTTCCTCTGTTGCAACTTCCATTCCCTTGCAATCTGTCCAATTTCTGGAACAGAGTAAGTGAATTCACCACCTCATCTTGATACAGTATAGGACATCTGCCTCCCCCTTGAATATGTTCATACTTCCTCAACCAGTTGGGATATGGTTCTTCTGCAAAAACTTCCATCTTTATGGTGGAATGCTCTGGGTTCCTTCAGTTTCCAATGGAGCACCTGTCAATAGCTATCAGTGACAAACATTATTAACAAAACTGACAATTTCATGAATTTCCATCAAATTTTACATGATGTTCCACCAAAGGTAATCTTATGAAGCTTCATCAGCAAGTTAGATCTGTAGTAACTCTTGACAAATAATTCTGCTGCCATCCTGTTGTTTTTTGTAGAGTTCCCTCAGGAATGTCTGTTTTCAACAAAAGAGTGGCTATCAGGAATAAGAAAGCAAAAGCACTGATAACCAGCAGTATCAATACATGGACTATACATTAACTGTCATCATTTTCCATGGTATCCTTACAAAGCTTGGTCCCACTTGGATAGAGTTAACTTGTGAAAAGTCTTGTTTTCTTCAATTTCCAATTACAGGGGCTGACCATATCCTAGAAATGTGTCTCAGAAAACTGGTCAATAGCAATTGCAGATTATGGCACTGTTAAAATATTTAAATCACAGTAACAGATTCTAATCTCGTGCGAGAATTATGAGCTGCATTTCCCGTGGAATATGAATATGTTTGCCATGAATTCTATCAGAAACACAACCTTACAATCTTACATATTAACACATTGTAAGCATTCAATTTAACTTCACAAAAGTAAAAGTTATCCTTAGTGGAGGTACAAGGACTTCTTGCAGGAATGTAACTTCTCAAGCCCACAGCAGCCCATCTTACATCAGCAACACTTGACGTCATTTGCAACTGAAGACTTCACACTTGGGAGATGGTGTTACAGTAAGCTGGTCTTTTCTTTTTTTCAATCTATCTAAATTGAGTATAAGCTTCTTCCATGAGTAGTAAAAGATTTGTGATGGCATGTATGCAGAGAACCACATATTATGATCAGGATGCATTGACCTCCATATTGTTCAATCCATTTTTCAAAACCTGCAAAATGTTTCTTTAAACAAAAAATACCTTAAACAAAGAAATCATTACCTCATCATAAACTTACCAACAGCAATTTTTTCTAAAGCTATCTGAGTGATGAAATTGATATTTATTTTAAAAAGATTCCATCTGAAGTTGATAAGTTTTTGTAACTGAAGGAAAAAAATGACTACAACATGCAAATGTCACAATATTTGTTAGGCTAGGGAAAAAGATCAAATAAGAAATTAACACATTTATTGCAAAACGTGGAAATACTCAAACTTGACAAATCATCTTTTGTTTTCAAACATGACAGACAAACAAAGGAATTTGCAATTTTGTTTTATTTCACCATACCAAATAGTGTACATTCACTGAAAGGCAGAAAACACTCTGAACTTGTTTAATACTTTCTGCTCTCCATGAAGCAACGTCACACTTTGGGTCAAATGGCTGACGAGTGTCGGCAGCATCAACCAAAGGTTCACATCATGAAGAGATCCAGAGATTCGGGTGAGATGGTGGAATGGAAGGAGACTGCTCCTAGAATGCACTTGCTGCTCAGACCAGCCCCGTCTGGTGCAGTAGTGATTTGTCTAATGGTGTAGAGATCCCAGTCTGTCTCTTATATACTTACCACATTGCCTTCAAATTGAAAGAAAGAACAACAGTATTTGTGAATTTGATGTTCCCCGATAAATACTAAGTAAGGTCTTACACCTGAGCCAGGAGCAAACTTAAAAAGCTTCATCCATAGTCTTTGTACTATTTCCACTGGCTATGACATTGTGGTACTATGAAGCAACCAGCACACAATAACACCAACCCTTGGTACTTACACACATTAAAACTAGGTGCTGTACAATGTTACTATATCACCGATACTACGTTGAGTGTAAAACCTTTTCCTGTAATATCACACCAAAGAATCTCTCAAGTCAACTCTCTCCTTGACTATAATCTTAGTAATAGCTGGCACTGGTGACTTCTTAACTATACTAGAGAGTCATTTCAAAGCCACTAGACCACCTTCAGGTAACTCTTCACTGTCACACTTAGTGAATGTATATTGTACCCTGCCATAGTTCAAAAACCATAAATCCTGCATGACACTTTATTTTATTTGAACCAGCACAGGCAAATCTCTCTTGTTTGTCATCCCCTTAAATCTCAGCAATCTAGAAACCTGGGCACATGCCTGCATGAATGCAACCATTCAAAGTTAAGCCAGTTGCACGTGGCTTTAATCACAAATGCTGATAAAATGAATCAGTGCAACAAGCAGTTTTCCATAATTTGTATGTGTTTGTAACATGTTTCTTGGCAAATAGCCTACCAAAGGACTTTGTATGCAAATGAAAGTGTATCTGATACCAAAACCTAAGACTGCACTGCAAGGTGTGGCAAATACTCAACAGAATGAAGAGTTCCTGAGGCTGAAGATGGCATAGAATGTTAGGTACACTAACTTTATGGGGCTCAATGAGGTGTGACGATGTTAAGGTTCACTGAATCCTATACCTGTAGTGTACCTAACATTCTGTGCCACTATCCTAGTCCCCACAAATTAGCTACACAAACCCTGTGGCACTCATATGTGTCAGCCACAATACAGAAACAAAATTACAATCTCTTGGTAGTAAAATTTTGTCTTACTGAGTTAGTAAACAGCCAGTTCAAAGCCTTGGAATTCAAACTTATTTGCTTGACAACTCCAATTTTCTATCTGGGTAATCCTGGCATATGTCAAAAGGGGGCTTATGTTACTATTAATGCCAAATGCAACCACAGGTCCCTACATACCATCCCATATCCCATATTGGCTTTTTCAATGCTCTGCAGTCACTCTAAAACATTAAGTTTGCTCCTGAAATTTTGGCGACATTAGGAAACCTTGTGGTTGTGACTCTTCTTAAGTTTGAGATTTGCAAGTTGAATACCAAGGGCATTAAGTACACTGCAACTATTTCACACACAGTCAAACATTTTGTCTGTATTTTTTAACCATTTGAGGTATACTACATTGTTTGCATCTGTGCTAGAATTGACATTTTTTCTTTTTTGGAAAGTTCCTCTTTCTATCGCAATCTTGCATGCTGGTAAGACCTGAACATTCTGGCTGAAGGTTGTCTTTTTCCTTGACAGCTTCTGCCAAAGGCCAGCAAATAATCTACAATATATTTCCAACCTTAGCAAAATACTACAGACCAAAACATCTTTCGGTATATTCAGAACCAACTAAAGCTTACAATGCAATCTGGTTACGTCCTTTCCTTCAATTTCCATGCCTGTTTCTTAAGTTAAAAGCAGGTACGATAACTTTTATTTATTTTTACCATATTTTCTCAAAAGGGCCAGTTTGAACTTAAAAAAGTCTTCACTCACACTATACATGTTTTTTATTTTATGGCAGCAATATATTTTGGAGTAAGAACCTGCCTGAACACTAGGGTTGGGCGATATTGACCTTTTACTATTGCGATAATAAAACAAAAAATTATCGCAATTATTGGATAATTACGATAATTTTCCAAAGACAATTTCCATGCTGATACTGGAATATTCAGTGTTAAGAATAACCACCAAATCTAATGACTGCGAATGTTTCGTTTCTCTCCTCGATGGAAAAATATGGAGAGACATGACAAACTTGCACTGATTTCACATCAGTTCTATGTAATAAAAGAACGCCTTCAATAAAAGAACTTTTTTGGAGACAGCAAAATGAAGAAAGAAAACAACAAGGGGCAATTCATTTCACCTGTTTTCCACAAAATATTATCATCACTTTCAAATTTTTATTATTGTATCGTCTCGCAAAACAAATTATCGCGATAACGATAATTTTCGATATATCGCCCAACCTTAGTGAACACTTTATTCGTGACACTATATATTACAAATTGATTACTTACCAAGCAGTCTGGACCAAACGTTTGTTGCTCTGTAACTCCAGTTGCTGAAGGTACATCACAATCATCTTCAAATTGAGAAAATGAACAATATTATCTTTTTTCATCAAAAACAATTCAATTGCCAAGTCCCTCCAGTTAGCATCACGTGAATACATGGTACCACATTTTGCTAAAAACTGTAGAACTTCACGTATTTCACCCATGCATGAAGACACCCAAATGATGTTTCACTTGAAATGTGGACAAACTTCCAACCCTCAACAGGAAATGCTGAGCCAGTTCTATTTTAAGACATTGAACTGACTAGGCATATGACCCTGAAAATTTCTTTTGATGCCATGGTAGTCACTTTATTCTTTATTACATTCTTTTCAACACATCAAAATGACTCAGGTGATATAGTGAATATTTGTTTCTATGACTTTAACCTATTAAAGGCTAACGAAACACAACTGGCTTTGAAAACTCATTATGATTTTTATGACAGGAAGGTGGCCAATAGTTTTACAAATTTTTGTAGAGCAGAACTCTACTGCAAGCTGCTTGATTCAATCAAAACTATTACAGGCTACCCATTCAGGTGAGATCTAAAGCAAATGTAATTATGTTGACTGATAAGTGGCCATGAGCACAAGGCAACTATACACTGACATGCTGGTGTTCAAGAGCCAAAGAGGTTTAGTGAGCAAGATGGTATGTTTAAATCAAATGCATCAAAGTACAGTGGGTCATTAAAATGAATTTTTTAATGTTAAAAATCCCACCACCTTCGCACCATGTAAGGTTCAAAAGTTACCAGCATGAGAGTTAGAGCTGGAAGGTTTGGGAACAGGGTAGCCAGATTTTCTGTGGTGAAACCGGCCAAATCACATGAAAAAATGCCAAATCAGAACAAGCTCCTAACTGAGGAAAATTGACCCTGTATTTATGTACAGTATGAAACTTGTCACCATTTTCAAAGTTTTCACAGCCATGATTGGTTATGTCAACAAACGGTCATACAATATACATCACTACACACTCAATCTATTATTGCTACAAGTGGAGTGTAAATTGTAAACCTGTTACGTCCCCGGTGACTATTAAAATTGGGGAAAAAAGAGGATTTTTCTTAAAATCTTGTGAAAAAGGTGTTTTATTTTAATTTCCATTGGGCCCCCCAAAAAACGCCAAAAAATGCCAAAATGCCGTTTGGCGTGCACTTTCAATTTTTACCAGCTAACAAAGGTAAAAATACACCAAATTTGCCTATTTTGGCATTTAAAATGCCAACATGGCAACCGTGTTTGGGAAGGCAATAACAGACTGTTTTGCATATTTAGCAATTACAAATGATTATGGGATAGAGTTTAGGTGTGTGTCAATTTTGTAAATGGCATTCAAGGAGCATACCCAAACTATCCCATGACAATGTGTAACTGCTTCCTGGAAAATGGTCTTTGTAGAAGAAACATCTTCAACTAAAACACATTTTTCTGCGTGAGTTTTTCCAATGACCATGCATCAGACTAAATCCCACAGAACCTGAGGACTTTGCCAATAAATTAACTGTCCAAGTAGTAACCATCAAGGTTTTGGGGGGGGGGGGGGGGTGTGGTGCAATCCAGTCTTGCATCTCACCATTCACTTACACATGCAATATTACATTACATCTAGTCATAGACGAGTGTTCTCCAACAGTGAAAACCACTCACTGGTAATTCTCATTTCATGAAGCATGTCCAATATTTTATGCAGACTTGTTTTCCAGCTCAACTGAGCTCAACTCAATGGGCCATGGAAAATTAACCTGCTTGTGACTTAAATGGATGCCCAAAGTTCAGCAAAAGACATTATTGGTCAACGAACTAATAGCTTACCTTGTGCGGATGTTTCACATGAACACAGAAACCAAGTTCCTTCAGAACCCTACGTTCTGCTTTGATGACATTGTTCTTCAAGGTTATATACTTTGCATCAAGGACCATTGGTTCTAGAGTCCTGAAAAGATAGAGGGGGTATCTTCCTTTCTCAAATTTTGACCAAACAAAAATCTTCATAGAAACACATGCACCACGAACACAAATAAGTGAAGTTTTGGAGGAATGGCATCAAGATAAAATAATCCCTAACGATGTCCGTCACATCCTAAAGGTTAAATGGACTTTGCCAATGTTACTTTTGGCAACCTAAAATCCTTTATTAATATGTTTATATAACCTAAGATATACTTAAATTTACCAAAATAGAGCTGCCTGATACCAGAAATAACCAAAGTAAGATATTACCTATGAAATCTTTCATGCAACAATTTAAATCCCTGACAGAAACGTTTTTGAAAATTTGATTTGCAGTTCAATGTCTCTGCTACGGCTATCCATGTAACGGAATGTCATTACTCAATGTTACTACTACGATACATAAAATGATACAAAGCTTCTTTTTTCAAGGTCGCAAATTGTGATACAAAGCAAGACTATTTTTTATACCTGGTAAGAATACAGGAGTTCAAGGACCACATTTTTCGAAAACAGCTTTTCATGTCAGGGGGTTCACTTACACTGATAATCTTAGTTTTGGATATTGCTACAATCATGCAGCCCTACTTAGCTCATACAACTGTTACTACATTACTGAAGTATCATTGAAGGTCAGAATTTTAAAGGCAAGATGACAGAGTCCCTATAAATAATTTTTGCACTGTTAAGGTTGAAGCAGAAAAAGTGCTCTATTTTATAGAATTGTCACAATTAAATAAAACCATCTTAAACATCACTTCAGCAACATTCCGGAAAGTGAAGCTTCGTAAAATGTATTTTCTTCCTCAAACATTGTACAATTCCTGACTGGTAAAAAAATGACTCTCAATGAAACCTTAGCAATGATCCTGTGGAGTAGATGCTTACCTACTTTAACAGACTTAACCAAAAAGATAAAAAGGATGTATATTACCTCATGTGATATGCAAATCAGCATCAGTGATAGCCATTCCCTGTTGATGAGAGGGGGAAAATACTGCATGGTACAGTATCATCTTATCACTCCTTCTCTTGATCCTCAAAGATTGTCCGCACAAAATTTTGTTTGGTAAAATCTTACCACTTTGGACCAACCCTATAATCCACCATGCCCATGACAACTTACAGAAGTAGGTGTAAATGGTAGGCCCATCTTGTCCTTCCAACTTGTAAAATTTTTCACAGGCAGAGGAGGAGGAGAGGAAAAGAGGTGTTCCTGGGTAGCACTGGGGGTGACCAGGCTTAGCCCTCCATGAAGGTAGATAGTTGACTTGCCAGATGACTCTCTTTGTTATCATTGACTCAATAGAGAGGCAGGCTGGCTGTCAGAACATTAACATAAAAGGAAGGTAAGTGTTATTCTGTGCATTGAAGCTTATGCATGTCAATAAAGAACCCTGAGGTGTCTTAAACTCATTTCCTACCCTCTTAGAAACAAAACAGGTATGAAGTCAAACACCAGTATTCCTAGCTAATTTCATCAATTTGAGGGCTGTATCATATTTTTGAGACCAACAAGATCTACTTTTAACTGAAATTACTGAAACCATGTAACATTTCTTGACTACAACCTCCAGCTTTTCATAGATAATATTCGAACCAAATTAAGCCCTCACATGCATACCGTACCTTAAGCTGTCAGAACTTCATCCCCCTTGTTACAAATGTGCCCTACAATATGAACTAGCTCCCCAAAACTTCTGAAAATAACCCGAGTACCTACACCAAGTGTAATGTATATCTCAGCCATCACATGATACTCAAACTATCCTTTCTTCACAATTCTGAAGCAACTGGTATCACCCCCCACCTCATATAAACATATGCCTACCTTCCCATCAATCAAATACTGCGAAGTACTTGCAAATGCAAAAAATATTTGTACACAAACATTAATCTTACCAATAAATGAAACAAGAGACCTATCCATTTCATGTTGTTGCCCAAGTACTAATCACAGAAGTTCCTAAGCTTCACTCTTAATACAAAATTAACTAACAAAAGGCGCTCCAATGCAGTTAAATTCACCATGGACACATTTTCTAAGTGCCAAATGTAAAAAAAAACATAACAATCTGGTTTTGATTGTGTGATTGCTATCATGTCATATAAAATACTGACTGTTGTGATGCCATTCCTCCTAAAACTTCCTTAGCTAAGTAAAAGAAAAAAGTCAGATAGTGGAACTTGCAGAAGACTGAAAATGAAAATATTAGACAAAGTTTTGATATCATTAACCATTTCTAAAGAAATTAAACATTTCTCAATCTCAAAACAAATTAGAGTAAAATGGGAATTGGCATTGCCACTATAACTTACTTTCCACTATTTTTCAATTTTATATGATGAAAAACATTGATAACATCTCTGAGGCGACGAGGGGCCTCTTCAATCTTTGAAGCAAGATTGATACAGGCCATTGCAACAGTCTGTGGATGAAAAAAAATGATAATACTTATTCCTATTACAATTACATTTGTGTAAGTTTTTTCCCAATAAAAATCATTCGCACATCACAACAAAAACCTGCACACTTGGCAATTTTCCTTTCAAAATTTCAATTATGGTACATATATTGAATTCCTGTACAAATACATAAAAACAAAAGACATACTAACCTCCATATTATGCTTTACAAAAGATTTGGAGTAGTAAAACCTTTGAAATAGTACTTGTCCTGTTGCCATAGCAACCTGAAATAAGATTAGGAAATCAAATTATTTACCCAACTATAGTGTATAGCAATAAAGTGTTGACTTTTTCAATACTGCCTACTATTGCAAACAAGTTAGAGCATGCAATATTGAGCACACAACAATAATTCAGTAGGGGGAAGCCATTAACTTGGTTAAGGAGTCAAATTGCACTGATTTTCTTTAAGTAGATATCACTGAACACAACTGGTAAATATTGAGATTGTCATGCCAACTGGCTTTACCCTATTACACAAAGCATCTGTAGTAACTAAATAACCCTAACACTATCAATTTGAGAAGTTTCATTAACTATAAGCTGGAATACACTACAGAAAAACAGTTTGCTCCCACAACTAACCCCTTACTGTTACTGAAGCAACTTGCTAGAATAAACTTACAGGATAAACAAGTGACAAAGAACATAAAATAGAGATCTAAAAGACATAAACAGGGAACCAGGTTAGCCAGAAAGCTTTTAGGACCTCATTTCCATTGGGATCCCTTGAGCAGTGTTCACAGTTGGCAGCAGAATTGAGGGATTCAGCCTTTTTCCTCAACAATCCCACACCTTAAAAATCATGTTCGGAAATTTCCTGCACCTGTCAAGGAAGAGTTGACTTTTGCGATGCAACTTATCGAGACCCCCCTCTTAGAGCCAAAATCCTCTCCACAATATTTTGGAAGGGGGGGGGGGGATTTCCCCTCCCCAAATTCTAAGACCTAGAGCCAACACTGCCCTACAGAATGGACACAACAAGAAACTGTACACTGGTGGTACCATGAATCAATCACTCAACAAGTATTTTGATGATAAAAGTGTAGAAAACATGAAACCAAATGGCTGTACAGTAAATTTCCTGGAACAATCTCTTATGGGTCTTCCTCACTTTAAAATATGTTTTATTTGGAAAGAACAATCCCTTGCAACTGAGCTTTGAATTGAAAGTGGCAGTAACACAAAATGTTTCTGAAGGAACCAGAGTTGATCAACTAAGCGTAAAGAGCAGCTCAAGATCATCATTAGTACATAATGTCATCCCCCCCCCCACCCCAAGATACATACTGTAAGTTAGGCTAGGCTGGCCAGGGTAACATACTAGCTACTGTACGTTGTGACTGTACCTTGCTATGGCTACCACACCCAAGGATTTGTACTCATCTTTTAAAGGAAAAGCAGGCGAAAACAATGATCTAAGAGACAGATGGAAATGGATTATCACAGCCATCCACTTTGAGAGACACCAGGCCTATGCCTAGTAATGTTAGTGAAAGTGCTCCATGTAACGATCTCGGCAGTGACAGTAGGCCTAACGTTAGTAGTGCTGAGGTTTTCACATGCGATCATAATAAGGAAGTGAACAAAATCCCGGCCAAACAAACTGGTTCAAACTTTGGCCATGATTGCGCTATGAAAACAGACAAACATGCAGAGAAGCTAGGGTTACTGAGTCATCTACCTTTGTTGAAGGTTGTAAAGACTGCTTTGAAATTAAGTTGACTTTTTCAATTTTTGAAAATCCCTCCTTTCAAAATGAAAATCCCTCCAAAATTTTTTTTGAAGGAGGGCATTTCTGTCCTTAATTCTGAAGCTTAGCGCTAACACTGATTCCAACCCAACATGCTAGTCTAGGCCTACATTAAAAAAGAGCAAATGTCTTTTCAATCAACAGTTTGAACAGAGGTGGAGGTGTGAACCAAGACACCCTCTACTTTCTTTTTTTTTTGTAATTTAAAAATTTCTTGATTACTTGAATGCTGAAACTTGGAAATTTGAGGGTTAGTTAAAATCTTCTTTGGGAAAGGAAGAAAAGTGAATGTTTGCTCTTGATGTTGTTTGAAGAAAATTCAATTCAAGTGGTGCTCACGATCAAATCACATCACACTTTGGGCCAAAGCCTCAGTCTACACACTAAATGTCACTTTCGGAATGTAACTACTCAAATGTTAAATCTAATACAGACACAGTTTTTTAAATTTTCTGCACAAATCTCAATCTATTTTTCGCTACCAAAGTAGTAAAATTCGGCATTTAAGTTGTCAGGGGCGGGGTATATAGTAATACCTTCCCATACTTCGTTTCTACATATGTATAGTGTGCATACCCATTCCAGGAAAATTATATCGATATTATCAATATTTTCAGGTCAGTATATCGATATTTTATATTGGCAATACTGCTACACCTTTGCATGGAAATGTGAAATTTAATTCTGCAACTCCCCTTAGGTGGCACAATTACAGAATCAACAACCCGCAAGACAAGCTGTTTTTTTTCAGGGGCTACGCAGTCACTGCATATTCTTGTAGCCTTTTCAAGACACTGTTTGAACCCTGACTGCGTATCATCTTAGCATTGTAAAAAACCTCAATATTGACTGTGTATCTTCGTAGCCTCTAAAAGACAAGTCAGCCCCCATAGGCTAGGCCTAGATAACAGGGAGTTGCCTCAGAATATTAACTTCATATCCCCTTAACCTCTTAAAACCATAGCCCGGTGAAGGGAATTGAATTTTTGATGTTACTGCATACCCATTTGGCTTCTCACAGAAACAGACTGACTGCAGACTGCCTAACCTCGTAGCCTCTTCAGAGGTGACTAGAAAGATACCTCAATCATAGCCAAAGAATAGTAGTGCATTAATCATATCATAGCCTAGATAGTCAGGGTGCATTTTGTGCATTATATGCTGCAGGTCTTCGGCACAGACAAAAACGCTTGGCGTAGCAACATGAGAATTCACTCGAGTTGTTGTACAACTTACTGTAGCGGCATGAGGATTCACTCGAGTTGGCGTACAACTTACCTACTGACTATTTATTTGTAGGCTACTGCAAACTAAGTCAAAACCCCAGCTATAAAATTTTCTGCTGCCATTTGTTTCCACTTAATTCACATTGAGTCCCATACAAAATATAATTACTTGGGGAAGAAAGTGTGCAGGGATTGCATTTTACTCTGAACGGGCGTTTTTTATGCCGACAGAAATTTTACTTCCAACCAAAAATACAATTCAATACGTAAATATAAAATCTGACTTCCCCATCTATACGACAGAAAATTCGACTCTCTAAACACTCATCTGCTGAAAATTCTGAGTTTCTTAAAACCAAATAATTAACAAAAAAAAAAAAAAAACCACGGAGTAATTATAGAATGCAGGTCCACATGTGACAATGTTATTAGAATAGATTCGTGGATTCGCAGATACGATCTTCGGGATAGGAATCGCACAGTTTTTGTCATTTCGATTTTACAAAGTCAGGGTTTAGAGACAAAATATTACAAAGTCCGGGGAAGGAATCCCTAAGTGGATTCACGGATTCCATCTTGTTTCCCCACCCTGAGCTATTTGAGAACGAGACACAACACACTGGGTTTAAAGACAAAATATTACCAACTCCAGGGAGGCTTCCCTGAGTGGATTCGCGGATTCGTGGATAAGATCTTGCTTCCCCACCCTGAGCTATTTGAGAACGACACACAACACACTGGGTTTTTAAGAACTGGCTATTTAAGAACGAAAAATCGAGATCGAATCCACGAATCCGGATTCTAGGAAGAAATAAACAGTGGACCTGCATTCTATAATTGTACCAAAACCACCTCCAAAATATTGGTCTATCCCAATGTCTTGCAACTTTTGACAAGTGACAACACATGTTCCGGATCGAACAGCACTGTCATATACATACTTACTGTATGTTCACTGTACATATGGAAATACACTTGTCATTGTGTTTAATCTAATATTGCTAATGTTAGGTAAAGCTACACCTGTTGCTGGATAATACACAGAAAATATATTTGATATTTTTGGCCAAATTTCTCTTTGCGGGAAGTGAAAATATTTTTTATTATCCAAGGATCATTTCTCATCATAAAAACAGGTCCTTATTTATTTATTCCATTCACACTTGAATTTATCGATAAGGTGCACTAACGTTTTTGTAGGCTATAGCTTGGCCTAGCCTATAGGAGTTCATAAATTCTATTTGCCTCATGCATCTTGCGGCGCTATATTTTTAGCACCAGACAAACACACACACTTTTCCGTTTTTCTGACGCAGTTGCGACGGTCTCTAGCCCTTTTGAGCCAGTTTATTTTTGAGCCTGACATCTTCTTCTTTCAAATACGGTGAGACATCCAGTTAAGGACATTAGTACACCACGTACGCCCCGTGAGGTCGGTCAGACCCTCAGTGAACTGATAATAAACTCTAGGGGCTTAGGGTGACTAACAGCTCCCTCGATTAAGAGTGCCAGGAGATCATTCCAATCCGAATTGTGTCTGGGATAAAACTGTATTTAAAGCAATTAGTCCTAGTAGGGGGGGGGGGGGGGGCAGTAGTGCAAAGCATGCACATTTTGAGTAATAGGCTACATGTGGGTTTACAAAGGCCAGACAGAGGGATATTATCTTGACTGTGGATACCTTTGACGAGGAGTTGGAGCCTACGCCTCCTCAAATTACATTTGTTGACTGGACTGTATGGTCTTTCATTTTCCCAAACTGAGCTTCCATGTGCATGGTATTCTGCAATTACTTCCCAAAAGTTACAATGGAACAGCCCAACTGGATGGACGGTAGGCCTACCCATCATCCGTTGGCACTGTCATGTCGCGTTGTATGCGTAACGTTCACGAAACGACACACGAAGTGTAGGCTGTTTGCCTACCGTTTTAACTCCTAGTCCTAAATAGCCTCGCGATACTAAGGTAGCCTAATGTTAGGCCTAGTTAGACCGGTTCAAATTCAAGCCTGTCTAACCGATTCTAACAATATTGACAGTTGCAAAATAATTAACACTCTTATCTCTAACCTGTTAGAGAATGAAAAATACTTTCAAATCTCTTATAAAATGCAAGCGAATGAAATGATTTAAATCTTTCGACAACATGAATTGAAACATTTTTGTCGAAGCCTAATGTTATGTAAATCCCCGTTGACTTCGCATAGCCTTGCCTGAGGTAATCTCAACAAGATGCCGGCGATTTGTATATATTCGCATCCTAGAATTCTTAGGTTAACTTCGGTCTCGAAACTAAGTCCATCGATCTTCGAAGCTGTGCTCTTGAGTTTCTCTTTATCAAAGATGCAATTTTCCAACGAAATTATCACGTTTCCATAATTTCTTTGAGGTAGTTTCTTCTGTTCCGCATTCTCTTCGGCCATGCTGCTAAACAATGTACGTACTCATCATATGCGCATGCATAGTTATGTACGTACGTGCTTACACAGTAACACACTGGCATCAATGCAGTGAATTGAACAGTGCAGTAACAGTAATTGAGTTTACGTACGTCCATGCGTGAACATACGTAAGCTCTTCTATACAATTACGTCATTACTATTAGAAAAGATTCATCCGCCCCGCTTCTTAGGTAATGGCAAATTTCTCTTTTATTTCTCTAAGTTTCAAAAGTTGGTATATTACGAAGATTGCTGTATTAACACATAAGCTGCGTTTAAAGTACATGTAGACATCACAAATTTTGAAACTTTGCTGAGCTAACGTATGGCCTAATTTATCTTAGCGCAAACTGTATGTCTCTGACTCATAATACCAAGAAGACGGATACTATCGATTGAATTCCATGAAAACCAGTCTGACAGTCAGTCGCACATTAGGTAGACCCTTCTGCGTAAGAACGTGTCAGGGTTCATTTGGTTTCCGTAGAGCAGGATTATAGGAACCTAAATCCTGCTAGAGCAGGATTATAGGAACCTAAATCCTGCTCTAGGCCAGTGGCGCCGGCACGGGGGGGGCATGGGGGGCGCGTGCCCCCCAATGAAAATTTTTTGAAAATTTTAAAATGATCCCAAAAGGCGATTAAGCTATAGATTTCTGCAGGGGGTAGGGTGAGGTGTGCTTCAACCGAGTGATAGATCTATTCAATCATTTTCTGTCACAAATGTTTCTCAAACTATCAGAATTTTCTCAAATCCTTCGCAAACTATCAAAAATTTCGCGCGCTCCGCGCGCTTCAAACCTTACCACTGTGTTCTAATTATCAATATCTTCTGATAGCAACTCCCGGAGAAGCACAGCAGCAAAAGTTGAAAGCTGTTCACGAGTTCACAGGTAAAAGACTGGCCTTTTGAGTGACATGTAGGTTTGTTGGGCAATTGAAAGTGTCTCGATGCAGATTCTGAATGCAGGTTTTGTCATGTAAATCTCATTTAATGAAAAATTTCGCGCGCTTTGCGCGCATGCTTTACGGATTGCACTCCATCTCATGACCATTATTAACATAATAATACATGGAACTATAATCACCACAACTGTAGGGCTTATAGCTTCAATATGCGATCCTTCAATTTAAGTTGTTGCAGCATGATTTGGAAAGTTGAAATTACGTATTTGCCGTTATGTATTTTCCAAAAAAAAAATTTTACCGAGCGCTTTGTGCGCTGCCATTATCGGTATAGATGGCAGACACGTAGCCAAGAGGGTGAGGGGGGGGGCAGCCGCCCCCTTGAGCATATTTTTGGTTTTTTTTTTAATTTTTTTTACAATATTACTAGTGTTTCCCCTATTTATATGCTGTAAAATAGGCTTGGGAATTGCCATTTTCAGCCATCTGGGAGGCACTTTGGGCCAAAATTTTCTTGCGCTTTGCGCCAACCCATGATGGTGCAAAGCGCTGAGAGTCTGTCTATGCGCTTCTCCCCCCTTGACAAATTCCTTGTTACGCCCTTGATAGATGGTGATTTTTAAAACACTTACGAACAAAAAAGCATTCTGAAAAACGCCTTTGTTAGTCCTTCACCCCTTTTGCTTTACCTATCAGCGAGGTCTAATATCACCTTCCTGCACCAATAGTCTCCCTCCCGCCCGTTCCCCACTGCTGGAAGCTGTTCATCTGGATTTTCGCTCAAAATTAGTAAAAATACGATAGTTGTATAGTGCTCTACTCTATATTATCATTTGGATATCAAGTAATAAGCATTATGCCATTGCTCCATTTTATGTATTTTATCCAGAGCTTCCGGAAGGCCCTATACAGGTATCTGCCAGCCTTAGATGCCTTTTTATAATGCACAATTAAGGGGAGGAAAAATTTCGCTATAGTCCAACAATGTTCCTGTGGACTCCACGCACGTATTTTTGGGTTAAAACTTTGTCAATAGTAGGCGGTAAAGTAGCCAAAAGGGAGTCTTCAGGAGGTTTGTTGACAACGTATTCTTCTCTTAGACAACATACTCTCCTTTTTCACCTAACCAAAAATTATAATTCACTAGATTATGGACATTTTCCAGCTATATATGATCAGCTCCAAAAATATTCCAAAAGATAGCACCATTTTGCATCTAAGAAACCTTCAATAAGCAAAAATTTCCCAAAGGGGAGGGGGACACCTCCTCCCCTTAGACCTCTCCCCCAGGACGGCACCTTCATGTAGTACCAAAGGAAAGATCCTCACTGCTGCATTCAAAACGCAGGGCGCATAAAAAAAAACGAATATTTAAGCGTCGCCACTCAGTTGGAAAAAACATCCAGCCAGTCGGAAAAATTAGAATTCACTAAACTATGGACATTTTCCAGGAATACAGGTATGTGATCAGCACCAAACATATCATAAAGATAGCACCATTTTGCATCTAAGCAACTTTAAATAAACAAAAATTTCTCAAAGGGAAGGGGGACACCCCCTCCCCTTAGACACCTCCCCCAGGACGGCACCTTAGTGCAGTGACACCTGACAAAGGAATGATCCCATTGTGTATACGAACGTACGGAGCACACGAAAAAAAAAAACCGCATTTTACGCAGACTTCGGAGGTTAACTGAAGTGCCATTACGACATTATCTGTTGTGCCCCCCCAATCACCACAGCCTGGCGGCGCCACTGCTCTAGGCTATGGTCTTTTCCCAAATGAAACTCGTTCCCTCCGGTAGGGTGACCATTACAGTAGAACATGTGCTTTATGAAATAAATAAGAGTTCACTCACTTACCGAAGATAATAGCCTTGTATTACTGGAAATTCGACAGGTCAACGTTTTATTTATTCAAAGTACGCAGCCTGGTCCTGGAAGGGGATTGGGACATATGCCCATGTAGTTTGGGGCGCTCTTCTACCAAACTGCGCCAAAAAAAAAAAATGAGGACCAAAAAGTTACTTTTGCCTGAGTCATGTTAACATACATCGCCCCCTGAAAAATAAATCTCCCTCCCCAACGCCTGACTATAGGTGTAGTTGTGGTCCGAAACATGAGAAAAATCTCTATTCGCTTGTAAAAATATTGATTATATGGACGAACCCTTAGTTGTTCCAGGGAGCTCCTAACAGCTCCCTGGTTGTTCCTATGGCCGGCCAGACTCGTTTTTTTTTTCTTCGACAGGTGGATTACGGGCTAAGCAGAGCCCAATTTTCAGTTGAAAAAAATGTCAGAATGATTTCCCGCTATATTGCTCAGGCTGGGAAATGGCACTTTCTTGCTTAACTTGAAATTGCATCTTAACAATATTTCGGGAATTTCTGGGGGGGGGGGGGGATCTGACGCAGATGAGACGGGGACGCATATCAGAGAACGGGTAGACAAGAGAGAGTTCAGATAGACGGGAATAATTTAGATTGTACTGTATGCATGGGCGTCAATCCTGGGGGAGGGGGACGGGGGAACACGCCCCCCACATTTCGATGGGTGGGGGACACAATATCAAATGTTCTCCCCCCCCCCCCATAAACACACACACATTTGCGTGAAAGAGTAGTGTCGTGGCTCTATTTGACTGGCTTTTTGAATGACATGTAGGTTTGTTGGGCCTCTCCAAGGTAATGAAGGCGCACTACTTACTGATCATCAGGATATGGCTAATTTGTTAAATGATTATTTCGTATCTGTTTTTACCAAGGAATCATCTGTTTTGGGGTCTTGTAGGGATTCTGATAATTCTTCTTTAGTTAGTAATGTTGTCTTCTCCGAAGAGTTGGTTTGTAATAAGTTGAAGAGTTTAAAAGCTAGTAAGGCCCCTGGGCCTGATGGGATCCATCCTGCCATTCTCCATGAATGCTCCGAGATTTTGTCAGTTCCTCTTTGCATTATTTTTCAGAACTTTCTGGATTCAAACTTTGTACCTGCTGACTGGCGGATTGCTAATGTTACTCCAATTTTCAAAAAGGGGGATCGGAGCTTGCCTTGCAATTATAGGCCGGTCAGTTTAACCAGTGTTGTGTGCAAAGTTATGGAATCTGTAATCAAGGATTGTTTGCTTAAATATCTTTTAGATAATGGGTTACTCAATCTGTCACAGCATGGATTTTTACCGAGTAGATCTTGTGTTACTAATTTACTAAGCTTTCTTGAGGATGTTTCCTTATCTCTTGACTGTGGTCACAGTGTTGATGTCATTTACCTTGATTTTTCAAAAGCCTTTGATAAAGTTCCATTAGGTAGACTTATGGTTAAACTGCATAGGTTAGGCATCAAGGGCAGTTGTGCTGACTGGATAAATTCATGGCTCAATGGTAGATCTCAGAGAGTTGTTGTTAATGGTAATTTCTCTTCTTGGAAAGAAGTTACAAGTGGAGTTCAACAGGGTTCTGTTCTTGGCCCGCTTCTTTTCTTAATTTTCATCAATGATATTGATAGCTCTCTCACATCTAGTATTAGTAAGTTCGCTGATGATACTAAGCTCTATAGGAAGGTTAGTGATAAGGATGATGCCTCATTACTGCAAAAAGACTTGGATAGGTTATTTTCATGGTCTCAGACTTGGCAAATGTCTTTTAATGCAGATAAGTGCAAAGTCCTTCACTTTGGTCCTAAAAATTTCAGCTATGATTATAACATGAATGGTAGTATTCTGAGTGATGTGACTTTTGAGAAGGATCTGGGTGTAGTTATTACAGGTGATTTAAAGCCATCTAGACAGTGTGCAGCTGCTACTGCTAGGGCTAATAGGGTGCTTGGATTGATCAAGAGGAATTTCAGTAGTTTTAGTAAAGAAATTGTACTAAATCTGTATAAGCAGTTGGTAAGACCCCACCTCGACTATGCAGCCCAGGCTTGGAGTCCCTTCTATGAAAAGGACAAGCTTCATTTAGAGCAAGTTCAGAGGAGAGCCACTCGCCTTATACCCGAGGTGAGACACCTACCTTATCATGTTAGACTTAAGCATCTTGGGCTTACCACCCTGGAGTTGAGAAGGATTAGGGGGGACATGCTTCAGGTGTACAAATTTCTCTCTGAAAGGAATCCTTTATCATCTTGCAATTATTTAAAGGTTCAATGTAATTCTCGGGTTCGAGGCCATTGTAAGAAGCTAGTTAAGAATTTTGCAAGGCTCGACATTAGGAAGTTCAGCTTTTCTCATAGAGTTGTTAACGAGTGGAATAGTCTGCCTGAGTGGGTAGTTAACTCCACATCTGTGCACTGCTTTAAGGTTAACATTGACAAGTTCTTCCATAACTGTGGTAGAATCTAATTGTGCTGGGCTCGTTTGGTGTTGGTTGGTTCTTTGTTTTCAGTTAAGGTTGTATGGACTTCAGGGCATCTTATGGGGCCTTAGCCCTCCTTTGCCCTTTACCCTGTTATGTTATGTTAATTGTTAAGTGCCTCGATGCGGATTCTGAATGTAGATTTCGTCAGGGAAATCTTCTTTAATGGCAAAATTGCGGCGCGCTTCGCGCGCATGCGTCACGGTTTGCACTCCTTCTCGTGACCATTAAGAAGGTAATTATACATGGAACTTTTCTGATCACAACACTTTCCGAAAACAGACATACATCTCCAAACATCTGTGGGGGCCTCGCATCAATATGGGATCATTCAATTAGTGGGGAGGGCCATTCGACCATGCCCACCCTTACTGATTCCGATTTTTTTTAAGTTTCTAAAAATACGTAAATTTTTTAACACAAATTTACTTCAAAAGATGGCATATTTGGCACCAGATTGCATGTAAGGACACCGAATTTTTCAAAATTTTCAAAAGGGATGGGGACACCCCATTGGGCCACGCCCCCTCACTGATGCCTAGTTTTTTAGTTCCTAAAAATACGTAAATTTTTTAACACAAATTTTACTTCAAAAGGTAACATATGTGGCACCAGATTGCATGTAAGGGGCACCCCTCCCCTTAAACCCCTCCCCAGGCCAGCGGTCACACAACATACTGCATGCCCCCTTGTGGAAGGTTGAAAGTGCGTTGTTGCCATTAAACATTTTTCAAAAAATTTTACCGATCGCTTCGCCGAAGCCATTATCGGTATAGATGGTACAGGCGCGAATCCAGGGGGGACCTGGGGGGCCCGTACCCTCGCCACGGAAAAAAAAAACGAAAGGAGAAAAAAGGAAGAAAAAGAAAAAAAGAAAAGGAGAAAGAAAAATTAAGAGCAAAAAATTAATAAAAGTGTCTATAACAACGTAGGGGTTGGGTGGAGCTGTAGCTGGATTATCTCTTTAGATATCTTTCACAGTGGTTGGCAACGAAAGGAGAGCTACCAGGCTACAATGTTCGAAAACAGGTGAATAGCTGAGTAATGATACTTGACTTAAGATCTAGATAAGTAAACATCCTGACATATGCAATATGGGCCCTGCTAGCTGCACTGAAATTAGTGACAATTTTGTGTTAAAGAGTGAAAGTTTTTGTAATCTAGAGGGATTGAGAGGCAAAGATTTCGCCAAAGAACTTGCAGAGTGAATGCAAAAGACAAGCTGTCAGGTGACGTGCTATTGTGCACAGTGGCACCAGCTGTTGCAGGCAAAGTAGCGGCGTGCATACCCTATTCGATTTCGAAACTGTCTGAAAAGTTTTAAAATGAACTCAAAGGCTTTTAAGCTACAGACAGTGGCGTCGGCACAGTGGGCAATGGGTGACGTGTGTCCCCCTCCCCCATCGAATCTTGAAAATTTTTAAAGTGGTCCCAAAGTCGTTTTATAAGCTACAGATTTCTGTGAAGGGTGGAGGGTGAGATGTAGTTTTGATGATTGGTTTATTTGTTCTTACCATTTTCTTTCACAAACTGTTCTCAAACTATCATAAGTTTTGGAAATTCTTGACAAATTCCAAAGTTTTACACGCTCCGCTAGCGTCAAGCCTTGTGTCAGAGTTGTCCTTATTATCAATAGCTTTCGGTAACTACTCACGGGGGAACAAAGGAGCAAAAGTGCTTTTTAAGAATTCTCAGTCAGAAGATTCGTTTCTGAATAGCATAGGTTGGTGGGAAAGTGACAGTGTCCGATGCAGGTTCTGAATGCAGGTTTTGTCATGGACTAATATTTTATTCAAAATTTCGGCGCGCTTCGCGCGCATACGACGGGGTTTACACCCGATTTCATATACCATTGACAAAGCTATGACGCAAGAAATTATTCCAATGCAAACATTTTTCTAAAAAGTACATTCTCCTTCTCTGTATGGCTCTTATCATTATGGGATCTTTGACTAATCTAGTCTAGCACATGGTTTGAAAAATTGAAATTACGTAATTGCCGTTGCTTATTTTCCAAACATTTTACCGCGACGTTCAATAACGACGAAAATCTTTTCTGAAACGAATTTTGCCTGTCCACCATCCTTCTTGCTATACCTAAAAAGACATGGTGATATATCATCTCTACTCCGATATGGATGTCAGGTTGTGAGAATCCTGTTGGTCCCCCTTTTCAGGGTACAATTAATGCAGAGCTCCCGGGAGGCTCTATACCGAAAATTTTCGGCGCGCTTCGCGCGCAATTGTTTACGCTTACTGAGAGAGGTACGTTTTTATTGAGTGATGGATTTATTTTTATCACTTTTACCAAAAATCATTTGAAATCTTTCACGATTTTTGCAAAGTCTTCTCAATATTTCTTGATTTTTGCTTGATCTGCGCAGTTTTAGCCTTGAATTGCTCTTTTAACTGTCAATAAGGACCAAAAAGTATTCGCATTACTCATCGGTGGGGTTCTACCTTAAGCCAATTATTTGTGTGTATAAACGTGATTTCAGAGTTTCAGAGTATAATAAGGATGTAAAGCAACTGATATTCATTTCTTCACCCTCCTCTTCTTATGAGAACTGAAAACTTAGTATCGAAGCCACCTTCTAATTGATAGACACACATAAAGGGAATTGACACCGTTTGTAATAGCAATGGTTTTAAATGTAAATTCAAATTTTCACGGGCAATTGTTTCATCTGACGTCCTATACCTGAATACCGTATAACCAAAATAAAACACTCATTATGGCAAAAATCATTTCAAGTTACCTGCATGGGTTCATAATGTTAGCGTGTAAGTTTTAAGATAACTTAGATTCTTCGGAACTTCTGCAGGTACATATAGTAACTTATATTGAGCCATACACATCAATTTCCATACAATATGAAAAGGTTTAAAATCTCACTGACATAAGAACTGGAGCCGATTTCTGTGCTCTTAAAATAAAATACTGCGAGAGCTTCCGGGGGCTTCGCCCCCCTGGACCCCGCAGGGGCCCTATCGAGGGCCCCTGGACACCACGCATAGGAACTCGTGCTTTGCGCTCGTGGTGCACCTTCGGTGCACATGAGATTTTCCATCTTGGCCCCCCTCAAAATTTCTGGATCCGCGCCTGCAGATGGTGATTGTTAATACACTTACGACTACAAAGTATTCTGAAAACGCCCTTGCTAATCCTTCACACCTTTGCTATACTACGATCAGCTCCAAAAATATCCCAAATATATCGATTTTGCATCTAAGCAACCTTAAATTAAAAAAAATTTCTCAAAGGGGAGGGCTACGTCCCTTCCCTTAGACCCCTCCCCCAGGATGACACCTTTATATAGTGACAAAGGAAGGATCCCCACTGCTGTATACAAACGCAGGGTGAATAAAAAGGTGCAATTTACACGCCGCCACTGCAGTTAGTAAAAACATCCAGCCAGTCGGAAAATTAGAATTCACTACATTATGGACATTTTCCAGCCATGTACGATCAGCTCCAAAAATATCTCAAAGATAGCACCGTTTTGCACCTAAGCAGCCTTAAATTAACAAAAAATTTTCAAAGGGGATGGGGATTCCCCCTTAGACTCCTCCCCCAGGACGACTCATTTATGTAGTGATAAAGGAAGGATCCCCACTGCTGTATACAAAACGCAGAACGCATAACACAGTGCAATTTAAACGCCTCCACTCAGTTGGAAAATACATCCAGCCGGTCGGGATTTGGGACCTTCACACCTCCAAATATATCACCCTAGCAACGGGCCTGGTCGAGTCCATGGTCTCCGACAATGATCCACCCTGCGAAGCGTTGTTTCAGATATTTTGGGACATGGTGAAAATAACATCTTGATGTAATCCCGTGGACTCCGTGTATTTCACCTGGCAGATCATCTATGATGGTTATGTTAACTTTGAAATGATAATTCTTATTAGAATAGGACAACGTCAGCCATCATAAGGCGGGGGGGGGGGGGGAGGAAAGGGCCGATAGGAAGACGCCCCCACTTCAAAACCAAAGGGATTGGTTTGTGCTAAGTCATGTATGTCCCCTGTCCCCCCCCCCCCCCACATCTGAATACGGATTGACGCCCCTGATTGTATGTGATATACAACAAAAGGCTGAATAGCCCTAACAAGGGCTACCTGCGAAGTTGCCTTCACGTTTTGCAAGTGTTAACAGCAAAGTGCAGATTGCTCCCAGTCTTGCTCCAGAGGGATGTCACTTACCTTGACTGACAAGATATCCATATTCTAAGTCTTTGAAACATTTCATGCAGGCAGCAGGCAAATCACTGAAGGGGGAGAGATAGCTTCCAAGGAGGTGAACTTTTTAAAACCAGTTCATACTTCAGTTGAACACCTTTCAACTCTGAGCTATCTTCGTGATTGGCCCGGATGAGCAAGGGATGATCATATATGGATGTTATAGTTTTAAAGCGTGTGAAGCTTTGGAAGTACGAACCGGCCGCCCTTTAGGAGTGAGATATGCTAAAATCCATTAAGCCATTAGTAAGTCTCAATTTTCTTGGCTCCCACCCCTCCCCTTGGCTACTGGCTTCACTCCATGCCCACAAACAGTCTGCATGAGTGGTGAGGGACCCATGCAGTTAGTCTGCACCACCATCCTACAGTGTCGAAAAAAAGCCTCATGTGGGTTGTGATCGGACAGCCACAAAGCCAAATTACGACCCCTCCCCCCATAGATTCTGAAACGCCTGAAACTACAGCAAATAACTAAGTTACAGAATAATCTGGTTTGGAGCATGAAGTTTAAAAGTTACTTCGAATTTCACACCCAAAATTGCATTCAATTCATGTAGAATGCAAGTATGAATCTGCATCTTTGTGCATAAAATATTATTTTGTGAACTTGACATAAGCCTGCCCTTCTACAAACTACAGAAACGTGAGCCAACCCAAAATCAAAGCAATAGGTTGGAAAATAAGACAAAGCAGAACATTGGCAATCAATGTGGAGTTATTCACATCACGCCTGCTTACCTCAAATCCCATATTGATATAGAAAGTGTGATAACGTAGCTGCTAATATCTCAGGTACCCAACATAGGAATTAAATGAAATTTTCACCAAAAAGCAGTTTTTTAACACATCCAAAATAATTTTATGTCTGCGCATTTTTTTGACCATTATAAACTATTTCTAGTTTTTTTTTATTTTCTTCAAATATACCACATACATAAAGTCAAACAGCTTTCCTTAAAGTGCTCTCGGCGCCAACCTACACATGAATGCACATTTCTGAGTAAGCCAACTCGTGAAATAAGGATTTTTACAAGGCAACATAGACAGTCTCCCAAAAATTGCTTTGAAAAGTCAGCAAACTGTTGCAAATTCCCTCTTCTTTTACCTTACAGGTACCTTTGAAGTTGTTTTTGAACACAACTATTACAAAGAAAATGCAAGGATTTATTCTCCACGAATTTAAAACTTAAGTAACAAAAATATTGTCACATGATTCAAAGGTGCCATCCCTGAATTATCTTGACGGGGTATGCTAATGTAAATTGGGGGACTACATTTTCCCTTTAACTCTCAATGGCGAAAGGCGAAAACATGATAAAGCAAACGTTTTTTTTTTCTTTCTTTCTTTCTTTTTCTTTTTTTTTTTCTTATGGCTGGCATATGGCTGGCACAAACGCAAAATAACAAAAACAATCCACCTGGTTATCTTACACGACGCCTACTGGTTTACAAGCATTGCCGCAAGTAGTGGGTTTGACACACCCTCTCCCACTTCACGTTAGCAGCACTTTAACGCAAACATATGCTATCGACGAAATTGCACTGCAGTAAGCTTTTCAGGTGTGCCAAAGTTGTTCATGGCTACGTGCTTACGAGTCGCCACCATTTACACCAGACGTCAAAATGAAGGAAAATGGGTGAAGAGTAGAGTAGAAGGAGACAAAGAAGCAAGGAGGAAAAGAAATATAGAGAGTGCTAGCCGGGTATGGTTTGAGAGAAGCGTCACCAGATTACTTTCTCCTAAAGTTCCCCAAGGACAATCCTCCCCCCTCCCGTGCAAATGCCAACTCAGACGACTCCCGTCTGGACAATTCCTATTCATGACAGTTACCCCTCAGACAATTCCTTCACAAGAAAATTTGGAATTGACCTGGGTGGACTTTGTCCGGGGGAAATTGTCCTGATGGGGATTTTCCCGGGGGTTGTTAGGTGGAGTTGCCTTGCCAGTGCCCGACGGATTGTTGTCCCGTAATCTGAGAGAATTAAAGATAGCTGGCCCTTCGCGTCCCATTTGAGCTCAAGTCAATTCATTGAATCGAGTCACCGTGTTGTTTGTATGGAAAATTTACTCAGAAATGAGCTTACGAGCTGACAAGAGTCAGCTTAGTCTCGGGAAATATTAACACTAACCAGGTAAAATGACTTGTTACAATCTTACTGGAGCCTCATCCATCATGATAGATCAGAGTGATGGATTTGTGATTTAAGGCTTTCGTTTTTCAGCATTCTAGAAAGTTTAGGATTCGAGATGGCACCAAGTGGGAAACATTGTGATTTTTCTCTAAATAAAGACAAATCCTTCAATAAAATCCAAAATTTTCCAATTTTTCGCAATTAAACCCAAATCGTTTTTAAAATTTCTTTAATAGTTGCCCAAAATTTTCAAATTTTCTTCAATGTAAATCCCAATTTGGTTTTTGCCAGCCTCTGTCAACACGTAGCCCTTGTCGGGGATTCGGGTTGCTGTTCCCTGTCGGGGAGCTTGGCTCCCTGTCAGGCATTCCTGGTGCCACGCTGGTCCTAATGTAGGGGACTTTTTCCATTTTCAGAGGGAAGCTTAAGTGCAGTGGTTCCCATCATTTTTCAGCTCACCGTCCCTTTCACCGAATGGCGTTGGGCAAACGCCCCCGCCCCGTCAATTGCTTACTGTTGAAATAAATGGAACTACAATTGTAATAAAAACACATGGTGAAATAAAGTGGGGGCATGCACATACATTGTTTTTACGTACGGGTCCGACACAGAGAAGCAAAACAACAGTGGGGGATTCAAAAAGCTGACTCTCTTTTGTGATGGTGAACCACAAAGGTGGGGTTAGGGACGGAGAAACTTTTTTGAATTTTACAGATGCCAAAGACCCACTGAAGTGTGGACGGTTCCCACAAGGGCTCCTAATGGGACTCAGGAGCAATGTCTCGATAGGGGACTGGGGGCGAAGCCCCCGGAAGCTCTGGGGTATTACCGAAATTGTCGACACAAGAATGAGGCACTGTAGGTCAATTTTGAATGTCTTCCGATTACTTAATATTTAATAACCTTAAATGTTCACAAGAGATTACAGAAATCACCCATAGACCTACTAACGAAAGTTCCCTTTGATGTTGCAAGGAGCTTTTCCTGTGGGTAGGAGGAAGAAGGATGGTAGGGGTCGCTTGGGGCTTTAAAAGACTTATGCCACTGAAGCTGTCCTACGGGCAAAATAATGAGAAAGCCAAAATTGGCAAACCATAAGATTGCATTTTAAAAACATTTTAACGTTTTAATTGTGTTTTACTTCATAGTACGGTGCAAAAGTTATCTATTATGTTACAGTTATCTGCAATTTTCACTTCTGTCAGTATGTCATGTTGATGGAGGGTAAAAGTGGTGGGACAATTTTTAGCCATGGCCCTTCGCTCACCGCTTTCACCAGGATGCCACTAATGGAAATATGAGGGTCCTCACCGAGAAAATTTTGAACTTAATCACTGTTAGATGTGATTTCTTGAAATCCACCAATAAAGATAATTCACAAACTTTTTAGTGCACCTGAGGAGTGAATGTAAGACCTATTCGACCTGTTGACGTCATTTATCTGCTTTTCAAGGGAACGAATTTGAGAGCCCATCTAAGGAAACCTTTTGAAATCTTGTAAGGTCCGGTTTGAACTTAGTATCTCATTTTTTTCAAAACGCCCCCTGTCGCCACCTTGGAGCTCATCGCCCCCATGAGTTGCGAAAATGCCCCAAGGGGTCGATAACGGCCCCGTTGGGAACCACTGCATTAATATGTACGATAAACTCATCCCTGGCGGTGATCATTCGCCCAGACGGTTTACCTGATTTGCCCTGAATGATGACAGATTCTTCAATGAATTTAAATGCCTCCCAAAATTTTCGGCGCGCTTCGCCCGCTGGACAGTTTTAGTTGTTTCAATTAATTGCATAGCCTCACTCCATAAGGCTCAATAATGCAAGCCCCTCAACCGAGCGACCTATAGAAAGTCTTCAGTTTTCTGTGAAGATCGGGAATTTCATGCCAGTCCGCCAGCCCGGTAATTGTTTGCTTTTATGTGTCGTACCATTCGGTAAGCGACTTGCAGAGGGAGGTTTGGCCATCGTCATCGAGCTGACGGGGAGCCTACGATGCAGTGCAGGCTATCCCCAATGACGGCCAGCTGCACTGACACCAAGTCTATTTCTGCTCTAAATGAGCATAAAGTTTTCTTTGTTAACCTCAGAATCTTGAGCGTTTTGGGCTTTACGTAATTCCGCAAGTCAGATTTTTCGGACAATACTTAACTTGATACACCAATTATGTAATTATGCAAAGAATCTTGTTATGGAATGGTTTGGGTTCTCTTACAAATCCCGCCATCACCCTCAGCCATTTTCGTAGCCAGTCCGGCCAAAGCCACCACCAATCACATAACGAAGAAAAAAACAATTAAAATTGCCAGGAAATAAGAAAATATATAGCTTACCCAATCAAACCAAATAAAAAGAGAGAAAATAGATACTAACCAGTAACATGCAGAAAGTCAGGACCCTTACTTGCAATGCACTCTATAATATCGTGATACATACTTACATACGTTCGTACATTTGGTCACCCATGTAAAAAAGGCCACAGACCAGTGCCTCAAAAGCCACCTACTCCCATAACCCTTTGCTCCTGCCAAGCCTCAGGTTCACCCTCCAAGGGGGTGGAGCAAGCGTGCCCATAGGACATATGCCCTCTTGGGATGCTAGTTTCTCTATACTGGCTTCAAAAGTAGGATAAGCTAGGACCATGGGGGTAAATCCCGGGGGGGGGATATATCCCCCCAACATTTGACTAGGGGGGATGGCCCATGTAATCATCCCCCCCCCCCCCCCCAATGTTTCAGTCTACAGATACGTGTATAATGGAAAGTATATTTTATTCTTCATTTTCGTTTGAAATTTTTTTCAATTTCACTTCACTTTCTATCACAAATGTTTCTCAGACTATCAGAATTTTAGCAAATCGTTGGCAGTCTATCTAAATTTTCGCGCGCTCCGGGATTTGTTGACAACGTATCTGTCTCTTAATAGACAACATTTTCTCCTCTTTTACCTTACCAAAAATTAGCATTCACTAAATTATGGACATTTTCGGCCATATATGATCAGTTCCAAAATCATCTCAAAGATAGCACCATTTTGCATCTAAAAGACCTTAAATTAATTAAAAAAATTCTTAAAGGGGAGGGGGAACCCCTTCCCCAGGACGACACCTTTATGTAGTGACAAACGAACGATTAAAACTGCTGCATGCAAATGCAGCAACGCATGAAAAATAAGGTGTAATTTACGCAGACTTGGGGGAACTGAGGTATTATTATGACATCATCTATGCTGCCCCCAATTACAAAAAACCTGACGACGCCACTGATCTCAAGCCAACTTGCAGGTCTTGTAATGATCTCCGAATTCAAAATCCAGTTGTCTGGGATGACCCTATATGTTGATCCCTGGCTTTTTAAGCTTAACTGGACATTGTTGCTCTTGTACAATTTCAATCCAGTGCAGCTTATCAAAGAGTTTTGTGCTCAAAATAGCATTTCCTAAATGTATGAATATACCAATAGCCTACCAAAGAACATTACCACTGAAATTAACCCCATAAAACAGTCTTCCTGGCACTTCTGAGACATTAAAACCCAGGAGCTTCCGGGGGCTTCGCCCCCTGGACCCCACCCGTCATGGACTCGCGCTTTGCGCTCGCCGTGCACGCTTCGCGTGCACTTTATCCACATTTGCGATAGTTCACCCCATCCCTCCCCCCAAAGTTGAAAAGAAATCTACGCCCCTGGCTAGGACTGCACACAGAGTAACGGATATTTGTGTGAAAAAGTTGGGGAGGGGTGGATAAAGGGTCTTGAAGCAAAATTTACCATGTGAAAAAGTGAGAGTAAATGGGAACACTTCCAACGAGTGCGCGGATAAACCCTCACCCCCTACACCTCCACCATCGATTTCCGCCTATGTTTTGCCAAATAGTAGCGAGTCTGCACAACAGCCGATTCACGACGGTCGGGGATTTGAAGCTACCGATCTGACATTGAATAGTTGTAAATATGGCCATCCCCAAAACTAGTTACAGACTTGTGCATAGACGTGATTACGAGGGGAAAGCGAGGGTACTTGCCCCTTCCCCACTATTTTCCAGGTCTTAAAAATGAAAATAAAAAAAATGAGCGAAAGTAAGCGAGACAGAGAAATTATAAGAGAATTTTCAACAGCCTGTTATGATTAATATTTGCAATGTTTAATGAAGGAAAACATTAATATCAAAACCCATAAAAATGATATTAAAACTTTTCTCTGCGCCCTTCGGGCGCACCTCCAGAGAAAACTGACTAATAGGGTTGAAATTTTGTCTGGCACCGTAAAATTTCTTTCCTTCTACCGGCCACACTATTGTGACTTGAAACTCTGAAATAAGGATCACTGAAAGTACTACTGTGCGTCATAAAATGCACCATGGTCCTTGTAAACAGTCCCAAACCCTACTCACGTATAGGGAACCACAATTCCCGAAAATAAAATCGGCGTGCTTAGCATGAGCCATATATAAATAGATGTCTCATTAGTACTGCTGTACTGCTGTGCGTAGGAAAACTTTGGTGGAATTGCCTCGTTATTACTTCCTGCAGGACAGCTTGACTAATATACCATTTCCAAAACCCTCGCAATACCTCTCGCTGTTCACTTTCCTCACCAACTACCACCATCCTCAGCAAATTGACTGAAGGTTACTATCTTAAATTTGCGATCATCATAAGAAAAATATTTCATTAGCATTTCAAATAACTCCTGGGGGAAGCAGGATGTTCTCAAGATATGGTCCAGAATGGCCGCAAAGACCGTCAAATTTAAGAAACATTTCTCTGGGAGGACCCTCAGTCCTCAGCCTTCGGCGATTGAGGTTGAAGGCCTCGACGGCCACAACTTCCCAAGATGCAGCCTCCAGTAACAATTAAATAATTACTTCCCTGGCACTTTAACTGGCGATACCCTTGACAATGTCCAAGCAAAAACAACCCACAAAAGGTTTCATTGAATTCTATCAGTATCACGTAGTCTATAACCTTCATTTTTCACACTAATAAAAAAGTTGAGGGGCATTGTCCCAGACCATCGACAAAATGAAACATGAAAGAGAGCCCCCGTGAAGCAGGATACAGGTTCCCATATCCTACTCTATGGAAAGAACAGGCAGTTGGGGAAAATAGAAAATTTTTTATGCAATAAAAATACTGCATTTAAAACTTGAGAAAAACAACAGGCTACAATTGAATGTCTCAACGCTGTTTTCTTCTGCGCGCTTCGCGCGCACCCGTTTTAAATATTGCTTCGAGGTTTCGGGGTTACTTCCTGTAGAACATCCTACTTGTCATAGCTTCGTACAAACTCTTCAATTACCATTGAAACCACCAAATGTCCCCATGGCCGTACGCAGCGTAGGGTAAATTCCCCCTCTCCTAGAAATTTTCAAAGCAAAATTTTTATCACCATCGATCTGCGTAAATTTACCGACTCTTTAAAGATTGTTTAGATGCAAGATGTAAGGCACTGAAAGTGTCTTATTCGGTACTGTAGTAAGGACAGGTGCTTAGCGAAGGGTGGGGACAAGAACCCTCTCCGTGAGGATATTTCTCTTTCTCAGCATTTCTATTACTCATATCACTAAAAAGTATGAAAAAATGTGAAGTATTGAGCGCGCTTCGCACACACACATTCTGAATACTAGATCTCCCATTCTTAAAATTATTGTTTCAAAGCCCCGCGAAACCCTCAAAATAGTCCATTCTTCCCTACTTAATTCCTCAAGCCCTCAGCATTATCGATCCCACCTGACTGTTATATTCATGGAGTTAGAATACAATTGAAAAAAGTCAAATTGTGATTTTTGTGGTATGTTGATTGCCCACCTTATGCCATTTGAAGTTGAAGCTAAAATGCATCATTTTAATGCCTACAATTAATTCGTAAACACCCCAGAGCTTCTAGACCCACCGTAGCTCTGCTTCGGACCCCGTCAGGGGCCCTGAGGCTTGCCCCTGGACCCGACGCAGTTAGGGGAGCGCGTCGCGCTTCCTCGGCGCCTTCGGTGCCCTTTGACAGTCCACTTAGCTTTGCCCACTTTCAGACATCAAATCCCGCCGCTGGACTTGTGGTTGTGAGTTGAAAAAAATTAGCAAACCTTACGGTATAGTTGGTATTGCCATATCAAGGTGTATATTAATGGCTGGATGATTGATTTACAATAGTGCATCTGTTCAATATTTTACCTGATGAAGTAAAAGTGCATGAATAGTCTGCGGACTAGGGTAAAGAAACACACTTGGCTATTTCCTCTCAATGCGACAGCAACTGATGTCAACATGCCCACATGGGGCCCACATGGGATATTAGTGGGCATGATGGGCTTTTCATGGGCTAAGCATTAAGAGCCCATGTGGTATTTCAGTGCATTTTCAGTGGGTACGGTAACTTCTGCCACTTACATAAACACAAGGGCACCGTGCATGGCCAAATCTTCATGGGGCCCACCAGAGCAAGTTCTCTCCATGCGGTGCCCACAAGATCACAGTGGGGCACCTTGATGTTTGCCCATACGGGCCCCATGTGGGAATGTTGACAGGGTATGCGTAGCCTGAACAGTGACGGACTGGGATGTATATGTGGCCCCTCTCATCAGGAATTCAAGAGTCAACCCAAGAGGTACATGGATAACCGACCTGGTAGAAACATTACTGTATAGTGACAAATCTGTGTTGTAGACTAGTCAGATATCCCCTTTCACATATAGCATTTGGGATTCCTTTTCTCAAGTCAAACACATGTCTGTATCCATAGAGAGGCTGAGGTCGATGGTGGTCTTGTACAGCGCTCCTCTTTATTTGAACAGCTTTCCAATGAAAATACATGGATTCGCCACTGCTAACAGGTGATATGACAGTCGCTCGATTTGAGCAGAGACTCGAGCTGTCTCTCACAGCGCCCTTATCTCTCATAGCCCCTCATTTGAGTGATTGACAAAAAGGATAAAAGAAACTAAAATAACTGTTTCTGCTTTGCAAATACATTTCTTTGTCGTGCTCGGTACAAGTGGTAGTTTGTTGTTATTCTAGACATTTAAAAGGAAATTTAACTGAGTTCTGCAGAAATTACAATTAGTGAAACTGAAAAGTTCTTAAGTGGAAGCTGAGACTAACTTAACTTGTAAAGGGCGAACTGGTATGTTTTGGGGGGCGAACTGGTGAACACATGGGGGGCGAACTGGCCTGTTGGGGTCGAACAGGTCGAGCGAAATGGTAGTGGGGCGAAACGACCGTAAACCATCTCGTGGATGGTCAGGGCCTTGATCGATGTTCCTGACATTCACTGGGTTTTAACAACTCCCGGTCTAATTTAACTTTGTGGCTAGTCCGTAGACACGCGGATTTTGTCTTCGTCGATTAAAGTACCAATACGAGTTTCCTAAAAATTTTAATGGCAAAGAACAGGCGGTGCTTCATGTTCTTCAGACAAAAATATAACAAGGAGAACGTTTTTAGCGGAAAAGAGCTAGTTAAAAGGATATAAAACAAAAACAGTATCAGTAATTCAAACAACTGTAGAATATGCAATTGCGCGACATTGGCGGTCGGACAGTGTCTGTGCATGTTCATACACCTGTACTTGCCTCGCTGTGCCAGGTAATGTCCTCTTATTCCCCTGAGGATTTCAGGTGAGGTTTTCCTCCTTTTTCATGTTAGTTGTGCAGCAATTTTGTTGTCGTGGGTAATGTTCAATTCAGTTCTAAGCCTACACTAACCTGAGTATAGTCCTAGGCTGTTTTTGTAGTCCATCCCGGTCCAATATGCAAATGCTCTGCACTGTTTACGTGCGTACATTTCACTACAGTTGAGCATGTAGGCATGGTACCTTTTAATTGTTTATTCATGAAAAATCATAAACAAACAGACTTTCATTGGTTCATACACCTGACTGATAGGCTCATTACAAGGAAAGAACTCGAATTTCAGTTGGCAATCCGAATTCAATATTTGCATTTCGGACAAAGATTACTCTCGAATGAAGCTAAGACTGTTCTCCTTAGTATGTTAGAACCTCATAAACTGTTACCAGCTTCATATATCTGGCTCTCGTGCTATGACGATTTTTTTGCGGTTTAAGTAGTCTTTATACAAACTCGTATTCGGACTTTAAGTTCTGCTCTCAAAGCAACCTCGATCGGCACACTACATTGTGTAATTGTGACACAACTTATACAGTACAACAGCGTTGTACAGTGAACGATGCAAAAGGGCTTTCTGAAAAATTTCCAAGATCATACGCCAAAAGTTTCCAAGGTCAAAAAAAAAAAAAAAAAATCATCAAACTGCGTTCTGTAATATACAAAGACCTAACAGATTAAAGTCAGCCACGTCAAAAATATGATAGTGTTATTTTCTCCCGTATGGAACTTTTCAAGAAAAATAATAAGCCAAAAAGTGACAAGTAGGGGATGCAGAATTCAGAACTGACCCCATGAAATGAGAAATGCAAAGATGTCTTTGAATGCGAGAATGCTCTTGAATATTGTTACAATACGACCCGTCAGGAACACCGGATTGAATCCATCGACGAGCGAATGGAACGTTCCAGAGAATTCAACTTCAACGCAGCCTTTCTAGAACTGTCTAGAAGTGAGAACTGTTTACGTTATGTCCCAATTATAGCAGCGACCTGGCAACACTTCTAAGAAGCTGCAATTGTCGTTATTCAACTACTGTGTGTTCTAGAAGTTTCTATTAAGGAACGTTCTCGTAATTGCTGGACTGTGTACACTAGAAGTTTCTGTTAAATTCTGGAGAGTTCTCGATTAAAAGCCTAGCATATAAAAGGCAGTTCAACAACTGTTATAGAGGAGAGACACCATCGAGTCCAGACGTTATTCTGCTGTCCGTTTGTTGACCGAATCATATGAGGCCAGCCACTGACACTTCACACTTGTGACAAATTGCCTTGCGCCGTTTCTACACTGTGTATTGAGATTGTTATCATCCATCATCGCCTAGCCTTGTTGTTATTCGCTCGTGGAACCAGTTAATACGCTACAGCACGCTGCAGGTCTACTACTGCACCATCGTCAACGTGCATGCACTACCAGCCCTTGGACCAGACCAGGCAAATATTAAGTAAAGGATTGTGAGTAAGTCTAATTAATTATTGTAAATTTAAGTAAGATAAGGAGAGTGTAAATAATCATTAAGTTGTTGAATTTTAATCTCGTTCTTCTGTGATCTTTCGCTGTTATTGGTTTGACCTGCGATCACAAGCCGTAACAGAATTGGGGGCCTATCCGGGAACGAAAAATACTAGCATATCAATTTGTTTGTTACTTAAACCCATACAGCTTGTGTTAGCGTCTCCCACGCAACGAAAATGCGCTCTGTTGAAAACAGTACGGATACGAACTTTCGATCGCTCGTGCTCTGTTGCATAGCAAAATTACAGTGATGTTCATTCAGTTCCATGTTCTACTATGTCTCAGCTTCTGAATGACATAAAAATATATCGATATTATTTGACTTTTACATAGGGACCTGGACAGATTTCGAAGGCATCTTTTTGCATGGCAAGCAATAGCTATGAACTTTTGACCTACTGCTGTTTGTACAAATAAGCTTGGATCGCCGATGTTCATGCATTGCTGGATTGGTTATCATGTAAACTTTCCAATGGTAACCTTTGTTTTCAAATTTTCAACACTTCCCCATAGGGACCAGGCCAAAATACGTACAAACAGACACAAATATGAATATGCATAAGACTCGCACCAATGAAAAGACCCCAAGCGATGTGTAAACAACGCGACCGTTACCCGCCACAGACTTCTACACCGTGCGCGCGTTGTACAGTATGTACAGCGAACACGTGCGTGCAGTGGTAAACAAAACATTTGGTCACGCCCACACGACCAATCAAGTGTACGGGATGAGCGTGTATATGAATTATACATAGTCATGACGTCTCAGTCACCCAATCCTCAGTTTAGACAGAAAAGTGTATGACAGGAAAGTACTTTTGAACAAACTGATATGGAAAATTCGAGAAATTCTGTTGTGAATCGTAAGCAACAGTGTTTGCTCAGACTACGTATTGGTTTGTTGAAGGCTTGATACAATTTCAAAATGCCATTCAACTTAGATAAATTCGTGGCTAGTCCCTCAGTCGAGGAACTAGATTCATTAAAAAAGTCTGAGATTGTAAAGGTCGCAAAACATTATGGCATTGAATTTCAGCCTTTAATGCGGAAAGACGAGATTAAAAGATATGTTCTAGAATATCTTGTGGATGAAAGTGTCCTGCCTAGTACAGTATTGGAAACAGCTATCACTGTGCCAACTGACAACACATTTGAATTGAAAAGGCTTGAAATGGAAATGAATAAGGAGATTAGATTGAAAGAATTGGAAAAAGAGGAAAGAGAAATGCAAATGCAAAAGGAAAAAGAAGAAAGAGAAATGCAAATGCAAAGGGAAAAAGAAGAAAGAGAAATGCAAAGGGAGGCAAGAGAACATGAATTTAGGTTGAAGCAACTAGAGTTAGGGGTCATAAAAGCCTCAGACCCTAAAATAGGCTTGGATACTGGGGGATTCGATGTTTCTAAGCACGTAAAATTTGTCCCCAAATTTCAGGAGGATAATGTGGAAAAATTCTTTAACCACTTCGAAAAGCTGGGTGAGCAACTAAAGTGGCCAAGAGATAAATGGTCCATACTCATCCAGAGTAATTTCACAGGCAAGGCTCAAGAAGTGTATTCCGCTCTGTCAATAGAGGACAGCATGGATTATGATAAGGTTAAAAAGGCCATATTACAAGCCTATGAATTGGTGCCCGAAGCTTATCGCCAAAAATTTAGAAAGTATCGTAAGGCGGATACACAAACATACGTAGAGTTTGCTTATCAAAAAGAAAGGCATTTCGATAGATGGTGTGCTTCCAAAAAGGTCTCCACATTTGACACTTTAAGACAACTGATGCTGGTCGAGGAATTCAAACGGTGTGTGAATGATGACATTAAGACTCACCTTGAGGAAAATAAGGCTGACAACTTGAAGGAAGTTGCAAATTTGGCTGATCAGTATGCACTTACCCATAAATAAATTCAGTAAAGTGGGTCAGACTCAAAACAAGGGTCAGTTTAGTAGGCCAAATAAGAAATATGGCAATAGTAGTGGCACAGCAGGTAACAGTGGATCTCAGTCTGGTTCTATCTCTCCAACAAATTCTGGTAAAAAACAACCAGATTCAAGTCGTCAAAAGAACGACCAGGTTAGCTCAAACAAAGCTGCCTTTAAAGACATAAGTTGTGGTTTCTGTCAGAAAAAGGGCCACACAATGGCAAATTGCTTCAAATTGGCGAAATTAAAGGAGACTGAAACAGCCTCCAATGCCTTAGCCAATGCAGAGAATTCTTCTGAGGTAGTCGTGACTTTACGGCCTAATTCTAGTGACCAAATTAAGGAAGAATACCTTCCATTCGTGTCTGAGGGGTTTATTTCCCTAGATGGGAATTCAGCTCATCCACCCGTCAAAATTAAAATTTTGCGTGACACAGGCGCATCTCAGTCGTTGCTTCTTGATGGAGTTTTGCCATTATCGGACTCTACTTCCACAGGGGCAAATGTACTAATTCAGGGGGTTGAGTGTGGATTTATTTCTGTCCCTCTCCACAAAATTAATTTGAAGTCAGATTTAGTTTCTGGGTCGGTCATAGTAGGGGTCAGACCTACTGTACCTGTAAAGGGGGTATCTCTGTTGCTAGGCAATGACCTAGCTGGTGGAAAGGTAGTAGCCAATGCAATTTTGACAGATAAACCATGTGATTATAACAACACAGAGCAATCAGAAAAGGAATTTCCAAATTTATTCCCTGCCTGTGCTGTCACTAGAGCTATGTCACAAAAGCTCGCTATGGATGATAATCCTAAACATCCACCCTCCAAAAGTGAGGATACAGTTCCCAAAAGTGGAACAAGTAGGGAATCATGTAAGGATGATAATGTTAAACATCCACTCTCTAAAAATGAGGGTATGATTTCTGAAAATAAGGATGATAAACTTAATCATCCGCCCTCTAAAATTGAGGAATTAGTTCCTAAAAATGGAACAACACTCCCAAAAGAGGAGTCAGGAGTCTGAAAAAGATTCTAGTAAAAATATTCATGGAAGTGAAGATTCTTGGTATGATCTCAGCCAATCTTTTATGACTAATCTTAATGATAGTCAGGATTGTGAGTCTCCTGACCCCACACATAGTGAGGGGGTAGAACAGGAAAAATCAAAAATGTCTGACACACTCCACAGAGACCAGTTGTCAGTCCAACAACAACATGATGAAGAGCTTCAGCCATTAATAGCTGGTGCACTCACTGAGGATGAATCGAAAGACGTCCCAGTTTACTTTTATTTTAAGAACAATATTTTGATGCGTAAATGGCGACCACCTGATGCACCATTAGATGAAGAGTGGAGAATTTACCATCAAATTGTGGTACCTAGGACTTATAGAAGGGAAATACTGAGTATTGCTCATGAAATGCCATTTGCAGGGCACCTAGGAGTCAATAAGACTTACCACAGAATTCTAAATCACTTTTATTGGCCAAAACTTAAAAGTGATGTGGCCAAATTTTGTAAGACCTGTCACTCATGTCAAATGGTTGGGAAGCCGAATCAGAATATTCCGGCTGCACCCTTAAAGCCAATTCCTGCTTTTGAAGAGCCGTTTAGTAGAGTCATCATTGATTGTGTAGGTCCCCTACCTAAGAGTAGGGCAGGGCATCAGTATATATTAACCATTATGTGTGCTTCTACGAGGTTTCCAGAGGCAATACCTCTAAGAAATATTAAGGCTCGGACAGTCTTACAAGCTTTACTTAAATTTTTCACATTGTTTGGGTTGCCAAAAGAGATCCAATCAGATCAAGGGTCTAATTTCATGTCAACTGTATTCCAACAGATGTTGTATGAGTTAGGCATAGACCAAATTAAGTCTTCGGCTTATCATCCTGAAAGCCAAGGGGCTTTAGAAAGGTTTCACCAAACATTGAAGAATATGTTAAAGACATATTGTCATGGTAATGAGAGAGATTGGGATGAAGGCATTCCATTTGTAATGTTTGCTGCCAGGGAGTCTATACAAGAGTCACTTGGGTTCAGTCCATTTGAACTTGTCTTTGGACACACAGTTCGTGGACCATTGAAATTGTTAAAGGAGAAGTGGTTATCAGATCCAGGTGAAGACATACATCTACTTGATTATGTATCCCGCTTTAAAGATCGTCTTCATGGAGCATGTGAACTTGCTCAGGAAAATCTGAGACACTCTCAGAAGAAAATGAAAGCGTGGTATGACAAGACCACTGTGAAAAGAGAGTTTAAACCTGGTGATAGGGTGCTAGTGTTTTTGCCTGTTTCTGGTCAGCCACTTCAAGCTCGCTTTCAAGGACCTTATGTCATTGAGAGAAAGGTCAGTGACACAGATTACGTCATTTTGACACCTGACAAGCGTAAATCTAAAAGAATATGTCATATTAATATGATGAAGAGATATTATGAAAGAGAAGATTGTGACATTTCTAAGGATGAAAGTGTACATGATGTAAATAGTAACACTGATGATACAGGTGATCAAGTGTGTATTATCAATGCTGATCATGAACTCAGTAAAGATGAGATCAAGGCTAATAATGTTCCTGACATGTGTATTAAGTTACAAAATTCTGATGTGTTGAAAAATCTTGACCAGAAATTAAGTCATCTGGATCACAAAGAAAAGTCAGAAATGAAATCATTAATCTATGAATATGCATGCTTGTTCTCAGATGATCCTACTAGGACAAATTTGATTGAACATGATGTTGATGTGGGAGATGCCACACCAATCAAGCAGCATCCTTACCGAGTTAACCCTAGAAAACGACAACATCTCAGGGATGAGGTTCGGTACATGTTAGACCATGACATTATAGAACCTAGTAATAGTGAATGGTCTTCCCCTTGTATATTGGTCCCCAAGCCAGACGGTGGGTACAGATTTTGTACTGATTACCGAAAGGTGAATGCGGTCACGAGAACGGATTCCTATCCGATACCCGTATCGATGATTGTATTGATAGGATTGGGAAAGCTACGTATGTATCAAAGTTTGACTTACTAAAGGGGTACTGGGAGATACTGCTCACTGAGAGGGCTCGGAAAATCTCGGCATTCGTGACGCCAGATGGGTTATTTCAGTATAAGGTTATGCCGTTTGGTATGAAAAATTCACAAATGACCTTTAAACGCTTAGTAAATAACCTTACGTCAGACTTAGAAAATTGTGAAGTATATGTTGATGACCTTATTGTGTACAGCAACTCATGGGATGAACATGTACAACATGTTAAGGCATTATTTGACAAGCTTGCCAAAGCTAATTTGACTGTCAATTTGGTCAAAAGTGAGATTGCTTGTGCCCATGTGGTGTACTTAGGGCATGTGGTTGGTCAGGGTAAAGTTAGACCAATTAAGGCTAAAGTTGAGGGCATTGACAAATTCCCTGCCCCAGCTGATAAAAGGCAGCTCATGCGCTTCCTAGGCATGGCTGGTTACTACAGACGTTTTTGTCCGAATTTCTCTGACATTGCTGCACCACTGACAAAATTGTTAAAGAAAAATGAAAAGTTTGATTGGACAGATGATTGCCAAGCAGCATTTGAATCATTGAAAAAGGCACTAATGAGTTCACCAGTGTTGATTGCTCCAGATTTTGAGAAGCAATTTAAGTTGGCAGTAGATGCCAGTGACAATGGCATAGGAGCAGTTTTGCTTCAAGCTGATGAGCATGGTGCTGATCACCCTGTTTGTTATTATTCTAAGAAATTTGACAAACACCAGAAAAATTATTCAGCAATTGAAAAAGAGACATTACCGTAGCTTTGATACTTGGTCTTCAACACTTTGATGTTTATTTGGGAACTACTAGTTTCCCTATCACTGTATACACTGATCATAACCCTTTGACAATTTTATCTAAGATGAAGAATACGAATCAAAGATTGATGAGGTGGAGTTTATTTCTGCAATCATATAATGTAGATATTAAGCATATTAAAGGGAAAGACAATGTTGTACCAGACCTGCGACCACAAGCCGTAACAATATAGATCAACTAGAATTCGCAAAATCATTTGTCCAGTTCCCAAGAACTTGGGAAAAATCCCAAAGCGCTGGTATACGGTACCCACTAAGTTTCGAACGTAGCGTTATTTTCAGGACCAAGTACGGATTAACATTATTTATAATGGTTGACTTTTCTTTTGATCATGGTGTGTGTTACTGTGTGGCCCCATGTTTGTTGAAATTTTATCTGTATTCGCAAATATGAGAATTTCTACTAGTAGTGGTATATATTATGCGTACTGTTTTGGAGTAATTACAAATCTACTTTTTGAGATGCGCAAAGATAAACTTTCTCCCCTTCCGGGAAATTATTTTTCCTGATATTGAAGAAATTATATAAATCGGTAAAGGGAAATTTTGAGGGACGGTAACTCGGAAACTTTTCGGAATTTGAGAGCTCAAGAAACCGTTTTAGAGAGGACGCAGATTTGATTGATACAAAATGATGTTTCCAAAACTCTTGAACGACAGACATGTACGAAATCGTAACAATTTAGGAATTTAGGTTTTGAAATGTGGAAAGGTTGAAATATTTGTGGTTTTGTGAATCTGGATTTTTCCTGCGTACTAGCAAACCCATGAACTTGAAATCCATTGAGTCTGTTGGGTGCAAAGTTTAATTATGAAACATTCCTTGACCAGATGATCAGGTTTGGCATAAATGCCAATATTTTAGCTCGCATGCGCACTACAATAATGACAAAAAGGTTCCTAACAATGACACGAGAAAGGTACACTGAAGCGTGGAAAATTCGCGTGTTCAAGAAAATGTATGTACATGAATACAACATTGTGCCAGATCACAAAATCCGAAGTAGGGGCCTAGTATACGCCCGTGGTGCGATCCACTAGGCCATGTCCAGTTAGGGTAAAGGCTCCAGTGGCTGGTATTAAAAAAATTGTCGACAATCGAATGAAGTTCCGTCGTGCAACGTACAAGCAGAAAGTACGGTACTTCTTCGTGTTTTGAAAAGATATCAGGCTAAAAGCTGGTCACTGCTGCAAAACACAACGTGAGTTGAATAGAGGAAATTAATGAAAAGGGCTCAGTGGACCTAAAAAGGGCTCCATGGACCTTAAAGTTAACTTTCGGAGCATTAATTCCTTATACGTTTCCTCCAATATTGCTCCGAGGGGTGTGCAACTGGCCCTCAGAGGCCATTGAAAATACATTTTCGAAGTTACCCATGTCATTTTGGGTTTAATGGTATGGAGATCGACGGCAAAATTAAGATCTCCCCCTTAGCGATCTAACTCTAGACTGCTGTAATTCAGTTTGATGTATCAATAAAAGGGATTGGAAACACTGGAATAAGAAAAAGCTAAAACAGAATAATAATTCCACAATATCCACGCTATGGTTGAAATATACAGTATAGTATGTTTTCCTGAAGAAACAGTCATCCAGAAACGTCCTTTTAAACGTTGAAAATAGGGGCACGAACAGAAATCTGTTCTAATATTGCACTAGATTAGGCTAAGAATAGTGTGTTTTGTTTGCCTCTGAAACTAAGCAGATATGTCTTCGAATGACTTAGTTATATCTTCACTTAACTGTAGGGGCCTCAATTGCAAGGAAAAACGGGCCGATGTTTTTGATTTCTTAAAAGCCAATAGAAAGAGTCATATTTATTGCCTTCAAGATGTCCATTGGATTGCAGGTGACCTTGTTCAGATCGAAAGAGAGTGGGGTTCAGATTGCTTTATAACCTGTGGCAGCAGCAACTCCCGTGGAGTTGCAATCCTTTTTAGTAACAATTTTGATTATGAGGTTGAGAAAGTTGTTAAGGATAATGAGGGTAACTACATTGTTTTGAGCTTAAAAATATATGATTGCAAGTTAACTCTAATTTCACTTTATGGCCCAAATAATGATAATCCCTCTTTTTATCAGAAGCTTCAAGATTTGGTGTCTGATTTTGACAATACTCATTGTATTATTGTTGGTGATTGGAATTTGTCTCTTAATCAGAATTTAGATACTTCTAATTATTTGCATGAAAATAATCCTCGAAGCAAAAAGGTTGTGTTGGAATTCCTAAACAACGAGAATCTGATCGATGTTTGGAGGGTTCTACATCCTACCGAAAAATCTTTTACTTGGCGGCAACCTAATCCCTTTAAACAGAGCCGCTTAGATTTTTTCATTCTTTCGTCAGGGCTTTTCAACAAGGTAGTCAGTTCTTCTATCTATCATGGGTATAGATCTGATCACTCTCTAATTCAATGCATTATAAAATTGAACAAAATTGAGTCTGGACGGGGATTCTGGAAGTTTAACAACAGTCTCCTCAAAGATGATGAGTATATTAATGTTATATCTAATGTTATAGATGAGACGATAGCTGAATATGCGTGTTCTCCTTATGACAAAACAAATATTAAGACAATGAATGGTTATGATGTTTGCTTGGTTATAGATAATCAATTATTTTTTGAAACATTACTCTGCATTATTCGTGGTAAATCCATTTCATATTCTTCTTATAAAAAGAGAGTCACCTCTGAAAGAGAAAAGTTCTTGATTGAGGAGATTGATTGGATGGAAAAGAATACATTAGCTAATTCGTGGAGATTAAACTATGTTGATGATTTAAAAAAGGAGCTGCAGGAGATAAGGCTTAATAAGGTTAATGGTATTTTGTTGCGCTCACGTGCTCAAAGAATTGATGAGGATGAAAAACCGTCGAAATATTTTTTGAATCTTCAAAAGCGTAACTATGAAGAAAAATTAATCTCCTTTCTAAAAATTGATAAGGATGAGGTTCTTTATGCTAATGATGGCTTCAAGGCAGAGGTGTACAACTTTTATAAGAATTTGTATCGTAATAATGATGGTAATGTGATTGATTTAAATCTTGAGCAGGGTATCATTAACAAACTAAAAATATTATCTGATAGTGAGTCACAGGATTTGGAGGGACCACTTGGTCATCTTGAAGTGTACAATGCTTTGAAGGATATGAAAAATGGGAAATCCCCTGGCCCTGACGGTTTTACAGTGGAATTTCTAAAATATTTTTGGGACAAGATTGGTTGCTTTTTAGTTAGGTCTCTTAATCATGGTTATGGTATTTCTCAATTATCTGTTTCACAGAGACATGGCATTATATCTTTAATTCCGAAGAAAGATAAACCAAGAGATAGACTGTGTAATTGGCGGCCAATAACTCTCCTTAATATTTCGTATAAAATCGCTTCCTCTGTCATTGCCAACCGTATAAAACGGATTTTAAGTAAATTAGTATCTACTGATCAAAATGGGTTTTTAAAGGGTAGATACATTGGGAACTGCATCCGTACAATTTATGATATCATGCACTATTGTGATGAGGGGAACTTGCCAGGGATTTTGGTTGCTGTTGATTTTGAAAAAGCATTTGATTGTATTTCTCATAAGTTTATTTATAAAGTTCTCGAATTGTTAAATTTTGGGCCCTCTATAATCAAGTGGCACCACACTTTATACAGAAACTCCACGTCCTCAGTTCTTGTTAATGGTTATGCTTCACAATGTTTCCAAGTGGAACGTGGGTGTCGACAGGGAGATCCTCTTTCTCCATATCTGTTTATTCTATGTACGGAGGTATTGAACATTTTGATTAAAAGCAATAGTTCCATTCGGGGCATTTCAATGAACAATTATGAGCACAAGCTAGTACAGTATGCTGATGACACTACCTTTTTCTTGGGTAGCTTCGTTTCATGGTTTAATGGACACACTGACTCATTTCAAAAATATTTCTTGACTTAGCATAAATTTTACGAAATCATTACTCATTGGTATCGGTTCACTTGAGAATTGTAATGATTTTTTTTGTGAAGATATTGGGATCCCGTGGAATCGTGGAGATGATTTTGTTCTACTTGGTATTTCTTTTAATGTTAACATCTCTAAAATGGTTGCAATTAATTATGACAAAGCCTTGTTAAAAATGAAGAGTTTAATTAATTCTTGGTCAAAACGCAACATAAGTACGTTGGGCCGAATAACTGTTCTCAAATCTCTTATAATTCCTCGTATAAACTATCCTTTACTGACGTTACCGTCGCCTAGTGATGAGTTTTTGTCTAATCTTAATTCTTTATTCTACAAATTTGTGTGGAATGCTAAGCCAGACCGAATTAGTCGGAACCAAGCTATCCAGGGCTATGCGGATGGGGGTCTCAAAATGGTGGATGTTCGAAATCATCCCATTGCCTTGAAAGTGACTTGTATTAAACGTATTCTTAGAAATAGTTGCAATGTTGTTCCGCTCTGTTGTCATATTGATGATATGCTTAAATTTGGTAATGTCTATTTTAGTGATCTTGCTGACCGTACTTCAAACTTGTTTTGGAAAGACGTTTTTGCAAGTATTTATATTTATTTGAAAAATTACAATGACATGGTGGAGGATCCACAATTAATTGCAAGCCAATTTATTTGGAATAATAGTCATATCAATATTTCAAATTGTCACATTATTTACAAAAAGTGGATTGATCGAGGTGTATGTATTGTTAATGACTTACTCAATAATGATGGAACTTTCCTTTCTTTCAACGATTTTAGTAGAATTTATCAAGTTAAGACTAACTTTCTTGAGTACATTGGTGTCATCAATGCAATTAAAACTTCTTGGGGTAATGTTTTTAAAAATAGTTTTGAAAAAATTTGCAGACCTATAAACAATTTTTATTTTATCCTGTGCGCACGTGGTCATTTCGATTCCAAATCAGTGTACTCTTGCTTAGTCAAGAATTACTGTCAAAACAATAAAGCATTTTTAAAGTGGCAAGCTGAGCTTCATACTAATTTGACGGAGATTTGGAATTTTTATTGCATTGTACCTTTCAGGTGTACTTCTGATATGAAACTGAGGTGGTTCCAATTTAAAATATTACATCGACTTTTCCCCACAAAGTCTTTGCTGTTTAAAATGAATATTAGTGAAACTGATACCTGCTTCTTTTGTGACAACAGTGTAAAATCGATTGAGCATTTGTTTTTCTCTTGTCCTTCGGTTCAACCTCTTTAGAGATATATAAAAAATACCCTTGAAAATAGAGGTATCAAGCTTTTCAATCTGAATAATGTTGCAATTTTATTTGGTGTTAGGGGCGACAAAACTTTCAATCTTATATTAATTTTAGTTAAGTATTATATTTTCCTTTCAAAACTGAATAAAACAAGATTGTCAGTGACTCAGTTAAATCATTTCCTCAATAAGTACTTTGATGTTCAGAATATATTTTAACATTAAAGATGAAAAGAGGGATATGGGAAAGATATTGGCTGCCGTGGGTTAATTTGCTTCAGTTAGAATTTATATGATTGCTTTTTAGTTCCTATTTAAGTTAAATATTTTTAAAGAATTTTTTGCTATTTGTTTATGTATATGGTGAGGTCCTTGCTTTGTGCTATTTTGTTATTTGTTTAATAGAATTTTTCTTCGAATTGTTTTGTGATATATATAGAGAGAAATAAACACTAAATGAGAAAAAAAAAGAATAGTGTGCACGCGAAGCACGCCGCAAAAATCGTTTTACATCACTATTAAGTCAACGGAAAATCTAATATTCACACAAATCAGCAACTATTACGATGTTTGACAAAAATATCATAGATAGTCCGTCTCTCTCAACCAATTTATTGGAGGGGACTATGTCTCACATTCACAACATAGCAAATATTATGATCGTTGATCAAATATTGTGGGGGCGGAAGGTGGTCCGTCCCCCCAACCAAATTATTGGGCTGGTTGGGGGGCATGTCTCACTATCTCCCCGCAATCGCCACCCTTATTTGCTTTACGTACATTAAATCACAGAAATGGCACGGACGTCACACAATTAAAGAGGAATTACTACCTCGGGTAGTAATTCCATGGTCCCACCGTCCCACCAATAGTTTAAAATTCCGCTACTCATTTTAAAGACGTCAGGGTGTGCTACCTACAGCCTGCTTGCCACACAAGCAGGCCCGTAGTCAAGGGGGGGCAGGGGCGAAGCCCCCTGAATTTTTTTGCTCCCCACTAGGGAGTTTGAATCTTACCATTGACTGAATACATTTGTACACATTTGGCCCCCCTGAAAAAATTTTCGCCCCCGGAAAAATTTTTGCCCCCTACAGTACCTTGTCTGGCTACGGGCCTGCACACCAGGCCCTTGACTCCCTCTTCTGCAAATTTTTGTGGTTTCGAATGGAATCCCCAATTGGATAATCATAACCTGCTTATGGTTATGGGCCTGGAATAAGTGCTTGGGGGATAACCACCTTTGGAGTATAATGAGGTTTGTCCCTTCATTTCTACCGTAGGCTAATTATGCAACCGCGTTTTGCACTATACATAAAAAAGAAGGAAAACGGAGGCTACTGTGTTTAAGCTACACAAAATAAAGGTCTGCCTACACTACACAGAATATAATTACATTCATTTGCATCGGCTAAGAAAGGCATCATTAGACGTCGTTAAACTTAAGAGGTGATTCAGTTAGACGACTTTTAATTGCTGTGTGATCTATAAAAACTCTTAAAGACCTTTTCTCCAGAGGGCTGTTAACGAGTGGAATGAGTCTACCGGAACAGTAGCTGTTTGACTTGATTTTGGAATCTTTCAATATCCAAGGAACAAGGAAGTACTTGAGAAGATTCACAAGCGTGCAGTTGAACTGGTTCAAGTTCCTCTATCCCGGAAAAGTAGGCAAGACGTCTTCTTGCTATAATTCTTTTGAAATTAAGGAGTTATATGTCGGTTTGTCTTAGATTATATATGGATTTCATCATAGGCTGGCAATTTCAGGTATTCTTAGGAGTTTGTCTAAAAGTCTGAATATACCACGTACTTACACCTCTGTATATCGCAGCAGGAGAAGAATTTTCGTGGCACTGTGTGCATTTGAAATGAGTTTTACACACTGTTTGGCCTGAACTTCCAGCAAAGCCAACTTCTTGTGGCCCGCTTATAGTATTGGTGGGTCGTATCCTATGTGTCTCCACATATGAATTTCATTACCGTGCCCCATAAGCATAGGCCTAATCAAGATTTCCCAGGGGGTTGCTATGGAACCATGACGATGACGATAATTATCTATTTTGCGAAATTCTCAAGGCACTAAACAAAAATTGTTCACAACCTGTTCATTGTCAAGGCCTACCTCCACCTGCAGGTCCCACTCCCTAGACCTTCAACCAGACTACCAATTTGGCGCTAACGCTTAAACAATAACTATGTATTATTAACCGGTTTTTACATTCTCTTATGCTAAATATCAAGCAAGATGACAACAGGTTTTCCAGTGTGGATTTTTTTGTCCCCCGTCGGGAAAGCTAGCCCCCTATCGAGAAAATTCTGGCGGCCCATTAGGGGTCGTTACGCAGGTAGGTTCATATCACTTTTTAATTTCACTAATTAAATTTGCCCATAAAGAGAGTCCTAGCCTGTCAATGATTGGTCTACAATGGGGAGTTTTTCGTTGGGGAAGAATTTGCGAAAAGCTTTCTTTCCTGATTTTGCAAATTTTGTCTAAATTTAGCTTTTCTTACATTTTGTTTGTTTTCTTCCATCGCAGGAGAAGGAAATCGAAAACTGACGTATTCCATAGGTTTTTATTGCAGCGATCTTCGAAGTATATATATGCATTGTCTCTTGACTCTTCTACACTCACAATGGATCTCTGTTTTATTGTTATAATCATTTTTATGGGCGTCAGTGTTCAGGCTGATGTTAACACTCTTTCGAATCACTTTTCTCTAAACCTACTTAACCCTGCCCTCATTGTGCTAGAGGGTACAAAAGTAACTCTGACTTGTCCTAAAGAAAGTAGCAGCGTTGTTATAATGCTAGCAAACCCTCAGAAAATGGAAGAAGGATATGAAATTTTAATAGACAGTTCTAGCATGACATATATATCAAACAAGTATCGCTTTAATGAGACCAGTGACAGTACATATACATTCACTATTAATCGGATCAGTAGAGACGATGAGGGAATATATATATATGTTTTCAAGGCCAAACTCGCAGGGTTCGCGCCCGTAAACTTAAAGTCATATATAGCCCCTGGGAGAGCAGTCCACGGTGTTCTTCAAACTACTATACTTTACCGATTATCTTTTACGATGAAATAATGGACGATTTGGTATTTAATTGTTCCACCGAAAGAGGTAAACCACCTGTTACTACTAAAATATATGTCAATGAACAAGAAGTTACATCTAATTTGGATATTATCGAGGAAACTCGATTAGACAAAGAAAAAACAATACATTCGTTGTCAATACGTCTTACTGGAGCTTTGAATAACAGTACTTTTGTCTGCAGTGTCACCCAGCAATTACCTTCACCATACGATGACTACCAAGGATCGTGCTTTATCGGACCACTTCACATTCTGTCAGGATTTTCGATGTCTGTTTCTCCGTCAAATGTAACCGTCAGAGAAGGGGGTAGTGTAACGCTGATCTGTGCAAGTAATGAGACCGGGGTTGAGATTACGTGGATCAATATACCAAGTGAAAAATACATCGTTCGAAATTACGATCAAACTAGTGAGCTCACTATTCTGTCATTTAAACCAAATTCGAATGAAATGGTCCTTTTTATGTGTCAGGGATCGTATGGTGGTCGTAGCGTAACCAGGAATGTGAGTTTATATCCTGCATTAGACTTGCAAGGTAGGAAACAGGACTATCCTTGGCAACGTTTTCTAATAGCCTCAGCAGTAATTTTTGCTGCACTGGTTTGCATTGTAGTTCCTATAATTTCACTGCTCATTCGTTATAGGAACAAGACAAATGATGATGGAGCAACCGATACAAAGCGAGTTACGATTGCCACGTTGACGGAGAAACAAAATGTTAACCTTAGCAGCACTACATACGCAGATACAGTGAAACCTGAGAGTGTCGAAACTGAAGAAATTCGCCGTGTTCACACTCTCGTTCCAACTTACTATCATACAATCGTGACGGATGACGCAACCCCTGTTAACACCATTTCCTCCAAACCCTCTGCTTTATATGACAGCTGTGGGTACCTTATTCCCCATGGTGGTAAAAGCATTAGCCATAAAAATGGAATCTACCAAAACACCGACCAATAAGTATCCATAAAAGGAAATTCCTCTTCCCGACATCTAAAATTTTTCTAGCTAAGCTTACTTCTAGCCCTCCTTTTGTTTAGAATGATAACAGCCTTTGACACCTCCCAGCCCAGGCCTACATGCATGGTTACAACCTAGCAGGTAAACTCTAAAAACACTGTGGTCAAAATTGACCATTTGATTGGTTAACTATGCACCGATCCAAATATGGTCAAATTGTTGAACTAACTATGGTCAAAAGTTACCACTGGTCAGATTTCACCATTAAGTGGTAACTTTTGACCATAGCTAGCATGGGCGTCACCAGACATTTTTAAAGGGGGGTCGTATTTTGTGTGAAGGAGAAAGTTATTGCAGCGTTAGCGGCAATGTTCGCGCGTAACGCTAGCACTGCGGCGTTGGGTCCAGGGGCCAGCTTAAGGGCCCCTGGTGGGGTCCAGGGGCGAAGCCCCGGGAGCTCTGGGGAGTTAGACGTTTCAAATGCCTATAATGCGGTGAAATTATCGTCAATTTTGCTAGTTTGACAATGCTCAAAATATGATTTCATATAAAAGCAAAACGTGAACCCATGGATGAAGATCAAAGAGAAAGCTTTTAAGTCTTAAAATGACAATGGCACCAGAACATTTTTCTTTTAAAGTTAGAGACCTATCATGGGAACCATGGGCTCGGTCAAGGGAACCAACTGGTAGGATCCAGAGCAAAGGATTCCCTGGACAAAAACCCATGGAAGCTCGTGGAATATAATGAAATATTCAAGATTAAGGAGGTAAAATAGCTAACCTCAAATAACAAATCACAGCAAAGTTTTAAGCAAACTGAACTCTGCAAGGCAAACGGAAGTTTAAGAAAATTGTTCAAATCTGCAATAAATAGCGTCTCATAATTGCTTAAGTTATCAGGCTCTACAGAACAGAACAGTAAGTTTGTGCAAAATGTGATTTTTACCAATTTACTTTGTTTTTTTACTTTCAACCTTTCTCCTTCAAGACCTAGAAAATACTGTACATGTCATTTATTTCATTAAAATAGGTAATGGAAAATATTAATTTGGGGGACTCGATCTGTAATTGCAATTGCAGCGAAATTAACCACTCAACACATTAAAAGAAATTTATACTTTGCAATGGCAGAAGAAACCTATTTCGATTTTTGGTACATCCTTTAATCGTTTCTATTCTGTAAAAAAAGCTCAAAGGGGGGTCGTTTGCACACCCCGACCTCCCCTTGGTGACGCCCATGGCTAGTTCAACAATTTGACCATATTTCGATCCGTCGGTTAATAGTTAACCAATCAAATGGGGTCAATTTTGACCACAGTGTTTTTAGAGAGTACACTATACTGCACCTGTGCGATGTGGCAGTGGTGGCACCAGGTGGGGGAAAGCTGCCCCAGGAAAATTTTCGACTTTCGTCGTGGAGTTTTAATGGGTACGATAAAGCGTAATCCCCAACGACGTACAGTAGCCCCGACAAATTACTTGGTTTCTTGACCTCAAGAAAAGCAAATTTTGCAATGAAGACAACATTTTCAAATTTTTCATCAGTAAAAACGCAAAATTTTAAATTTTCTAAAAACAACCTGAAATTTCCAATATTTTCCATACGATCCCAAAATTTTGAAATTTTCTTCAACAAAAACCCTCACGACAACCCTTGGCCTTTGTCGGGGCTTCGGTTTGATGCCCCCTTCCCGTCGAGAAGCTTGTCCCCCGTTGGGAAAAATCCTGGCACCACCACAGTAATGGAGTCTACACTACTGTACAACTCATATGTACACTTATATGTAAATGTTATTCGTAGTGAAATCAGCAATGATTTCAAATATCCGAGTATCACAAAATGTACTGGATGATGCAAGGTTTACTTGAAACGTCCGTGTCATGGTTACTATAATTAAATGGCCACTAGTGTTAAGGGTCACGAGACCGGCCTCGAAGAGCAAAGGCTTGGCTAGGCAACGTCGGCCTTAAGTGGCACAGCACAATTGGAGAAAGAGCCGTTTCTGAGAAAAGTAAAAACAAAGTACACCGTCATAGACTGTTTTCCAAATAGCAATTACAAAGGATTATGGAATACAGTTTTGGTATGCGTCGCTTTTGCTAAGGCATTTTACTGTGGCAAAAAGAACACGACCAAACTCTATCCCATAACCCGTCAGGGGCGGCGATACGTTAAAATTATTGGGGGACACCTGCTTGAGTGAACACTTTGCGACTCCGACCAGAGGTACAGGGGACGTCCATAGGTCCCCTGTTGGGGTCCAGGTCCAAGCGATCTGGTACATTCTAGAGGACACAGATCACATATTTCTGATCTTAAGTCCTCTCCAGCTGCCATAAATAGGCTAGCTAATACCAAAATTATTCATATCAAAAATATGCGTAACAACATTTTTTTTGCATAATTCTAAATATTGGAAGACATTTGATATTGTGTCGCCCTCTAAAAATATTGAGGGGAACATGACCCACTGTCCCCCACCCCCGTGATCGCCGCCCATGCAATCCGTTGTAATTGCTATTTGGAAACGTCAATTGTATATCCTAAGATAAGCAGTTGTTGTCGAATGAGGACATGTTAATGTGTGGGTGGTGCGAAAATGGGATATATTGAAACTTACTTAGGGAGATGTTGTACACATTTCGTGTAAGAAAGATCCTGGTTATTTTTTGTCACCTGGCAGAAGTTAACATGGGGGAGGGGGGTACAGTGCACTAATGCTGCAGGGCCGAATCTAAGGGACGGCGTAAGGGGTTTATGCCCCCTATTTACGGCAAAGCAATGATTTTTGTAACAGAATTTTACATCTCAAACTCCTCTCTTTACACCATGCACTTTCTGCAGACGGTTACGCTCCCCTCCTCATATTCCTGGATCCGGTCCTGCAGTTGTAGCTCAAAATCCTAAATCTAAACGGTCATGATGGCGAATATTTCACCCCAGAAAGCTATTTTTCCCCTTCTGTACCTTGCCTGGCTACGGGCTTGTCTCATGGTCTCCCCATGAAACTGTTTGTCGAAACATAGAATTGTCTTGTGGCAACTCCCTGGTCAAAGCATGTTGAACTAAAAAATGACGCTTATCTATAAAAAATAAAATACGAAATTATAAAATAAGAAATGCCATGCACTTGTTCGTGCATTTTCAGGCTGTGTATTTCAGTGGATAATGTGCAACAGCTTAGCCTCCTGCTAAGCTTTCTTTTACAGAATGTTAATAGTAATTGATAAAGGGATAAAAAGAAGTAACTCAACGTCTGACATAAGCTTTTGAGGGAGGAACCTTTCTTTTTTTACGTTTATCCTTCATAATATCCGACATATGTCAATGAAATATATCGCATACATCTATCATTGCAAAATTCCGTCGGTTATTTACAAGTTTTACGCTGCTCATTGTATTAAACCAATGATACAAAAAAAAAAAAAATAATAATAATAATAATAATAATCTGGAAATAAGGGCACAGAATTAATTGCTTGGCGTATTACTGTTTAAAGTGAAAGTTGCAATGTCGATTATCTTGCTGTCATGACAGGCAGCATACACTCAACTGTGTTCTTTTTTCTCCTGAAAAGAAGGAACTGTTTCACTTACGTTTGTTTAGAAACTGTACAATGGCAAAGCATATATGGACAATGAAGTGCAACGATTCTAGACATATTGTTACTATCTGAAGTACTTATGTTCAGTCTTTAGTTTTGTGATTATAAAGGCACCATCTTATTTTACATAGTTACAAGAATCCTGAACAACTTACAGTGTAAGTTACTGAAGTGTAGAGAGCCGGGAGAGCCCCTTTCAAGCCCTTGCTATTCAGTTAAACTAAGGTACTTACCAGTGTTTCCACCTTACACAACTCAAAACAAAGCAAAACTTCCTAGAACAGAGTTCAAAATTACTAAAGTTTTGATGGATGTTTCTTAAAAGTTTCAAAAACACGCTTCCAGCTAGCATGCTATTTGTCGCCATTTTGTCACAGGCGAATAAGGCTAAAAACAAAGCATGTAAAACAGAGATCTGCCATACATGAAGAAAGAGAAAGAAAGGGGGAGGGGGTGAGGTCGTCTCTGATTTGAATTAATGAAAGCTACAACTTTCTCACAAATTTCCAAAATTATTCTCCTTGCATAAATCACACGAAGAACATCAAAATTTCCAAGAAATGTAATTTCGGGAGTAATAGAAACACTGGTGCTGACTCATGCATGCGAATTTCTTTACATTTAATGAAGTTTTTCTTTTGATGACAAATCTTAAAATCTTATATGTGTATACGGAAAGTTTTCAGGAACGATCGAAACGGGTAGATAAACGGTGAGCTTTCTTGCCACTGAAAATAATTGGCATATAAAATTTGTTTCGTTTAATGAATTGAGGGCAGGAAAGCCACTTGAGTCTAGGGCTCATCGGAAGACCTATCCCTGTCCAAACCCTTATGGGAGCACACCACTAATTCAAGGGAATTCCCCGCGGAAAGTCTTAGCCCACGAATTTAGTACCCTAAAAATTTTAGGGGTGCATAGTTTTGCTGAATTGATATGTTCAATGTGTAATTTGGATGTGGGAGGAAAGCAATTGAATTACCAATTTTGAAAAAGGGTGAAAATGACGGATATTTCAGGCAGTTTTTCTGCATTACATTCTACAAAATGGCATTATGAATGACGTGGAATGGCAGGAATCTCTACCCTGCGATACAAGCTCTTTTAGCTCAAAATCTCAACGTTCATAGCACACAACTTTGAAATCAATGTGAAGGCCTTCTTGTTAGATCTCATAGGCTATAGGGGTAGTTTGTACCCATTAAAACTGCTATGAGAGTCCAGCTGTCCAGAGGCCACGAAACGTACCAACATTATTGTGCAACTCAATGGAAGAATATTCCAAGTCAAAGGCGTACGGGGTCAATATTTATGGGGGGTCAGGGATAATTTTTGCCCGAATTTAGAATTTTGGGCCAAGTTGCCCGAATTTTGATACCACTCTGTTGGTTGCAAAAGGGCATAATTTATATGGCTGTCTCATTTGCCCGAATGGATCCACTATTTTTGCCTGAATTGGGAGGGCATACGCCCCCTGCCACCGCCTCGTACGCTTATTTTCCAAGTAGTATGTTACCTTAAAGGCCTACCAAGTCGATAGATCATAGCGATGAACACCAGGTGAGATTCGCCTTCTCTTTTCAACTTCGTACTCAGGGACCTGAAACTGACTACCTGAGTCGGACAATAACCAATTACAACCCCTTAGCTTCGCTCAACTAGCCGTTTTAAGTCATCAGGAAATTTTCCATGTGTTTCACCAGGATTTGATCCCTGGACCACTGAAATTGATACAAACAATCAGCACACTCCAACCACCAAGCCAACTCCACTCATATATAGTAATGTCCATACAACGAGGGTGTGGTATGAAGATATGATTTTCTAACTCCCATGCAACGCCACTGACTTATAACAGGGAGGTGCCACTATATAGTGGCAACTCCTTGCTTATAGGAAGGCCGATGGGGATGCTTCTGACATCTAAAAACAAAAATAATTCATTGGATCTATCGGGGGTAAACTTGGCAAAGTTATGATCAACATCTTTTCTTTGGCTTTAGTGCGCTGAAATAAGGCCTTAAAACAGGTTGTCTAACGCAAAAGGTCACTCTTTTCATTGGAACGAAACTCGAGGTACAAGTTTTAACATTTGGATAAATTAGTAAATGTGAACGTCGCCACAGCTTCTATCCAAGGGGAAGTTCATAAGTTGAGACTTTTTAATATTGGGTAAGGAGATGCTAATATGGTGCAGCATTTCGTAATTTTTTTACTTTAATTTGTGTCTAATAATTTGCCCTAGCGGGACTTTCTGTTATAGGGAAGGTTGCTCGTTCAACCCCACGATTCCCTCTTGTTACAGTCCTGGAAATGACAATGCCTGTGCAATGAGTGTCGGTGCTTTAGCAGAGTCTCTGACAAACGAAGAAACAAATTAGATAGGGTAGATGGGGGTGGGGGTGGGTGGGTTAGGGGTAAACTTACAATATGGTAGGACATGCAGGATGGAAGGCCTAAGGGCACGTGTGGCTGAACGAGGAGAAAAAATGGTTACGTGCTGTCACCATTAATAGCAGAGGCGATCAACTTTTATGGGATGTGTATGACAGGACGTGTTCCAAGTGAGACGCCAGTACTTTTACGCGAGTTACTTACTTTTACACGAGTTAACACAAACTTTGCATCGTTCCACAGTCCACAGGGCCTTGTAGAAGTTCACAGACACGACATACTACCCACCAAAGCAAAGTTAGGGAGTTGGTCTATCATTAGTTAGGATACCCCTGCTCAAGGGAAAGTTCTTACGTTTGGGCTTTTCACTTATCCCTCGGATAAGTGAAAAGACCAAACGTAAACACGTTCCCTCCGGTAGGGTTACCCTGACTGGTCTTCATGGTATTACCAAATGAGGACAGCATAGACCCTTTTCCAAATAGCAATTGGAATGGCTTGTGGGATAAAGTTCTGGTACGCAATGTTTTTGTCAATGGCTTTTTGCTGTGGCAAAAAATGATGCACACCAAAAATCTATCCCACAATCCTTTGTAATTCCTATTTGGAAAAGAGTCTGTGACCATTAAGAGTAAACTTTGAATAAGAAGGAGGCAACATTTCAGACTGTAACCCCATCCTTTAGGAGCTGAGCAGATAACGGAAATTTACCTTTCCATTCAGGAATTCTCGACATGATATCAACTTCGTCATCAATCCTTCCAAATTTCACAAAATCAACAATTTCATTCACTTTCTGTCATATAGCCCATTAAATATAAAATGGTACTTTGAAGACAGTCAAAATATTTTAAGGCACTATAGTTGACGATGCACTTTTCTGCAGATGAACATTAAGCTAATTGTGGTTTGCCCCTACCTCGCATTTTTTGCACCCGTCTAGAGGCTGCCGAACGAGTTTTGCGGAGTTTGCAATTCAACAACATTTTGCTTTTTCATCTACATTTCTTGTAAAAATTAGTTTCAAATTATTAAACATTCCAACCTTAGGAGAAGACATTCAGGTACAAAATATGAACTCTGGGTGGCGGGTATCCTGATTGTATGATTGTTGAGCAAGCCCGTAGCCAAGTGTGTGGCGAGAGCAGCGTCTTCTAGAAAAAGCCCCCCCCCCCCCCCAAGAATATAAAAAATACAATTGCCTCAGTGCATTCTAGTATATCTTTCCCCTTAAAAATATCCCCGGAGCTATCACGATCCCTTCAGTATCTTTTCTGGTTACGGGCCTTTTGTTGAGGAATGCTGATGCTTTTACTTGACAAAGTTTGAAAGTAAACTGCATCTACCATTGGGGAAAGAGGTCTGTTGTAAATTGGGGTAAAATCCGCCCCCCCCCCCAAAAAAAATTCTCTACCACGTGCACGCAGGATATTTTTGTTGCGTATCTTATATTAAAAAAATATCATTATCAGATGTTAAACATGAAAGGCACTAGGTTTCTTACTGAATTAACACCATTTTAAAATGTATATGGAATACTTGAACAGTCGTGTGTGAATGGGGCAAAAGGCTATTTGCAAGTCTTTTACCCTTGTAACGTGGAGAGACGGCTCTCTTGTTGAATTTCAGTTTTATGTTTCTGAATTTTGCTTCCGCCATAGAAATTCAAACGTTGCATCTATGTTGTTTTTAATTCCAGTTCACTCTACCATACTTACTGTAAAGACATGTTTTCCTGTTTTACTTGTGAGTTACCCGTGCATTAAATTTTCATAAGCGAGGGCTTTTTACTACAGTCACTCTATTGCATGGACGTTGGAAGGTATTTTGAGTGAGGGGGCTAAATGGAAATGTATGCTCAGTAGCTCTAGGAAAGGTTTTGGTACGAATAGCCACCTTGAGTTGACGCGTACCGTATGACAAGAAAATTTTCGTCCAGACTGGCCCCCAGGTTGCAGGAAATGGCACTTCTTAGACCTTTTGACTGCATCTATACGTCCTTCAGTTTGATGTCTCGTGCTGTAGGAATCTGGTGTAATTCCAAAAGAAGATAAATTAACATTTCGTTACAAGCATAATCTGGGGAAGGGGGGGGGGGGGGAGGACCTTCCCTAGGAAAGACTATATGTGGACATTCGAGTAGGCTGTCATTGGGGAAAGGGATATGTGAGGAGGTGTACCTCGGGCGTTTGAAATTTTTGCACTTAGAATGAGCTTAGATGCAAAATGGTGCTATTGCTATTATTACATTTCATCTAGTCACGTGTGTTCATGCACTAGAAATTACAATTTTAGTGTCCAGCAAACCAACATCTTCGGTGAAACAAAGCAAAACAGAAATAATGCAGAAATGAACATTATTTCGTCACGAGCCGGCAAGTGCTATTATTCCCCACCGACACAGCCTGTTCGGTAGCAACGGAGTAGTGCTGATGTATAGTGTGTTTCTTTGTAAATGTGATTTGCAGAACTTTGGAGGGCGGCAAAAATTTGAAATACATGTTGAAGAATCTGTACTAATGGTGAGCTAAAATAGAACCCTCCTCGATAGGGTATAACTTGTTTTAAATTGTTTAATGCCACATACGATAGAACAATGTCACCGAGGATGAACTTTCTGACAGTTATTAAAAATAACTAAGTATGTCTAGGTTACTAGGCAAGGAGGAAGCACAGAGTTACTATTTGATAGCAACTCCCTGAAGGAAGGACATGTACTATTTGCTATATGAAAGCAAAATATAAACGATAGGCAAAGAAACTCCACAGCACGCCATGCAAGCCACAAATTTTGTTTTCGTAGCGAAGGATTTGCCCTTGTTGGGAACAACAAAAGGCAAACCGTCGGGGCGACTGATCGCTCTTGAGGTTTGCACTACACTTTATCGTACCCACTATCTTGACTATGGCTCCCTAAGAAAGTGGAAAATTCTCCAACGAGGGCACCACGCTCCCTGCCCCCCCCCCCCTCCTGTGCTATCAATAGCTAAATGGTGGTATAAAATTGATACAATTAACAGTATTTACTATTTAATGAAATTGCAATAGTGAAGTGTATCGCGTAGCAGGCCAGATCAATGGTCCAGTGGAAGGAAAACTAGGTACGGCCGTGCTGTCAGGGTGTTCTCCATGCACTCTTGATGAACTTGGTAGTTATTTCAGTTGCATGCGATAAGATTTTAAAGTATCAGAAAACCAACAAAAATTACAGCAGATGCATATGTTGGCAAAATGATCTCTCTGACAAAAATGAACCACTGTACTATTTCTCCATATAGGTTTCAATAGGCAGATGAAAATTTCACTTAGCCTACCTTCTTTTGTATACAGAAGAAAAGTAGAGAGGCGATATCGGAGGAAAAAAACCCAGTTTTCAATAATTACTGTTCTTTATATGTCATGTACAGGAAGAAATGTGAGTGCAATGAAAAACATCACATCATGCTGGCGTGTTGCAGGCAATGTAAATTACGGTACTACCAATACTTGAGAATGCGGGGGCGAAAGGGATGTTAGTCCCCTGCACTCTCAAGAAAGGGCGTCCACCCCCCTCAAACCCTTTCCCCTTTCCTAGTCATATATACCACCACAAAGGGCACTGCCTCTTAACTTTACTAATTTCAAGGAAATTCCATCTAGGTACAGTTTATGTGACAAATCCCTGTATGAATTTTTGTGATTTTTTTCTAAGAGGTGGGAGATCAACAAGGGTGGGCCGTATTACTGAGGGAACGTGCATGCTTTTTGATGTAGACAATGCAAAAATTTGCATTTACGGTGGTTACTCATCGTACAAAAAGGACGTCACTTTATATGGATTACATCTTTTTATCAGTGACTTTAGTGAAGAATCGAGGGAGGAACAATCATGATATAATGAAACTTTCATAGATCAAAATTTCAATGGTCATGGCAAAGGCGTAGTCGTGGGTTGTATCAGTTGAAAACTTCTACAAGGGTCCAGGAGTGACGAAACGGACTAAAATTAGTGTGTAAGTGAATGGGGGAAAAGTTAGTGGCGCCCTACGTAAAGATGCTTTTGGTGGCACGCCACCTTTTATTAGATATACCAATGCGTTCCTTTCGTCCTTCGTCAAAAATAGTACCAAAGAGACATTGGGACAACTTTTTTCCGTATGTTACCAATTGGAAAGGGTTAATTTATAACTTTGATATGACAGTTGACTAAATGAAATATCAGTGATACAAAAATGGGTCAGTTGAAACAATTTTGGGTAAATATAGGCTTAGAAGCTGAAGTGAGTGATAAGACCTGGGTGGAGGTAAGAATAATTTGAGCCCTTTTAGCAAAATAGTTTCATGGTATGGTAAAATGAAAGCTTATAAATGGATAACTTGTCATCTATCTTGTCATGGGCCGTTGTATTTGGCGAAAACTTCTACAAGGCTTTAAGGGCTACACTTTACCTTAGATGAATTATATGGAGGTATTGATCAAATGGCTAATGAAAAGTTTACATTTGGCAAATGATATAGCGCCGTTAATTTAAAAAAAAAATGCAAGCAAAAGACTGCAAAGCATATATTCGTGGTGCGGAAAATAGAACTCCACCGAAGCAGACGCGTAACTACGGGGGAGGGGGTGGGGGCTGGGGGCCTGTCCCGAGATGTTTGTTAAAGCCCCCATATTGTTTGTGTCCCAATAAAATGTGTAAGAATTAAGAAAAAAATAAATAAACCAACTTGCCGTTCCCCCATTTGATACATAGCCTCCTAAAAATTTCATCCCTGCACCGAAGCGGGGAAAACGCGAGGTATGCTGAACTATCTTATGGCTTATTAAGGCACTCCCCTACCACGGGAAGAGAGGGCAGGGCGCAAATCCCGGGGGCAAGGCCGGGGGGCCTTTTCCCCCTCAAGTGAAAAAGTGGGGGAAAACCCTAATTTGGCCCCCAAAAATGTGAATAGCAATACTCATTTTTTTCGCCGCTTGGTCACTTTTGACATTCCTTTGATAACAACACATGACAACAATACAATTATAGTCTATAACTGACATAGTATTTGAATGTCTGTTGATGAAGGCCGTACGGAATATCATCTGAAGCTGAAACCCGGCGCAGACGAATCAATTTTCAGTCGAAAACTTAAGACATGTCTTAGTTATACCTTCACTTCGTTTCCTAATCTAAACCAGAGCGATCTATCTCTGCATTTTGTGCCCCGGTTCGGCAAGAGAGCCCTACCTACCGTAACACTACAATAATATGAATGCTACCTATTTTGAAGCTGTAAATGTGATTAATGCCACGCATACAAGCCGTAGTGCAGATAACTGCACGTCATGATGAATCCTATTATCAATTAAGTAAGTCAATCTGTGGTCTTCTCGAATAAGGATTAAACGTTGTCCTGCTTTTTGTACATTTAAAAAAATCCTAGCTCTTTCAAAACTTTAATCCAGTGAAGCACATCAGAAGTATTAATTAACTTTGTGCCCTATAACTAACCCTTTTGACAAGTGTAAATGTTCTAAAATCCAGGAGCCTTTACACTAAAAATTTTCCGTTCGAAACAATCTTTCTGCAGCTTCTGAAATACTTAAACCCAGAAGCTTCCGGAGGCTTCGCCCCTGGACCCCACCCACGAGGGCTTCGCGCTTCGCGCTCGCGGTGCACGCTACGCGTGCACAGTTTCAAATCCACGCGTACCCATATTCGTTTTCGCCCCCTCACTCTCAAACAGAGATTTGCGCCCCTGAGAGAGTGTGTCACCCTGGCAACGATCATGCACAAATATCATGAAAAATAGTAAGGAACTGCCTTTAACCACCTCTCCTTTTGAGAAATTTTTGTTAATTTAAGCTTACTTGGATGCAAAATGGTGCTATCTTTGGGATATTTTTGGAACTGATCATATATGGCTGGAAATATCCATAATTTAGTGAATTCTAATTTTTGGTTAGGTGAAAGAGGAGAGCCTGAGTATGTTGTCTAAAGGAAGGGTATGTTGTCGACCATCCTCCTGAACCCCCCCCCCCCCTTGGCTACTTTACTGCATTTTACTCGGGGAAAGTTTTTACGCAAAATACGTGCGTGGAGTCCACAGAAACATTCGTAGACTATTACGAAAATTTTCCTTTGCTTCATCATTGTGCATTATAAAAGAGTATCTAACGCTGGCAGACACTGGTATAGGGCCTCCTGGAAGATATAGAATGGGGCACTGACATAATGGCTTATTACCTGACATCAAAATGATACTACAGAGTATGACGCCGACCTCTGCAACGATCGTAGGTTTACTAAGTCTGAACGGAAATCCAGACGAACTGCTTCCAGCAATGGGGAAACATGGGGAGGGAGGGAGAGCGTAGGTACATGGAAGGTGATATAAGACCTCCCTGATAGGTACAGCAAAAGAGGTGAAGGACTAACAAGCGCGTTTCAGAATGCTTTTTCGTCGTAAGTGCATTAACAATCACCATCTATACCGATAATGGCTGGGCGTATAAAGGCAAATACGTACTTCCATCCTTCCACATCATGCCACAAATTAGATTAAAAGATCCCATATTGATGCGAGGCCCCTGCAGCGGTTGGAGATTTTCGGAAAAGTGTTGTGATCAGAACAGGGGCGTAGGTAGGATGAAATTTTTAGGGGGGCCTAGGTATCAAATTGGGGGGGGGGGATCGCGGCATCGATCGCCGTCCTTAATTCTTACACATTTTATTAGGACACGCACATTTTGGGGGGGGGGGGGCTGGCGAACTTGGGGGCCCAGCCCCCCCCCCCCGTAGCTACGCGCCTGGATCAGAAAGGTTGCATGTATTATTATCTTCATGTAATGGTCATGAGATGGAGTGCAAACCGTGACGAATGTGAGAGAAGTGTGCCCAATTTTTTTTTATTAAATATGATTTCCATGACAAAACCTGCATTCAGGGTCTGCATCTTAACACTTTCAATTCCAATTCCCACCTATATGCCAATCAAAAAGCCAGTCTTTTACCCGAGAATTTGTAAACAGCTTTTGCTGTTGTGCTTCTCCTGGGAGCTGCTTCCAGAAGCAGGCGCGGATCCAAGGGGGGGGGGGCTTTCCCGGGCTAAGCCCCCCTTTTTTCGCCACATCAACAATAACAAATATGCGAAAATTAGCATAATGTTAATCTAGGAGGATATTCAAGGGGGCTTTCAGCCCCCTTTTCTAAATGTCTGGATCCGCGCCTGAGAAGGTATTTAAGGCCTATATAAGACCAATATTGGGGTAAGATCTGAAGTGCGCGGAGCGCGCGAAAATTTGGTTGTTTGCAAACGATTTGCGACGGAAAATTCTGATAGTTTGAGAACCATTTGTGGTAGAAAATATGACTACAATAGATTCATCACTGAGTCGAAAACACACCTCACACCCTACCCTCGGCCTACAGAAATGTATAGAATTAAACCATATCAATTTGTTTGTTACTTAAACCCATACAGCTTGTGTTAGCGTCTCCCACGCAACGAAAATGCGCTCTGTGGAAAACAGTACGGATACGAACTTTCGATCGCTCGTGCTCTGTTGCATAGCAAAATTACAGTGATGTTCATTCAGTTCCATGTTCTACTATGTCTCAGCTTCTGAATGACATAAAAATATATCGATATTATTTGACTTTTACATAGGGACCTGGACAGGTATCGAAGGCATCTTTTTGCATGACAAGCAATAGCTATGAACTTTTGACCTACTGCTGTTTTGTACAAACAAGCTTGGATCGCCGATGTTCATGCATTGCTGGATTGGTTATCATGTAAACTTTCCAATGGTAACCTTTGTTTTCAAATTTTCAACACTCCCCCATAGGGACCAGGCCAAAATACGTACAAACAGACACAAATATGAATATGCATAAGTCTTGCACCAATGAAAAGACCCCAAGCGATGTGTAAACAACGCGACCGTTACCCGCCACAGACTTCTACACCGTGCGCGCGTTGTACAGTATGTACAGTGAACACGTGCATGCAATGGTAAACAAAACATTTGGTCACGCCCACACGACCAATCAAGTGTACGGGATGAGTGTGTGTATGAATTATACATAGCCATGACGTCTCAGTCACCCAATCCTTAGTTCAGACAGAAAAGTGTTTTGAACAAATTGATATGCGTCTTTAAAATTTTCAAAAAAAAAAAAAAAAAAAATTCTGAAATCGATTGGGGGCGCGCGTTCCCATGACCCCCGTACCGGCGCCACTGCTAATATCTGCAACAAACTCAGTTACAATTAAACTTCTTTTTACTAAAACTTAAAAAGACTAAAGAGGTTTTATGTTTACGTATCATTCATAGGCGGGAACGTTTATGTATTACATGTATGTAATACCAAGTGGCCTACATGGACGTTTTGATAAAAAGCGGGGACGTTTTGGTAGCTAAGAATCGCGACTGGGACGTTTTGGCTGGATCATACCCCTTACCTGGAAAGCGGTTCGAACCCACGCACTTGTAAAATACATTGGTACTAATGTGAAAATCCAACATGAAAAAAAGGCGCGTGTAGGTGTTTCAATTTTTTTTCAGGTAGTAGGTACAACGAAGATATTTTCCCTTGGCCGGCAAGATCAATTTCATATTTACCCCAGGAGTCTTTACACTCGAGATCATTGTACACTGTAGTGGGATGAATTCCATGATAGCTTCAGCATGGACGAGCTGAAAGGTAGTCTGCATACCTAGGTAGAAGTTTTCACTGTTGAAAAACCAGAATACGGGCTTCTAACAATCGCATGTAACCAATTGTACATAATTTCAGCCACGTAGGCCACTACCACTACCACGTACACACAGTTTTGCGTTGTTTGGGTACGGACATAGAAATTAAAGTAAGGCCAGGTTGGTACATAATAAGGTCACGACAAATTATAAATAAACGATAACTCAACAACGTTAACGCCGCTTTGACTACGTTCTGTCGAAGTTGATTTAACTTTCAGGAAAACGACATTCTCGCTGAAAAGAGATGTACATCATCAAGACACTTTCAGATTTACAATGAAACTTGAAATCATTGATTTTTACAATGAACCACCAATCAGGTTTGTCAATACACAATATTCCAAGAACTTGACTAAGACAGGCTTAGCCTATAGCCTAATCATTATAGGCCTAACGTTATTAAGTTAGGGTTACTACTTACTAGCCTAGCCAAAGTTTATAGGCCTAACGTAATTTCAAGCAAGATGCTTTCCCAGCTAGATTATAGGTAGGCTACCAGTACCATAATGTTAGTATTGTGGGTCTAGCAATGTGGGGAGATGGGGAAGGGCGTGTCATTATGTCAACAATTCTTTTCGCAGGAAATGTGCTCTTTCCGTCAGAGGACCATTCCTTCTTAATTCTGCCAATAGCCATGGCGGTAAGACAATTTTGGATCATGGCCACTATCCGTCCGACAGACTAAGTACAGTCCAGTTCTAGGAATATTGAATTTTTTAGACTTTTTGCTAACACAAATAACAGTTAGGCTAGGCCTATTAAGAGTTGTTCTCAAAATGATATTGATTGTATTATAGGCCTAACTTATTACATCATTTATAAAAATTGTCTTGAGAAAGTTATTTTGAGAACGACACATCATTTGCCCAGTATAGAAAGTATGGCACTTTGGAGTAACTATAGAATACCCCGCCACGGTCGAAAAACACCTTTTTGAAAACTAGGAGGCAAAGTCGTGGCCGTTTATGAATTCATGTTATTTTGCAACACAATAATTACGTGTGTTTTTATGTACATTAAGCCGTGTTTTTAGCAAAATGACCAAATCTACCGTGCCTCCAGTTTTGAGTGGAGGCACAGTCGCAGTCACAGTGGCCGTTTACCTTATTTTGCAACACAATTACGTGTGTTTTTATGTACATTAAGCCATGTTTTTGCAAAATGTCCAAGTCCAATCCAACGGGATTTCGAAGGGGGGAAATCCCTCTACGAAATGTGATGTCACCGTTGCTGTTGACTGAACGAAAAGTGGTGTAAACGAGATTTTCGCCAAGAAATGTTTCTTTTTTGAAGACATTTTTGGTCCAAATGAATCATTGTACAACTCAAGTGATCAGAATGCACGATTGGAACATCTGTGTGTATTGAAAAGAGGTAAAATAGAGAGTAAGGCATAAAAATCGTGATTCAGTTGGGCAAAGTTGGTACCAGAAGGCCGTAAAGTGCTCTACCTTCCATTATGATATGTATATATAGTATTTACTATGTAACTCTAGGACTGCCTGTGTGTGCAACAAGGTGTCAAATGCACACTTCAAGTGTGCACATGAAAATAGCCTAAATACTTAGGAGAATTTAAACAAAACCCTTGAAGGTCTCCTTAACATCAGAGTGGAAAGTATGGGATTGATACTGGATCATAAGTTCCAAATATGCCTCACTCCAGGTGTCTTGGCCGAGTGATGGCCGACACTGCATACATCATTCAATCAAGTCGTCAGCATGTCATGATCACTACTTGTGATCATCCAATACTCAATAGGCCAAGTCAATATAACATATAGGCCTACCTAGGGTTATAGGAGGCAATCGCGGTCGGCTTAAAAAATCAGGTGTGCAATGTGAATTTTCAAGTGTGCAATAAAGATGTAGAAAAAAAATCTTGGGTGTGCAATTGCCATTTGGATACTGGTCATTTGCCACAAAAATGTGAAGTTGAAGATGGTAACCCCCTATTATATAATGGAATAGCCCAACCGGACGGATAGTGGCCATGATCCCAAATTTGTCTTGAATCATTATTTTCCACTATGTATAATATGTGTAAGCAAATGTATGTGAACAGATGGTTGTATAAATGTAGCCTATGCGTAGTTTTTGTGCTGTCCGAATATAAACTGGGAAGCCACTGTTTAACTGTGCTGTTACATTAGTACACTAAGTAGTGTGTAAAGGTACATAACATTGTACATACTAAGGTTTTTAGGAACACTGTAGCAATCCAAATCACTTGGTTTCTCATAACATGAATTCATCTTAAAAAATTCCCAGGACTCCTTAAAAACTTTCAAGGTTTTGTGCACTTAAAAACATACCAAGGAAATTAATACTGAAATTTATCACTGTAATTAGGTTTCATTTTTCTCAGTTTGAAAGCTTCTGGTTGTACAAACAAAACTTTCTATGCAGTAGAATCTTTAACCTTTTTTTCTTTAAAATAAACAGAAATAGGCGAGGAAAAAAAAAACATGAAGAGGTCAATCAAAGTTTAAGTGATCTGTCTACATCTGTTTAATATGTTAAAAAATATTGTTTGCAAAGTATGGTCTCCATTCATAAAAAAATAAGAAAAGCATTACTCAAAGGAGCCATATTACTACCCAGGACCTTGGCCAGGATTCAAAAGTTGGGAGACACACTTGCGTGAGAAATGTCTCCTGACACATCGGCACTGCAGCTGGGGCACAGTTGTTATGAAAACAGTTGTTGGCATGATATTGCCCCATTGTAAAATATTTACTATGATATGTCTGTATTTAGGCAAGATAAGTTTGGTCCATAGTATCAGTGAGTTTTGAATTCATGTCTTGAATGAACAATGTCAAATTTATTATACTCCATTTGAAAAGCAATTGCAGATAATAATTAATTTGGTATCGCATCGCAATTTGCTACACAAGCTGGCCAAATTGCTACAAACTGTAAATTATGCAAAAATGTGTAGCATTTTTTGTGTGCATTTGTACTAGTGTTTGCACCGGGTCCAAAATTCAGAACCGGGTACCCGAAGTCCATGGTTGGTCGGGTACCTGGGTACCCGAAAATGCAACTTCTGTTAGGCTACAAGTTTGTAGTAAAGTCATAATAAGAAATTTTGCTTTGCACGTTGATATAATATAATGCCAACGTATCTTACGTATGGGCATGACAAGTGTTCGTAGGCATGTGCCTGATAAATTTTGCCAGGAAAAAGTAACATGTTAGGTGTTCTGTCACACATGCAATCTATGTTAGTGAAACTTTGGATCTGGGTAGCAATTTCAGAACCGGGTCCTGACATCGTTGGGCGGGTACCCGGTGCAAACACTAATTAGTATCATATGGTTTTACACTACAAAAAGAAAAGTTCTCAAAGCTGCTATGCAAAATTTGAACTAAATTATTTTCTGAATTGTGTAGCAATTTTTGGCCATCTCAGAAGCCTTCCTGCATAAATTTGGCCATCTTCATTGTGGTTTACGTAGCTGTCTCAGAGACTGCCATGTATCAGTAGCTAATGCCTTGATCCTACCCTATCACATCTCGACTTGTGGTCACTGATTGTAAATAAGAAGTGAGGAGTGATATGATTTGATTGAAGTTGATATGATTGTCAAAGGGTTTGTCACTACAAATCCCATTTCAGATTTTGTTATATGAAAGTTGCTTAACTTTGTAGTTGGTTTAATATATGCTGTGAAGGAAAGCACAAGTTTGAGAATATCATCAAGATGACATATTTTTTGGTTTGACAATCATTTCAGGTAGCAGAGGCTATACCAACATCAAAGTTTATCCAGCAGCCTATACATCTGTACTCAACCATGGAGATGAAAATGAAATGGTAAGAAAACAGAAAATTTTGAAAAAGTGATGTTGCTTAATTAATTTGCTTTATTCGGGAGATGGGTAGTACATTCTGTCTTTAAAACCAGGGAACTCAGGAGCCAGATAAATCTTAAACTTATCTTAGTCTCATGGGTGTACCCAAAAGGAGGTGGGGGGGGGGGGGGAGAGGAGTAGTTTTTAAGTATTTAAGACCGAAACATTTGTGGTGACATTCAGATCTAGTTTGCTTCTACTTACTAAACCTCAGCTATTACACAGTTGAACAGCCCCATCTAACAGGAAACTGTGGGTATTATTCGGAGGGAGTTGTGCAGGAACCACCATGGAAACGCAACTGGCAATGTCTGAATTCTCAATCGTATGATTTCTTGTCAGTGACAGAATGCACTGTACAATAGCTAAATGGTTAAAGGTCTGGTTACATGAAAATGACAAAGTTGTATGTTAGATGTGAAAAACATTAAAGGCCTATTAAAAAGCCACAAATCCCATCAAAATCCATCCAGTTTTGAATATTTTACTAGGGCTGTCAATTTCCGTTAAATCTCATAACCATTTAAATGGTCGAAATAAACATTCGTTTACCATTTAAACAGCGTCCATATTTGGAATCAACAGTGTAATACATTACTGGCCCTGTTGACTATGAACAATGATATTCCCAATATGCATAAGGTTTCAACACCTCTACATCAAGATCTAGCGATCATTTCACCGACTTATTTTTTAATTCACCCACATTTACCAGTGAACAAAACCATGCGTCAAATTCACAGTCATTAATCGTACGTTTGATCACCGAGCTACTACGGATTTGATACAGGGCCGAAATGTATGCAAACACTTATACCTTTAGTCATAAGGACCTCTCAGTGCTCTGTACTGTACAGAAGTCCAAGTGAAATGCACGATGAAAGCACAGTAGAGTCTAGTCAGGGTGACACCTGCTGCGAGATAAGGTTTATATTTTTGCCTTTTCCCCATTGAGCTATAAGTGAAAAGGCAAAATGTAAACGTTACCTCGCTGTAGGTGTTACCCTAACTAAGTAGAGTCAGAGCATCTGTATTGGTCTGTAATTGCACGCAAACACTAAGACATTAGGCTACGCACCCGAAAGAAGTTGACGTACATCGCAACAACATTAGGCATGGTAAGGAAAATTACAGTATTTTTCACTGCTGGTACTGCTAAATTACCAGTTATTACAGCATAGTTTCCAGTAGTTTACGGCGGTTACTTTTATGGAAAACATGCATGTTAATTTGTGTGAATTTAAGTGTGCCTTGTACTTTTATGATTTACGCAATATCGATGTCTGAATTGAAACTCCGGCCCGATGAGCTGTACACGAAAGTTTTACACACTAATTCAATTGACTCGTCTCCAGACTGACGGTACCCGTACTAGTCTATTGATATGATTTGCACACAGCTGGCATGTATCGAACAGATATTTACGTATGGGTAGATAGCGCATACATAAGTGACGTACTGCTATACGAATCACTCAAAATAAACAAGTGTAAGCCTAGCCTAGTAGCCTACACACTCTGTTCATTCATAAGTAAAGCACAGTAGCTTCTAAGTATTTCTGTTTTTCCGTTCATTCTGTGAGCGACTTGGGCTACGATTATGGTCTAAACTGAGACAGTGTGAATTGCAGTTAAGCCGTATATTGTGTACGCGTAGTCGCATACTGATAAGCAGATTTGGGGTACTGCTTCGAAGGAGATAAAGGCATTGCATTTTGTTGAGGGGAATTAGTAGGTCTTACTCTGAGTAGATGAAAATCAATTCAATCACAGAATTATATGCTATGAATGGAGAGTCACTGACAGTTTATTTTCAAAGCTTTATTTGGTCACTAAATGGGCAAATAAACGTTGTTAAATGAGAGACATCAAAGAAAACATGGGGGGAGGAAAAGTGCTGAACTTTTGTCGTTCTTTAGAAAGGGAAATCAGTTTGAACCGTTGCACAGATTTCTAAGCAGGTACAGTATTTAGAACACATTTTCCAAGCATTATGATTCCATTAAAAACTAGTATAACTCAAGATCTAATTGAACACGAATTTTTCAAAAAAATTTCTAAAACTCACAAAATGCCACTCCATAGGCAGTCATGATATTGTGTTATTACCCACAATGCAACGGAACTGTGATATCATAGCTGCACCTCCCTGTGGGTTGTACAACAATTGTTTGTGTAGTTTGTACGCACACACCTACAGTATTCTCAGTAACATCAAAACTATCTTTAATTGTCAAATTTATCTTTAATTTTCAAAACATGCAACAGTTAAATTTGACATTAAAATCCAGAAATCTGTACGCTACTATTTGAAATCATCATACAGCCTTCTTCTTACTTGATACATGTCCGATTTTTAACCATTTAAAAAGTTCGAGAAAATCCTTCACCTAGCATTTATAAGTGCAGCTCGAAATCCGTATATGGCATACCACACACATGGTACTGACCACTGCACTGCATCACCATAGTCCGAAGGGATTCGATCATAGTTGTCAAAACATTTTAGATTTTCTTAATTCTCAACAGCCAATCTGACAATAAAAGTTGTAAAATTCAAAGTTAAATATTCCAACACTATAGAAGTCTCTTACCAGACCAAATGTGTCAGATTGAAGCTGACTCAACCAAAAAGCTTTTGGTAGACCCAAATACAACTGTCGACTGACATTTCAAGGTGTTTACTGTAAGAATGCGGCCATTACTCCACCAAATGTGCAATAAACGATATCATTTCACATTATCTACGCAAAATCTTCATTTTATGCACTAAATCTGACAGTATCACAAGACACTCGTTTTGAACGAATGCCAGGCCACAGCGCATAATTGTAGGCTTTTTAAGGAGAATAGTGTTTCCATAAGTTAGACAAAAATTTCCCTCGACAGATCCGAATTTCCTTAAGGTTTCGTGACTACTGCTGAAGAATTGAATCTATTAATGTTCCCATGGTAACATAAGAGTAAAAACAGATAATCATCATTTACGTGTAGAAATCTTTATGAAGAACTATCCAAACACCACATGAACACAGCCCTTCAGCATGATACCATGGGTTCGGAAAATGGAACCACTGAAAGCGGAGTTTTTCTTGATAGCATACTCTTGCAATATTACTTAGAATATTTATGGACAAGAACTATTTACTATTTTAGCTGTGGGGCATAAACACTCCCACAGAAATCTTTTTTATCCTTTATTACTTTTTTATAATTTAATATATTAATTTGAAATTTCGAACCACCACTCAGAAAAACTAAGGTCTCCTTAAATCTGTTTGAGTTGGCAACATTTTGCTCTGGAAAATCGTGAGGTGCACATTTTACAGCAGCAATCAGCTGATATCTTGTCTTCTTTTTGTGAATATGCTTGCTCACATGCCAGCAAGCGAGGGAAATTTGAAATATATTCTTCTTAATGAAGGTTTCATGTAAGGTCCACCAGGTAAAGATTGTCTGTAGTATTTATATGTATACTACACATACAAAGGGTCAAATGGCTACTGTTCCCCTTTAAATGTTTGGTAGAATTAGGTGCCGTTTAAACCGCTGACCGATCGTTTAACCGTTTAAACGTTTAAGCGTAACAGCCCTATATTTTTCAGAATTAATTTTTTTTTATACTTATAACTTGAATAAACATGATATGCAAATTTGTGATGTCAAAAGAGGGACTCACAAAATATGTCTAATGAACTGTTGTTTTTCCAACCTTCATTTTAAACCTTCTTGTAGCAATGGTATGCCCCTAGGGATATATTTATGAGTTAAACTTGGCTTCTTGAAAAATACCAGTACCATTCACTAAACTGTAAACCACCTGATGAGTAATTAAGAGATAATTTACAATTTATGGGTTTAACAAAAGAAATGCTAACACTGTGCAACACTTCACATCATTATTTTTGCATGGGGGATGAGTTACTTTAGAAATGGTGAAACTCTGAAGAGATACATCTTCAGAATGGTAAAAGATTTTGAAATAATTCCAACAGAGCTTTTCTTGGAGGATTTTTCAGCATTTTTTGGTGACATTTTTGCTATTCTTGTAAGAACAAAGCCAAATTGTTCTGAAGTATTTTAGACTTGAGTGAGTTGTGTCTGTAGCATTTGATTCATTTCAAATTTAGAATTTGAGTTATTACATTGGTTTTCACATATTGGCTGTGGGTTTTTTGGTTTCGATGATAAGAGAAACCTATGCAACTGTGCTGGCGTGGGTATGTGTGTGTGTGTATGTGTTTGTGACACTTGCACGTTAACACAATATCTCAAGAAGGGAAACTCACAGTTCTCAAACTTGGTACATAGATGCCCCATATTGAGAGGAAGAACCCTATTGTTTTTGGTGGGGGTCAAAGGTCACCTGGGGTCACCAGGGGTCAAAATCTAAAAACCTTGTTAACACAATATCTCAAGTTAGGAAGCTTGTATGAATTTCATACTTAGTAGGTAGATGCGCTATGGGAAGAGCAAGATCCCTATTGTTTTTGGTGGAGGTCAAAGGTCACCTGGGGTCACCAGGGATCAAACCCTGAAAATTTTGTAAACACAATATCTCAAGTTAGGAAGCTTGGTTAACTTTTATACATAGTATTTAGATGTATTATGGGAAGAGGAAGGACCCAAATGTTTTTGGTAGAGGTCAAAGGTCATTCATGGTCACCATTGGTCAAACTCTGAAAACCTTATTAACATGATATCTTGATGTAGGAAGCTTGGATAAATTTCTTACTTAGTATGTAGATGTGTTATAGAAAGAGGAAGAACCCTATTGATTTTAGTGGAGGTCAAAGATCATTTGGGGTCATCAGGGGTCAAAAACTGAAAACCTTGTTAACATGATATCTCGATGTAGGAAGCTTGGATAAATTTCATACTTAGTATAGCTGTGTTATAAAAAGAGGAAGAACCCTATCGATTTTAGTGGAGGTCAAAGGTCATTTAGGGTCATCGGGGGTCAACATTGGAAACCTTGTTAAAACGATGTCTTGATGTTGGAAGCTTGGATAAATTCATACTTAGTATGTAGATGTGTTATAGAAAGAGGAAGAACCCTATCGATTTTAGTGGAGGTCAAAGGTCATTTGGAGTCATCGGGGTCAAACATTGAAAACCTTGTAAACACTATCTCCATGTAGGAAGCTTGGATAAATTTCATACTTAGTATGTAGATGCCTTATGGTAAGGCAGAGAATGCTATTGCTTTTGAAGGAGGTCATAGGTCATCTGGGGTCACCAGGGGTCTAATGCTGAAAACCTTGTTAACACAATATCTCAATGTAGGAAGCTTGGATGAATTTCATACGTAGTATGGAGGTGCGTTATATAAAGAGGAAGAACATTATTGATTTTAGTGGAGGTCAAAGGTCATTTGGAGTCATCGGAATCAAACACTGAAAACCTTGTTAACACGATATCGCCATGTAGGAAGCTTGGATAAATTTCATACTTAGTATGTAGATGCCTTGTAGTAAGGCAGAGAATCCTATCGCTTTTGGTGGAGGTCAAAGGTCATTTGGGGTCATCGGGATCAAATGCTGAAATCCTTGTTAACACGATATCTCAATGTAGGAAGCTTGGATAAATTTCATACTTAGTATGTAGATGTGTTATATAAAGAAGAAGAACTTTATTGATTTTAGTGGAGGTCAAAGGTCATTTGGGGTCATCAGGGGTCAAACACTGAAAACCTTGTGAACACGATATCTCGATGTAGGAAGCTTGGATAAATTTCAAATTTAGTATGTAGATGTGTTCTAAAAACAGGAAGAACCGTATCGATTTTAGTGGAGGTCAAAGATCATTTGGAGTCATCGGGGTCAAACACTGAAAACCTTGTTAACACGATATCTCCATGTAGGAAGCTTGGATAAATTTCATACTTAGTATGTAGATACCTTATGGTAAGGCAGAGAATCCTATCGCTTTTGGTGAAGGTCAAAGGTCATTTGGGGTCATCGGGATCAAATGCTGAAATCCTTGTTAACACGATATCTCAATGTAGGAAGCTTGGATAAATTTCATACTTAGTATGTAGATGTGTTATATAAAGAAGAAGAACTTTATTGATTTTAGTGGAGGTCAAAGGTCATTTGGGGTCATCAGGGGTCAAACACTGAAATCCTTGTGAACACGATATAGACTCAATGTAGGAAGCTTGGATAAATTTCACACTTAGTATGTAGATGTGTTATATAAAGAAGAACTTTATTGATTTTAGTGGAGGTCAAAGGTCATTTGGGGGCATCAGGGGTCAAACACTGAAAACCTTGTGAACACGATATCTCAATGTAGGAAGCTTGGATAAATTTCATATTTAGTATGTAGATGTGTTCTAAATAGAGGAAGAACCCTATCGATTTTAGTGGAGGTCAAAGATCATTTGGAGTCATCGGGGTCAAACACTGAAAACCTTGTTAACACGATATCTCCATGTAGGAAGCTTGGATAAATTTCATACTTAGTATGTAGATACCTTATGGTAAGGCAGAGAATCCTATCGCTTTTGGTGGAGGTCAAAGGTCATTTGGGGTCACCAGGGGTCAAATGCTTAAAACCTTTTTAGCGCGATATCTCGATGTGGGAAGCTTGGATGAATTTCATACGTAGTATGTAGATGTGTTATATAAAGAGGAAGAACCGTATTGATTTTAGTGGAGGTCAAAGGTCATTTGGAGTCATCGGGGCAAACATTGAAAACCTTGTAAACACTATCTCCATGTAGGAAGCTTGGATAAATTTCATACTTTGTATGTAGACACCTTATGGTAAGGCAGAGAATCCTGTTGCTTTTGGTGGAGGTCAAAGGTCATGTGGGGTCACCAGGGGTCAAATGCTGAAAATCTTGTAAACACGATATCTCAATGTAGGAAGCTTGGATCAATTTCATACTTAGTATGTAGATGTGTTATATAAAGAAGAAGAACTTTATTGATTTTAGTGGAGGTCAAAGGTCATTTGGGGACATCAGGGGTCAAACACTGAAAACCTTGCGAACACGATATCTCGATGTAGGAAGCTTGGATAAATTTCATATTTAGTATGTAGATGTGTTCTAAAAAGAGGAAGAACCCTATCGATTTTAGTGGAGGTCAAAGATCATTTGGAGTCATCGGAATCAAACACTGAAAACCTTGTTAACACGATATCGCCATGTAGGAAGCTTGGATAAATTTCATACTTAGTATGTAGATGGCTTATAGTAAGGCAGAGAATCCTATCGCTTTTGGTGGAGGTCAAAGGTCATTTGGGGTCATCGGGATCAAATGCTGAAATCCTTGTTAACACGATATCTCAATGTAGGAAGCTTGGATAAATTTCATACTTAGTATGTAGATGTGTTATATAAAGAAGAAGAACTTTATTGATTTTAGTGGAGGTCAAAGGTCATTTGGGGTCATCAGGGGTCAAACACTGAAAACCTTGTGAACACGATATCTCGATGTAGGAAGCTTGGATAAATTTCATATTTAGTATGTAGATGTGTTCTAAAAAGAGGAAGAACCCTATCGATTTTAGTGGAGGTCAAAGATCATTTGGAGTCATCGGGGTCAAACACTGAAAACCTTGTTAACACGATATCTCCATGTAGGAAGCTTGGATAAATTTCATACTTAGTATGTAGATGCCTTATAGTAAGGCAGAGAATCCTATCGCTTTTGGTGGAGGTCAAAGGTCATTTGGGGTCATCGGGATCAAATGCTGAAATCCTTGTTAACACGATATCTCAATGTAGGAAGCTTGGATAAATTTCATACTTAGTATGTGTTATATAAAGAAGAAGAACTTTATTGATTTTAGTGGAGGTCAAAGGTCATTTGGGGTCATCAGGGGTCAAACACTGAAAACCTTGTGAACAAGATATCTCGATGTAGGAAGCTTGGATAAATTTCATATTTAGTATGTAGATGTGTTCTAAAAAGAGGAAGAACCCTATCGATTTTAGTGGAGGTCAAAGATTATTTGGAGTCATCGGGGTCAAACACTGAAAACCTTGTTAACACGATATCTCCATGTAGGAAGCTTGGTTAAATTTCATACTTAGTATGTAGCTACCTTATGGTAAGGCAGAGAATCCTATCGCTTTTGGTGGCGGTCAAAGGTCATTTGGGATCACCAGGGGTCAAATGCTTAAAACCTTTTTAGCGCGATATCTCGATGTGGGAAGCTTGGATGAATTTCATACGTAGTATGTAGATGTGTTATATAAAGAAGAAGAACTTTATTGATTTTAGTGGAGTTCAAAGGTCATTTGGGGACATCAGGGGTCAAACACTGAAAACCTTGCGAACACGATATCTCGATGTAGGAAGCTTGGATAAATTTCATATTTAGTATGTAGATGTGTTCTAAAAAGAGGAAGAACCCTATCGATTTTAGTGGAGGTCAAAGATCATTTGGAGTCATCGGAATCAAACACTGAAAACCTTGTTAACACGATATCGCCATGTAGGAAGCTTGGATAAATTTCATACTTAGTATGTAGATGGCTTATAGTAAGGCAGAGAATCCTATCGCTTTTGGTGGAGGTCAAAGGTCATTTGGGGTCATCGGGATCAAATGCTGAAATCCTTGTTAACACGATATCTCAATGTAGGAAGCTTGGATAAATTTCATACGTAGTATGTAGGTGTGTTATATAAAGAGGAAGAACATTATTGATTTTAGTGGAGGTCAAAGGTCATTTGGGGTCATCGGGGGTCAAACACTGAAAACCTTGTGAACACGATATCTCGATGTAGGAAGCTTGGATAAATTTCATACTTTGTATGACATGTGTTATAAAAAGAGGAAGAACCCTATCGATTTTAGTGGAGGTCAAAGGTCATTTGGAGTCATCGGGGTCAAACACTGAAAACCTTGTTAACACGATATCTCCATGTAGGAAGCTTGGATAAATTTCATACTTAGTATGTAGATGCCTTATAGTAAGGCAGAGAATCCTATCGCTTTTGGTGGAGGTCAAAGGTCATTTGGGGTCATCGGGATCAAATGCTGAAATCCTTGTTAACACGATATCTCAATGTAGGAAGCTTGGATAAATTTCATACTTAGTATGTGTTATATAAAGAAGAAGAACTTTATTGATTTTAGTGGAGGTCAAAGGTCATTTGGGGTCATCAGGGGTCAAACACTGAAAACCTTGTGAACACGATATCTCGATGTAGGAAGCTTGGATAAATTTCATATTTAGTATGTAGATGTGTTCTAAAAAGAGGAAGAACCCTATCGATTTTAGTGGAGGTCAAAGATTATTTGGAGTCATCGGGGTCAAACACTGAAAACCTTGTTAACACGATATCTCCATGTAGGAAGCTTGGTTAAATTTCATACTTAGTATGTAGATACCTTATGGTAAGGCAGAGAATCCTATCGCTTTTGGTGGAGGTCAAAGGTCATTTGGGATCACCAGGGGTCAAATGCTTAAAACCTTTTTAGCGCGATATCTCGATGTGGGAAGCTTGGATGAATTTCATACGTAGTTTGTAGATGTGTTATATAAAGAGTAAGAACCGTATTGATTTTAGTGGAGGTCAAAGGTCATTTGGAGTCATCGGGGCAAACATTGAAAACCTTGTAAACACTATCTCCATGTAGGAAGCTTGGATAAATTTCATACTTTGTATGTAGACACCTTATGGTAAGGCAGAGAATCCTGTTGCTTTTGGTGGAGGTCAAAGGTCATGTGGGGTCACCAGGGGTCAAATGCTGAAAATCTTGTAAACACGATATCTCGATGTAGGAAGCTTGGATCAATTTCATACTTAGTATGTAGATGTGTTATATAAAGAGGAAGAACCTGATTGATTTTAGTGGAGGTCAACGGTCATTTGGGGTTGCGGGGTCAAACTCTGAAAACTTGTTAACACAATGTCTCAAGGTAGAAAGCTTGGATGAATTTCATATGTGGTATGTTGATGTTTTATGGGAAGAGGAAGAACTGTTGTTTTTGGTGGAGGCCAAAGGTCATCTGGGGTCACAGGGGGTCAGACTCTGAAAACGTTGTTAGCACAATATCTCAAGGTAGAAAGCTTGGATGAATTTCATACTTAGTATGTAGATGCATTATGGGAAGAGGAAGAACCCCATTGTTTTTGGTGGAGGTCAAAGGTCATTTGGGGTCACCGGGGTCAAACTCTGATGACCTTGTTAACACAATATCTTGATGTAGGAAGTATGGATATATTTTGTACATAGTATGTAGATGAGTTATGGTAAGGCAAAGAATGCATATTGTTTCAAACCCTGAAAACCCTGGTTACGTGATAACTTGACATAGGAAGCTTGGATAAATTTCATACGTAGTATGTAGATGCCTACTGGTGAGAGGAAGAACCCTAACACTTTTGGTGGAGGTCAAAGGTCATTTGGGGTCATCGGGGGTCCAGCTTAAAAAAGTTTGCAGTCATTTCATACTACTGTAATCCCATGATATTGCAGGTATGAATCATCGAAACCACATTGCATTTTTGGATTCTAGTCTGTTTTAGCACCTGAAGTGCCTTCAGCAACTGGCCCACTTAGCAACCAGACTGCATATTCTGAAAGCTTAAAATTTCAGCCCAGTCCTATAAGCGTAAACGTATTGCATTGTGATTTAGAAGTATAGACTACTTTTCACCGATTTTGCAGTCGCAAATTTTGGATGTGAAACATCTGTTGGAACAAAACACATGGGTGTAAACGTTAAAAGTAGTGTTCGACCGATCATCTGTTACAGTAGATAATCAGCATCGAGCCAATTATCGCACAATCGGTAAATAATCGGCATCGGTAAAATTTTGTCATTCAACCGATTACCTTCATCGATTATTTAAAAACTGGAAACAGGGCTAAAATACACTTCAAAGTTTCTGCAAAAATCTTTATAATTCTCCAAAACACGCATTTCTTTAAGTTCCCGCCCAAAATATCAGCACTGATACTCACTAAACTTGCAACATTTTAAGCTCTCCAAATGATAGCGATCATTGTAATTGTTTCTGAAACTTGAGTGCAACACAATTCAGGTGCGTGAAAGGGCACACAGTATTATTTAGGTGTGCATGCCATGGACCACGCCACACATCTGCATACAAATTGTACTTTGCACTGTTTTTTCAAGTTTCAGTGCTAACCACATCATCTCTGACACATCTGGTGCACGTACGTACTGTAGCAACGTTGGAAACTCGAGGCTCATTATCCTGCATAAATTATGCTACTTCCCACATTCCTTTTGTTAAGTTTTTAATTACCTATGACATGCACATGCGCACACGTAATTGCTGTGTATGTGACAGACGTTGAGAAAACATGATTCCTATATATGTATTAAATAATCGGTGATTGGTAATTATGGCATAATCGGTCGGACACTATTTAAGAGAATGGGAATCTTTGAAGCTACTTTGGGGGAAATTTGGGGCTGGAGGAAAATTTTTGCAATTGACAGGTGCAGTATTATGGCCTTTTTGTACATGACATGTGAAAATAGTAGGTAATTTGACTTGCTTCTGTAGAAATTAACATTTTTTTCCAGCTAAGCAGCAAATTACAGACTTGATTGGAAATATTGTAAGTACATGGATGTGTCCTTTTTGTCATCATTCTAGCTCACAGACAAAAGACCTGGTTCAGAGCTAGCCTAGGGAACCTGGGCATAGTTCTTCACATACAGTTCTCTGAACTAGACCCAGGCTATCTACAGTAGTACTCTCTTTTAGACCAGTCATTACTGTGGCAGTAACCATGTGTCAGCATGCAATGTGAATTAGTTGCTGCAGAAATTGTTGTCATATACCGTATGTGCACTTATGAACTGTAAGAAATATTGACTAGGATAAATTGAACAAAACTGTTCTATTTTAGCATACAGTGGAGTAAATGTCCAAGCAACAAGATATACAGTAGCAGCTACTGTACCTGAAATGTTGAAAAACAAAACAGGAATTTCTCTTTGAAACTGATTACAGTATATCTGGTTTTGGTAAAGACCCTAAATGCTGCTATTCTTAGAATACAGATGTTTTTAACATGATGGATCCATATCAATCAATGATTGAGGAGTGTAATAAGTTAATTTCACAAAAACTTAGATCAGGTACTGTAAGCTTTTGAAGGTGAGGCACTGTAGCCCAGTTTTATAGTGGCAGATATTGCTGACTTAATATGAGAAGTTACAAAGTAACCCAAATACTAGGTCACAGTGCAGGCAATACTTGGCAGGAATGTTGAGAATAAACCTGCAGTACTTGTGGATATTTCTAGTATTAGAGAAATGGTATGGAATTACAGTAAAGGTCAAAAGTTTCAAAAGTTGTAGAGAAAACTAGCGGCTAAGGGACCTTGAGGGTAATCCTGGTCATGTCCAAAGTTTAAGCTTATTTCAAAGGGTTCACCTCCAGCACACTTAATTCATCATTGATCAAAGTAGGTGTTCAATGTTATGGTTGAGGGGAATAAACTTTGCAAAAGAATCTAGAAGAGTCTAGAGGTTAAAGGTAAAATAGAGGTCATCAAATGTCAAATCATGGTACCTCTAAATTCCACTTTTTGGTAAAAGTTTATGAGAATCATTGAAGTTAATGAACGGGCAGTTGAGTCCTTACTGTATTTGAGATCAGCATTTAATAATACACTGTAGGTCTGAATATAGTATTGTTACACTTACTGTAATACCTCTAGAAGTGATTTTATCAAATTTTTGGTAAAGACCAGTGATTGTTTTGGTTAAATTTATTAACCATAATTCCGTAAACATTCATGTGTTTTTCCAACTATGCTACCAGCACTTTCAAGGGGTGCAGCTTGAAAATAATGCAGATAGTTCATATATGGTAAACTCAGTACTTACAGAACTAGGGGTGTAACCCAGGAACAATTACTGTATGGTGCACTATGTAGCAGATCAGGTATACTGTATGCCTGTATGGCAATGCATTAAAGTCATTTTAAGTATTAGTTTCTGCTTTACGTTAATTCATTTTGGTTGCACATTTTAACCTGGCTGTTTAAATACATAAAGTTCACAACTTATGTACCCTGGAGTCTATTTCGCTCTTCATCACCTCCTATTTACATATGGGGCAGGGCAAGATGAAGAGAGAGGATGAGTAGCCTAGCCACGGCGCCCTCTATAGGTGGGAGGGCGCCATCCCGGTGCTAATTGATTTATGCCAGATGGTACTTGCAGGCAAGTTTTCAGATGGTACTTGCAGGCAAGTTGGGGAAAATTTACATACTGTATGTAAACAGGAGGTGAGTATCGGAGCTCATAGACTCCGAAACCAGGTAAGTTTTGTTGATTTTGCTTCCTCTTATTGCCACTGAACACTCAATATGCCTTTGGCTGATATAACAAAACATAACATAACATAACAGGTAAAAGCGCAAAGGATTGGTTGCAGCTGAAACCTTTTCGTGCAATATGAATATTCATATATTGAAACCAATCAACAGTCGAGAGAGTTAAATCATATTGCGCACATGAATATAACGAAATTGGATGATCTCTGTCATTGTTCGTAGGTGTTAGCATATGTACGCCAAAGAGGAGTACATATTGGACACCTGCTATGAAGGTAAACAACCTGTCTGCCTTTTCTGGTTGTCCAAAAGAAAGTGTAGTTGTCCACAAGAAAATTTTAGTTGCCCTTGGTGCCATATATATTTTTTTTTTTCATGAAATCTTTGGTTGTCCAGGACAACCAGCCTGTTACTGTACTTGTGGTTGTCCATCACAAAGTTTGATCGAGCCCTGTACAGTATGTTACAATCAATTTAATGTGAAACTGTGTATTGCTGTTGCACTATTAAGTACCAGTCGGCCATTAACCATTTCAAAATATTAAAAACTTTACCGACATTTCAACCTGGATACTATGGTGATGCTGTTTGACTGTAGTTTTATTCCACTGGTGTTTCTCTAGGTAGGCTGTAAAAGGCAATTTTATTAAAGGGGTGGTTACATCACCCCAAACACATTTAGGAACCCTGCATACAGTATCTCTAGACACAATTGGTGGCTGCACTTTGATTAACTTAAATTCAAATAGTGGCTTCATTCTGATTGGTCAGTGATGACTTGTGTAGATCAGTGAATGTGGTGTAATGTAGCCTGCTCTAATAAACGTCCCTTTCTAATAAACAACCCCCTTGATTTTTTTGTCACATTACATGTAGTGAAATTGTGAATTCTCTTGTGGGGCACTTGCCAAGAGAAAAGTCGCAGATCTGGTATTTTGTGAAGCACGGGGGTGCTTCTCTGACTCACAATCTTTAATACCGCGCCCAAATATTAAACTTCTGTAATGCTGATATTAGGGTAAGATACCTTGCTGGTAAAGTTGACTCTAATAAACGTCCCCCTTCATAAAAAATTTGCACCCCTAGGGCATTTATTAGAGTAAATATGGTATTCCATTAACAGGTCAGATAATTACTAGAATTAAAATTGCACACTGTAGACAAGTGGACTCCGTACTGTAGGATGTTACCCAAGAGCAAGTTTAACTCAGTACAGCTAGGCTACAGTGTACTGTACTTTCTCTAGTTAGTTACAGTAGATGAGGTTTAACGTCCCAGTTTCCAACCAATTGGTTCAAGTCGAGACGACCACGGCCTTTTTTCCAGTTGTGGCTCACTGGCTTGTTTTCCCTACTCCATTCTTATGCTGAGCACCAAGCACAAAGGCAGTAGGTTCCATTTTTAAAGTCTTTGGTTTGACCCGGCCAGGATTTGAACCCTAGACCTTCCGGCTGCAAGTCGGATGCTCTAACCACTTGGCCACTGCAGTCGGTCCCTGTACTTTGTCTAAGAGGTACAATAGACATATGTACTTTTAAACTGGAGGAGAGGTTAGAGGTTCACTTAGGTGAGAGGTTGGGAGAATTTTAATTGTCTGAAATATGAGATAACTGGCCCTTTATTGAGCTTGCTCATAGACTGGTGAGGCCCAAAGAGAGAGGTTTGACTTTTTTGTTTTATAGGTTAATCATACATAATAAATACCATACTAATCTGTTAGTACGGTGATTGCATCTGTCCAGAAGTGGTTAAATTCACCCACTAGTTTTGTGTTGCACCCCCAATATTGGGTAATTAACAGCTCTTTGTTTACACACATGTGTGAGGCACACAATAAGATTTCAGAAAGATTGTTAAGTGTAAAATTGGACAGTCTACCCCCTTATTACACCTTTACGTATTCATACAGTATAACCTTCAAACAAAATGACAATCTCTAGTTTAGAGAAAATGCAGGTACATTCTGTGCAATGACGGTAAACTGGAAACAACATAAAGTTGATTACAGGGAATTTTAATTCAAGGATGTCTAGTGAAGGTTGCAAAGTTTTACATTTTGAGTGTGGTACAGGATTTTGTAGGAATGTCCATGTGCAGTGTAAAAACTTGCAGAGGATGCCTGTATGTGAGTATGCACTGGTTTAAGTTTTTTTTTTTCAATTATTTTAATATTTAATTACTACTTGTAATTCACTGTTGTAATTTCATGCTCTAAGTCTATCACAGGTGTAGATTATTTAAAGACATCTCTACTTCCATACTGTAGGCATAAAGGATTCTTTTTTGAGGGGTGTCCAAATCTGTGATCCTTTAAGAAGATTTTGCCTGAATATTTTTGCAGATTCTGCCAGAATATTGGGTTGTCCCATTTTTTTTTATTGGGGGGGGGGGGAGGTGGGGGGAGGGGCAGGAGGGAAAGGAAAGCACTTCCCGTCCTTGTCTCATACATGTGAGCACTGCTTATGGCCTGTTGAACAGGTATAAATATTAAAGATAAGCTTTATTAGAGTGACTCTATACCATGGTCACAGTTCTATCTACAGTAAACTTGTTAACAGTGAGTTGCAATGTTATGAGTTTGAGTACAAATGAAGTGTCTCCATTTTGAGTGCCAGTAGGAATGCTGGTCATTTTTAGGAGTATAAGTACAAAATTTTGATCATGAATCATTGTGTTGCTTTGAAATTTGTGAGTACGAGTATGAGTACAAATCCAATAATGCATGAGTACAAGTATACTGTAACTAAAGATGTCAAAGTCATGGGTACAAAGACATACTCACTGCATGTCTGGTTTGCAGCATAACCAGCAGTGTTTAAGTTTCAGTTCTGAGTTGTTTTTTTTTTTCTCATTTCTTGTATTTTACAATTAATTCACACAAATGCTTTGAATGGTAGTAACTGCACTGCAAAACTCTCAGGTACTCATGTTCCAAGTCTTGACAGGCAGTGTTGTAAGTTTCAAGACTGGTTTTGGTCAAGGTTGTTTTTCCATTGGTCTTTGGTCTAAGTCCCAGGCTGGCAGACTCCCTGGTTGTGGTCATAGCTTAGGGAATAATTTAGTATTCAAATTTTGCATAGCAGTTTTGAAAATTTTTTCCTTCTGTAAAATAAAATCACTGAAAACCCTGCGGTTATGCACACAAAAAAGTGCTACACATTTTTACATTTGTGTAGCAATTTGACCAGCTTGTGTAGCAAATTGTGATGCGATACCGGATAAATTATTCCCGTAGTTACAGATATTTCAGTTGTAAACTTGTACAACATATTTCCCCAAAACATGAAGAATTTTGATCCAGTAATCCAGCTTCTGTCATGGCAGCTTCTCCATATCTTCCCTTTGTTTTTAATTTCCATGCCCTGGGATTTTTGTGTTGTCGTGGAAACATATCTCTTCCACCAAGTTTTCCATGGGTATTTTTGTTTGGAGGTTTACAATATTGAATCAGCTTGTCATTGTGGCTCTTAATCTGTATTGACCCATCAAATTCAGTTCTAAGTGAGAAGACAATGGGACATAAAACCTGTCTGCCATCGAGAGGGGTTGGAATCAAATTAGACCATTCTGAAGGACTTCAGAAAAGCCTTGAAACTGAAAGCACCCTCATATTCCTCCATAGTATTCATGAATGTTGGCAACTCTAGTCTGTAATGTTGGGATATGGTCTGCTGTACTAAGTGATAGACACACCCACCGTGTGAACCTGTCTCAAAGACTGGTGATGAGTCAGTTTGATTTTCCTTCCCACAGCACATTACTGGTTACAGGACATCTTTGCCAAAATTTATCATCACCATCATCTTTTCCATCTTCTCCTGTGGTTTACTCCAACTTGTCTTCTATTGGAAGCCTGTCTGGTGTCTGAAGAGCACATCTAGAAAGTGTCCACTGAGTGAAGCTACTAAGGTTCTCCTCCAGGTAGGTGGAAACAAAATAATCATACTACTAAAAATGATTGATTGGAATGAATAAATCAATCAATCAAGGCAGCATGCAAGCGAGGAGGTGAGGAGTGATTGATAGATCTAGTGAGTAATAGATGGTGCAAGTGAGTGATCGATTGATCTTATTAAGACCAGTTTGGGCATGCAGTACAAACGCAAATGTAAATGATTACCTGGAAATCTGATAGCATGTCGTGTTATAGTACACATTTCCAATTTGGTCCATTAAATAGTTTTCTTGACATCATTTTGGAGACAATCCAGCAAGACAATAATATCTAAATTATTGAATATGCAAAGCTGAGAAAAAGTTTAAGGTTGCTTGTGATGGAGCTCCCTCATAGTAAAGTGTGATCCTAAACAAGGTACTGTAATATCTGGTGAAAAGTTTAAAACTGGGCAGAACCAGCAAATTATGGAAATTATAGCTGAATATTATTATATTAAAGTTTTGATATTTTAGTATCCTACAAAAAGAATGAAGAAACAATAGTAAATTCTTCTTTAGCATTCTGGTACTTGAAGGCAGTTTAGCTTTAGAGCCTGTTTTTTTTTTTTTTTTACACAATATGTTCAGCAGTTTTAATAAAGAGCACATTATTTGGAAGAATTGCTGGTCACAATTCTTTAAGAACCCCAGAAGATTGTCGGGAGTAGCATGTCGTAGCACACTATGATTTACAACTTAATGTCAAGTGGTTCTCAGATTCTTTGACAGACTCTTTGGCTTTGTTGCTAGAGTATCCAACTTTCAAATCTCAGTTGTGTCATACCCAAGACTTGAAATATGGGACCTGTTGCCTTCTGACTTAGCCTGCAGGGTAAGAGATTGGAGCAGGAGTAATGATACATTGTGTGAGTCCTTAACCATGAGTGCATCAATAGCACCCCAGTTAGCACGGTCCACCTGGGCTTGAAAACATTTCAGGAAGAAACATGTGAGGGGGAACTATGCAAAGAGCTTAAGCCTGTCACCAATGTAAAGCTCCATGATGGAAACTGTTAATGTTGTTATTATATTATTATTGTTGTCGTTGTTGTTGTTGTTATTACAACTCAGATTTGGGAGCTGTTCACTTATAACGTCATTTCAGATGGGAAACCTGTAGATTTCTCATGGATAAGACATTTCCTTTATATGACCCATCAGAGATGGAACTACAGACCTTTCAACTGGCGCTGTGGCTGAGTGGATGTAGGTGGTGGCATTTGAAGCGATGAAGCTTAGAAACCGGGAGGTTTGGGGTTGGATCCCTGGCTGGTTAAAAGTAAGGTGGGTTTGTCTTCCAAGAGAAATCTGCAGTTTTCCCATCTGAACTGGCCTTTTAAAAGAAACCAAATTTGATATGAATTGTTGAGTTGGCTGCCACCCGACGTGAAGCTGTAATTCATGAGCCATAGGCTTCCTCCACGTTCATGGTCGCTTAGAGTTGTAAAACAACTACGCTTCAAGGCCCTGAATTATTTAACTGCTTAGCCTTGTCACTTCAGATACTACCACCTTTATTCACTCAGCCATGGCACCAAATGTCAGTGTGAGAAGCTTTATCTTCTTTTCACCTGATTTTACACAGAATCCATTTTTTGAAGCCTTTGTTGAGGAGGTGGAAACCAGAAAGATAAGGAAGCATTTGACTGACATTTTGCCACAGCCAGCACAGAATCAGGCACAAAATCTGTCAGAAAGGTAACACTTCATTGTTAGACTTGGATGCATTACTCAACTCTAGCCCAAGAGTCCTAGCTGCTTGTTTGTACGTCTTGTGTTGTTTTGTTTCATTTTGTTTCCTCTTTTTCCCCACTTTTCAAAACTTCAACTTCGGTTTCTTAACTAAAAGATGAGTATTTTGGAAGAAAGGTTTCAGGGATCAAAAATTGCAATGCTTGTACAAGGTCAATCCACCAGACAGAATAAATGCTAACAATGCAAAAAGAAGGACAGAGTGAGAGAAAAAATAAAGGAAGAAATAAAAAAGAGACATGGATGAAATTTTAAGTCTGTAGCTTTAAACTCCACTTTGAAAGGAGTTACAACTCTGCAGTACATTCTACAATGGAAACTGATGTGTGGTATACCTTTTTCTGAACTTAAATGGGAATTAACTTTGTCAGGCTAAAACATTGCTGTTTGTCAATGAATAGCTCTCCATGCTCAGCAATTTCTCAAAAAGTAGATAAAAATTTACTAATAATTTGGAGCAAAATTATTCAAAAATGACAGCATTTTTTTCCTTGTAAATGTAGTATTTGTATCATTGTTGAACCTAAAACTAACAGAATATGAATATTGATGGTGACTGATCATTTTCATGTTTGGGTTCTAAAGAGTGGAACACTCTTCCACATCATGTCGGAAATGCTCAGAATGTTCGCATATTCAAGAAACTGTTAAAATTTCATTTATTTGAACAAGCATTTTCCAATTTATCCCCATAACTGTCTTTTGAACGCCTTTGAACAACTGGTGTATATATTTTTGCTTTTAATTGCCTTTGAATATTGAAGGAATGTGTCCTTCATAACGTACATTGTACATGAGGTCATTAGTTATTCCATCATTAGGAGTTGTTTCCATTTAGAGTGAGGACTTTCAGTTCCATTAACACTAAACTCCAAATCTATTTCGCTCCTACTTACCTCCCCTATTACTACAATTGGATAGCCCATTCACCGTGGAACAACTCTTGGCAATGAATAAATACCCAATAGAGGGCACCCTACTCTCCTATCCTGCTTGCTATAAGTAGAAATAGGTGAGGTAAGTAGGGCTCATAGATTCCCAAACCAGGTAAGTTTTGGGGAAACTATAGGAGTTGCCAAGGTCTAATACTCATCTTTGCTGCTGTGGTTGTCATAATCATTTTTCTATGAGCTTGAAGCCTTTAGCCGTAGCCACTTTACTGTTTTGAATAACCAGAACCTTACAGCAAGTGTATGTTGTTTAATGGTAGAAGCTTCAGTGGCTAACATGTTCATTGATTATCCAAGGGAGAAATAAGTAAGCTGACAGAGAGGTAGGAGGGGGGGGGGGCAGGGGTGGGGACAGTTGGAGAGCTGGGTGTATGTCAACACTGTTATGTTTGTAACACACTGACTGCAAGATTCATCAACTGAATGAGGCATTAACATGAAGGTATATTTGAATTTACTTAAAGGAATGTTTCTCCTTTGCAAAGTTGATGAGCATTATGTAAGGGAATACAAACCCGCACAACTAGCTAGAAGTATTATATACTTACATGCAGGTGTTCCAGTTTGTATATAGAAAGCCAATAAAATCAAATATGGGCAGCACTTGACTGACAGGCTCTGTCGTCTGCAGTAAATTTTGTTTCCCTTCAGGGGTGTGTCAGATGTACTGCATGCATGCTGGGAAAATGAAGACTGGTTGGCTTGCATAATTTGGTAAATTTTGAAAAATGTAACTACATATATACTACATGATCCAGAAAGATATGTGGTACAATTTATTGGCACTAGGTTTGTCTGCTAATAAGAACTATAAAATGTAAAAGCATTTTTTGCCTTTTGAAATAGTTGAATTTGAATTGAAAATTGACCTAACATAGCACAGTGTCTTTACTCTTGCCTCCAAAACTGGTGGTGAAACTGACTTTACGCGATACATTTTTGGAGCAAATTTGAAAATTCCAGTACCTTTGGTTTTGACACCAGAAGTTTTAAAGAACTGAGCAAAATACAAAAACCTAACCCTGCAGTATGAATAGTATAGCTGTATTATACATTGTTTCTGTGATGGCATAATTTGTATTATAGACTTTGAAAAATGAAATTTTTATCATTATTAAAACCAGTGTTAGATTTCCCCTGTTGTAGCTAGCAGCTGTGACATAACACTATTAAGTATGGATGCTGAGTTTGTGGAGTATGACAAATGGCTCATAATCTGTCAAAGCTGGACATTTCTTACTGATGACATCACTCAGTCATAATGAATATCAGAAGTTGTTGGCATGATTCCATCTATTGTGTATCGTTGTAGACAGGTATTTTTCATTTCAACAGAGCTAGGGACATATTAGCATGGCAAATTTAATTATTAGTTTGATAATTTCATTTTTAAAGGTAGAAAGCAGTTGCCCCAAGTTTATTTTCAAAAATCTCCCTAATCTTACAAATCCCTCTGATTTCACCCACAGTTGTCTTTCATTATGTTTCTGTATAAAAACATTGAATATTGGAAGTAAACCAAGGAGTTATTCTGCATGATTTTAAAAAATAACTAACAAAAACTTAGTCATGTGATTGATAGGAGCCATTCCTGGATAAGGATGATGGAATTCAAATTGGTGGACTGCATTTCCCATTAAGATTGGCAGGTTCAAAGAAATTAAGTTGGTGTTGCTAGGATTTGCCTGGACATGAGTGGGGGAGAGGAGGGGGGGGGGGTGGTTGAAAAAACCTTCACAGAAGGGAAAGGATGGGGGATAGGAATTGTAGAGCACTGACATGCATGGAATGAAAGCATTGTGATGGTTCGGTACAATGCTTGATGTCCACTCTGTCAATCCTTTACCTTGCCTTTGCTTTTGATTGACTGGCTACCCATATCAGAAAGGCCAGATTTCCTTGTTGGGGAGGGGAGGGGGCATAGGGGACTACTCATGCAGATTACTGGGTCATGTAATGGTAGTAATTAATTGGTAAATGGGTTATCTCTTCAGGTTCTTATGTAGTGAACTGAGATAAGAAGTTAAATGTTACATTCTCTGCAGTACCAGTGAACTTGCAGTGAAGAGTGAATTGGGAAGAGCATGCAATTTTAGATCTGTATACTTATGATTGCAGAATGAGTAATTTCTCATTGTTGCTGTGTGTGTTTGAAGAGAGTATTAATCAGGTCTAGATTTACCATAGAGTTGTTGATTTAGCTCTCTGTTTTTGTCGTGTTTATTCTTTGTCAAGGTTAGATTTTTGTGGCATCAGCTGCCTGATGGATTGAACTATTTTCCTATCAAATAATCCAAAAAGTAACACAAAAAATGGCTTCTCAGTCTGTCTGAAAAATTTCCAAGTTTTACACTTCTGCATGCTGTGTGTTCCAGCAATTGAATGTGCACTATGCCAGTATATTAATGCAGATTGAGTCAAGATGCAAAGCAGATATACTTTGCATAGTAACTGCCAAGCAGTGACTGTACACAAAAGGATATCAAAATTTAATAGTCTGGCTTTACGATTTTTGCATGGCACACCAAAAAAACTGGTTTTAATGGCTGCAGAAGGGTTTCATAATGAAAGGTAGGCTATCCTCCAGGATGTAAAAATGTGTGGGTACACTGTTACTACATGGATATGATGTAGAAAGTCAGTGGCCATATTCACTCATCATATTTATGCACACAAGTTAGCATAAGTTGGAAATATGTGCAATGGATGTTGCTTAGTGGGTGTTCATAAAAATAGTTGGGCCAAACTACTCCACCAGAGCTTTGTTTAATAACTGCATTATTCCTCAGAACTATCACAGTCAAAAAAAATATTTGAGGAAACTATTGTTGGCATTATGTTAAAAGTGTGGGGATGGGGATGTGGCCCCTGGGTCCTCTATTTCTTCCATCACTGTGATGTATTTCATATACTATAGCCCTTCTACATGCTATATCTGTTTGCAAGGTTCCTGCAACCTGAAAAATTATTGGAAAGTCATAGAAACTCATTTTTACTATCCATGCCCAGAAAAGTTACAGAATTTATTTATTTTATTTATTTTTTTATTTATTATTGTGCCTCAAATGCACAATGGAGTAAGGGAAAACAAGTCAGTGAGCCACAACTGGAAAAAAGGCCGGCTCGACTTGAACCAGTTGGTTGGAAACTGGGCCGTTAAACCTCATCTAACTAACAAACTCAAATGCATGTACAATTCTCACTTGGGCATGGAAAAGTCATAGACCTTCACTGTCCATATAGTACAGGAACCTTGTCATTTTGTTGCAGCTGTAGTAGGCCATTGATACTGAGCCTTACCAAAATGGAGCAAGAAAAAACTTCCTTACATTCAAAGAACAGTTTGTGTGATTTTTTTCTGTTTTGAAGGGCAGGGATTGGGGGTGAGGCGGGCCACGAATTTAACCGTGGCCACCAGGGCCATGGCCGTGGTTGCCCCTTCAATTGGCCTCGGTGCCCTGCAATTTTCCAAAGAACTTGCGGCCAAATATGGCCGTAAGAGCCGTCTTACTATGGCTGCGGTGCCCCTCACAGCCTCAGCTGATCGTCAGAGTTATGCCTTCTCACCCTTTACAAACTTTCAAGAATGTACATCCGTGATCAAAACATTAGTGACCATTTTAACACAATTCTTTCACCATGCTAAACATTATTGATAAACGAATCTCACTATCGAATTCGCAGTCACTAACTCTCGTACGTTTGTTGTACTGTACATAACCCAAATGTACACAAAAACGGATATCTGTAAGTTATGTCCGTTTTCTGTTCTGTACAGAAGTTCAAGTAAACAAGCATGATGAATGCAATGCGAAAATCAATGTATGTGTAGGTCTGTAATTGTATGCAAACACCCATACATTAGGCTGCAAACATACTGAGTAGAGTAGTCGCCAGATATAGGAAGAGCATGGGGTGTGGTACATACCAGGAAGTACAGTAATTTTTCAGTGGCTGCTTACACTGCTAATCATTCCAGTCGTTACCTCATAAGTTTTCGGTAGTAACAACGGGTGTTTTTATTGAAAGCAACATTTGTACGAAGTAAAAGCTTGCCTTGTACTGTATTATTCAAGCAAAAATGATGTCTCAGTCATAGCATGAAGAGTTGTGCACAAAAGTTAGACCCACTCGATTTTGAATGCTGTACTCAATTCGTGTGCGGCATATGACATGCATTGAACCGATAATTATAATACGTAGAGATATGATGGCCATGCACGCATGCATTACGTATTGCAATGAAAACTAAATCATTCAAAACAAAGACGTGTGAGCCATGCACGAAACAATAGCCAGGGTACTTTTGAAATATTATGGCGCTTTCTAAACTGTATTTCTGTTTTAACGTAAGTTCTGGGGTGTGACTTGGACTAAGATTTTAATACGGTCTAAGCTGGGAAACCTGAATCAATTTGTAAAGTCCTTTTGTGTACTAATTTTGACTACTACTTCAAACAGGATAACAAGCACAAAGCCACAACATTTAGTGTTTGGGGATTTAGTTAACTCCCTGGTTTCACTGAGGATCAATTCACAGAATTATATGCTGTGAAGTTGACAATTAATTTTGGAAGCTCTATTTGGTCATCAAACAGGTTGATAAACATCCTTTTGAATGAAAAGGTATCAAAGCAAAACATAGGGAGAAAAAAGTTTGGTAGAATAAATGGCCGATCGTTCGTTTAGCCGTTTAAAAGGGACAGCTATAGTACTGTAATCCTGTCCTATAACGAGTGCTCACTAAACTAAAAAACTTGTAGGCCTTTGGTATTCAAAGAACGTAAAAATGACGAGAATTGGCACTGAACGGCAAAACGTATAATGCAGAAATCTAGCCTACTGTTCACGTAACACATGGGGGAGCATAAAACCGGAAGTTGATATAAAACTTTCACAACATATAAACAGTCAGCAGGCGTACCGCTGAGGCGGCAAAAAGCAGAAAGATAGATTCAATGTTTAGGTGAGGATATAAAAAATGAGTTTTTGACTGCTTGAAGGCCTAGCTGTCAATTATGTGCTGTGAAATCAAATAGTGACCATACAGCAATCAACATCATTTTTAGGCCTGTAGGCTACAAAGAAAGGCTCAGTTATGAGAAATTATTATCAGTCATAGAACAACTAAAAAATCGACTGTAGAACTGTAGACTAAAAGCATATTAAGCAAAAGTAATTGGTGGAGTTAGATGGGGTTTAACCACACACCAGCACGAATGTGTTATATAGTGTTGGCCAGAATAGGGAGTTAAAATTCAACTGAAAAAAAAAGGAAAGATGGGGTAGAATTCAAGAAAAAGTCTAGGTAAATGCAAATGCGGGAGTCATGTCAAAAATTTCTATACAGGCCACTTTCCTTCAGAAAGCCCAAGTAATTGGTGGAAGTGTAAAATAAGAGCCGATAGTGTACGGCCTTGGTGTCCTATCAACAAAGTAAAGTTTGGCCATGCTGCCCTACCCTTTGGCTGTGGAGTTCCCAGATTTGCCCTGATCCTTGAGGCCAAAATGGCTGTGCCCTTAAAAATTTAGAATTTGAGGCCTGAGGAGGGGGATATTACCAAGGGAGGCAATAGTATTGAGCCTTACATAAAGCAGGGGAAATGGCCTTCCTGCCACCCACTTTATTTTGCTGCCAATGTGATATACTGTGGTTATTTTACAAGTAGCATCTTTTGTATTGTACCTGTGTCTGTAACAGTAAAATGTTCTTTTATGTGCTGCCTCTACTATCTTATGTAAATGCAGCTCAACCAGTATGTTAACTTGTGAGAAAATGTAGGAACCTGTTGATATACATGTGTTGTAAAACTCATTTCTACCAACATCAACATATTAACCAGGTCATTTTTTTATATTCCATAAGGTGATTTCTAGACCTTCCCCATTTTTTCCTAATTTAGCTTATTCATCAAGATACTGTATGTTACTGCTGGACATTCTTATAAGTGTGGGGGAAAGGGGGGGGGGGGGTGGAAGTTTCTTTCAGAAGGATATATTTGGAAGTTTGTTCAAAAAACTTCAGCTGTCAGTGAAACAATATTTGAGTCACTGTATACATGATTATACAGTACTTGATCAACGGAACTATTTTGTTTTCTAGAGGGGCGAATCACCCATGACCATCACTCTTTTCCACTGCCACTTGGATTAAAGTGATATTGAGTATTTAAACAAGCCCTTTACACGTAAGTCATTGGTAGGGCCATGCCATGCAGAGTTGGTAATTGTATCTGGGCTGGAATAAATAGAGACCCTGTATACCATACTTCGTACTTGGTTCAAAGTAGCAATGGTAAGCTGGTCATCTGGTAGTTGCATACATGTCATACAATAATTACTCATACGTAAAACCAAAATATTTGTATGAATGTTTATACCAAAGGTCTTGGATCTATAAAAAGTCACCCATTTGTCTGTCCATTGTTTTGTAACCTGTGCTTACATTTAGGAACATGGGGCTATCAGCTTCCTTTTATTCCAGGCTTTGCAGCATGTTCTTTGCAGCATGTTCTTTGGGCCCCATTTTTTTTTATCATGATGTCCTTGAAAACTTACTTTTCACGAAAGGTCCCTGTATTTGAGGCCTTCTTGGTTTCCAAGTTTTGGCCTTCATCCACCTCCTACTCCTTCAGCTTGCATCCCTGCTTTGCCCTGGTGCTCTGGTGCCCTGGTTCTTTGGCAATACCATAGCTGCTTGTGGATAGCTATTTGGCCTTTCTCTTATGGTTCTATTCTTTATTTCTGTATATTTTGGGTGTGTGTGCTTTTTTCACAAAATGACAAACTTAAAGAAATTCAGCAAAGTAATATTTTAAAGGAAGTGAATTTAAAAATTTGTTGGGCGTGATGAAGGACAACCCTCAATCAAAAGCAGCAAATTAAAAAAATGATCCAGACAGGCCTATTTATCCCAACCTCACAAGTCAAAATGCCTTACCCCTACATTACCATCCCCCTTCCCAATATCACCACAAAGGGTTGGAAATTTGCAAAACATTACATGATATCGCCCTTACTCAAATCGCCTTTCACTGAACAGTGGAAAACCCGACCTTCTGGGGGGAAAGTCGGGATTTTACTTGATGTTCACACCTACAGATTATAGCTTTTGGGACCCTTATCAGGTTTTATCGTATTTTTATTGATTTTTCCAAGTTTTAGGCTATAATCTGTTGGTGCGAACATCATGTAAAATCCCGACTTTTCCCCCAGAAGGTCAGGTTTTGCACTGTTCAGTGGTGGGTGATTTGAGTAAGGGTGATATCACCTAATGAAGGAATTTGGTAAGCAATGATTTCTTGAGTGCATACCAACAAGTGCCAGTTTTCCAGGTTTGGGAAGCCCAAGTTTTTAGCAAATGCTGCTCTAATACACACAGCACACATGATGGAACTTCTCTTACTGACACCCTAACTTTTCTAACATTGCCAAGGTTTTCATGTATTCTTTACTTAGGCTGTGCCAGAAGGTAGTTTTCCTAGGAAGATAGGTTAAAATCTGTTTCAGATTGCCCGTAGTTCATCGAGTGTAATGTAGTTGATGACGACATGGTAAACTTCTATCCACAAGTGGTTGAACATCCTGTCATTACTGTTAGTCTGTTTGGTATGCCACTTGCATAGTGCAGGTATACATGGACGTGGTTTTGACACTCCTTGATTTATTTTTAGTATACCAGTGTACCAGCATACTGCACATTCCCAAACCTATCATGACTGCATCCTTTCAACCTTTCCTGAGTCCACCAGAACCATTTTGAACCATGTTGAACCATGTTGTGACAATTTATTGTTGTAGGTTTAATGTTTTAATATATTGCTATGGTTTTCAAGGAAGCAGAAGTTGGAAATGGAGAGCCTTTCCAAATAGGATCTGAAATGGTTGAAAGTGCAGTCAAGGCTTACATTAAGTGGGCTCCAATCAGGCACCAGTCTGATCCACATTTTGGCTCCAGGTCTTGTAGATCTCAGCAAAACCAGGTGCTATTTTCCCATGACCATTCATCAGGAGCCTTTTATTAGGCCTATATGATCGAAAGTGCAAATTATGGAGGATGTTTGGCATGATGACAATGTAATTTGAAAACTCCAGGGACACCCTGCAAACTCCAGGGACACCCTGCAAACTCCAGGGACATCCTGGTGTTACATGTTACTACATGTTTGTACAAAGATGTGAAACAAGCTCATGAACATATGACAGTGTGCACAAGTCAAGGATAGTTTATGTACAAAAAGCAACGAAAATGTTCACTCACTTTGTAAAACATCAACCTCAGTATTGGATTGAATTAGTTGGAACATATGACCAAGCACTTTGAACAAAAATTTGAAGTTGTCTTGTGTATATTTTAGGCAAATCAGGTGCTAAATCCCAGGGACCATAAAGTGAAATTGCTTGGCTTCTGCTTAATGTGAGACCCGTGGAATGATGTTCAAATCAAAGCAGTTGACTGTATAACTACTGCCAAAGTTTTTAATTACCATTCACCTGTAGCTGTGCTATTGAGTGGCAGGAGCATATTAACTGTAATGAGGAAAGTGAGAATAATGTTCATAAATTTATATTGCTGCTAAAATTTGTAAGTGATATTAACCCAGAATATTAAAGACTGATATTTTGGAATAAATTTTTAATAGACTGACAGAAGCTTTTAAATTTTGAAGAAAATATTAAACATATGATGGTAGGAGATGGTAGGGAATTTATTACCATTTAATAAAAATTAATTAGTGTTATGATATTTCACAACTGCAGTTTTCTTGTGCCATTTATATTGCTTTCAAGGGACAGCTAATACACAACCAGAAAAGGTTAAATAATCAAAGTTGATTAGTAGTTTGAAATTGTCATTTTTAGAGGCCAGCAATATTAAAGGGATATTCAGGCATGTCCAGTTGGGGCATCGAGAGCTATATGCTGCACTGTGATATATTCTGTTACAGCTGGAAGAAAACGTGACACTATTTTAACTACAGTATATGTTACAAACAGCCTGCGTCGAGACATTAGAATGTGAGCACCAAAGTAAGATAGGTGCCAAAAAGCACCACAAGGTAGGGGGCTACAATTCAGGATAAGTATGATACCGCTGTACAGTAATTGTGCAAATCAAAGAAATGATCAGCAAAACTTTTGCGATTCATGGAAATTACACAGTAGCACAAATTCATTGATGTACAGTAAACCATATAATAATGCAAATTCATGAAATGTGGATTATACAGTAACACAAATTCTGAGTTGTGAAAAATAAACCGTAATGCAAGTTCATGGAATGTGAATTATATAGTAACACTAATTCAGACTTGTGAATTGAATAGTAATGCAAATTCTTGAATATGAGTTACACACTAACACAGCAGTATTCGTTCATGGAATGTGAATTATACAGCACAAATTCAGAGTTGTGTTAAACAGTAATGTAAATTCATGGAATGTGAAGTATACAGTAACACAAATTTAGAGTTATAAATTAATAGTATTGCAAATTCATGGAATGAGAACTACACAGTTACATAAATTTAGAGTTGTGAATTAAACAGTCTTGCAAATTCATGGAATGTGAATTATACACATGGGCGTCCGCAGAAAAAAATTCAAGGGGGGGGTTAAAATTTTTTACGACCCAATTCATGGAAAAATATTTTTACTCCCAGAAAAAGAGGTTTAGATGCTATTTTCACACAGTGTTGACAAAGGCGTAGCCATGAAATTGTCAAGGGGGGGGGGGGGGCGAAGCCCATAGACCAGTGCTCCGCGCCACCATGAGTTGGCGCGGTGCGCGAGAAAATTTTGGCCCAAAATGCTTCCCAGATCACCGGAAATGGCACTTCCAAGGCCTATTTACCGTATATAAAAAGGGGAAACATAAGCAATATCGTAAATATAAACATTAAAAAATACCAAAAATATGCTCGGGGGACTGCTGGGGCCTGAGTGTTGACATTTTTATTCAATTCTTGTTTTGAGAGTAGAAATTCATGAAATGTGAATATACAATAAACAAATTGAGAGTTGTGAATTAAACAGTATTGCAAATTCATGGAATGTGAATAACACAGTAATGTAAATTAAGATACACACTTTTCATGTTTTGAGCCTACGCTAGAGTAGCAGGAGTTTCCCCGCACAACTGTCAAGGGTGGTCACTTTCTTTGAAATGGGATGGGATGAGGAAGAGGTGGAGGTGGGGGTGGGGAGAGAAGGATGGGCAGTTGACATTGATGTATGTTGAAAAGTCATACCTGTACATATATTTTGTCTGTATACATATGTTCATGCATTACAACATGCAAAGTTCTTTTGAATAAAAAAAACAAATTGGTCATGAGGCAATTGCTCATACTTAACATCAGCAAAGTAGTATGTCGTTAAGCCAAGTATGATGGATTGGAGGGGGGGGGAGGAAGCATATGGTCAAAATTTTACAGAATTTTGTGTAAGGAAGGGTAGGAATTGTGGTTAATTTAGCGAAGTGAACATTAATTGTGTATTGAGTTTACTTTGCTGATTCAGCGTGTGATATATGAAATGCAAAACAGTGAAGTTCATAGTGGAATGTATTATTCTGTTTGTCTATATTCTATGTGGCTGGTACATAGGTTCATGAATTCTTCCAAAAGGATATCCTTACTGTCATGTGAGCACTTGAGATGTGAGCCGCCCGCAGCTGCTTAGATCAAACAACAAATGTATACTTCCTCATATATTCAGGCTGGTACAAGTACTGCTAGTGGCAGAAATTGGAATTATTACATGCATGCATGTTTGTTGAAAAGAAAGGAACTAGTAGGATCCACACACTGATGAGACTTTCACATGTGGCCATAGGAACCAAATGGCATAATTTCAAAACACTATGAAAAGTGAAAGTAAAACATTTTGGCTGCTCAACAATTATGTTATATGCAAAAGCTAAAGCAAAGTACTCGTTTTATCATTCTTTCTACAAGCTTTGACGTATTTATTGTGTGGTGTCGCAGGTTTTTAATTTCTCAAGCAAGCTAGATCAAAGAGAGAGGGAGAGGAAGGGCAGGGGTGACAGAGGAGGTGGGCCAGTTGGCATGGACCTACAAATTTCAGGGGCCTATTAAACTCCAGTTTATACAACAAAATAATGTGCATCTGGAAACATGCCATGGCCTACATTTCCTCTTGGCCCTTTAGCACTGTGGTGCTCCTCTGTCGTGAAGAAGTCCAAATTGTTTGTTTATAAGGGTTTCTGCTCTGAACAGTTTCCATCCAGATGATTCCCCTCAGACAATTCTCAACCTTACAATTCCCCTTATCAGCAGTTGTAGCCTAGGTCAAGGGTTAGAATTATCTGGGTCGGGATTGTTGGGGGTAGGATTGGCCAGGGGAAGTTGTCCATGGTGCAATTTTCAGGTCAGGAATGTTTTTGGAAGGGGAGTTGTCTGAGCAGTTTGTAAGCAGAGTCTGGTGAACAGATTAAAAGGGACATGGTATCCTCCCAGACCAGGGGGTTGCTAGCAACTCTTTGACCAAACATGTTTAGGAATATCCCCCGAGTTCTAAATACAATTGATAACTGCACTTTGATTGACATTCATTCAAACAATACAGTTTCACTATGGTTGGTCAGCAATGACTTGTACTGTCTGTTGTGTCCCCATAAAGCACACACACACTGTGCTTTACAATATTGCCTCGAGCAATTCATGCTCAATGCAGGCTACTGTGGCTCTGTCTTAGAGGTATCCTACACAGGAGGCTTGGTTTAAATTGGAGGAGGGGCTTTAACTTAGGAGGGAGAAGTGTACTGTCTGGGGTGAGCTTAAAAGAGCCTTTAAACAATTATAAATCATATCTTAACAGCATGTTGCTTTCAGAAGGTAGTAAGTTTTGAAGATGATGTTAGATGCAGTGCATTGGCAATGTGTCATGCTATCTGAGTAGTTGGTTAGATCTAGCCCTTGTATTTCTTTATAATATCAAAACTCTGATATTGAATGTTTCATAATTGTTCTTGCACTATCCCCCCTCTTTTTACATTTTTTTCTAAAACAAATACTAAATCTAAATCACATCTTAATGGCATGTCAGTGCTTTCGGAAGGCAATTATGTTTGAAGATGTTTTTCTGTATGCAGTGTGTGGGCAGGGTGTAACATCATCTCGACAGTTGGTAGATGTAGCCTTTGTATTTTGTTATAATATCAAAACTGTGTATATTGAATGTTTCATAATTGTGCTTGCGCTCTCCCCCTTTATTTTCTATTTTTTTGCTATTGCAAAGCAAATACTAGCTCTAATGGGAAGACCACACTCAAGCATTGCAACAGTATTAGATTTTGTAGCCATACAATCCCACATTTGAATCTAAATTGCAGAAAAGTTCTGATTTTATCTCCTCCCTCAAAAATTTGATTGGATGTGTATTATGTATTCTGTCTAGTTTGTATTATTTTAAGTTTGGCCTTCAAAAAGTGGGTAGTTGAATGAAAAATTTTGAGAGCCACTTTCTAGAAATGCAACAAAAATGTTCCTTCCGTTCTTAGAGAATGTGAACCAATTTGGAATTTTTTAAAAAGGCAATGTCCATGTAGAAATTCGTTCAATTTTTCAAAATTAAAGAAGTCAAGGCATTGAACAGGCTACGAAAGATACTAGAGTTTCAGACTGACAAGAGCATTGAAGGTAGCCTTTTTCTTATTACTCCTTGCAAATCCATAAAATTTCCTCAGAATGCTCAAGTAAATTTCACTTTATCGATAATCCATAGTAAAGTGATATGCATTTAATCTTAGGCAAGGTAGCCATTACAGAAAAACCTGACTTACCCTTGGCAAGGTATGGAAAAGTTTTGATTTTTTTAATGCAAATTGTATTTAACCTGAAAAACAGAGCCAACATAATAATCTGTTATCACAAACTTGATTGGGGACCTTCCACAAGTCATGCTGTTGAGATAGTGAGAGACAAACACAAAATTAGGAATATTTCCACACGGATATGCTTAGTGAATCCCATTCATGGTGTATAGTTGTTGTATATTGAGATCAGAAATCCTTTGTTTGTTTGTTTGTTTTTTTTTTGGTAACTGAATGCTGATCACAACAGGTGTTACTTGTTGGGTGTTACTAAGTGGTGTGTATGCTGTATGTGTATACATTTTTGTGCTAGCACAGAAGTAGTGTCATGGGCACTAATTGCCTCAGATCCATTTATTCCTCAGTTTTGGAAGTTTTCTTTTTGTTTTCACTTTTTTTACTAATTCACGTACCACTAATAATACATATACCACTAAAAATAATGTACCACAGATGCCTACTAAAACCCAGCCATATTTTTCTTTTCTTTTCTTTTTGCTCATCTGGTGTATTTACTCTCACACCGCACGCCACTTCGCTCTGTTTTTATGCCATCGCCAACCCCCTCCCCTCATACACTCTTCAACAACAACAGCTTGGTTCATTACAGTATTAGTGAGCAGGCCGTTGACATTACCACAGCACAAGGGGAGGCCAAAATCTACCATCAGAGCTCTGTGCTGTCGAGTGGTGAATCAGATCTTGAGGATGATCGAAAGGCCTTGATCAGGTCACAACGGGAGGAACCATCAGAGGTCAGCTGACATGAAATTACATTCATTATTGTGTATTTTTTGGCATTTTTCAAGTGCATTCCAAACTTGTTATTTTCACTGGCTTTAGGTAGCCTACTTTAAATGGTTTCTTGAGATTGTGGACACCATATTAACAAAACATTGCTTATGGAATGGTAGACTCTGTTTTGTCACTAGATATAATTTGAACAAGAGCATATAAAAGAGAAAACAGAGCATAATAAAATAGAAAACAAGGGAAAAACATTGGTGAGCTAGGTGAGAAAATGTAACTTTTCAGGTCTTAAAATTTGTTAAAAAATTAAGGTTGTTCTTATCTGAACTCCCCAGTTCCAAAGGAGAATTCCTGTTCTGCAAGGTGAATGCTAAGTATTTTAAGATGTAAAAGATGTAACATTATGTCAGTTGATTCCATTGGAAGGGTTTGTTGTAATTACAATGTAATCTTTCAGTCCTAACTAAGTCTTAGTTGGATTATATTTCACCCAAGAGCTGGGCTTGGTTTGTTGAATTTGGTGTTAGTTTCCTTCAGCTAACAAAACCATACATATACACAGGCATGGGTTGCTCAATCTTTATTCAGCTTTGGTATGAGGCAATTTTGTCGTTTTAGTGTGGAACATATTTTGGAACTGAAAAGTTTGCCTCGTTTATCAAATTTGTCCATACTAAAACTCTTCTTTGGAAAATATAGATAATAATTGCAATGTTTATATGCAGACGTCGTGCTACCATTAAAGGCGTGTCCATTCTTCCAAATTTTTACGTGCTGTAAAAGCTATGTATAAGAACCATACATGGTCATCCTTGACCTGCCATGCCAATCACCGACATAGCTTGAAGTATGAACCGGCCTTAATGCGGTAATATTTTGTACTTGGTGTTTTATGTTTACAAGAATGTTCTAAATTGGTAACCATGGCAGCATTTTCAGTCTTGGTACAAACAGCCATTATTCATGCTAAATTTGTAAAAATTATTAAGTAGTTCTTATCTGACTACAGAATTTGTATGCAACAGTGGCCCTTATTATCTGTATTCATGGCAGCAGTACTTAGAATTCAACCCTTCTTGTAGCCTGCATAGATGCCTAAATGATCTGTATCGAAAGCAGTGAGATCTTTAAAGCCATGATCTTGAGGGCTACTGCATGTCTGCTATGCAAAGAAAACCATGTGAAAGACCAAGTCATTAATGGCTGCAAACTTATTTAGAAATCTTTGGAAAAATGTTTCTTTGCAGTTTATAAGTATTTAATAAAATGTATTTGCAATTTTCCTATTTTGCAGGATGAGAAATACCTCTTCCGCTCTTTTCAACACAAGAAAGAAGTGTTTTACTGGGACACTAGATCAAACTCATTTCACACCATTTGTGGCTTAGAGAAGGGAATTGAACTTTCTCGATTTTATCAGTTCCGTGGCTATTCAAAGAATGTTCAAGAGATAAGGTTTGTTGATAACATTTAAAACTATGTATAACCTTGATCTGTAAGGCCTCCAGTTGATGCCTTGAGGGGCAGTCACTTATGATACCTTGCAAACATATATAAAATAATGCAAATAATGAATTTCTCACAGAGTTTTGTCATATTCAGATGTCTGAGAAGGCATCTGTCAGGATTGTTAGGAAAGAACAATTTCCCAGAAGTCTCCTTATCACCAAAATAACAATTTGGCTTGTTTACATTTGATAAGCAAAATTCCGTAAAAATGCATATTTTTCCGCAGTGTCCCTAGAAGACTGTACTGAAATGCATAACCTATGCCCCCAAATTATCACTAGAAGCATGACTAAATGAATAACCTCAGTCAGTGTTCATAAAAAGTATGGTTATTTTACAACATATTCTTGATTTTTTTATGTAAGTGGAATTTTACAATATTGAAGGCCAAATTTGCCCCGTCACCTCACAAAAAATCTGGCAACCCTACAGCTTGTTAGCGCTTTCCAAACAATCTGTTCCTTACCCTCATGTAATCAGAGAATTCGAGTGTGTTGTCATTCTGTAATGCCACTCTGTTGTTCAATGGTCATCTGTTTGTGGCTGATGTATGCTTCTTTGACCAATCAGAGGCCAGTATTCTGAAAAAGTATTTATGAGTGACCAGTCCAAGTAGCTGAAGTTCATTAGAAGGTTTGGTTTTGATTTCTTCTTGTTTGTATCCATGAAAGTACAATAATTAATAGCAAATACAACCATGTAACTGCAAGTATATGTTGGGTTGATTGTAATTTGCCTTTAACATTTTCTTTTCTTGTCAGACGAGATGTTTATGGACTGAATGAAATACGTGTTGACGTGAAATCTTATTTCAAACTGTTTGTGGAGGAGGTATGCAGAAAATTGCTTGTAATGGATTATTTGTTTGAAAAGTAATAAAGCAATCTTTGGAAAACCTGACAAACATTTAGGCATCTTGATATTTTCAAGGTGACAACATTTGCAGGGGAGGGGTTGCACTGGGGGAAGGGGGTTAATGCGTGAGGAGGGAGTGGAGATAGATGTGTAAGGGATATCTTACCTCAAGCTGCTTGTGGAGCAGGTCTACATGTGGGTGTATCATGTGCTTTTGAATTACTGAAGCAATGTGTTTGAACCTTGACAAGCATTTTGGAATGAAAGCAAGTGGAGCTGAATGCAGGTGAGGGGAACTGACATCACGGGGAGAGGGGAGGGTTGATAAAGTGTGGGTAAAAGAGAAATATTTCCTGAGATTTATGTGGAAGAGGCATAGAGATAAATTACTAGCTCACACATTGTACACAGTATATGTGTGAGGTTATAAAATGGGCAGATGGCGTCAACTTTTCAATAAAAGTCTTCTTTTTAATGTGTGGAGATTTTAGGCTGAAATTTTGGTATACGATTGTTTGTAAATAGAGCATTAATAGTTGCCAATTTGCATTCCGATAAACGAAAGTTAAGTTTGGTTTTTAAGCTGTTTTTGTAGAGCTGAGTTCACTATGCCTGCTGAACAGATTGCTGTTTGTTCATTGTACTGATAGCAGTATACTTGGTTGTGTGTTCAGTTGCTATCTTGCAAATGCCTCTGCAGGCTGTTTGAAATGCTACCCATGTACATAGAACAGTCTTTGTTCATGCAACTCTGTGTGGTCAGTTTGGCTTACAAGTAAGGAAATAACTTAACCTGTTGTGGGATATATCCCATTCTGTTTTTGGGTAGGTCTAGTCAAATATCTGTAATCCCAATAACTGTTTTGAGTTCAGGTGCATGGAGTAGGAACCTTTTTAGTCTTTGTGTTTTATTTTGATCATTGCAAACCCATGTTATGTTTACCTGTGGAGTTGTAGGTTCAGCATACTTGGCAATACTTTAACAGTTTAGGTACATATCATGCAAATATTTTTTTTTTCAATCTTGCTGCTAATTACAGTACAGAGCCTTTGCAGGCTTTCTTGATTCGAGAAAATATGCAGTGACATTTGTCGATCTGTCATTAAACTTTGTCGGTTGCAGTGTTTACATATGCCTTAACACACTTGTAATTTTTCAGTTGGGTTTTGCATTCTTTTAAAGGTCGTGTGACATGAAAATAACACAGTTGGATATTTGGTGTAAAAAGCATTAAAAATCCAGAAAATAGCCGCAATTTCCATTAAAATCCATCAAATATTGACCATTTTACAGGGAAATTTCTATTCCACATAACACTGTGCAACACTCCACATCATTATTTTTGCATAGGCAATTAGTTTCTTCAGATACCATCAAACTTTGAAGACGTATATTTTGAGAACGGTAAAAGATATTGAAATAATTCCAAGGGATCTTTGATTGGAGGACTTAATTCTTTAAGTGACAAGTGAAACAGCTCTTTTTGGTGGCATGTCACACAACCTTTAAGTATCATGCTCTTCTCTTGCCTCCCATTTGCCTTTGTAAGGTAAAGAGGTTTTGTGGAAGCAGATGAATAAATGAAAAAAATTGGGTCTTTGAGTTTCTACAGTATTTCAAACAGACAAGAGAAATTGTGTGAGCTACACATCAGCATTGCTGGTCTAGTTTAAATGATTCGTAATAATACTGATAAAATGTTTTGAGAAGTAAGAAAAGGAACTCCTGGAGGGGAAGTGTTTGAGAGAAGGATGTTGCATTGCTGGAAAGAGAGGGGCACAAGTCAATGGTATTATTTGTTTTACTGTTCTGTCAGTTGAATGGCAAAGTTCATTACCTTCATTTGAACCCTTTGTTCTCAATTTTTGCATCAGAAATGAGATTTCATTTTCCCAAGAAAGCTACTTGACTCTCTTTTCATGTTTGATTGAGTTCTTTGAGATGGCAATATTTGTGCAGTATAAATCAATGGAATATCTCAAAGTTGTTCCTTATTGACAGAATGGAGCGATAACAGATCTTGTTACCATGAACTGAGCATGTTGCTGGTATCTGGTATAAGTGCTGTTTTGCATCATGAATAGTGCATGTCAGAGGAAGATTACGAAAAGATGCATTATAATCAGAGTTGTCGCTCTGTAACAGTGCACATATCACTTGGGGAAATACTGTGAAAGGTACAAACCTTGTGTAAGTGTTATGCATAGTTGATAAACTGAAATTTTCAAAGTGGCATATATTGTTTACATCGCATCAAAGTGGCATAGACAGTAACCTTCACTGCAGGTGTGCAACATGTACACCTCTTTGACGTACGTTCTCTAGCACCTGTCAACAATGACAGAGATCATCCAATTTCACTATATTCTTGAGCCCAGTATGATTTTACCTCTCGATTCTTGATTGGTTCCGATATATGAATATTCATATTGCATGACAAAGCTTCAACTGTAATCTTGTTCTGCCACCTACTCACTTTTATACAGTAAGTCAATGGGACTTCTTCATTGTGTGAGCTTTGAGCGGGAGAAATCGCATACTAAAACCCAATTGACATTGGTTGTCTGAACAGCATGGTAATCAGACTTGCTTTAGTCAATTTTTCATTGAATATTTATGTTTTGTGTTTGTTGTGATCATATACATGAATTAAGGAATATATCCCATTTGATGGACTATGATTGGTGAATAAACCGTCGAGGCTCCAAATTTGGCAAAATAATGGATGAGGCGAAGCAGAGTCTGTTATTTTGCCAGTTTGGAGTCAAGACAGTATATGCGACAATAATAGTTAGATGGCTAGTGTGATTTATCCTATTCTACCTCCGACATGTGTGAAAAACCTTGGTTTTTATCAGTTTTATGTTTAATTACTGACCGTGTGTTGTGGAATAACAGGTCAGTGTTTAACCAGACAGAATGCAGGATCCTCAACTATGGATGGCTAGAGGTGGTAGAATAGTTAATGCATATGGTTTTTACAAAGTTTGATGGAAAATTCTTGCCAAAGTTCGCGGACAGTGGTATTAGAAGTGCAGCCAATATACGGTGTAGGAGTGATACACGTCCACCATGCGGGCAACATAGACGGAGAATATCTTTTTAATCATGAACCAGCTAGTCATGTCAATATATGCGTAGCTTTACTTCCCCAAAACTAGTACACATTGAAGGGGTTTTGAACGTTGCATCATTTAAAAGTTTGGGTGAACACTGTAGTTATGAGCTATGAAGCAGTGAATTAGAACCTTGTTTCATGAAAATAAAATTTCCTGGATACCAAATTTTGGCTTTCCTAATATTGTATAATTATAAATCCTTATTTTCAAAGTGCAGGAATTTCCCATACGCCTCAGGCAGTGAGTCACTTTAATTTTGACTTTTCACCACAGATTGCACTGTTTTGAATTACTTATTCATTGAGCGGTGCTTTCAATGCAAATGGTTTGAAGATACTTACCAAGCCGTAAAACATAGCTTGGATTTAATGATCCACTTATCTAAGCAAATTACACAAAAAATGAACAAAACGAGTTTTAATCGTATGCTTAGACTTCTTGAGTGAATTTTGCTGACACTTAGCACTTTTAATCGTGCACTGTATAGAGACCTTCATTTTGAATATTCATATAACAAGATTTGGCACATGTAATCACACACTGTATAAAGCTGTTCATCTGGAATTTTCAGATAACAAGATTTTTGTGCACATGACAAAAATTAGATATGGTTGAGGTAGTTTTAATAGTGCAGTGCATTGCCATGTTTTGAGGGACTGTATCTTTGCTATATGTATGCATGATATGAAGCAGATAAGGTTATATTGTGATGTGTGGTAGAATGTCACATTGTTTAGTATCTCATGGTTTGTGTTTGTCATGCTGTATGGAGTTCTACTAGAAATGTTTTTTCCAACTGTCATATTTGATTGTTTTACTGGGTTAGGTGGAGTTGCTGACCTCATAGCAAAAGGTCATGATTTATTCAATGCAAGATTTCATTTCCTTTTATTGCACAAACAATCAACTGGTTAATGAGACAGTAATACTAACAGTACCTAGCTTTATTCAGATCATCCTTCCTGGTCCTGAAACGCTATGTTATATTTCACACAATACTGACCAAAATGCAGGTTCATGACAAGTATTTCGCATTACCTACTCTAACTCTATCTGCCATGGCATCTCGGGGAAGTAGGATCAGGCCACCTTATTGATTTGTTTGCTTAGTGGTTTCCTCCTTACAATTGTTGGGAAGACTCACCCATTCAGGCCCAGCACAGCTATTCAGTGTGTCATGTGACCTTCAACAATACAAGATCCCAGGAGTCAAGATGAGATTCATTCCTGCCAGGAAGTTGAACTGCACAGTTTATTTGCTAAGAGGATTAGTTGTGGTTGGAGTTTTTCTCTATCTTGGCTAATGGGTATATCCCCTAATGAAGTGGTTATGTCAACTTCCTGCTCTGTAACTGTGCATCATATAAAATTAGAACTTTATGCATCTAGCTCTGTGAAAGTAGTTTGTGGCAGTAAGCTGCCTGCCGTCACCTCATCTTTGTAAGTTACGGCATGTAGGGCCAAAAAACGCGGAAAAAATGGAATTTACTTTTCAACATGGAATTTCACAGAATTTAGAAAAAATTATGAGGCTCAAAATACATGTAAACTTGTGACAAAAACTGAGTTATTTTTCTTCAAAACTAAGTCAAATGTATGCCTACATATACCAAAGACATACACAGACTTTTTATCGTCTAAAATGGTGGCAAATTCACCTTAAAATCATCAAAACACCTTGAAGTTACGATCAGAAAACAAGTAGGATATTTATGAAAATTGGCAAAATTTTACCAGTAGAGGCTCCAGTTTGCATATGCTATAGTGTGTTGGGCTATGTGTGTTACAAGTGTTTGCTGCCTTCAGGATCATAACCAGACAAGTTTAGGACTTGTTTTCAACATAATTACTCCAAAATCCGAAAACACGGAAAGGGGTTATGCTTGAAATTTTGCGTAATTTTGCGGAATTTGGAAAGTTAGAAACGGAACTTTGTGATTTGTGAAGCGGAAAATCATTGGCCCTAGGCATGGTTGTAGACTGTCCGCCACCACTTGTATATTGGAGTCGGGAGGTGGCAAACTGATTTTTCGGGATACCAGTGCATCATGTTTTTGTCATTTTGGTATCTTAATATATACCCAGCACTCAGTTTCTCCTTTTCATCTTCTTTCAGATTTTGAACCCATTTTACGTATTCCAAATTTTCAGCGTGATCTTATGGTGCCTGGAGGAGTATTATTATTATGCTGCCTGCATCGTTGCAATACTTGTCATCTCGCTTAGCATATCACTTTATGAAACTAGAAAGGTTTGAAAATGAATACTGCATATTTCTTTAATTAACCAAAGAGAGAAAGTTCTGTACAAGAAGAAAGTTAATTATTGATTTTTGTTGTAAAACTGATTTATTAGACCTCTTTCTATATATAGTTTCTGAGTACAGTGTGTGTTCACTACTTCCTAAGTGTACAGTGCATAATACATCACAGGCTGTAGTAGTGTTCTGTCAAGAGGACAATGTAAACAAATCAGCACATTTTATGGAACGGGTCTGTGGAGTTGGTCTGTGAAATGTCACTTCCCCATAATACATCAAAGCATTTAGTGTGGAGGGTGTATTACTCACATAGTGCAATCCAGTGATCATTTTAAATCCAGTGGTGTAGCAAGCAGTGGGATTCTGAGGTTGGAAATGACACATTCTTGGATCAACTCCAGATGACCATATGATCAGTTCTTGTTTTCACTCCAAGGAACAGAAAAACCTGAATGACTGACCAAACTTCATGTAGGAGAAACAAGGAAAGGGGTTATCTAAACTGTCAAACCTTTTATGTTCATGGCTAACCAAATTTTTTGTATGTTGGATATGAAAGTCTTAAGCATCAACTGGTCCTTGCCTCAAAAATTGAACTTTTGACAAATGCCTTTGACATACCTGAAACTCATGTGTGAATTTTCCACCAATTAAAATTTCATTGTCAATCAAACTGGCACAAGAGAGCGGCGTGTGTCTTGGTTTTAGGTAACTGAGGAGGTTGGCATATCCCCACTCTCGTAGCTTCATCATGATATAACTTTGAAACATTCACTAAATTATTTAACAAAGCCCCTTCACTCATGATAACCAAAGTTAACACTTCACTGGAACATGAATATTCACACTCTGGGGTGTGGAAGGGAAGGAGTAGATTTCTTTTCAGTGGATACAGCAAATGAACTTGATTGATGATATAGTACATTTAACAGTGTTTTGTTTCCTAGCAATGTTCTTGAGACAAAGCTGCACGTTTTTAGTTGTAAACATTCCTTCTCTTTCCTGTGGAGCTGAATTTTATTTGATCTAGAGCTCGTTAATCTAATATTTCATTATCATGATTGTAATCAGAATTTTTCATAATTTCTTCACAGCAATCAATTACTCTCAGAGATATGGTTGCCCATAGCAGCACTGTCTCCGTTTTACGAGAATCTGGAGGTAGGGGTTATATTTTTGCTTTACAGGTGCCATTCTCACATACCTATTTAAATGTTGGTTTTGTTTTCAGCCAGATTCTGTGAGCACTGAAAAGATAATCAAGGATAAAGGTGGACATGCATCCCAAGAGTAAAATTTTCTGGGGAATTCAAAATGATTTGCAAAATTTTTTTAGCTCATCCGCAGAAATTTTGCAGTATTTTTGAAGAATTCAGGTTCCTAGATATCAGTATGGTTACTCTATACAAGCATAACGTATCGGTAAACTATGAAATCACATTTGGATTACCTGTGCAAAATGTGGGTAGCATTGTTAAACATCCAGTTGCTATGAGGGGCAGGGTTCTAACTATGCAAGTTGACACTGGTAAGGGTCAGCTGGAACTGCTCTTGCCAGAGTGGTATGTGGAGTTGATCTGCAGTTTGCAGACAGGCAAAGAATGAAATGAAAAAGCCTGGTATGGACATGCAAAACTGTTTTGATGGAAAACTCTTAACTGATTATGGGTTTCCCTGGAATAACTTTTAGGCAGCCAACAGTGTTCAGAAGGGACTCCTTCAGAGGTCTTCACCCTGGCTCCTGGGCCTGACTCCTTCAGAGAACTTCACCCTGGCCCCTGGGCCTGACTCTTCCAGAGGCCTTTATCTTGGCTCCTGGGCCTGCTGATCGACAGTTTGCTCCCTGTGCATATTTGGATATTAAGTGAGCACTAAACTTGACCTTGCTAGAACCCTTGGTTAGGATGAGCAACATTTCAGTTCTGCAGGAATACTGCGTCACAGTACATGACATCAGAGACACTCAAAGATCAGGCACAGGGTTTGGGTCTCTTGGTCAAAGGTCATTTGAGGTCACCAGAGGTCAAGCTCTGAAAACTTGTTAAATGGGACTTGTCAATAAGGGCAGCATTAAAGGAGTTCATATTTAGCTGTGGATGTCTTGTATCTCGTAGCTGAACCCTAATATATTTGGTAAAGGTCAAAGGTCATTTGAAGTTGACAGTGTTAAATCTGGTCTGATATTGAAGAGAGGACTACATACAATGCCATTACTGTTTAAAAAAAAGAACAAAATTATATGCGAAGTAGAGTTGTCAAAGCAAATAAGCTATTCTTTTACAATCAAGCAATCTTTTTAATGACATCATGGAAATCGTATATGGAAGTATTGTGTTGTGACTGGATCACCATGAAATAGGCAGAAAAAAGCTTTTATTGTGAATTATCTATTCAGTGTCACCAATACACTCTGGCAAAAGTTTTTCTGACCCAACTTATAACATATTCTGAGAGTTATGAAGGTTGCATCATTTGAAAACTTGAAAGTTTGGGTGCGAAAAAAAAATGATCATGAGCTACAAAGCAATGGATTTTTTCCTATGAAAACCTTATCCCTTAAAAATAGTTACCCAACTTCCATACTTTGAATTATCTATCATGCATGGGAATGAATGATGGATCCAAAGGTATGAAAATTTTCTATATCAGGGCTCGAAATAACGGGGGCCCGTGGGCCCGATGCTCCTAGAAATTCGCTCGGGCCCGTAACTTCTACAGGGAAAGGGGCCCGGTTGGCTCCTAAATATTTCAAGTCTAATTGTACAGTCTGCACGTGAACCTCTCCATCCACAACTCAGCGAACTTATATCTCGCACAGTCTGTGTATTCCTATCCTAACAGTCAATAAAAACCTGCGAAACACACATTATTTCTGACATCAGTTCACATCGCTCATAAAGAGTCTGTTTTGCCACAACATGGAAGATCACTCACACAGACATACACCGATATCAGTCACGAGTAATGTAGGCGGAGCCTCACAAGATCAACCGACGAAGATGGTCGGCGGGAATTGAACTGAGTCCTTCATTTTACCGGGTAATAACTTCCGGAGTTATTAGAAAATTTTGAAAATGTATACTAGCTAGCCTATATGCAACATGTTCTAAGAGGGTGTGGACAAATTGGTTTCAGGCTAGTTTCAGCCTCAACTTGCCTTAATTATAGTACCCATACTACACGTTTTCAAGCACGTAAAAAGCACCCGTACAATTTATCAGTCCTTTTTTATTTGTAAGTTTTGGGCCCCTTGATTTCCCATTTGGCCCCTAGATTCCATGGGCTAGGGGCCCGGCAGGCCCATAAAGGTTGAAGGCTTATTTTGACCCCTGTATATCACAAACACATTACTTCTTTTGCAGTTTTACATTCTGGTTCTATTTAATACACTTTGGGAGGATTTAAAGGGTAACAAATTACACCCCAAACAGTACAAATTCTCACAACAAAGTTTACTCCTAGCCCCTCCTCCAATTTTAGAGAGAACGCCTGTCAAGTACACCTCTTAGACAAAGCAACATAGACTTTACTGAGTTTAAATTGTGCAAGGCCATATCCACACAGGCTGTGTGTGAGCTTTCTGGGTGCACTACTGAGTGATCTGTACAATACATTTATGACAGACAAATCAGAGCAATGGTATTTTTTTAATTTATGTCAATCAGAGTGCAGTTACCATTTGTATTTAGAACTATAAGGCTATTCCTAAATATGTTTGGGGGATGTCTCAGACCCTTTATAGAACCTTACAAGAACTTTATGCATTAAACATTACTATTCATAGGGGAAACAGTATTGATATAGGGAGTTACAATATGTCTTCTATCCTTATGGTAAACCTTTCATAATAAAGGTTTGATTTCTCTTTGATTGAAAGCACAACCAGGGAAATCATGGGTATTGCAAGCTGAAGACACTTGCACTGTCCATTTACCCATGAGCTAATGACACTTTAAATGGCGGTTCCATTTCTGAACCTGTAATGGTGCTTTTCATTTCTTGGATACCGTCTTTTTCCAAATTAAAAACATTTTGTTTATTTTTGTGCAATTTACAGATGTCGATGAAGTGGACAGTAGCACCCTGGTGCCTGGTGATATTATACTTGTGCCACGTAAGGGGTGTGTCATGAGTTGTGATGCTGCTCTCTTGAGTGGAAACTGCATCGTCAATGAAAGTATGCTCACAGGTAAGCAATCGTAAACACATGTCACTGTTTTGGTGATGATTAACACTTTTCAGGCCTTAAAGTTTCAGATGGTCCCCAAAGTGTTCTGAAAATCTTCATGACATTTGGCAGAACATTGGTAAATGTATTTAGTGAATTTCAAGAGTTTAGCTCTGTTGTGAACATTAAAATATCCAAGTTATAGACATATTTAGAGATACTGGGATCCTGTGTCATGTAAATATGACAAAAAGTTTTTTGACACAAAGTACGTGTACCCGACTTGCATATATATGTCACAGATTCCATACATTTCATACATGAGACATGGGTCCATATAAGTCACTGTAGACATTATGCATGTAATGTCACAGGGCAGAAAGTGCTCCGCATTTGAAGGAAAAGCGTGCATCGTTGGAAGTTACACAGAAAAATGCAGACAGCTGATTTGTCAACCAATTGTATCCTCACGTAAGTCTACTACAAGCAGACAACCTTCCTATGCCATTCGTGCAGGTATGCTTCATTGTTTTCCTCCAAAGTGACATTGCGTGACATCAAAGCATAAGGTCTATTAAATCCCTTTCTCTTTACACTACCAGGCACTATATTTGTTCTCTTTACACTACCAGACAATATTTTTGTTCTGTGTAAGTTTTACTAAAAGTCATGTTTAGACAGTGTTTCCTTTTGCACCTTCAGGAGAAAGTGTGCCAGTTACGAAGACCCCACTGCCAAACCCACCACCCACAGAGGGAGCACCGATCACTTGCTATGATCCTGATACCCACAAGAGGCATACCTTATTTGGAGGTACCCATGTCATTCAAACAAGATCACATGGCCCTGAACGTGTGAGAGCAGTAATAATCAGAACAGGTTGGTTTAAGAAGATAAGTAACGAAGAGAAATTTTATGTCAAGCTTAAACAACAGATTTGTGGGATTTTATTTTTGGTTATAAAATGAAATAATTCATACAAACAGTGATTTTTTATTGGTTAAAAAAAAAATTGTTAGCACTTTTTTTCCACATTTCTCAAGAGGTTTAAGTAGGTCTGAATTAGTGGCAGACTGATTATTCTTATGCAATGTTGGGATCGGCTGGTATACCTCAAATTCATCTTGTATCGTTATCAATGAAATTTGATTAAAATGCTGATACTAACCAATCAGTGTTACTAGAGTTATATTTCATTTAAATGTTATGTGAAATTCTTATGTTTGACTCTACATTGTAATATTTTATCACATGGAAATGAAATGGCTCTTGGTGGTAGTGCCTAACAGTGTAAGATTTTTGGTAAAGTACATTTTTTTCTTTAATACTGTTATGGAATTGGCATCAGGCAATATTGAGAATCTTAGATGTCGGTAAACTTTCAGTTATTATATAACACCTTATTTATTTCTCTACATTTGATTGGAGGATTGGTGGTCACATGCCATGGGTGATTTGGCACTATCATCACGGTCGTGTGTTATCCATCGTGCAGTAGTCTAGTATAACACACGGTCGTGCAATAGTCTAGTATAACACACGGTCGTGCAATAGTCTAGTATAACACACGGCTGTGACGTCACAGTCACTGCACGTACGAACAAACTATGCTGCAACTCAATAAATCAATGTAGCTTTTGGGATCGCACATTGCATACCCTATGTAGTAGACACGTAGCTAGCAAACGACGGACAAACCGTGGAGCTACTGCACAGACAAATGCCAAAACATAAAGGTAACGTTAGATAGTTATAAGGTTTCATATAAAGCAATGAATGTTTTTCATTCGTGCGATAATATGAATAATTTCATTCATTGAAAGATTTAACGTTCTCTTCAGCTCGGCTTCGCCTTGTTGAATAGAATGTTCAATCTTTCAACTCATGAAATAATTCGTACTATCGCACTCATAAACATTCATTATTTATATATTAGTAGCATTTGCACAACACTAGTCTGAATTGTACCTTGCCATTCAAAACAAGAGGTTGTAAATGAACTTTAAATGTAATTATTTGGTGGCCTTTTTAATAGTACATATTTTGCTCTTCCAATTACTTTCTCCACGTTAACCTGCTTCGAGCACGACATGTGTTCTTACTTTGTGGTATTTTGTAGAAATTTATTTGCATTTTTTTCCAGTATTTGTGTGACTTTGGTTCACCTCCAGTGTCATACGTCATGCGATATGTTTGACCTATCATCCTGTTATCAACTGGTTGATTTTCTTTTAAAATGTATGTTAAACATTATTTCTTACCATCTTTGTATTTTTCCCATCCAGGTTTTCATACCATGAAGGGGGATTTAGTGCGATCCATTTTGTTCCCCAAACCAGTGGGATTTAAATTCTACAAAGATTCGATGAAGTTTATTGGAATGCTCGGTGTCCTCGGTAAGTGTCTAATCATTATTTCCTGTTAAGTACCTCAACAGTATGGTTGATTATGAAATTTCCATTTAAAAACATAATTGTTTTACCACTAACAAATTCCATTGAGTATGGAAATTAAATTGAATTATTATTAAAGGTGTCCTTAGAGCAACTGTTGGTTTTGTATCACAAGATTTGGAGGAAAGAAGGAAAGAGTTACAATTTTGTTATGAACTAGTAGTCAAAACCACAGATTTCAAAGCCATTAATCAATAAGATATCTTCCAGCTATTCAATTACATTAACGTGTGAAATTATCATACCCACTGTGCAAAGTAAAACCTTCAGTAAAGCAAATTGGCTAGGCTGTGTAAACCATTTTCAGAAAATTGTGAAGGAAATATGGTGGTAACTGGTGTTATCCTTACTGCAGTAACCTTACTGCAGTAAAATTGTGTTTATCTGAACCTTGTCTACCTAAAACCCTGTTTATCAGAATGGGCCTGAGTGATTTAGCCAGAATAGTACCAGCACAGTTACGTTTCAATGCATTTATAGGCAAAAACTCCATGAAACTTAGTTTCAGCAGTAGTACCTTTATTTTTCTACCCTTATACAGCCATGATAAGGTGCCAGGCTAAACTAGCAGTCATTGGGGCAGAAAACATAATTTTTAACTGTCCATTAAATTGGTAGAAAAATCCTGTGAGTCTGTTTTAACGTACTGGGAGGCTTGAATTGGTGTAGGCTCGATATTCCATACATACTACATGTTAGGATAGCATGAGACCTGGTTTCAGTAACTCTAAACTTAATACCCAAACATTACGAAAGTAGAACTTACAAAAATCATGCGAATGGCTATTTGAGAGTCTACTACGCATGTGTTGCCAATATTTTTAGAAATTTATGTCAAAGTAATATTCAGGATACCTCTCAAGATACAGCTTCCATTCAACACATGCACACATTTAGTGTGTACAAAGCAATGGCCATTCAGGCGACTGGAGGCTCAAATTTTGGCAACAAAATATATGGGTTCTAGAAGTTTGCAAAATTATTTATCATGTCCTCAGCCATAAAAAATAATAAGGAAATATTTTTTTGCATTGTTGCCTTTGATTTTGCTTTCCATATCAAAATTATCTAGAAATGAATGTGTTTGTACACTTTCTTGGGGAAACCCCAAGTATAGTACTTGGAGACATGTGTTCAGATAAACAGGGTTTGACTGTATACATTTCATGTTGTGTATAATTGAGAATTTTGAAGAGTTAAAAATAATATTTTTGTCTGTTATGATGGTGTAGTTAAAAAAATGCAGTACTCTGAAAAGAAATAATCAAATAATCATTAGTGTGGATTCCTAGCCCTCTTGATTTTACCCAGGAAATTTCATTTTACCTTGAAACCATTGAAGTACATGTATACATTTCTTTTCAACTTGAACAGTTTTCTTGATGTATATCCCATTTTATGTATGCCATGCTTCTAATGACAACCCAAAAGTTGGCCTTTTTGTGGAATAATTAAGGTGCAGATGTAATGGCATACACAAAATGACCAGTCAAAGTCAGGCCAGTGATGTCATAAGTGGACACACAACATGCCCTGTTAGGCCGTGAGCCAACAGCGATTTTTCTGCTGTTTCGTGCAACAGAATCCGGCACAACACAATTCCTCCATAGCTAGGTGCCAAAATATATATAGATGCAGGAATCATCGATCCACACGTGCGAAATTGGTATTTTGGTGAAAAAATAGGAAAAAGATGGCAAATTTTAACATGATTTTCTTACGAAATTCAGCCAATCAGTGATGAGAATAGTGAGAGCAAAAGACCCATTGACGACTTCCAGCCAATCAGAGGGGTCGTTAAATTAGGTATACTACTCCAATATGGCGACCTCCATGTCATCGACACAGAACGTCAGGAGTGGCCAGAATTTTGTTCTATGCACATCGTTCCATGGACGAAAAGTGAATTTATAACCTTCACAGAAGACACTTGGAATATATTTACTCGATGTGCTGTCAAATGGCTGAAATACAATTCGAAAGAAAGAGGAGCAGCTAACGAAACACTGAAGAAACATGAACGAAGATCCAGTAACGTTAGGCTAAGTGCCCATTGATGCAATAAGTTACGTCGGACTTCAGCAAGGATGTATCACGCTGACCGTTTCAAGAGGTTCTGTGATTCACAGAAAATTACCAGGAAGAAAAAGGCCTTCGCAAAATCTGTTAAGAACGAAGGTGAGCCACCAGCCACAAATTACGATTAACCAATAATTATAGCACCGTCTAAGTTAGGGCCTAATGTTAGACCAAGGCCACAGGCACTTGTAATGTTATGCTAGCCTACCGTACTAATAGTACAACAGGCTCTAGCGTAACGTTACAAGTGCCTGTGGACTAGGCTAGGTTGACAATTCAAGGATAGGCCTAGCCGATGCGAGCCAATGCAATGCTCTTTATTGATTCGATGTGATCAGTGACACGGTGTGTTGAGCACTGCAACCAAGTAGGGCACAACTCCAGATTACCCCACCATTCTTCTGATTATGGGTTCTCAGAAGAACTGAATGCCTAGCTGGCTGCACTTTCATTGTGGGGACATTGTATTGAACACTGGAGTGGTGGGGTGTTCTGGAGTGATTTCCATCTGGATCCAAGACAAACAAAAAGGCCTGTCCCATATATCTTTATGATCATAATATTGTTTTCTCTAAAATCAGAAACTCAAAAGCAGATCAGAAGTAACACTACGCATAGTGTTCAATAATCTTCATTAGCTGACTAGAGAGCATTTTGTGAAAAGTTGAAATATTTGGTTTACACTTCCAAAAACAGCAGTGCTGTACAAATGGTGTGTCATTTTTTCATTATCACCAAAGATCTGTGTAATCAGCCCTCTAGGCACTTGATTTTCATGCTGCGATGTATGTGTAGGGCCTAGCTAGATTTTAAGTAGGCCTACTGTACATAGCCGATGTTTGGATGGTGGGGCCTATTCGCACGTCAACTAGCCGCCGTGCGGACAAGATGCGTTGATTGCTTATTCGCACGTTGACTAGCTGCCATACTTTTACTACATACGACTACGGGTATTTTGTGTTGTAGGTAGCACGCAAGGTGATACGTACAGAATGTACATAGTTGCACCCTATGGCCATATGATTTGTATGCATTGACTGACACAAAGTACTGACAGACGCAAGTCAAGGTACATTATTCTGTATTTTTTAAAAGAAGTTTGAAAGACACATGCTCAGCCTATTTGCTGTGCCCTCTGTTGTCAAATCCCTCCAAACAAAACAGCTTTATTTTCTTCATTCACTTCCATGTTATTGCAATGCTTGCGATATGCATTTGGGCAGCACAGAAATCATGCCTCTCAGTATGCATGTGCGTAAAGTTTGCAACCGCTATCCAACTGGGTGTCTATGCTGTGTCACATCTTATGCACTTACCAATTGAATGATGCACCATGTCAGTGAAGTTGTAGACAATGACTGACCATGTCCGGGGGTAGTGGGGTGCGTCATTCAGTTGATAAGTGCATTACGCGTACGTATGTGCGGTCAGTGGGCCGTGCGAGTAAGCAATCACCGCATGATGTCTGCACGGCGGCTAGTCGATGTGCGAATAGTCACGACGTGTTTGGATAGGTGAGAATACATTGCCATGGTATCTTCCAGTGTTATTTATAATATACCAGATTATGGTAATCAAGCCACTGCCTTTCCCAGTGGAAAGTTAGCTATTGTTGAATTATTATTAAAGGTGGTCAGAGAGCAAAATGTGACATATATATGCAAACTTATCAAATTGTCACAGTTATGCAAGTTTATTGAATTGTTTCAAAAATGTATGCTTAAATGTCACAGATATGCAAGCCCAAATAAAATTTTACATGCTGCTGAATATATGGCAAGAAAGGTGGTGAAGAAGTTTATTCTGGGGAATTCTTGCCATCTTGAAAATTCAGTGGTAGTATGGGGATGCATATCTAGCATTGAATTTGGGTGAATCTCTGCACCAAAATAAGTCTTTTTCCTACTCTACACCCACATTGATTATTCAGCAAAGCTTAATAAACTACAAGTTATTTTTACATTGTGGTTTATCTACAGTAGTTAGTTAGATCAGATTTAACGACACACCAACACGAATGTGTTATGTAGTGTCAACCAGATAAAAAGGTAAAGTTTAAATAGTTCCAAATACGGTTCAAGTTCAAGTTTGGTTTCAAATACAGCTCAAATATGGTGCAAGTCCTTCCCTTTAGTCGCCTCTTATGACAGGCGGGAAATACCGTGGGCATATTCCACAACCCCCAGCCCACAGAAGAGAATAATTTAGTATTCAAATTTTGCATAGTAGTTTTGTGAAGTTTTTTCCTTCTGCAGTGTAAAATCAGAGAAATCGCTGCGGTTATGCACACAAAAAAGTGCTACACATTTTTGCATTTGTATAGCAATTTGGCAGCTTGTGTAGCAAATTGCAATGCAATACCGGATAAATTATTCCCTGCACAGGGGGCTGTGGGTTATCTAACAGATGATGCAGATAGTTTGAGGGTAGTACTTTTTCGGTGCTGGACATGGAAAACTTAGCCTAGTTTTTTTTTTTTGCCATTTTTTTTCCTTCTCAAAACAACAGAAGAGAATTTAGGTTATAACAGTGAGGATGAAATATGTACAGGAGAAAACTCCTTTCCTACCGTACCTGGCTCTCCATAGCCAAGTACGGTAGGAAAGGAGTTTTCAGGTCTGAAAGCATTCATACAAATTCCACTCCTCAACCCATGGGTAGGCGTCACATGTTTCCTGATTGTTGTTTACTGTGCCACACTGAAAAAAAATGAGACAACTAGATAGGCAAGAGGATACACATCACACTTACATGATGTGAACAGATCAGTGGTGGTCAGTATCTTCGGATCCCGGTTATGAAGTATATAAGGAGCTGTAACGTCTTTGCTTGTAATTTGTAGGCTCTAACAAAGATTTTTATTTCCAGCAGGATATTGAAGGTTAATTGATGAATTCTACCTTATACCTGACTTGCTGAAGTGAAGCTATTTTAAATTGTGGGCAGTTCATATTTACTGGACTAATCAACAGCTGTAACACAATTGCTGGTTTTGGTGCAATATGGAAACAAAATGGGCCAGGAAAAAAGGTTCATGGTTATATGCATCATGGATGTTCTGCAGTGGTGACAGACACTTTGCAGCTACAGTATCTCTGTCATCAGTAATTAGGAGAAAGGATGAAAAATGGGAGATTTTTCGTCATATGTGGAACTTGATACAGTGTTCCACACAGCAAAATAACCAATACATAGCCAACCAAGCATAACAATATTTTGAAAGTTACACAAGTGCCTTGCCACAGTCCACTGTTCAGATAGGAATGAAAATTATTGTACTTGTTCTTCCAGGTACTAATTCAACTAAGACCTTGGAAAGTAGCCCTCTGAAGTTGATTCTGGGAATTGTGCTGACACAGATTACAACATCCGGTCTTGGAACATTATGGTCTTGGGATACCTGACAATATTAAGGTAACACCTATGTTCTGTTTTTGATTCCTTGCCGTAGGCAGGCAAGGAATCTATGCGATGGTGATGTCGTGTGTGTGTGTGTGTATGTGTGTGTGTGTGTGTATGCGTTTGTAAATGCCGTCAATCGGGGACGTTTTTATGAATACACACCTAACAATCGGGGACGCACATGAATTGGGGACGCGTCCTCGTTTGAAACAATGATTTTAAATAGCCTCTTTGGTCAAAATGATGCAGCAATGCAGATATCTATTGAATTTAACAAAATATATTAACAATCCCCATTAAGATAGTCTTGTGGTACGTCCTCATTTGCAGGTAAGCGTGTGTATCATGTTATGTCCACGGTTACCTGTGGAAAATCACATACACACTCACAATTAGATATGTATGCTTCGAATGGAAACATTTTGAGCGCCCTCATTTTTTGCTGTTGCAAAGGACATCTTTTTCCTGCAGCATGCATGCTATGAGCTTTATTTAAGGACGTCCACGGTGGAATGGTAAAATACAGGCGTCCCCGTTTGGCAGCATTTACAAGTATGTGTGTGTGTGTGTGAACTTGTCTTCCTATCAGACTGAGGACCTGAACAATGGATTTCAGGTCCTCTGAAGGAAATTCAATAGATTTGTCAAGTCCTCGAAAGTTTGAACAATAGAGAGTCTATTGTCAAGGTTAGGGTTAAGGAAGTAAACACAAAGGAAATAACAATGAGGTCCTCGGATTGTATGTAAAATCGACTTGTGTGTGTATGTGTGTTTGTGACGCTGCTTGTAATCACGATATCTCAAGATAGGATTGACCGACACTTTTCATATTTGGTATATAGATTTGTCATGTTGAGAGGAAGAACCCTATTGTTTTTGGAGGAGGTCGAAGGTCATCGGAGGTCACCAGAGGTCAAAAACCGAAAACCTTGTAATCGCGTTATCTTGAGATAGGGATGAACGACACTTTTCATATTTGGTATATAGATTTGTCATGTTGAGAGGAAGAACCCTATTGTTTTTGGTAGAGGTCAAAGGTCATCTGAGGTCACCATAGGTTAAACTGCGAAAACCTCGTAAATGGCTTGTAATCGCCCTATCTTGAGTTAGCGATGACCGACACTTTTCATTTTTGGTATATAGATTTGTCATGTTGAGAGGAAGAACCCTATTGTTTTTGGTGAAGGTCAAAGGTCATTTGAGGTCACCGGAGGTAGAAAGCCGAAAAGCTCGTAATCGCGATATCTCAAGGTAGGAATGACAGACACTTTTCATATTTGATATATAGGTTTGTCATTTTGAGAGAAAGAATCCTATTGTTTTTGGTGGAGTTCAAAGGTCATTTGAGGTCACCAGAGGTGAAAGACCGAAAACCTTGAAATCACGATATTTCAAGATAGGAGTGGTCTGTATGGATTTGTCGTGTTGAGAGGAAGAACCCGATTATTTTTGGTAGAGGTCAAGGGTCATCTGAGGTCACCAGAGGTCAAAAACCAAAAAAACCTTGTAATCGCGATGTCTCAAGATAGGGATGACCGACACTTTTCATATTTGGTATGTAGATTTGTCATGTTGAGAGGAAGAGCCCTGTTGTTTTTGGTGAAGGTGAAAGGTCACTTGGGGTCACCGGAGTTAAAAAGCCGTAAAGCTTGTTAATCACGATATCTCAAGATAGGAATGACAGACACTTTTCATATTTGGTATATAGACTTGTTATGTTGAGAGAAAGAATCCTATTGTTTTTGGTGGAGGTCAAAGGTCATTTGAGGTCACTAGAGGTCAAAGACCGAAAACCTTGAAATCGCCATATGTCAAGATGGGAATAGCCTATACAGATTTGTCATGTTGAGAGGAAGAATCCTATTGTTTTTGGTAGAGGTCAAAGGTCATCTGAGGTCACCAGAGGTTAAACTGCAAAAACCGTGTAAATGGCTTGTAAACACGATATCTCCAGATAGCAATGACCGACACTTTTCTTATTTGGTACATAGATTTGTCATGTTGACAGGAAGAAGTCTTTTGTTTTTGTTGAAGGTCAAAGGTCATTTGAGATCACTGGAGGTAAAAAGCTGAAAAGCTCATAATCGTGATATCTCAAGATAGGAATGACCGACATTTTTCATATTTGGTATATAGATTTGTCATGATGTAAGGAAGAACCCTATTTTTTTTGGTGGAGGTCAAAGGTCATCTTGGGTTACCAAAGGTCAAAAAGCAAAATTTCCCAAGAATTCCCAAGATTGTAATCTAGCATCACTGGGGTCAAAAGCAACATTTCCCAAGAATTCCCAAGATTGTTATGTGGGGTCACCAGAGGTCAAAAAGCAAAAATTCCCAAGATTGTTATATGGGGTCACCAGAGGTCAAAAAGCAAAATATCCCAAGAATTCCCAAGATTGCAATCTGGCGTCACTGGGGTCAAAAATCAACATTTCCTAAGAATTCCCAAGATCATCATCTGGAGTTATCAGAGGCCAAAAAGCAAAATTTCCCAAGAATTCCCAAGGTTGTTATATGGGGTCACCAGAGGTCAAAAAGCAAAATATCCCAAGATCATGATATGGGGTCACCAGAGGTCAAAAAGTGAAATTTCCCAAGAATTCCCAAGATAGTCATCAGGAGTCACCAGAGGTCAAACAGCAAAATATCCCAAGTATTCCTAAGATTGTCATCTAGGGTCACCAGAGGTCAAAAAGCAAAATATTCCAAGAATTTTCAAGATCCAAGATCCATTGGAGTTGAATCCCTCTCAAGACACTTCAGATTTTCTTTTTTGTTATATTTGGTGGGGTTCAAAGGTCATGTGAGGTCAGCAGAGTTCAAATTGTTAAAACATAAAATGATGTAGTCAAGAAAGATTAATTTGAGGGATAAACCTCAGTGCAACAAAGCATCCCCATTCGGCAAGGAATCACTAAGCCTTTGGGCTTTCTGGTTAATCTAATGCACAGTTGTATTCTCAGTTCTTGTGAGTAAATGGGTTTTTTTTTTCACCCACATGTTGAATATTGTCCTTAAGATGGCCCATTTACATAGATGCATTGAAATGGATTTCTTGGGAACCTAGGAGCTGTACTGCAGTGAGGGAAATGAGTACATTGGTTGGGCTCATACTACTCTGTGGTGATACTGAACAGTTTTCTACCACTGCAATCCAAATTTAGGCTAAAAGCTGACCTTGGTAATATATTTATATTTATATACAGCCTTGCTAGCTGTGTTTGCTTGTGGAGGAGAAGTGAGCCATTGGTGGTGTTCATTCAGAGTAACTCTTGTTCTTTCAGGTATGTTCCACTCATTGTTTGGGAAGTAGCCCTCCCTGTTGAATTCTGTTGAATGCGATGCTGCCACACTCAAGATCACTTTCACCCATCTGATAGGAATAACATCAAAACATCTGAAAACATCAGGAACTTGAGTATTTGGTGCCCTTATGAAGATGACTCCTTTATTACTTGCATGTGAGTTGTAGCCTCAGGAAAAATTTTGTATTAGTGTAGAATTTGTGAGTGACTTCACATTCAGTCTCAGGATCTCCAAAAGTTCATTAACTGTTGCAAATTTCAGACTGAAAAATCATTAGATAGGTTCATAGTGGTGTAGGCTGCTACCACTACTCTAAAACTTAATATAAAATAGGTAAAGGTAGAAGTAGTGTCATTTATATCCATAGTGTGTTGACTTGCACAAATACAGTTCAGAAAGCAGGGTAAGATGACAGAGGTTACAAGCCTGCCTTGCCTCATACTCTGAGCAGTCCTTGAAAAGGAGCTGAGCCATCAATTACTTTTATACATCATAACTTTTGTTCTTTCAGGTGCTTTCATTTCACTGAGAGGTCTCAGAATATCCTTCCTTGCTGTTTTCTATGATCTTGCTGCAGGCTGAATCAGACTATGTTCTAACCATCTGAAGAGGTTACTGTAAGAAAGTGGAATTTTTGACTGTTTTGGCGTACCACAGTGATTACATAACCGTTGACTGATAGTTTGCATGTATGCTACAAGAATATGTAGTGTGAGTGCCTGAGTCTTCTTCCAGCAGCCACACTGTTTAGCTTGCGACTGGAGATTACTTCTAGTTTGGGCTCGTAAAAATCAGCTTTTTCACCTAAAAGATGTCCCGCATCCCGTCATGAAATATCCGTAAAGGTGGTTACTCGATACTGTTGATGTCGGCATTATTTTTCATTGACCTAGGCAGTATTGGACTGTATCCTGTTGGCAACTTTTGAGTTGCCATGCTGCCACTGGACTTTGAAGGGATCTGTATCCTGTTAGGCTGTTGCAGCCTTACCTGTCATGAAAGATGTTTTAGAACCTGTTGTGAGATGCTGGAGACCTTCGATCATTTCACGTACTACGACCAATCTCTGAGATGTCCACCCCATGCATTATGAGTTTAAGTCGCAAGCAAGTCTACCAGGAACAGAAGATAACGCTTAAAGTGATTTTATGTAAATAAGAAATAATTTGTCCTAGATTTGTAATGAAAGATTGTATTGAAATTGTAGTGTGGCCCCAGATAAGGCTACAATCTTGGACAAAACTGTTGGAACACCTCCCACCTTTGTACCATGTACTATATGATGTCGTGTACGATTTACGAAAACCCCATCCCCCGAGTACAATGTTGTGTCCAAATGACATTGTTATCTCTTACATTGTACAGGGGTGCAGGGGGTGTTTCAACAAGTTTTGTCAAAGATTGTAGGCCCTAGTTACACTCATTTATCACATCCTGTGTATATTAGGCTGTTGGCTTAGGGTAACAGGGAATTCAGAAGAATATTTGAAGTGCATATGAACAGGAAATGTAATCATAATGTTGTGTAAAGTACGTATTTTTAGACGTAATGTTTATATTTTGTTCTCATGAATAAGTGCTTGAGAGAATTGAGCCAATTAAGGGCAAGGGTTGAGAACAAAGGGATTTATTGTGTAGGGCCATGTGGTCTATGGCAGGGGTGGCGCCAGGATTTGCCTGACAGGGGGGCCAAGCTCCCTGACTGGGGGCCCAGCAACCCAAAGCCCTGACAAAGACAATGATAGAGTGAGGAATAAAAAATTTGGGGGCATGAAGCGTGCGGAAAGATATTTGCCTTTTTTTACAAAATTTTGAAACTTTGGGAGTTTTATTCAAGAAATTTAAAGTTTTGATATTTCTGGAAGAAAATTTGAGAAATTGGGGTTCTCTTTTAAGGAAAATTAGATTATTTGGGGTCTTTATTGAAGCATATGCCCTTCCTATGAGCAAAATCAAGCAGATTGTTGGGGTGACTGTGGACGGTCATTGGGATTACATATTTCATCGTACAGATTATGGCTCCCCGACGAAATTGGAAAATTTCCCCGATGGGGGGCAGCCTTCCCAGACGGGGGCCATGGCCCCCTGCTGGTGCCACCCTTGATCCATGGAGGGTGCTATGTTGCTTAGGTAATGTCAGCTGTTCAGTGATGAGTCATTGGGATAATGAGTGAAGGCTATTGTTTATTGTTTACAGTGAAAGAGCTATGTGAGAGTTCAGCGTTATTCTTAGTGGTTTATATTCATACCAAAGACTTAAAAATGGAACCTACTGCCATTGTGCTTAGTGCCATTGTGCTTCAGCATAAGCAGTGGAGTAGAGAGAACAAGCCAGTGAGCCACAACTGGAAAAAAAAAAGGCCATGGCCAGCCCACCTTAACCATCTGGTTAGAAACTGAGCTGTAAAACCTCATCTAACTATATTCAGATTGTAATAGTTTTTGATTCCTTGCCGTAGGCAGGCAAGGAATCTATGCGATGGTGATGTCGTGTGTGTGTGTGTATGTGTGTGTGTGTGGGTGTGTTTGTGTGTGTGCGTGTATGTGTGTGTGTATGTGTGTTTGTGACGCTGCTTGTAATCGCGATATCTCAAGATAGGATTGACCGACACTTTTCATATTTGGTATATAGATTTGTCATGTTGAGAGGAAGAACCCTATTGTTTTTGGTAGAGGTCGAAGGTCATCGGAGGTCACCAGAGGTCAAAAACTGAAAACCTTGTAATCGCGTTATCTTGAGATAGGGATGACCGACACTTTTCATATTTGGTATATAGATTTGTCATGTTGAGAGGAAGAACCCTATTGTTTTTGGTAGAGGTCAAAGGTCATCTGAGGTCACCATAGGTTAAACTGCGAAAACCTCGTAAATGGCTTGTAATCGCGCTATCTTGAGATAGCGATGACCGACACTTTTCATATTTGGTATATAGATTTGTCATGTTGAGAGGAAGAACCCTATTGTTTTTGGTGAAGGTCAAAGGTCATTTGAGGTCACCGGAGGTAGAAAGCCGAAAAGCTCGTAATCGCGATATCTCAAGATAGGAATGACGGACACTTTTCATATTTGATATATAGGTTTGTCATCTTGAGAGAAAGAATCCTATTGTTTTTGGTGGAGTTCAAAGGTCATTTGAGGTCACCAGAGGTGAAAGACCGAAAACCTTCAAATCACGATATTTCAAGATAGGAGCGGCCTGTATGGATTTGTCGTTTTGAGAGGAAGAACCCGATTATTTTTGGTAGAGGTCAAAGGTCATCTGAGGTCACCAGAGGTCAAAAACCAAAAAACCTTGTAATCCCGATATCTCGAGATAGGGATGACCGACACTTTTCATATTTGGTATGTAGATTTGTCATGTTGAGAGGAAGAGCCCTGATGTTTTTGGTGAAGGTCAAAGGTCACTTGGGGTCACCGGAGTTAAAAAGCCGTAAAGCTTGTTAATCACGATATCTCAAGTTAGGAATGACAGACACTTTTCATATTTGGTATATAGACTTGTTATGTTGAGAGAAAGAATCCTATTGTTTTTGGTGGAGGTCAAAGGTCATTTGAGGTCACTAGAGGTCAAAGACCGAAAACCTTGAAATCACGATATTTCAAGATAGGAGTGGCCTGCATGGATTTGTCGTGTTGAGAGGAAGAACCCGATTATTTTTGGTAAAGGTCAAAGGTCATCTGAGGTCACCAGAGGTTAAACTGCAAAAACCTTGTAAATGGCTTGTAAACACAATATCTCCAGATAGCAATGACCGACATTTTTCATATTTGGTACATAGATTTGTCATGTTGAGAGGAAGAAGCCTTTTGTTTTTGGTGAAGGTCAAAGGTCATTTTAGGTCACTGGAGGTAAAAAGCTGAAAAGCTCATAATCATGATATCTCAAGATAGGAATGACCGACACTTTTCATATTTGGTATATAGATTTGTCATGATGTAAGGAAGAACCCTATTGTTTTTGGTGGAGGTCAAAGGTCATCTTGGGTTACCAAAGGTCAAAAAGCAAAATTTCCCAAGAATTCCCAAGATTGTAATCTGGCATCACTGGGGTCAAAAGCAACATTTCCCAAGAATTCCCAAGATTGTTATGTGGGGTCACCAGAGGTCAAAATGCAAAAATTCCCAAGATTGTTATATGGGGTCACCAGAGGTCAAAAAGCAAAATATCCCAAGAATTCCCAAGATTGTAATCTGGCATCACTGGGGTCAAAAATCAACATTTCCCAAAAATTCCCAAGATCATCATCTGGAGTTATCAGAGGCCAAAAAGCAATAGCAAAATTTCCCAAGAATTCCCAAGGTTGTTATATGGGGTCACCAGAGGTCAAAAAGAAATTATCCCAAGATCATGATATGGGTCACCAGAGGTCAAAAACTGAAATTTCCCAAGAATTCCCAAGATGGTCATCAGGAGTCACCAGAGGTCAAACAGCAAAATATCCCAAGTATTCCTAAGATCGTCATCTAGGGTCACCATAGGTCAAAAAGCAAAATTTTCAAAGAATTTTCAAGATCCAAGATCCATTGGAGTTGAATCCCTTTCAAGACACTTCAGATTTTCTTTTTTGTTATATTTGGTGGGGTTCAAAGGTCATGTGAGGTCAGCAGAGGTCAAATTGTTAAAACATAAAATTATGTAGTCAAGAAAGATTAATTTGAGGGATAAACCTCAGTGCAACAAAGCACCCCCATTCGGCAAGGAATCACTAAGCCTTTGGGCTTTCTGGTTTTTTACTGAAATCGTGCTTCGAGGGAAAAAGGATCCTCAATGAAAGCACATGAGTCATGAGGTGTATCTTCTTAGCCTGGCCAAAGACCAAGGGTATCAAGGGGATGGTTAACAAGCTGCAGAATCGATGCACTTGAGTTTCATTAGTTTTTAGGTCTGTGTATAGATTACTGGAATTATTCTGAACACTTTTGGCATTGTAATTATAGTGTCTACTTCGTGGGTAATTGAACAAGAGTTTGGTGAGTAGTAAATGTGGTTATCATTGTATGTTATGTCATTGTAGAAGAGTATTTAGTCACTTCATGGGTTTTAATCTGAGTAGGTTAATGTATGATAATCTGCTATTGTGGTTTTAATGAGATGTGTGTAGTATTCCTTGGTTTGACTAGCATGAGGTCCTTACATCGGGGAATATCAGGTGAAATCCTACATAGTTGACAGGAGTTCCCGGACTTTGTGGGTGGAAAATCCTCACATGCAGAGTGCCATTAGGGTATGTCATCACTTGCAGTGAGATGCCTTGGAGGATTTGCATTCTACACTACATTTCATATTGTATACTGTACGAGTCAGTTGTGTACACTGGTATTTTATGAGGTGTATTGTAGAATTTTATTGAAGAGTATTTACATGTTCAAAATGACTACATGGGTTGTGTCTTGAGTGGGTAGGTACTGTATGGAAGTTTAGTGAGAAGCATATGGCATTGGTATTGAAGCGAAATTAGTCGCAGATGTTATGTAATGTTTTATTAGAGAAATGAGAATTTGCAGTAACTTTTATGCATATTTTACAAGAAAAGAGATTTCCCCTTGTGTAAGAATAGGTACAAGATATGCCAAACATATTGTCACATGTCATGATACCTTGTTGTAAGTATTGTAGATTAGGTTTATTGTGTTCTGTTGAAGTTCATCATCAATAAATATCCAGTCGTTCTAACCCAAGAAAACTCTTTGGAGTGGTTATTGATAACTTATAACGTTGGAGTGTAGGGACCTTAAATCATGCAGCGCACATATTGCCCTGCCCGCCAAAAGCGGGATCACTTTATTACCATCAAGGGGACTTTTTATCATCGGGATTTCCGAAGAATGGTCGAAGCCTATGCGAAGGGTGGCACAGCTCATATTAGACTGTAATTTATTGAAATGAACTGGAATCTGAATCCATTCAGCATTTATAACTCCCAATTATAAAACAAAGTGATTACTAAGGAGAGATTCATAAGTTGAATGGCAATCGAGTGCTTCAACAACGTAGAGTATATGGTAAAACAGCACAAATTGTTGAATTAGCATAATATGACACATGATATTCAACGGCACACAGACTTCCAACGTACCGGATTCAGGCGTGTGGATCGATGGTTACTGTTGCAGAAGGGCCTTTACTACAACTCTAATGTGTTTTTGAGTTGTGCCAGATTTTGTAGCACGAAATCCAATTTTTGGTTTCGATGATAAGAGAAACCTATGCAGTCATGATGGCGTGTGTATGTATGTGTGTATGTGCGTGTGTGTGTGTGTGTGTGTGTGTGTGTTTGTGACACTTTGCTCGTTAACACGATATCTCAAGAAGGGAAACTCTGACAGTTTTCAAACTTGGTACATAGATGCCCCATATTGAGAGGAAGAACCCTATTGTTTTTGGTAGGGGTCAAAGGTCACCTGGGGTCACCGGGGGTCAAACTCCAAAAACCTTGTTAACACAATATCTTGAGGTAGGAAGCTTGGATGAATTTCATACTTTGTGTGTAGATGCGTTATGGTAAGAGGAAGAACCCTATCATTTTTGGTGGAGGTGAAAGGTCATCTGGGGTCACCGGGGGTCAAACCCTGAAAACTTCGTTAACACGATATCTTAAGAAGGGAAGCTCTGATGGTTCTCAAACTTGGTACATAGATGCCCCATATTGAGAGGAAGAACCCTATTGTTTTTGGTGGGGGTCAAAGGTCACCTGGGGTCACCGGGGGTCAAACTCTGAAAACCTTGTTAACACAATATCTTGAGGTAGGAAGCTTGGATGAATTTCATACTTTGTATGTAGATGCATTATGGTGAGAGGAAGAACCCTATCATTTTTGGTGGAGGTGAAAGGTCACCGGGGGTCAAACCCTGAAAACTCCGTTAACACGATATCTCAAGATGGGAAGCTCTGATGGTTCTCAAACGTGGTACATAGATGCCCCATATTGAGAGGAAGAACCCTATTGTTTTTGGTAGGGGTCAAAGGTCACCGGGGGTCAAACTCTGAAAACCTTGTTAACACAATATCTTGAGGTAGGAAGCTTGGATGAATTTCATACTTTGTGTGTAGATGCGTTATGGTGAGAGGAAGAATCCTATCATTTTTGGTGGAGGTGAAAGGTCATCTGGGGTCACCGGGGGTCAAACCCTGAAAACTCCGTTAACACGATATCTCAAGAAGGGAAGCTCTGATGGTTCTCAAACTTGGTACATAGATGCCCCATATTGAGAGGAAGAACCCTGTTGTTTTTTGGTGGGGGTCAAAGGTCACCTGGGGTCACCGGGGGTCAAACTCTGAAAACCTTATTAACACAATATCTCGAGGTAGGAAGCTTGGATGAGTTTCATACTTTGTATGTAGATGCGTTATGGTAAGAGAAAGAACCCTATCATTTTGGTGGAGGTGAAAGGTCATCTGGGGTCACCGGGGGTCAAACCCTGAAAACTTCGTTAACAATATCTCAAGAAGGGAAGCTCTGACAGTTCTCAAACTTGGTACATAGATGCCCCATATTGAGAGGAAGAACCCTATTGTTTTTGGTGGGGGTCAAAGGTCACCTGGGGTCACCGGGGGTCAAACCCTGAAAACCTTGTTAACACGATGTCTCGATGTAGAAAGCTTGGATAAATTTCATACTTTGTATGTAGATGCCTTATAGTAAGAGGAAGAATCCTATCACTTTTGGTGGGGTTCAAAGGTCATCTGGGGTCACTGGGGGTCAAACCTTCAAAACCTTGTTAACACAATATCTCGATGTAGGAAGCTTGGATAAATTTGATACTTTGTATGTAGATGCCTTATAGTAAGAGCAAGAATCTCATCATTTTTTAGTGGAGGTCAAAGGTCATTTGGGGTCACTGGGGGTTAAGCTCTGAAAATCTTGTTAACACGATATCTCCACGTACGAAGCTTGGATAGATTTCATACATGGTAAATTGATGTGTTATAGTCAGAAGATGTACCCCACTGTTTTTGGTGGAGTTCAAAGGTCATCTACTGTAGGGTGGCTGAGGGTCAAACACATAAAACCTTGTTAACACAATGTCTCACAGGAGAAAGCTTGGATAGATTTTATACGTAGTATGTGGATGCATTGTGGTGAGAATATGAAATCAATCATTCTTGGTGGAGGTCAAAGGTCATCTTGGGTCAACGTGGACCAAACACTGAAAAGCTTGTTAACACGTATCTCCAGGTAGGAAGCTTGGATAGATTTCATACTTACAGTACTATGTGGATGTGTTATGGTGAAAAGATGGACCCTATTGTTTTTGGTGAAGGTCAAAGGTCATCAGGGGTCACCAGAGGTAATAAAGCAAAATTTCCCAAGAATTCCCAAGAGTTTTATATGGGTTCAGCAGAGGTCAAAGAGCAAAATTTTCCAAGATTTCCCAAGATCGTCATCTGGGGTCACCAGAGGTCAAATTGCAAATTTCCCAAGAATTCCCATAATTAAATAGGAACACAAAACTGTATTTTTCCAACATGTTAAGATAGCATTTGACCATTGACTGAAAGATATGGGACATCATGGCATTATTTGGAATAGAACATATATCATCGAAACCTCAATGCATTTTTGCATTCTGGTTAGGCCTTATATTCCACTCTGGCCCACGGCCTATGTATGCTACCTACTACAGGTGTGTTGATGTGTACAAAACCTATGCAGGCTCTCATCATGTGCCTCGAACATGGCCATGCCAACAAAATATGACATCATGTAAAGTGTGCATCGACTAATTAATATTAAGAAACAGATATTGTCACAGCTGGTAGGCAAAAGAGTTGATAAAGAGCGCTCTCACTGTCGTCACAATGAAAAGTAGATTGTAATTTGTCTACTTTCTGCGTGCATTAGCACCAGTGTTTACATGTGCAAAGCCTTGTATGCATGCATGTGTTCTTGTGCATGCTCTATGTCAATCAGTTTCTACAGTGACGTAACCATGAATGGTCTTATACTGACGTGGTAAATTTGAGTATAGTCCAAGGAATGGACTTGGCTCAACAGATTTCATCAGCAGCTTTTTCTCTGTAAGGAAAGATGATATCAGGATACAGGTGCAACTGTACACAATAAGTATGCTGATCATTATAGAAAAGATGATCAATATGAGATTCTTAGTTGGTGTCTTGAGATGTAAAGCTAGATAATTGATACCTTGTACACTAGCTATGGCAAACTTTGCATTAATCACTCAATTTTTGCAAATCTCATTTTGAAAAGCTTGACTTATATTTCACATTTTTTCTATTTTCAGCTTTAACTGGCATTATCTACTCAATTGGCATACTCATACATGTCAAGGTATGTACCACTGTGTATGAAATATTACAGCTGTGACTGTTTTACATAACAGTGTATGGAAAAGAAGTGGTACACTCTTGTGGGATTAGTAATGACATATGATTGAAAAAATATTGCCCTCTATTATATGAATGGACGTGTAATGTTTTGTTTTAGTCCATCTGTATTCACAGGTCTTGGGCACATTCATTTCGCTGCATAATTTCCTTTTCTTCATACTATAAAGACTTGTTATTTAGTGACCCACTTTCTTTTTAAAGGGCAGCAAGTCTCCTCCCCCCCCCCCCCCCCGACAGTAAAAATTCTCCCTACTCAGTGTTCTTCTAGCCCCTCCTCCATTTGAAACAAAATTACCTGTCTAGTGCACAGGGCTGTCAAATTTACAGGAGCCTGCACTGAATTTAAGTTACTCTAGGCCATTCCAACACAGTACTGTAATTGGGAACATAAGTGACTGCACAAGTCGTCATTGACCAGCCGAGTGAAGCTATGATTGGAATTAATGTCAATCAAAGTGCATTCACCAGTTACATTGAGAGATATGCTCATATTCCTATATATGTTTTGATTTATGCTATAACCCCTTAAAAGGGAGTAAGCAATTACCTGAAACCTAAATTTGAAACATTTTCTTAATCTTTCAAAAGTGCTCTTCCTTGCCCTACAAGTATCTTTCATAGTTGTTCAGAATCTAGAATTCTCAGAAAGAACAAAGCTGGTAAACGAAGGACTTACCTTGTTTCTGTTTAACAGTGGAGGAAGGAAAACTATTTTTTCATATTGAATAATAGCCATTCAGGAATTAGGATACAGGGCTTTGCTTATTAAAATTTCAATTACTGCATTTGCCCTTCAGTTGAAAGAATAGGTGTACTTTGTACTTCAGAAAATGTTGCAAGCTTAGTGTGGTGAAAATAGTTTTGTACACACAGTTTCAAGAATCTGACTTCAAACTCTAGATTTGTAACCAAGTGAAAGATGTTTTGGTTGTTTGCTTGGAAAGTACTGTCAAGGAGCTGTGAAGTTATGAAATATTTAGGAAATTTTTAAATAAAGAACAAGAAACCAAGGAAAGGTTTAGTTTTAAAAGGAGATTTGCAACTTTGTGTTGATATAAGAGTCCGATTTAGGGTCCTCAGAGTGCTTTATTTTAGCTGCTGTGCATCAGTGTGTTTTGCACATGCATGGGTTCGAATCCAGCTTGAGGTATGTGAGTTTTTCTGTGGGTACTCTGGCTTCCCCCCTCCCCTCCCCTCCCCCTTCTGGCTCTGCTTGCCATTACATGGGGTGCCCATCAGGCAGACCAGCTGACCAGCCAACTTTGTTGTTTTTGTTAACTGTGTAGATGGTAGGAGCATTGAGTATCATCCATACTGCAGGACCCCTCCTCCAATGTCCCCCCCCCTTGCATTTCTGCCATTCCTACATGGTAACATGACCTCTGAATATTGTAGGGGACCTAAGAGGACCTGCAGTTTGTAATTTATTTGACTATTTGGTCTAATAGAATATTTTTCTAATGACTTTTTGCTTCTTGAATTAATTTATCTGAATGATTACAAACTCTCATTTTCTTCAAATGTTCTGTTCCCATTTTACTTTACATTAATATTAATTTATTCATGTATGTTTTATCTTTATCCTGTTAAGGCCTGTGTTGAAGATATTGTCTACAAAGCCTTGGACATCATTACAATTGCTGTGCCCCCTTCCCTGCCAGCAGCTATGACAGTGGGTACAGTCTATGCCCAGGCAAGGCTGAAGAGACAAGGCATCTTTTGTATAAGTCCTCAGAGGATAAATGTTTGTGGCAAGCTTAAACTGATTTGTTTTGACAAGGTTAGTGACTAACTTAGAGGGTAATAACTTCTTTTCATGTATTTGTTTCCAGCAAAATGTGTTTTAAAGGAAAAGTTTAAGCAAAAGATTCATTTCATATGTGAAAGAGGAACTAAATCTATTCAATCTGGTGAAACTTCCATTCAGATCCGACATTTATTACACGAGATATCAGCAAATGAAGTTACTGCATTAGTGACCCAAAGTGAGCTTGAGGCAAGCAGGGGTTATGCCACTTCCTCACAATGATGAGAGGTGCTTTGTTTCCTTTGTTTTTTTTCAGTCTGTTGTGCTGACCTTGAAGTAAATAGGGATAAGACCTCTCCATGTGGAATGTGAAGTTTGTAAAATTCTTATGCCTCTCATGCAACTACATTCCTATAGCGTTTATCCCCTGTGATTGTGCTGTCACCGTCAGTCACATTCTCGTTGACTGCTATGAATACTCCCATATTTGTCAGAACTATTACATTGTGCCAAACCTGAAGACATTGTTTGAGCAGACAGATCCTCCTCTCATTTTGGACTTTCTCAAAGAAAGTAACCTTTACAGGAAATTTTGACATGACTCCAACATTAGCTTTTGTGTAGACATTTTAGTTGAATTTTGCCCAATCTTTTTTTTTTCCTTTTAGGTGATTTCACCCCACCATTACCCTTTTTTTTATCTAGCTCAGGGGTCTCCAAACTTTTTTGCTTTGTGGCCCAAACTTTCTACTCAGAAATTTTGGTGGTCCTCAAATTGACGAGTCGATGAGAGGTTGGCAATTATTTTTTCGCTCCTGAATCCTTTTTGCGACCCTCCAAAATATTTTCCCTACCCTCAAAAGGTTCGCGACCCCTAGTTTCCCAAACCCTGATCTAGCTGACACTATATAACACATTTGTGTTGGTGTGTCGTTAAACCCCCATCTTCTAACTCCTCTAATGTGATCATGGAGGAGAAAATTGGTTGTAAAGTTTAAAGAAAAACAAAAGACTGCTCACTAATGTGAGGATGTAATGTCATATGTGCCTGCTTCAAGTTCACTTTGTGTTGAAAATGTGACAACTTTAACTTCTAATATCTTGAAAACCACACATTGGATTTAAATGCAAATTTCACCAGGATGCTTAGAATAAGCACCCCTCTAACATATCAAAACTTGATTTGAGCTTAGACCTGTCTTTTCGTATGTAAAATGAAGGGTCAGAAGCAGGTGAAATTATAAGATGGTTTGTGTGGTCAATTCACTATATAACAATAACAAAGTCACATTTTGGCACAAGGTGCACCTTCATTAGGATAAAGAAAGAAAACCAAAAACAGTTGTCTGAGTACAACAAGGGTGATATCCTAAATAATTGTGCAATCTACCATTTTAAAGGGATACTCCAGTGACAAACTGGGAGAGTTTCATTAACTCAGGGAACTTTTTCTCACTTTATTGGTGTAAATCCCATCTTAAAAGCATGTTGGATTTCAAAGTTACGAATTTTTAAAGAAAATATTCAGTTCACAGCATTGCATTGCACTGTGGGAAATCTGTAGTGCCAAACAAGCAGACTAATTGAATATATTTTGTATTTCTGTATAATCTTGACACATGTAAATGAAATGTGCAGATAGTTTTTAGAGTTGTAATATTCTCATAAGCCCAGTTTAAAATGAATGTAATTCAGTTTTGAACTGGTGTCAGTTTTCAAGGTCAAATTAAACACTCCATTTTTAAGGAACAACAAAAAAAAATTATGGAAACAGTGTGCTAGAAAGATATAAATTTTGTAACCTTGAAGTAGCTGGAAATCTGTTTTTGACAAGAATAACCTATCTTTAACAGGAGTATCTTAAACCTCTCTTAAAACGGGAGTATCTTGAGTTTTGAACAAGCTAAGGGTGTGGCATGTGATGAAAAATTATTCTCTTTCCTTTTAAATCCTCTTAAAGTGTCACTGGAATATTCCTTTAAATTGTGGAAAAAATTTCAAAATTTTACATTTCAACACATAGATATTGTGTGAAGATAGCAGTTGGACCATTGGAATTCAGTTTTCAAGCTTTGTAATATGTATTTTGAAATTTTAGACTTGGTACATTTCAATATTATGGTTACTAAACATGAATTGTAAAAGAAGAGACAAGTATACATGTTCTTGTTAAAAGTGAGTAACTTTCATTAGAGAAATTTACTGTTACTGTTCACTTTTGTGGGAAGTTTGAATAAATTCATCAATATGTTAGCTTTCAAATAACTCTTGGGCTAAAATGGCCAAATCTTTCCTAGTTTTTTTGAGGTGTTAGGTCAGTTTGATTTCTTTTTCCTTTTTTATTTGGATCATTTAGACTGGAACTCTAACAGAAGATGGCTTGGACCTGTGGGGAGTTGTGCCTTTACAAGATAGGCACTTCCTCCCCGCCGTGCAGAAACCCTCAGAGCTAACGCAGGGCCCAATTGTTGCTGCCATGGCAACATGTCACTCTTTGACAATGATAGACAATAAGTTATCCGGTGATCCATTGGACCTGAAAATGTTTGAGGCCACTTACTGGGTAGGTTTTGGCACTCCTGTTTCCTTAATAAAATTTGATTGATAAATGTTTGCAAAGATAAGTAAATTCAAGATTAAAGTTAAGTTCTGCAGTTGAATATCTAAAAGACAAATTTCCCCAAAGACTGGACAAAAAGAGGTCTTTGGTTTGTTCAGGTATTGCACTTTAAAAATTTCCCAAGGTTAAATCAAGTCTGTCAACACAGAGTCACACTAGGCCGATAGAACTAAATTTCATTGTGTGTATTTGTTTTTGTGTTGAAGTTTTGCAGCTAATAGAAGTGAAATGTATAATTAGCTGAGTATTTTTGAAAATTTACAACTGTGAAATAAATTGTTTGGAAAGGTACTTAACAGTGATAGGTTGTCAAGGAAAACTATTGCAACAAATTATCAAAAACTGTTTATAATTGCATGTAGTTACTAAATGCAATAAATAAATGTTGTTTGATGATAAGGAATGCTTGTGGTAATTTGCAGACTGTCTGAGAAACTATTTCAAGTTGTCATGTTACAATTGTCCTTTGTGAAACTGTTTGAAATTCCATGTTGGGGTGGGGGGGGGGGAGGGAGATGTTTGGATATGGGGGATTGTTGGTTCCAAATTTCCAGATTAGTGATGTCTCATAAATTCTTTCCATAGATTTATTTTTCAGTCAAGACTCTTGTAACAATGAATTAAACTTGAGTGTAAGAGAGAAAAAAAAAATTTTCTTTTTGATTTCGGTGAGATGACCATTGAGTACTTGTAGGTGGCCTTTGCTGAGTTTCAGTCAAGTTGTCACCTGAGTATCTTTGCAAACGCTTTACGTTCTTTGTAATTTTAAAGTGTCAGTAAATTCGTATTTAAACAAATTTGAATAAAAAGGAATTTTTTTTGTATTACGGCAGATTTTGGAAGAACCGGATATAGAAAGCAATGAATTAGACACAATTGCAACCACAGTAGTCCGACCAAGAAGCAATGAGACACTGTATGCACAAGGAAACAGCGAATTAGTGAGTTCCTCTTGTAAATATTTAAATAATCAGTTCCTTTATAATGCAAGGTCCTTTCTGGGAAGCACTGGCTAAAAAGAGGTAAAATTATGGTCCCTATTCTTATAGTTTAAGAGGCAACTAGATCTTTGTTGTAGAGATATTTTTCCAAGACAAGGAAAGATTTTTTTTAAATAGACATATTGCAATATGTTTGCCTTCAAATCTGAATAACATGTATTCTTTGAATTTGTAGCTCTCTCTCTCTTGCAGTGAGGCCCCTGGTTATTTTGGTGTTTGGAATGGGACATTAGGAACAGTGGCATAATTTTGGTCAAGGGTGCCCAGGGGTGAGAATGGGTTGGGTGCCCCAAAGTCCATTACAAAGTATCATCGTGGGTGCCAGACCCACCGGGTGCCCCCCTAGCCCGGGTGCCCAGGGGTTTGCCCCTCAGAGTGCATAGGAGTTACGCCACTGCTTAGGAAACAGGAATGATTGCAAATTCAAGAGGTGAGGAGGGGGTGGTGGCCTATAGTATGCTTTAAAAACTTGGAGCCTGGGCCATCATCAAAATACTTTATGGACCCTTGTTTTAAAGGATACATGATATGTTTGACTTCTTCCCACAGAATCAGTATGAAATAGGAATTCTGAGGCAGTTTCCATTTTCATCCAGTTTGCAACGAATGAGTGTAGTGACTAGGACCCTGGATGCTAAAAACATGGATGTCTATAGTAAAGGCTCCCCAGAAATGATCTCATCACTGTGCAATAAAGACACAAGTATGTTGAGAAAATTTTGTTCTTGTTACTACTGGCTTTTTTAATACATTGAAATCATGCTAAGTTGCCTTCAGTCAGTCAGTCTGTCTGTCTGTCTGTCTGTCTGTCTGTCTGTCTGTCTGTCTGTCTGTCTGTCTGTCTGTCTGTCCTTCCATCTTTTAGTCTGTCTGTATGTGAAGGTGATGCCTCTTTTCTGGTCCAATGCAAGGTTTCAAGGAATCTCAGTAGACAAGATAGCTTGTATGTCTGTGTTTGCAGTTATATGTGTTTTACCTGCTTGGTAATGCATAATATCAAAAACTCAAATGTTCAGAGAACAGGTGCTGTCCAAAGTTGAACAGCAATCTTAAGCCCCAAAAACTTGACGGTACCAATTGGGCCGAAAACTTTTTGGTCTCTGTTGAAGAGTCTGACCTCTTTATATACAAAAACAGGTAAACTGTGATGGTAACTGAGCACAGTCATGGCTACATACTTCATTTTACCCAAAACTGGAAAATCCCTTGACAGGGGGCCATACTACCCCCATCCACTGGCCACCCCTGTCAGTGAATCTCAAAGTTGGCATAATTTGTTATGGTCTTCGGACTAGTGATTGGGGTTTACTGATGAGTGTTGTCCTCCATTTTTATGCTGTGGTCAGCTTTAAATAAATCTGAGACAGATCTCCTGTGTGTTGATTATTTCTTAATCACTTCCTCATGTTATTGTCCATTTCACCAGTACCTCTTGACTTCCACCAAGTATTACAGAGTTACACCCAGCAGGGGTTCCGAGTGTTAGCCCTAGCCTGGAAGCAACTCGACCCTAAAGTGCCATGGCACCATGTACATAAGGTTCAAAGGTGAGTTGAAAAAAAGTACAGAGGAGGAATATCGAGCCTTTTCAAGTTTCCTTTTTCTCTGGAAGAACTTTCCAACTAATCCTAGAAGACTGAAGGGAGCATCCCATGGGCCAGTCCAGGGGAGGGGAAGGCGGAAGGGTGAGCGGGTGCCTCCCCTGCTTTCACAAAGTTTTAACAGCGTGAGGCTTGCAATAAAGGTTTTATTTTTATTTATATATGTTGGTATTTATCAGTATGTGCCTCTTGCCCATCCATACCCCCCGCCTCACCTCTTCCCTTTTTTAAGCAATTCCAGGTATGCCTCTGCACTCCTGTAGAGAATGAGTATTTTGTGAGTAGCATAGCATAAATTCAATGTATGGGACTGTGTATCCTTTAAATTGAGGTGGAAACAGAAGGATGTGCCAATAGAGTGTCTGTCAGTGTACAAAGTACACAGGGGGATGGGTGATTTTCCCCCACAGCATCAAAAATGGCCCCCAAAAGACGTTGAGGGGGTGTAAAATGTAAATTATTATGAACATTGTCCTCCCTGCCTAATTAATTCCCCCCAAAAAAGAATAGGACTAGTCCTAAACTTTGGGGGGGGGCAGGAAGGGAGGATGGTGGTGGGAATACAGGGAGGACTGGGGACCGTAATTATTTCCAAAACTTGGAATAGAGCCCTCCGAAGAAAAGTTAAGATGTGAATCCTGTTGTACATTCCATTTGTTGCTGAAAATATGGAATAAAATTATGGTCAGGCAGTACGCCATGGGCCAGAGGCACTTCATATGCACTGTCCCCCCCCCACCACCACCACTCTTTGACCCATTTCCCTTTGGAAACCTTATGGTCTCCTAAACACAAAATCAAGAGGTAACAGTAAAAATTTTAAGTCTCGCTCATTCAAAAGGGCAGCTAAAATCAAAATGGCAGAAAAAATTATGAACATTTTGTTTTTAATAATAATAGAGAAAATAATCTTTAAAAACATATTGAACATATTTTTGGCACCAAAACATTTTCCAATGTTTTGACATAATTTTTGAAAATATTTCATTAATTTGGGGGCCATTTTGTTTTTCTGCCATCTTGGTTGACTTGGATCTCGGCAGAAATGTTCCAGAAATTTAAAGGGAAAATGCAGTCACCCCCCAAAAAAAAGAATTGTATAGTAGACTATCCTATTTCCTGAATGGATCTTGAGAATCATGTGACAGTATTTTTCTCACTCAGTTGTAAAATTTACAAGGAGCAACTGCTTGGTTTACCTTGAATATGCAATATTTATGTCCTAAAATATTATGAAAGATACTTGGAAGCGAAATAAGAAGAAATTTGTGACATTTAGCTATTGTTTCAAAATAAGTTTGGGGCGACTGCTTTTGACCTTTAAGTTTTCAATATTCATCACAAAATATGAACAAATATTATGAGTAATTGTGCCAAAATATATTTAAAAGGTATTTTCTTTGTACAATTAAAAACAAAATGTTCATAGTTTTTCCACCATTTTGTTTTTGGTGGCCATTTTAAATGAGTGAGACCCCAAATTTGTACTGGTACCTTTTGAATTCATGTTCAGGGGACCATAAGGTTTCCAAAATTTTATGGGTTGGAGAGAGGGTTTTTTGGGTGCAGGTGAAGTGCCTCTGGCCCATGGCCTACAAGGGGTAAGCTAGAATGTCAGATTGTAGTTCTACAGGAAGGTTTCTGCCTTTTACTTTGACAGTGGTGATACACTATTCAACTCTAACTGTCATTCTTCTGCAGGAAGGATATTGAAAACAATTTAACATTCCTTGGTCTCCTGGTAATGCAGAATGCTTTGAAGAATGCCACTACTCCAGTCATCAACGAACTCCACAACGCAAATATACGAACAGTGATGGTTACAGGTAGGATGTTTGGATACAGAATCCCTTTGTGTGTGTGTGTGTGTTGGGGGGGGGGGGTGTGATGAATGGGGGCAGAAAATGAATATAACAGTCACAGGTTTGAAGATGGCAGGGGTAGAGTCCCTTTATGTCTTTTTGGGGGAGGAGAGGGGATGAATGGGTGACATTTATTTTTTGTAAAAAATATATATATCACTCTCACAAAACATTTCTGTAACACTTTCCAGGGGTGTTGATGAGGGATGGGTAAGAATTAACTGTGTTGGTTTGCAACCTGACATTAAGTTGTAAATGATAAGCCATGGGCTTCTCTCACATTGGTGGGAGCTTAGCATCATAAAACAAGTGCCCATCAAGGCCTGAATTACAGGCATCAAAGTGATCCTATATTTCCTATAATTTCCCATATATTTCAAAAAATCCTTATCCTATATGTGTATGATTTTGGGCTTGTTTTCCTATATTCTCCTGTATTTTTCTGATCTTGCCAAAACTTTTGTGGTGATCTGGGGTGAAAATTTTTAGATGGTTCTTTTTCCAAGATAGTGTCTTAGACTTAGGGTGGCTTAGTCAGACAGGTACAGTAGCAGTGTAGAGATGACAAGTATCTCAATTAAATGCAAGCACACAGTGGCAGTTGTACAGTAGGATTCTGAAATATTCTCTTATGAAACTGCATTGGGCACTATAAATAAGCTCATATTTCATCAACCATAAATGCATTACTCTCACACCTTTGATTGAAAGACTATGATTTCATCTCTTTGAGATAATTGTTGTGGTATGATCAAGTTGATGGATGAGAATCCTGTGCCTGGCATCCCTTCTGGTCATGCAGTCCACTGCATTTTAAAACCCTTACTTTCACTTTGCATGCACAGATAGCTGGTCTGTAATATAATTAATTTGTAAACTCAAAATATTGTAGTAAAATGGTTCTAAGTACCAACTATTTTCCTTACCATCTACTGTCATTCCACAAACTGACTAGCCATTAGTTCAGTTGATTGTTCAAGGTGTTGTACAGTTACAGTTTCCCCCTAAACATTTAAACAAATTGCTCTGAGAAATACTGAGATTCTCACTCATATGTTTACAAGTTTACATTATGTAGATCTCTAAGGAGGTTATCCCTGTGGCAGGCCCCTGAATGACACATAAATTTATTCATCATACCAAAGTGGAAAATCTGGTCTGGTGCTGTAGTGCCCATCTTTGGTGGCAAGTAGGGGCACTTGCCGAGTTGCCCTTTACCTAAGTTTGTCATGTAATTGCCTCAAGTAAGATTTATTTAATAATAATTCAGATCTTGAAGGGCCGTTGTTTTATGACAATAAGCGACCACAGAAGTGGGAGAAGCCTGTGGCTTATGAATTACAACTTCACGTTGGGTGGCTAACCAACTTAGCAATTTTGATCAAATTTGGTTTCTTTTGAAAGGCCAGTTCAGATGGGAAAACCGTAGATTGCTCTTGGATGAAAAACCCACCTTACTTTGACCCGGCTGGGGATCGAACCCCAAACCTCCCGGTTGCTAAGCTTCATCTCTTCAAATGCCACCACCTTTATCCACTCGGCTACAGCACTGGTTTTAGATGTTAAGTATGTTAATGCACAGACTTTTTAGCATTCTGTAGGATCTTGACATATGGACGATACTGTCCTGCCAAATTGCACAGATTCAAAGTGAGCAGTGGCATTTTAAGGGGAAGGGGCCTTTGGGCTATGCCCCTCCCCCTCACTGATACTGATTGTTTTGTCCCTAATTTAATATTCTAAAATTTGTAAATTTTTTAACGCAACTTTTACTTCAGAAGATAACATATGTGGCACCAGATTGCATGTAAGGACACCCAATCTTTCAAAAAATTTTCAAAGGGGAGAGGGATGGACCCCTCCACTTAAACCCCTCCCCCACGTGCCAGTCAGAGAGCATACTACATAGCCCCCATGAGACAGTTCTGGCTATGCCACTGAAAGTGAGTTTGAAGGTATTCATAAAGTAGCAGTCATACAGTTGTCATAGGCCTATATGATGTTACTGTCATCACCCATATCTCACACATCAAGATTGCAAGACTAACTATGCAGTGTAAAATTTATAGCAAAATTGTTTCTCACAAGGTCTTTTACTGCTATTTAAACAGTGAAAAATGCAAAACTTTGCTCAGGCCAACCCCATTATTATTGGAGCTGAGGTGAATTCCACCTGTGTACTTGTGGACATGAGCAACAGTTCATTAACCAGTTAACTGCGTATGACGGATATATCCGTCATGGCGTAACTTCATGCTACTGCGTATGACGGATATATCCGTCTTGTAATATATGCACCGAAATACGTCATATAAAACCCAGCCAATCAACAATACACCCTGGAAAGATCTTCGCTGTGCACAGCGAACGTTCTGGCCTGTCTGTCTGTTCACTAATGCGTAGAACGAATATATCCGTCTTCTAACTGAGACGTTGATCAAGCATGTGGAACCTGGAAGTGTTCTTGCACGTGCTGCGCTGTTTACAATTTCTCACAGGCTACCGCTACAAGTGTGGGACCGCGTGGGTGTATTTTCGTTCCGGATTTCACTGTTACTTGTAAATATTTACAGTGTATTACTTTTCCAGTGTAAAGTTGAAATAAACAAAGTGGCATTTTTGCGAAAATTAATTCCGCAGTGGGATGAAAGTTACAATATATTAATTCTGCAGTTAACTGGTTAACTACTGATCCATTCAAATCATCATACTGTATAGTTACATTCTGTGTTCACAACTTTTAATATTGCAACTTTTGCTGCATGTTTGGTATGCACTAATAATAACATTTATGGACACTTTATTCCAGGGTCAAAATTTGCAAATGCACAACAGTCAGGGGATTTACCATTGCCCTTCCACAAAATACATAGTTGGTTTCCTAAATTCCATGTTGATGGTAGAACCACACTCTTCTGCCACTTGGCCCACTCTTAGGGATACTGTGAATCATATTTCTATCATTTGAACAGTATAATTTCCTAAGGTACAGTGTTTGTTACATCCACAACTTTGAGGAACTTTGAAGATGATTAGGACCGCTAGTGTTTGACATTCCTATATTTACTCTCTATTTTCCTGGAAAAATCTTGTAAAATCCTATATTTTCATCAGTGTCCTTCTTAATATAAAACCTACATTTCTGTGATGGACCACTTTGAAGCCTGGAATTATGATCATTTATTCATGTCATAATGCCGTGTTTGTGATGTTTTGTAACATTTGAGTGTTTCCAGAGTTGTAATCGAGTCACTAGATTTGTGACTGAGTCACCAATTGTCAAACTTTTAAGTGACTTGAGTTGAGTCATTGACTTGAGTCACTGTACTATTTCAATGGAGAAATTACTCCTGAATTCTCTCGAGTCACTATCATTTTGAGAAGAAGTGACTCGAGTCATGACTCTTTACAACACTGAGTGTTTCTGGTGGAAGTTTGGGTATTCCAACATGTGAGCTTATGGGTTGGAGTAGACTTAACTGCAGCAATTCAGAAAAACTGTATCCTTGTTTGTTTAAAAGGTTTTAGAACTTCTCTGATGTAACCCTAAATTTGATTCTGTAGAAATCTTTCTAGAATGTGGAACTCTTCTGTTTCAAATTTGTGAAAAAGTATCAGTTTCTTATCAAAGTTTTTTCGAGACTTAGTATAGCTTCATAGTGCCCTTGGCACAAGGACTGTCTGATTTGGCATTTGTAGATGTGAAATGATTCTGGAAATTTTTTACAGGCGATAACATGTTGACAGCTTTAAGTGTAGCTCGTGAATGCAAGATGGTTCCCTCATCAGGCAAAGTGATTGTTGTAAAAGCAACAGAACCTTCCCAAGATGCACCAGCACATATTCAGTGGACTTATGATAAAGACAAAGTAGAGTGTTCTCCTGCCAGGGACTCATCACCTGTAAGTAGACAGATCGTAAAAATCATCTATGGCAGTGGTTTGCAAACACAGGGATGTGGCCCAAAGGTGGGTCTCCAGAGGTGTTTGGTGGAATGCAAGAAATTTCAGGAAAATCCATCAAAAGAAATAAAATTGTGTTTATTTTACATAGGAAAGGGAAATTATACCAGCAGATGAGTAGACATTAGTGAATGTGGTAAAATTAATCTGCAGAATGGATCCTGCAGTGTGCATCCTCTAGATTTGTATGGTTAATCAGACTGGCCAGGCTTTACCTGCAAAATTTTTTTCTTGGGTTACTGGCAAAACAAAAATATTCAGACCACTGATGCATAAGCTTTAAAGGTAAGCAGTACACATATTTCACTTTTATTGAGGAGAGTCAGTTTCTGATAATATAAAAATGGGTTTGCACAGTGAATCTAAATGTTTTCAGGTTAGGACTATTGTGCCCCCCCTGTTTTGGGAAGTATGCTTTCTTCATGTGCCTCTTTTATCAGGGCTCAGTATTTTCACTTTTGGTGCTTTTACACTAGACCTGATCTTATCCTCAGTAAGAGATCCTGTGCTGAAAATAAAGAATGTTGCTTCTTGAATTTGGCCACATTTTGGGGTAAGTTTGGCCATAAGGTGGGAATTTAATCTGGCATTCCTGGGTTCTGACCCCAAGTATGAGATCAAGTTCATCGTTTAAACTTTCCAGGGTCAATGGGGACCTGCAGTTAATTTCATCTCTGTCATAACATATTTTCCTAGCAGTGCAAAAGTTGGTTTTTTAGCCCTCCCTTCCTTACCCCTTCTCTTCCTCCCTTGTCCATTTTCTCCCTCCCTTCCCCATTCTCTCCCTCTCCCCTTCTCCCCCCCCCCCCCTCCCTCACCTTCTCATTGCATCACTCATCCCTCCCTCCATGTGGTGAATATACCTTCAGGAGGATAAGAATAAAAGGTAAGTTCAACTTTGCCAGGATTAATGCATGTTATTGTTAGCTAGCTATGTGATGTCTTCATAACATCAGGCAATCATATCCAGGTCTCATTTAAAAACAACCTATATCAATTTCTAAATACAGAAGAATTTCCTTGAGAAAGAGGTAGAAAAAATACGCATTGTTTGTTTTGTGAGTAGAGATTAAAAAGAAAATATTGAAATAAAAACAAATGAAGTCTATGATTCAGTGTCAATAAAATATGTTGAATACTAAAGTTGACCTCTTGGCCGGTCAGCTGTTCATTTAAGTTTGTCGATCAATACATTAACTACGTTTCTCTGTGTGTGGTAAAATAAAAATTTTTGATATGCAAAATGGATTTTAATATATTTTTTCCCACAAAACTGCTATTCTGGAGTGAATGAAGGCCAGCAGAATTTTTGTTCGTCTTGTCTTTCTTTAACATGTTTGATTTTTGAATAGTCTAGTAACATAGACTTATTGGTAGTGCTCCCATGCACCATGGCATAAAATTGTGGAAATTAATAAACATAAGAATCAAAACTGACAAAAGTTTGAAGTATAAAAATGTAATAAAATATTACAAAACGTTTAAAAAGTTATGTGTATAAATTGATATCATGGACTGAAAATGTGTTACATACCATGGGTGTCATATATAACTAGGAACAGTGTGTTTATCAGTGTACAAAAGATATGGATGTATCAAAGTATATTGGTAAACATAAAATTATCATACTCATAATCATGTATATCGTACCACATACTGAATAAAATTTATAAAATGGTATAATAAACTTTTAAGCGTAAAATTAGGATGACAAACATGTATCTTACTATGATCAGACTTTTAGACAGGCTTTGCCTTTGCACCACACTAAAAACTTACAGGCACCAAGCTTCATACATCTAGGCTCTATGCTACATACTTCCAGGCACCACACTAGATGCTTCCAGGTGCTATGATTGATACTTTAAACAAACTTCCAGGCCCCACACAAACTTTCGTGCTCCACACCACATACTTTTAGGCATCACACTAAAATCTTCCAGGGCACCACACTACCTATTTCCAGGTGTGGCACTAAAATCTTCCATGCACCACAAAGTGACTCTACATACTTCCAGGCATCATACTAAAATCTTCCAGGCACCACACTACCTGTTTCCAGGCACTGCACTAAAATCTTCCAGGAGCCACGCAGTGACTCTACATCCAGGCACCATACTAAAAACTTCCAGGCACCACACTATTTCCAGGCACTGTACTAAAACTTCCCAGCACCACATTACATACTTCCAGGTACTATAATATATACTTTCAGAATACTTACCTTTGTATGCTATTGAATGTTATTTAGTTACATTTGGTCATCTTTATAACCTGATAAATCACAGCAGTTATAATGACTGATCATATTGTAACGGAGCACAGGTTTCTGTTCCGCTCTGAGAAACCAAGATCCTGGGCTGTAAATTTTCCCTGAACTCCAATGATTTTTCTGTATGATTCCCTTTTCTAGTATTACCAAAGAACGATGAATGGGGATATTCCTTCAAGCACAGAATTCTGTTTTGCTATCAGCGGTGCATCCTTTGCAATTATAAGGAACCATTTTCCGGATCTTCTTCCTAAGGTAGTAACCTTTATCCTGAAATTCTCATTTGAGGCATATTTACTAGAGTTGTACCGATATTGCTTGTAGGCAATATTACTGATACTGAAATTTCAAGTCTCAAGATGAGCCAATACCAGCCTGACACTGATGTGTGAGAAATGAGCATTCTTCACACTACATCATAGGCTATTGGGCACTACCATGAAGTGCTGTATCATTTTTGGGGGCAAAATATTATAACTGACATTTAAACATTAAAATTACTTGGCACTTTTATGAAGTCTAGGAAGAGGAATATCGAGCAGATAGTATGGGCATTTAGGTCAATTTTACTGGTATGGATATATATAGGACGAAAATGGGTAATATATCAGCCGATGCTGGTATGAAATACCGATAATAAATGCAACACTAATATTTACACGATGCTTTTAGAATGTATTTCCAGCATTCATGTGCATGTTGCATGACTTTTGGGACACAAGGTCAGTGTGCTGGATGTTTCATTCTGTCAACGAGTTCACTGCTCTCCAAGGTGATGTGAAGTAGCCTGGCCTCAGCATGTGACCTAGTCTCACCTACTTAATTGGTCAGGATGTGGAGTCCTGCTTATGATGTTATTGCAAGGAATTAGAACAAGAATGATGTTGCATGCACCATTTGTCATGCACTGTTTATCTTGTGCATTTAGGATTTATGCACCCTGGCAAAGACACAAGGAAATGTCATATTGTATAAATAGGCCTTAAAGGACATACAAACTATTGTAGATTCAATTGTTGTCATAGAGGTTTGTCTCCTGTTATTTGATTTTTCATGCAGCGTTGAAAATTTGCAAACTTTCAAAGGACCTGAATTTGAATGGGCCATTTTCAGGGTCTTAAAAGTGCTGGAAATTTGCAATTTCATAAGATGGGCATTAAAAAGTGTCAGAACGTCATTTGTAATATACTTATCTTAATATACTGAACTGCACATGTTATCAGTCTTGCTCTCCCTAAGAAGTTAGGGTGATTATTGAAAATACTGAAAATGTTATGAGCTTGAAAAAGTAATAGGTTGCTTGAGATTTACAAAGGGCTTCAAAAAGGTGTACAAACACTGATATTAACAGAATCATGACTCAAAACTTCAGCATGATTATTGATTGGTTGATTGATTTTTGAAGAAACTGTAGCTTTAGGTGGTATTTTGATTGCATAAAAGTTGTTTCTGCTATGTGAAGTTATATCTTACAGTAGTTCTTATTATTATCATTATCGACTTTTTCTTCTTAGATTGTTCAGAGAGGCACAGTCTTTGCTCGGATGTCGCCAGACCAAAAGTCTCAGCTCATAGAAGCATTCCAAGATATGAGGTTAGAGAGAATATTACCGCACTCCCCCTTACTGAGCTTTAGGGTTAGGGGTAGGGAAATCTTCTCCTTTACCCCAGGTGAAAGCTTGTTTAATTGATATTCAGTTTGCAACATTCCTTATGGCGTCTTGATGGATATTCCGTAGTGCTACTGTGTGCCAGATCAAAAGCAACTCGTTTGGATGCCCTGAGATGTTTCAGAAAAATAGATAATTTTTAAACCTTGTGATGAGGTTGCAAAATATACTTCGCCCCTCCTTACCTCCTATTTACGCATTGTAATCCCCACTTTCTCGCGCAAACTGTGAGCTAATCTGAAAGGAATAGTCAAAACTGAAATTCATTTTGGTATGTTCTAATGGAGCTTAATGTTACCCCGTTTGTGAAATTTTGATTCAATTTTCTAATGACAGTTTTTACTTTTGATAAAGAGAAACCTATGTATTCATGATGGCGCATGTATGTATGTGTGTGTGTGTTTGTGACTCTTACAGGGTTGGCACCAGGATTTGCCTGACGGGGGGGAGGTGGGGCCAGACTCCCCAATGGGGGCCAGCCACCTGAAGCCTCGACAGCCTCAGTGCCGTCGAGGGGGATTTGAAGAAACCCTGTGTACTATATCATGCCATTGCTGGGCATATTTTGCATAATATCACTTAATTTCTTCAAGAGTTGAGTTGTGCACTGATAGTGTTCTTTTGAATCTGAATCGTGAAATTGCCAAGCGTGCGAAAATTTTTGATAGGCTTACACAAAAAACATATGTAATCATTAAGAACAAAAAGAAAAAAGAAAACTTTACGGGTTGTAGACCATGTCAGGGATAACATACATTGTATAGAAACCACCTGGACTACCCGATGAAATAGCCATACTTTGCTCGGTGGGTCGCTCACTAACTGACCGTACCGTATGTCACACACATGAGAACAGCAACCAGGCTTTGCGATGTGGGGTGAAATTTACGAGGCCTTGACATAAACTGTGTAGTCTGCCTACATGTTACTTGGCTTATAAGATAGACAGGACTTGTCCCGTCTAGTTATGTGGAATGGAACTATTGAAGAAACTGGAGTGACAGTATGGTGCGCATAGTGTGCCAAAAATTTTGGGTTCTTATTACAGAAATTGTCCCCTTGAGAGCAGAAAACAGGCAAAACCTCTGGGCTAACAGTCGCCATCGGCAACGGCATACTTAATCGTATCGACTATACCTCCCCAACGAAACGGGGGGGGGGGAATTGCCATCCTTCCCCAGTGGCCATGGCCCCCTCCCCCCCTCTGGTGCCACCACTGGACTCTAAGCTCATTAAGAAGATATCTAAAGAAGGGAAACTCTGGCAGTTCTCATAAGTAGTGTGTAGATGCCCTGAATTGAGAGGAAGAAGCCTGTCATTTTTGGTGAAGGTCAAAGGTCATGTAGGGTCATCAGAGGTCAAACTCTGAAAATCTTGTTAACATAATATCTCGAGGTAGGAAGCATGGATGCTCTTCATACTTGGCATGTGGGTGTACTCATTAAACCTTCTCCAGTGTTTTCATAATGATGAGATTAGTTCCCACTTTCACATATCAAACACAAAGATTTGTTTGGACTGTTCTTGTAAGTCTATCCTTTAAGATAGCAAGGTGTACGTTCATACCATGCTAAGAAAGTATCTAGTATGGTGATATATCCTGTATGAGATAAATATATTGAACAAACATTGTTCACTCCAATTCATTTCTACCATCATGAAGCAACATTTCAAGAATGTCAGCAGATATGTAGAATATATTAAAACTAATTTTGGAAATGAAAAGCAACTACAAACTTAACAGTAAGTGATGGGCGGAGGAGCCAGAAATAAGCAGAACTTTTTGAGTCTGGCCCCTTAAAACCCCACTTTTTGACAGAAAACTTTCAATATTTTTGATACAGTTACTGTGTGGGAATGTGTGGAGATGGAGCCAATGATTGTGGTGCTTTGAAGATGGCCCATGCAGGAATCTCTCTATCAGAAGCAGAGGCGTCTGTCGCGTCTCCGTTCACCTCTAAAGTCCCAGATATCTCCTGTGTTCCAACAGTTATCAAGGAAGGTCGGGCAGCCCTTGTGACCTCATTTGGTATTTTCAAGTTCATGGCACTCTATAGTGTAGTGCAGTTTGTGTCTGTTGTTATATTGTACTGGGTGAGTTTCTTTTTTGAACTATATATTCACAATTATAATCAGAGCAATCGTTTTCGTCTTCCAGGAGACCAGAGAAAATTTTGTAAGACTGGCTTTTGTTTTCATGCCATCAACTGTTGGAATTCCTTATCAGACAGTTTAATAACGAAGCACTCCGTTTTAATACTCTTTTAGATTTAATTTAAGCAGATTTCTTATTAATCAACAATAAGTGAATATGATACTTGCCCATTTAGTACTCTGATTGAAGCAACCCTGGCCATTTGGATTGGATCTTTCTTTTTGTTCAGGGTGGGGTGGGGATATGAGGGAGGGTTCACGGTCGTAAAACTGGGCGGGTATTCAGAAGGGAAGTTGGGCAGATGTACGTTGTCATTTGTTCTAAGGTACATTACATTTTTTTTTCTCTGTTAATTTACTATTTGTGGGGGAGCACCCTACTTGACAAGCTCTCTGGGCTTTTTTTTTTACAGTACTTCAAGCCCTCCAGGCTTTTTTTTTACAGTACTTCCTTTCATGTTATCGAGATGTTATATATTGTCTGTATTCCAGTACATAGCTTCTATTGCTAACAAATATTGTGAAGACCCAAATAAATGAAATGAAATGGAAATCAGTTCTATAGTCAAGATTGCTAGAGGGATAGCATGTAACAAAACATGACTTAAAAACCAGGAGATTGGTGTCTTCCAGCTCCCTGGTTCAAGGTGCAGTACCCAGTGGTCATGACACAACAAGTTTCCACACACAAGGGATCTGTGGCTTTCTCATCTGAGCTGACCTCTCAAGTGGAAAAATCCACATACCATACAAAAATTTATGTTTTTTTCACCTATAAAGCATGGATTGAGTTTGAATGGCCCTAGGCATAATGAATTTGGTAGAATTCTCAAGAGTATTGTTACATTTTAATTGACAAAATGTGTAAAAAAGAGTGAATGTATAAAAAACTCTTGAAAAAGTACAAAGTGAGATCATGGGTAGTGACATTAACCTTGTTCTTTCCAAGACCTTTTGCATGCCTCTGTTACATAACCTCTAACTTTGTGTGTCCAAGGAAGGTAACAAAGGTAGATGAACAGAAAAACAAAACAAACAAACAAACAAAGAATTACACCTTTGATGTCAAATGTTACAATTTTTTATAAAAGATAAGAAAAAAGTGGTGTTGGAATGTAAACAATTTCTCAGTAGGAGATTAGAGGCCTATTGATCTCATGCTTCTATTCTTTGTCTACAGCATGTTTCGTAGGTGTTAACAGAAAATTTGTCAAGTTTATTATAATATTGCTTGTCTTTAATTGTACCCACAGATAAACTCCAATTTAGGAGATTTGCAGTTTCTTTATGTCGACCTGGTAATTACAACAACTGTAGCAATTCTGAGTGAGTGTTAATTTTTGGTTTGCAGTTTCTTTTAAGGTCATGGATAGGATGCATCTAAATCTAAATAGCATGGATATTGTGATTGAAATAAGTTAGGATTAGCATTTCGGTGGAGGACGTGGAAAGATGTGACTTAGACAACTACCCACAGGACAATTTGTCACTCATAACATTTAGCCCTCATACAACTTCCTCCTTCAAAAACTTTGATTTGTCCGTAGTGGGAATTGTCTGAGATGGGAATTTTTGAGGTGGGAATTGTTGGGCTGGGAAATGTCAGGCTGGAATTGTCTTGGGGCAAATTGTTATATGGGGGTGGGTTAGAGTTAGAGTTAGATGAGGTTTAATGGCTCAGTTTCTAACCAATTGGTTTAAGTCAGGCCGGCCACAGCCATTTTTGGTTCCTTGCGTTAGCAAAAGGAACCTATGTAGTCAGCTTGGCGTGTGTGTGTGTGTGTGTATGTGTGTGTGCGTGCGTATGTAAAAGATGTAAATCGGGGACATGAGCGTTTTTTTCCCCGGGCAAGTGGGGATACACCTGCAAGTGGGGATATCCCCAATTCCCGAATGCAAAATTTGCCATGAAATTGGATTTTGCACCTTTCAAAGATGTGTCTCAGTAAGTTTGAGCATTTTTGGCATTTTCCCCATTTTACATGTTGTGAACCTATCAGTAGTACACAAATCGACTTGTGTGAACTTGTCTTCCTATCAGACCGAGGACCTGAACAATGGATTTGAGGTCCTCTGAAGGAAATTCAATAGATTTGTCAAGTCCTCGAAAGTTTGAACAATAGAGAGTCTATTGTCAAGGTTAGGGTTTAGGAAGTAAACACAAAGGAAATAACAAAGAGGTCCTCGGATTGTATGTAAAATCGACTTGTGTGCATGAGTGTGTGTGTATGCGTGTAGTGCATGTAAATTAGGGATATGAGCGTTTTTTTCCGTAGTCAAATGTGGATACACCCCAAGTGGGGATATCCACATTTTCACTGTTAAAAACGTGTGTCCCCGATTGACGCCAAAAACATGTATGGGTGTGTGTGCGTGTGTGTGTGTGTGTGTGACACTTGCTTCGGTACGCTGTATCTCAACAAGGGAAAGTTGGACTAAACTGAAACTTGGTATATGGATCTGTCATAGTGAGAAGGTGTGCCCTATTGTTTTTGGTGGAGGTCAAAGGTCATGTGGGGTCACCAGGGGTCAAAGACCGAAAACCTTGTTTGCACGATATCTCAAGGTAGGAAGCTTGGATAAATTTCATACGTGGTATGTGGATGCATTATGGTGAGAAGATGAATGCTGTAGCTTTTGGTGGAGGTCAAAGGTCATCTGGGGTCACCGGGGGTCAAACACTGAAAACTTGTTGTTAGCAAAGTATCTCAAGGTAGGAAGCTTGGATAGATTTCATACTTGGTTTGTGGATGACTTATGGTGAGAAGATAAATTCTGTCATTTTTGGTGGATGTCAAAGGTCATTTGGGGTCACTGAGAGTCAAATACTGAAAACCTTGTTAACACAATATCTCAAAGAAAGAATCTTGGATAGATTTCATACTTGGTATATAGATCCACCATAGTGAGAAGCTGTGCCATACAGTTTTTGGTGGAGGTCAAAGGTCATCTGGGGTCACCAAGGGTCAAAAACTGATAACCTTGTTGTTAGCACAATATCTCAAGGTAGAAAGCTTGGATTAATTTTATACTTAATGTGTGGATGATGCCTTGTGGTGGGGAAAATATTTTGTTTGGTGGAGACCAAATGTCATCTGGGGTCACTTGGAGGTCAAATTCTGCAAACCTTTTCAACTCTATATCTCAGTGTAGGAAGCTTGAATAGATTTATGCTTTGAGGTGTTGCATTAAATCCAGCAGAAAACCCATGAGTTTTGTTGGGTGTCAGAGGTGAAATCACCAGATGCCAAAAAGCAAATTCCCAACAATTCCTAAAAGTCAAATATAAGCACAAAACTGTATCATTCCAGCACATTAAGATCACATTTACCCAATGACTGAAAGATGTGGGACATCTTTCAGAGATGCCAAGTATCTCAATTTTAGTTGAAATTATAGTATTACGATTTTAATCCATAATTCTGCCATTATGAAAATGCATCAAATACCCTTTTTAATATTGCAGAAGATTCTCTGCCCACAAAGCAGAGGACTTGTGAAAGTTCACTAGACAGACATTTGTCCTTAGATTAGGACATGTGTTGTTAGCAAAGTATCTCAAGGTAGGAAGCTTGGATAGATTTCATACTTGGTTTGTGGATGACTTATGGTGAGAAGATAAATTCTGTCATTTTTGGTGGAGGTCAAAGGTCATTTGGGGTCACTGAGAGTCAAATACTGAAAACCTTGTTAACACAATATCTCAAAGAAAGAATCTTGGATAGATTTCATACTTAGTATATAGATCCACATTTACCCAATGACTGAAAGATGTGGGACATCTTTCAGAGATGCCAAGTATCTCAATTTTAGTTGAAATTATAGTATTACGATTTTAATCCATAATTCTGCCATTATGAAAATGCATCAAATACCCTTTTTAATATTGCAGAAGATTCTCTGCCCACAAAGCAGAGGACTTGTGAAAGTTCACTAGACAGACATTTGTCCTTAGATTAGGACATGTGAGCTTGCAGAAATTGGAAATTGGAATTGATTAATTAAATGCTACTATGGGTTGTTAGTTTTATAAAGAGAACTAAGTTACTGATCATTTGGATCAGATACCATTGAGCGTGCATGAATTGTGATTGCTTAATTGAATAAAACAAATTGTAACTGTATACTGTCTGTGTTGATAGCCCTTGAAGTGCCTGTATTTCTTCAGAGCAATTTATTTATGCTTGAATGTGTTAACACAAGATGTGCATTGTCTACAGAGCAGATTTTGTGCATCTACAGAAATACTGGTTCATTCAGTAGTTGGCTCAGTTTCATTACATTCAGCAAGGAACCACAGTGCCCATTGGGCTCTTGTTCTAGTTGTGTGTCACTGTCTTGTTTTCCCTACTCCATTGCTTATGCAGAGCACAAAGCACAATGGCAGTAGGTTCCATTTTTAACGTCTTCGGTATGACCCGTCCAGGAGTCGAACCGCAGACCTTTATGGGGGTGGGAACTGTTGGGCTGGAATTGTCTGGGTTGGAACTGTCTGTGAGGAATTGTCCAGGAGCCATGGAATGCAAGTGTTGTTAAATATAGTTTTCATTGAGCATGTGTGAAGGTATTTTGACAGGATTTGAGAATTCCTTAGGGGGGTAGAGGTATTGGTTGGGAGGAGGGTGGAGCAGAAGTGTGCAGGGAAAGTAGCACTGGGTTGTAGAAAGGGGTTGTAGGAAAGATTGAACATATTTCTTGTATCAGTGTGACCAAGAAATGAAGTATTTTGGTGTGGGATTGGGAGGGAGTGGGAAAAATAGGGTTGGGGGCAGGGGAGGGAAGCATTAGGGTAGGGGAGAGGGAGTGATGCATTGGGGTTGGAAGGTTGCAAAGGAAAAGGAAGAATATATTGCTTGGTTTAGATGGAGTGAGTACTGAAGAAAGCAAACCTGCAAAACAGCTTATTAGATGCACATGTTTGAATTTTTCCTCAAGGAGGGTAAGGTTGTCCTCTCAGCTTTACATTCACATAGTGGTGTCTGGGTCCCTCTTTTGGGGGGCTTTTGTTAATACTTTGGTAGCTACCAGTATTGTGTTATGTAGCAATGTATAACTCTGCCCCCTCCCGCTGCTCTCTCCTCTTCTCTACTCCTCAGTCTTCCATTGAAATTACATTGTATTACTATGAAACAACAGGGTACTCATGAAAGACATTCTGTCTTTTGTTGACTTAAATGTGAGAAAATACATTGCAAGAAAATCAATAAACATTATGTTCCAAACAAAACCTTGAAAACGTTTCAGTTTGATTACTGTGTGAGTAAGACGTTGATATACTTCTGTTTGGAAAAAAAAAAACACTTAAATTCATCCTTGAAAAGTGCATGCCATTCGAAAGTACCGTGATGTTGTATTAACAGGTATTTTTGTGCCATTTAACTGTGATGTGTCAAACTTGAAAGTGTACAAATCATACCATGGTGTGATAGTCTGTGTTTTGGCGTTTTTGTCCTGTTAGTGTTATAGTTAGAATATGTGATAGTACATTAAATAGATTATTAGTACAAAATAGAAGGGAACTTATTCTGTAGGTTTTATCTTAACAGACATTTTAAAGAGATTTTCAGACAAACCAACAGAAGAGTCAAAATCTTATTATTTTCGGTACTTTGAAGGCACAAAAATAAAGGTTAGGCCTCAGAACAGGCTGTTAGTAATGTTCAAAGGGTTGACATTTGATATAATCTCTCCAAAGGTAGCACAATGTCATCTTGATCAGTAACCCTTATGATTCTTGAAGTACCTCATTGAAGGTAATGCAAAACAAAGCAATGTTTGATCAAAGAATGGAAATTAAGATGGGACAAAAAGGAAATTTAGAAAAATGTAAATCAAAATGGTCTTTATATGGCAGGTTTCCTGGTATTTTATGTGAAGCATTGGAGGTAATAGCCTGCAAAGCTGGATATATCATCGGTCCACTCAAATGTAGTTTCTTTGTTATGGTAAGAAAGTGTAAGGAAGCCATGTATGAGGTGATAGTTTTGCAGATAACTTGTGCTCCTCCAGGCTGTTATCAGTGAGTTATCTGCCTGCTGTTACAAATGGCAGATGCTGACTCTCCTCTTGAAAGTGACATAATTGTTAGGATTGTCGGTATTTGCTGACCTGTGTAATACAGCAAAACTATTAATCGGTGTTGTCATGCAAGTAAAGTGTCCTCCGCTCCCAGCAATGCATAATAATGTTTAAAGGGACAGTTGCTTCACCCCAAAAATATTTAGGAATATACCGTTACATCCCTTAATACAATTGGTGAGTGCACTTTGATTGACAATGATTCAAACATAACTTTGCTCTGGTTGGTCAGTGATGACTTGTGCAGTCAAGTGTGTTACAGATCAAGCTCACACACAGTAGAGCATGGATATGGCCTTGAGCAATTTCAACTCAGTGGAGGCTATTACACCTTTGTCAGTCTAGAAGGTGTACTAGGCAGGTGCTTTTGTTTTAACAGGAAGAGTGGCAAGATGTAAATTTAGTGGGAAAATTGTTGCCCTCTGGGAAGAGATTTTTGGGCCTTGAATACTGCAATACTGTTTTCTGAAAATCAGTGTGATCAACTTAGCAACTTTTACTTATCAGTAGGCACAAAAAAAAAAATGAAATAAAAAAGTAGCATATTTGTTCAACTTCTGTTAATGTGCATATATGTTGATTTTTCATTTCAGTGGGTTACAACAATGCCTACCCAAGACTGGTGAAGGAGCGCCCTCCTGGTAGTTTATTCAGCCCACCAATCCTATTTTCCATTATCCTGCAAGTCTTTCTTGTTGCTGCCTTCCAAGGGTTGGCATATTTTTCATTACATCTGCAGTCGTGGTAAGTCATACCCATCACATTTTCTAGTTGTAATATTGGAGTACAAGTTGCAGACATTGCAATGCAGACATAGTACAATTGCCAGACATTGCCAAAAGGTCAACCATTGCCTACTTTTAATTGAATCCAATTCAAGTAAGTGCTTTTAGTAGGGTTTGTTTTGCTGTGCTTAATGTAAAAGGTTCCTGGGGGGGGGGGTTGCTAATGGGGGTGGGGGTGCTGTCTGGTTACTCTAAACCTTTGGCTGGAGAAGTTGTAATACCCTTGTTAAGTCTAGTGATTATTTACATATTAAATTCAGGTGTATTTATATTCTGTGGTTTCAGGTTTGACTATAAACCTCATGAACCTGTGCCGTGCTCTGCCGGTGGTGATGCAGATGACAACATCCTCTGTCCCGAGGATACAGTGGTCTTCATCATGTCTTCATTCCAGTACATTATTTTAGCTGCTGCCTTCTCCAAGGGCCCTCCATATCGCCTCCCAATTTGGAAAAACTGTAAGTAACATCTTGTATACAAAGGCTTCATGACACAGATAAATAAAAAGGTGTTCCTGTGTTTTGGATTCAGACCTATTGTTGAAACTTTCAAAGGAAAAATATTTTCTTGACCTTGTAAGGCTTTGTGGAATTCACACTTGGAATTTTTTGGGTTAAGAATGACTTTTTTAGCTGTTGATGATTTGTACACATGAAAAAAAAACACAATAAATTGGTCTAAAATCCTTTGAAAAATGACTTTCATTTCAATTGTGAGATGTGATGGAAATCGTAAATATCAAAATTGATGTTGTGATAATCAGACTATGCATTCTGTGAACCTGAGAGGCTAGTTTTAGGTGGTTGGGAGAGAGGGGGATAGGGATTTCCCTCTGTAGTTGGTCTATAATGTTATTGATATGAAGTATACCTGGTACGGCGCAACAACTCTCTTAGGACGTAACACCAGCATATCCCCCTTTTTCCCACCTGTTGTTTTCTTTCAGAAGGTGTTCCTCTTCCCATACACTTATGAAGTCCACTTTGTCTTCATTTAGTTTTTCAATAACAGTATATGACCGATTTGGTCTTCTTAAAACAAATTCCTTTATAAACAGTGAAACCAATTACCGGCCTTCCAGGTGACAAGGTCAGAGTTAGTCTGCTAATCTTTTACAAATTCCAATTATATATGCAGTAATAAATGATTTATAAAACTTTCCGAGTTTCTGTTGTGACTGTCGTCACCTTTACCATTCTAAAAATAAAGTTCCTTTTGCTTTGTTATTGTAAATGTTTGGTCAGAGTCTGAAACTAAAGCAGTTATATTGGGTCTGCATGTTTAGGTGGGTAATTAGAGTATTATTAATGTTTTACATATTAACCTATAATAGGTGGACATATCTATTTTATAATAAATGAGGGTTTCCTTCCAACAACAAATTACTAAAGGTTTTGGTGAAGAGAAAGAGTAACCTAGGTTAATTTGTAATTTGAGAGTCTGTCACAGAAGGCTCCAAGTGTGTGTTTGTGACAGAGGAAGCTACTGTAGCTTGTAGATCTTATAACATGTCTTTGGATCAAACTTGATTTGAAACTAAAACGTATTCCCCCACTTAAACAATATAGACCAGTGTTTCAAGTGTTTGGGGCCAAGGGCCACATTTACTAGAGTTCTTACTCAAAATTTGGTACAGCCAGGATTTAATTAAGCAGCTTGGTTCCTTATGGAAATTCTAGGGTGATTTAATCTTTTAAGGGCCATTTTGGTGGACATCCCAGCCGCAGTGGCCTGCGGGCTGCTACCTGAGAACCTAGGGTGCAGACTGAGCAATGTTTACAGTAAAACTTTTAGGACTTGTTGCTGGAAAGTTACATGTGTTTAAATGTTGTGAAGAAATGTATATTGATTTCTGTTGATTGTTATTGATTTCTGTGGATGTATTTTGTCATGAAAAAGTACCCTTAAGAAGGTCCTTTTCTCTCCAACTAGATTTCCTTGTAGGCTAAAGATTAGGGTAATTGTTTTAGGAGATGTGTATTGTAATGAACTTTTTGGATTAACATTTTGGAATAAACCTCTTTAATATAATAATGATGATGGGATGTCTGCTTTGGATGGCATTTGCAGTTTGTGTGAAACACACCTTGTTTGTTTTTCTACATGGTGCCCAATAAATAATGACTAGTATCCTTGGTAACTATATCAAAGAAAGTTACTCAGCTAGCTAATCAATGATGGATCAGTTTAGATTGGTGTGACTTGTCTTAAAAATAATCTTCCTACAGAAAGTTTCGTTACCTTCTCCATTATTCAGCTGCAAATACCGTGACGACATCTTTCTTTTTGGGTTTCAGATTTGTTTGTACTTGATGTGATTTTCCTGTCAGCCTGTACGTCTGCATTGATCTTAATTCCTGCAAGGTGGGGTTTCTTAAAAGACTTCCTACAAATTGACCTCAAAGTCAACAGAGAAATCTGGTACCCTCTGTGCATTATGGGAATGGTGGCTGTATATGCCATTCTTGCTTTCACTTTAGAGGTATGTCTGGAACTTGAAAATGCTGTTTGCAAAGGCTTTTGAGTTGTATTGGTAATCCAAACTGTTTTAAATTCTGGTCAGCTCTTTACATTGTCTTCCTGGGGCAAGATGCTTTTATCTCAGTTGCTTCTCTTTATCTCAGCCCTCACCCCCGTACCTGTGTCCCTTCTCCACCAGCCATTTTGGCAGTTCCATACTCCTTTGATTGCTTTGCCAGCTTCTAAAAGAACTTGTAAGAAATTCTGGATAAAGAGCACCCCCAACCTACTTCTCTAAATGGTGTATGTGGGGCATAGTCTGTTCCTACAATATTACCTGTCATATTTGTATATTATCATACCTGTTTAAGTTCTGTTTAAGTTCTGAGGGCAAAGTAAACGTTTGGTTAAAGAGCATTTTATCCATGCTAGAAGTCAGAAAGAAAAAGCCAGAGGGGCTAGGGTTTCAAACCAGGCCCCCTATTTGTGGTGCTCTCTTTTTGATGTATTACAAATATTAAAACTATAACTCTAGGGACTCACCCATTGTTTCATTATTTTGATAAGCATATGCAACATACCCCCTTCTTTGAGCTCCTTCCCCTTCCCAAGGATTGCTTCAAAAAATGGCAGCATATTCAGCAAAAAAAAAAATCATTGTAATTTATCATATCTGGGGGAGGAAATGATAATGCAAAGTCGATGGTTTAGTAGTGTTACTAGTTAGTGGTATTTTTTTTAAGGAAATAAGCAATTATTGATAAACGTCAGGTAAATCATACAAATGTTTTCTTGTTTTCCCTGTAGGTATCTTTAATGTTTCCAACAATAAATATTGGATATTAATTTGGGGGGAGGAAATGATAATGCAAAGTCGATGGTTTAGTAGTGTTACTAGTTAGTGGTATTTTTTTTAAGGAAATAAGCAATTATTGATAAACGTCAGGTAAATCATACAAATGTTTTCTTGTTTTCCCTGTAGGTATCTATAATGTTTCCGACAATAAATATTGGATCTTAATTTGGGGGAGGAAATTATAATGCAAAGTGGATGGTTTAGTAGTGTTACTAGTTAGTGGTATTTTTTTTAAGGAAATAAGCAATTATTGATAATCATCAGATAAATCATACAAATCTTTTCTTGTTTCCCCTATGGGTATTTTTAATGATGTTTCTGACAAAATATTGGATATTAAAGGAAATGTGAGGTGGTCCACTTCATGAATTTACCATTTCTATTAAAAAAAAAAAGTTGTCACATGCTTAAAAAGTGCCATTCATAAATTAGTATGCTGGGGTATACTAGTTCAATTAGAATAACTGCATTTTGCATTGGTTCATGGTCCTATCCAAGCTTTATAAAAGTCATAATGAAAGTTATCCACTAGTTAACCTGTAATTAACCCAAGAGTGATAACTCAGTTGTCAGAATTGTGTTGTTTACAAGCCCATTAATGAAATATCATCTAGAATTCTTTTACTGTATTTTCAATGAGTAGAAGTACCCATTTTCTGGATGTGTTTTCTCACATTTGATCTTTGTTTTAAACACTGTATATGTAACCTACTTTTGAGGCTCTTTTGTGGAAAGTTTTGCAATGTCATCGCCAGTTGTTTACTAAGTATTCTTCTGAATGTACAACATTTTTGCCATAACAGCATAATGTGACATTTCAGTCTTTACTGTAAATGTGTCTTCTTTCTTATTTGAAGGCCTTCATCGTGGACAACAGCAGTGTGAAGTCTTGTTTTCGTCGTTTGAGATGTAAGCGTCAGCCTAAAAATAAGTACAAACTTATTGAGAAGGAAATATGTGAAGACAAAAATTGGCCACCTGTTGAAAATTCAGAAATACCAAACAATAGCATTAACCATTCTATGGTAATTAATGAAGCAAGGTAATCTATTAAAAGTGCAGAGTTCATAAATAGAAGTACAAAGTACTCGTATTACAAATGTTACTTTATTCAGAAGTGAAACTAGTTATGGGTATGGACTAGAATGTTTTGCCTCTGACTGTAAGCTCAAAGAGTGACAAGTTGGAGATCCTATCTAGTTTGTTGGACTTACAATCTCAGTTTTGTTCATATGTTTTTAAGTGGTGTCCTGTGGGCCACTGTGGCCCTCGACCTGAATTAACGTGTCCTCCAGAAGATTCAGAGAGATTCGTAATAATTAGAAAAGAGTTAAGGACTGATTTCTTCAATTACTGCATTATTTTTGACTCCATAAAAGTAGTACATTGGCCAAAGGAACTTTGTAAAGAATTTCAGGTCTAGAATAAGCCTCTTTGTACGATTGCATTTAATATTTAGATGAGGCAACACTTTAATGACAGTGGTATGCGGTATTGATGCCCATACAGCACCATTAAGAGTTTGGAATTGTAGGCTTCTGCAACAAATGCCCACACAGCACCATTCAGCACCGTTTAAAGCGATAATTTGAGGCTATGGGAAATGATGCACATGGAGCATCATTCAACACCATTAAGTAGTAATGGGTATCTCAAAGAGATAGCTTCGTGCAAACCTTGCAGAATTCTTTAGCTGAAAGGGCACCTCAATACAAAAATATTATTTAATGTACTTGCACTAGCATTTGCACTGGGATGGGATGCCAAACTGCAGGAATTCTGTAAAATCTTTTAAAATCCCATAGAGAAAATATAATTATGTAAGAACTTTCTTTATATAGCATTTGATGTAAATCAGCTGTTAAGGTAGAGCTAGTATGGAGAAGAAAAAGGAAGGAAAAAAAAAATAGAAACTAGAATGTATTACCTCAAAGTAAATATAAATCCTTCCTCATTCCAATTTCTGAGGTGAATGACATCTCCTTTTGATGTCATTTTTGATTCCTTGCCGTAGGCAGGCAAGGAATCTATGCGATGGTGATGTCGTGTGTGTGTGTGTATGTGTATGTGTGTGTATGTGTGTGTGTGTGTGTGTGTGTATGTGTGTGTGTATGTGTGTTTGTGACGCCGCTTGTAATCGCGATATCTCAAGATAGGATTGACCGACACTTTTCATATTTGGTATATAGATTTGTCATGTTGAGAGGAAGAACCCTATTGTTTTTGGAGGAGGTCGAAGGTCATCGGAGGTCACCAGAGGTCAAAAGCCGAAAACCTTGTAATCGCGTTATCTCGAGATAGGGATGACCGACACTTTTCATATTTGGTTGAGAGGAAGAACCCTATTGTTTTTGGTGAAGGTCAAAGATCATTTGAGGTCACCAGGGGTAAAAAGCCGAAAAACTCGTAATCGCGATATCTCAAGATAGGAATGACGGACACTTTTCATATTTGATATATAGGTTTGTCATCTTGAGAGAAAGAATGCTCTTGTTTTTGGTGCAGGTCAAAGGTCATTTGAGGTCACCAGAGGTCAAAGACCAAAAACCTTGAAATCATGATATCTCAAGATAGGAGTGGCCTGTATGGATTTGTCATGTTGAAAGGAAGAACCGTATAGTTTTTGGTAGAGGTCAAAGGTCATCTGAGGTCACCAGAGGTCAAAAACCAAAAAACCTTGTAATCGCGATATCTCGAGATAGGGATGACCGACACTTTTCACATTTGGTATGTAGATTTGTCATGTTGAGAGGAAGAGGCCTATTGTTTTTGGTGAAGGTCAAAGGTCAATTGGGGTCACCGGAGTTAAAAAGCCGAAAAGCTTCTTAATCACGATATCTCAAGATAGGATTGACCGACACTTTTCATATTTGGTATATAGACTTGTCATGTTGAGAGAAAGAATCCTATTGTTTTTGGTGGAGGTCAAAGGTCATTTGGGGTCACTAGAGGTCAAAGACCGAAAACCTTGAAATCGCCATATGTCAAGATGGGAATGGCCTATATAGATTTGTCATGTTGAGAGGAAGAATCCTATTGTTTTCGGTAGAGGTCAAAGGTCATCTGAGGTCACCAGAGGTTAAACTGCGAAAACCTCGTAAATGGCTTGTAAACACGATATCTCCAGATAGCAATGACCGACACTTTTCTTATGTGGTACATAGATTTGTCATGTTGACAGGAAGATGTCTTTTGTTTTTGGTGAAGGTCAAAGGTCATTTGAGGTCACTGGAGATAAAAAGCTGAAAAGTTCATAATCACGATATCTCGAGATAGCAATGACCAACACTTTTCTATTTGGTATATAGATTTTTCATGATGTAAGGAAGAACCCTATTGTTTTTGGTGGAGGTCAAAGATCATCTGGGTTACCAAAGGTCAAAAAGCAAACTTTCCCAAGAATTCCCAAGATTGTAATCTGGCGTCACTGGGGTCAAAAATCAACATTTCCCAAGAATTCCCAAGATCATCATCTCGTGTTATCAGAGGCCAAAAAGCAAAAGCATTTTCCCAAGAATTCCCAAGATTGTTATATGGGGTCACCAGAGGTCAAAAGATCATGATGGGGGTCACCAGAGGTCAAACAGCAAAATATCCCAAGTATTCATCTAGGGTCACCAGAGGTCATCTAAAGCAAAATTTTCCAAGAATTTTCAAGATCCAAGATCCATTGGAGTTGAATCCCTTTCAAGACACTTCAGATTTTCTTTTTTGTTATATTTGGTGGGGTTCAAAGGTCATGTGAGGTCAGCAGAGGTCAAATTGTTAAAACATAAAATGATGTAGTGAAGAAAGATAAATTTGAGGGATAAAACTCAGTGCAACAAAGCATCCCCATTCGGCAAGGAATCACTAAGCCTTTGGGCTTTCTGGTTAAATGCTAATTACTCATGTTGATTTAGAGTCAGTGGTAAGTTTGCATTCACATAATCTGAGTAGTTCAATAGAACACCGCAATGAATGAATGTTTGCATAATAATGTCTTGAAAATGTATCATGCTTAAGAATAGGCTTTTAACATACTTTACTGCCACTTGAAAGTTTAAGAAAACTTAAATTAATAAAATTAAAAGAGTAATAGAGATCTACAAAACAACTTCTTATAGAAGTGGGCATCCCAGCATTTTACAAAAAGAAATTGCTTGATATTTCCTAGAGAACTACCAAGAGTTTTGTAAAAGATTTTTGTTCTTTTTGAGTGGTTGCTTTAAAGGTAGCTGTAACTAGTCAATCTGAGCCACTCAAAATCCGTGTGTTTTCTATTCTATTCAAACTCCCTGAGTTTCCTGACCAGACAAAGAGAATTCATTTTCCCTCATTGTATGGTTGAAAAGTGTAAACTGCTTGCATCTTGGATAACCATAAATACTACAGACCATACATTCATGAATATTCTTGAATCTCGTTGGTTTACTTTTTCACAAGTTTAAGTCCTTAAGTTCTATTTAAGAATAAGGTTAAATTCTGAGAACTTAGACATTTTGAGATGGAGTTTGGCCCATGGTTGTCGCTACGATGGACAGTGCTAGGGGGTACCTTCAGGACTACTCTCTAGAGCCCATGACTTACAGGCCGTAAGCCTGGCACTGCCTAATGCTAACTTCATTAATCCCAACTGTAGTAAATACATTGAACTGGCTTTGAAGGAACGTGTTCATATATAATACCAATATCAGGTCAATTAAAAATTCAACGATTGGAGGTTGCACTAGCTACGTGCCTTTTTGGACTCTGCTCTAGGAGCCTGGGACTTAAACTGGTTAAGCTACAACCTTTGATATGCTTAACCTTCAGTAAACAAATTTTACGCCTTCAAACTTGTACATCATTAAACAACAATCATGTTTATTCATTAGGCAGAGATAAAAGACAAAATATTTCCTGAAATCTGGATATTTTGAAGGTATCCATTCAGTTTAGATAAGTATTAATTTCAGTGCCTAACTTTTATTAAAATACATACTCATTTCCAGATTTTGAGAGTAGATCACTTTTACTTAGCATAGGAGACAAGAAAGGATGTCTTGTCTTGATTGAGCCTTTAAGGTGCAATATTTGTCATTTTAGTAAAAAAAAAAAAAGAAAGAAAGAAAAGAAAAGAAAAAAATACAAAAAAAAAAACAGCAACTTGAAATTGGAACAATGAATGCCAAAAAAGCTTTTTTTTTATATAAATTTATTTATGAAACACTTTTATACAAGTGTCAACAAGTTTTCTTATTACTTTGGTTTCCATTTGGCAGAGAATATTAAGCATCATTTGTTACATTTCTCAAGTTTCACGTTAATTACTTTCCCATTACTTTACTATATAGGAGTTTTTCACCGATGTCACTGTGTTCTCTCTGTTTGTCAGCCCTTTTGATTCCAAGACCCTAAATTGTGTCAAAATTGTATCTAGGGTCTTGTTGTGCACACACACTGATAACATACCTTTTGTGCATGGCTTGTGATGGCCACTGTGCCAAACTGAAACATGCAGATGTCAAAACGTGAAAAACCTCTATAGACGAAGAAATACATTTGAATAAATTATCCAGGTCAATACACTTGCAAACAAGCAGCTTGGTCTTAAACTATATTACTTGAGGAGCCTTAGCAACAAGAACTTACTCCAAAGATTGTCTGCTATCATATATTGTCTTTGCCTGAAAGGCAAAAAGTTAATCTCAGATTATGTAACAATATAATGTTTTACATAACCGTTGTTGTGCAGATTTGTAGAAAAGCATTGTCTGTAGTTGTATAATTAAGGAATTGTGTCTGATGGAGGAAACAGTTTAAAATGTGTGTGCTTTGTAAAACATTTATTTTACAACATTTGTAGCGTTTTTGGCTTTGCTTTTTGGACTTTTTGAGTGGAATCTTGTCTAGTATCTGGCCATATTTATCCAGTCTGTAGTAGAACCATGCATGACAGATCTGTATGTATAACGTCCCTGTACTGAAAATGTTCTATTAAAGCTCTGTCCGATTGCAGTATAGCTCTTTTGGAGCACCTACAATTTTTTTGGCATGCTGTGGGAAATAGCTCATAGGACTTCTCATGAAAAAGATATTTTGTCGTATCAAAGCAGTCCTTTTACTTTGAAACAAAAGCAGGATCCAATTTCATTTATAGATTAGTGTTGCCACAAATACCTTAATTTCCAATACCAAGGGGGCTTACAAGCCTCATAGTTTTTGAACTGCAGGTATGGTTCTCACATCAAACTTAGCGCACTGCCAAATTTCATGTACCCCCAGTAGTCCAAAATTACTGCAGCAATGGGGTAGTCAGAGCAGATTTTCTGGACTAGTGCAGATATAACCAATTTTTGACAAAATGGAAGACTTAAATCCTGATATGTTGCTTAAAGTTTACACGAATAGTCATACTTCATACAACTTTCCTTGTCAAGGTATTAAAGTGGTATGTGGCTTCCTATATATATTTAAATTGTTGGTTTTACCGTCCAAATTAATCCTTTATGACTAGGTTTGTAGTCATCAGACTCATTCTGTATAGATTTGCATGTTTACATAAGTGTTGTGTGTAAGCATAGGCTTGACAGTGGGCATATCATGCTTACTCTTTGATATGTGCAAAGGGTGACAATTTAACAATTTTATCGGCAGCACAGGTTGAGATGACATAAAAACACAGGTTCAGGATAATGTTTTAATTTCACTGAATGAAATCCATGTCATATCCAAGCATAAACCTGAGGAAATAAGAATATCTCTTGTTTGGGGATTTTTGATTCCTTGCCAAAGAAAGGCAAAGAATCTATGGGATGGTGATGTCGTGTGTGTGCGTGTGTGTGTATGTGTGTGTGTGTGTGTGTGTATGAAATGCTTAGCTTGTAAACACGATATCTCCAGTTAGCAAAGACTGACACTTTTCATATTTGGTATATAGATTTTGTCATGTTGAGAGGAAGAACCCTATTGTTTTTGGTGGATGTCAAAGGTCATTTGAGGTCACCAGAGGTCAAAAACCGAAAACCTTGTAAACACGATATCTCAAGATAGCAATGACCGACACTTTTCATATTTTGTATACAGATTTTTCATGTCAAGAGGAAGAACCCTATTGATTTTGGTAGAGGCCAAAGGTCATCTGAGGTCACTGGAGGTTAAGCTGCAAAAACCTCATAAATGGCTTGTAAACATGATATCTCAAGATAGCAATGACTGACACTTTTCATATTTGGTATGTAGATTTGTCATGTTGAGAGGGAGAACCCAATTGTTTTTGGTGGAGTTCAAAGGTCATTTGAGGTCACCAGAGGTCAAAAGCTGAAAACCTTGTAAACACAATATCTTAAGATAGCAATGATCGACACTTTTCATATTTGATATACAGATTTGTCATGTCAAGAGGAAGAACCCAATTGATTTTGGTAGAGGTCAAAGGTCATCTGAGGTCACTGGAGGTTAAGCTGCGAAAACCTTGTAAATGGCTTGTAAACACGATGTCTCAAGATAGCACTGACCAACACTTTTCGTATTTGGTATATAGATTTTTCATGTTGAGAGAAAGAACTCTATTGTTTTTGGTAAAGATCAAAGGTCATTTGAGGTCACCAGAAGTAAAAGATTAAAAACTTAGTAATCATGATTTCTCAAGTTAGGAGTGAAGGACGCTTTTCATATTTGGTATGCAGATTTGTCATGTCAAGAGGAAGAACCCTATTGATTTTGGTAGAGGTGAAAGGTCATGTGAGGTCACTGAAGGTTAAGCTGCGAAAACCTTATAAACGGCTTGTAAACACGATATCTCAAGATAGCAATGACCAACACTTTTCATATTCGGTATATAGATTTGTCTTGTTGAGAGGAAGAATCCATGTTTTTGGTAAAGGTCAAAGGTCATTTGAGGTCACCGGAAGTAAAAGACTGAAAAACCTTTCACGATTTCACAAGGTAAGAGTGAAGGACACTTTTCATATTTGGTATATAGATTTGTCATGTTGAGAAGAAGAACCCTATTGTTTGTGGTAGAGGTCAAAGGTCATCTGAGGTCACCGGAGGTAAAACCGCGAAAAAGCTTGTACGCTTGTAATCATGATATCTCAAGATAGACACTTCATATTTAGTATGTTGATTTGTCATGTGGAGAGGAAGAGCCCTATTGTTTTTGGTGAAGGTCAAAGGTCATTTGAGGTGTCTGGAGGTCAAAGACTGAAAACCTTGTAATCACAATATCTCAAGGTAGGAATGAAGGACACTTTTCATACATGGTATATTGATTTGTCATGTTGAGAGAAAGAACCCAATTGTTTCTGGTAAGGTCAAAGGTCATCTGAGGTCACTGGAGGTCAAAAAACAAAATTTCCCAAGAATTCCCAAGATTGTCATATGGCGTCACCAGAAGTCAAAAGGCAAAATTTCCCAACAATTTCCAGGATTGTCATGGGGTCACCAGACATAATATAGCAAGAATTCCCAATTGTCACTTGGGGTCACTAAAGGACAGAAAGCAAAATTCCTTGAGAATTCCCAAGATCATTGTCTGGGGTCACTAAAGGTCAAAAAGCAAAATTTCCCAAGAATTCCCAAGATTGTCATCTGGGGTCACCAGAGGTCAAAAAGCAAAATTTCCCAAGAATTTTCAAGATCCAAGATCCATTGGAGGTCAGTGGTCATTTGAAGTCATCAGAAGTTAAATACCAAATGCATTGAAAAGCACAATATTTCAAGACAGGGGTGTAAGATACTTGTAATACTTGTAAATTTGAGGGTTAAACCTCAGTGCAACAAAGCATCCCCATTCGGCAAGGAATCACTAAGCCTTTGGGCTTTCTGGTTCTTATTCATTTTAGAGAAAAATTCAGTCTGGTTGATCACAAACCAAGTCCCAGTTGATCTCAAGAAGCCTTTGTGGGTATTTATTAGATAAGTGTGTAGGTGATCAGTAATTGCTCCAAACCTGGACTGTTTCTTTGTGACAAATGAGCAAATATTTGTAGTAGTATTGCTTCTGGAATTTGAAGTGTGTGATAAAATAGCCTTTACATAGTAAATGTGAGTTAAATATGGGATATTGTAAAAATTGTCTTGTGGTTCAGTTTATCTTTTACGTGGTTAATACAAAACCAATGGCAGTATTCACAGACTGCTTACGCACAAAAACTTCTGTAAGTCAGACTTGAAGCATTGCTTAGTCGGTATTCACAGAGGGAAAAGTTTGTAAATATTTTGCATAACTTGATGCAAGCTTCAGAGTTGTCATAAGTACGAAAAGCCATAGCAACACGTACAGAAGCACGTTGTACCAAATGATTGTGTATGGCATAGGACCACACATCTAATCACAGAAGACCATGCGCGTCGTTAACAGTCAATGTGACTGGCTCAAAACGTGACAAAGCAAGATGCAACCGCACACACAATTGCCTCATGTGCTTGTAGTACAGTTTTGCAGCTTATCTTTACAAACTGCGAAAGTTATTTTTGTGAATACTAAGTACGAAAGTTCTCATGTGGTTTGTAAATATTTTGACTTACGCAAAGAACTTGCGCAAATGCTAGTGAATCCTGCCTCAGGTCCATATCTTTCATTCATACAGTGATTGAGTATTTTAAAAAATGTCGCCCCAACAATGGAGTGAACTACCTCGCTACCCATACATCCTGCCACTGTGTGATTAACACTGCATTTCTTGACCTCCTTACAGCTGTATTACCTGCTGTAATATTGTCGTCTGTGTTTTGGAACTCTGCACATAAAATGCTTTGTATGTGCTGTAACATTGCTATTTTTTTTTTTTAAATACTGATAATGTGGGTAAAATTGTAGTAGTATACCATTGCTAAGGCTTTTCCCTTTTTACTTTTAACAACTCATTAAAGGCATTTTCCAGTGGCTTTTCATGAGGGTCCCATGTGAAAAAGAAAAAAATTTCAGTTCACAACCTCTAAACCCCATAGCAATACTCTTTTCCTAACTCCAGATATCTAATAATTAAAGACTACTTATTTTTGTCAAAAAATACCTCCAGTTCTCATCAAGGTCACAGAATGTTATGTAAAGTGGGCACATTGCCTCTGATTTCTTTTGTTTTCCTTTATTATTGTACCTCCTGCTGTCCTTGAAATTTGATACTGTTGGAATGTTTGAATATCTTGCCATGTAGGTTTAGCATGTATCTACACCATATGTATGGCATAACAAACAAAGTTGCTAAGTATTCCCTACAGCGGCGTCAATATCATAAAGAAGTTCAATGGTTTGTCAAATTAATGTGCCGTGATGACATCACAGATTTCCCATAATGCACTTCATCTTGAGAAAAAATTGCATTTCTTTGAAAATAAGTATCTTCCAAATGCTGCAAGCTATTGAGATGCGGTTTTCACCTCCTAGAAGAGAAAAATTTTCTGCATTTTTTGAAGTCGTTGATTTTTGTCACTGGCAAATCCCTTTAATGCCAGGGTGACCCTTCATCAGTCTCAGTGCTATCCCTTGGCCTGTAGCAACTGGGCGTTCCTTAAGTTGGATTATTTTTGTAAAATATTTCACAAATTCAATTTCAATTACAGTACTCCTACAAACATAAAACCTGCTCATTGAAACCAGGAAATGGTGGCTATGGTTCTGTCTGAAGGGATAAGAAATTGTATGAAATATTTGAAACCAGAAACAAGGACTGAAAAAGTTTTTTTTTTTAAAGAAGGAAGCATGTTTCGCCATTTTCTTCCTACCAGTAGCATTTTGCAAGTGTGTATATATACAAAGTAAAGCATCTCTATTTTCTCAGTGTCTTCCTACTTACTATAAAATTTGTTGATCATAACTGATTTTAAAGAAAATGAAGAGCTGAAATTTGCGTGCCTTGTAATATTTTCCTTTTAAGTGAAAAAAATTTTGGGAAATTTGTTTCTACATTTTGTGAAATTGTTGAAAAATATAATAAAGCTGTGGTTAAATTACAGTTGGTCAGAGTAACTTCGGTTTCTCACATCGTTATATGTTGGTATGTTTACATACACCCCTTGGTAAACCATTTTCTCTCTTGCCATATTTCATCTTTTGCTGGTTTAGACCAGGATTTGTTAAGGGGCAGGTGGGGGGGGGGGGTTGCTCTGGCAGAGTAGATCATCCGGTTAGTCTGACTGTGTATATTCCAAATCTGATACTTCTTTGGGCTATAATACCTCACAACATTGATCATAATCGGTAATCTGAAACAGGAATGATTTTACGACCCCCTGATCTTTGGTTTGTATCCCATCATTTTGCCCACCAGAGGGTAGTGTATTTCAGAAAGAGCAATACTGGAGAGTTTCACTATGACCTTTGAAGTTTGTGTTCTAGAACCCTAGTCTGGTTTGAAGCCAGTGAGCCACAACTGGAAAAAAGGCTGTGGTCGTCTTGACTTGAACCAATTGGTTGGAAACTGGGACTTTAAACCTCATCTAACCTAACCTAACCTCAGCTAGCAAGGGTCGTCTAACACAAGATCTGAATATGATCTTGTGCTTGGGTTCACATTCTCTGTGATTGTTTAAGACTAAATAAAACAAATCACAAATGGGTATGATACTTAGATTATGATCTTTGCAAAGGGTGGAAGGGGGATGCTACCCAAAGCAAAAGATCAAGCTAGTATGGTCTGCAGGGTCAATAGCATAGACATACAAGCCTCAGGGGTCCAGTGAGCTGCAGCTCCCAGCAGTTTAGGTAGATTTGATTTTGGTTTGTGTGTGTTTGTCAAAGTTTTCTAAGGCAAAGATGTCTCGGCCTCACAACGAAAAATATCTAGCACACCTCCCTGCATCATGGCCATACATGGTGGGTGGGACTGCAGCTGAGGCAGCTACTCAAATTAATTTTCATCACATTCATCATGATCTTTAAAATAAATGGTTATTAAAAATGCAGAATGTTTAGATGCACATTGTAAGGCATGGTAAGTGCATTTTCTGGCAGAATCATTTTTGGTCCCCTTGGTACACTATATCCCACCTGATTGTGGTGCTCGGCTTAACCCTTCCTCTCCTCTCCTCCCACCCCTGTCCCCCCTCCCCAGGGTGACCAGATTTTGAAAAGTAAAATACGGGACACTATGGTTGGAAGGTGGGTTGTGTGCACGCGTAGTGTGAAGCCCCCATCAGGTAGGGTCCAGGAGGGCCCTGGTGAGGTCCAGGGGCAAAGCCCTCAGAAGCTTCTGGATCTGAGTGCATTCAAAGCACCAAAAAGTCGTACTTAGAGTGGTCCAAGTTATAAATCACAAGGTCCAAAAATGTGTTGAAAATGTCAATTTCTAGACAAGTTACATTTCTTTTGAAGACACAACTTTGAGTAATTGCCTGTAAGATTGGGCATATGTAACAAACTCAGAACATGTCATATAAAAGTTACAATTTGCAGTTCTGATTTGATAAGGGAGACACTACAACTATTTCTGTAGGCTACATATGACTAGTATGCTAGAGATACCAGTGTTATGCGGGACTAAACTGCGGAACTGACTATGAACCTCGACACTATCCTACGTTGGCCCACAATTGTAATACATAAACACGTGGGGGTGAGCAGGAAACACACTCTACAGTAGGTTTCAATGTTCCTTGCAGTAGTTGTATCCATCCATTCTACCAGAGTAGAATGTCTCCCTTTTGTGTCTATTTTGTGAGGAACCCCCTTCAGCAACTTGAACATGGAAATACGGGACAAATGGGCGTCCCCGCCGGGGAGGTTCAATACGGGACACGGGACAAATGAAGCAAATACGGGACAATCCCGTATTTTACGGGACGTCTGTTCACCCTGCCCCTCCCGGCCCTTTTCTGTCTATGGCCATGTACACCTGTGGTCAGTGGCCACTCTAAATCAATAGTACTTAGGTTATTTTGTATTGTCCTAGCACTGGAAAAGTGATTACAGCAAACCATATGTTATGAAAACACTTGGGGGGAGACCCAGCCAAGTTTTAATGCACTAGGATCAAAGAAGATTCAATAGCTACAGTCAGTGATTGAAGTCTCTTTGTAAGATAAAAGATCAAATGAGGGTCACAATTTGAGTGCACTCTTGGACTGGGTTGTACACAGTGGTGATTAAGGGGTCACAATCTGAATGCACTCTTAGACTATACACAGTGGTGATTAAGGTCTCTTTGTAAGATAAGAGATCAAATGAGGGTCTAAATGTGAATGCACTTTTAGAGTGGGTTGTATACAGACATATAGATCCTTGGTTCACATGATACATGATTTGCATTGTTATACAACATAAAGGATGCTAATGATGGTAATTGATATGCAATAGGTTCAAAGTATAACATTGTAGTGATGCCTTACCTTTCAACCGCATGCACGTTCCCTTCACAATTAATGGCCTGGCTTCAGATCTTTCCCATGACAAATAGGGGCGATCTTGAATTGAAATTGTAAAATTAAAAAAACAATGCCCAGGAGAAGGTCACAGTTAGAATGATAGGTTTCCCTCATTTGTCCTAGGACAAGCAATCATGACACCAGGCCTACTACTAGAGGTAGGCTAATAATGTTTCTCACTAGTAGTGACTACAGTGACTTAGATGAGCAAATTGAAAGAATGAGCGTCCATGTAAAAATTGCCTTTTACTGATTTTGTCACTGGGATTTGTTGTTAAGTGCCTGGATTAATCACCAGGGGCCCATTTCACAAATGGTTGAGATGTATTGATTGCAAGTTTTGTTAAGATAAAGGCACTACCACTTTGTAAATCAAGGTTTGGATCAATCTCAACTCTACATGATACAGGCTTCAGGGCAAGAATGGAAGCAACACTGTCTCTGGAAATCTGCAGCCAGCAGGTTCCATTGTCATGTGGCCATTTCATAAAGGAAACTGACACTTGCAATTTCTATGTTCCTAGGAGTATGAGGAAGGAAGCACGGAGTGGGGGGAGCAGGGGGTTGGAATGCAGAAAATTTGTTTTTGCAGAAAAGTACATCCCATTTTTCAGGCAGACATACTTTACTATTTGTGACTCGGCTTCCCAGAAAGTGGTCCCTGTACCTTATATGTTACTAATCCATGGGGAATAACACTTTTGAAAGATTTCCAAACTGAGATACTTTGAGATACTTAGTTTTTTGTGCCATTTACTGGTACCCAAAACTTGACAATTAAAGTACAGCTTACCTTGTTTTCCATCCTACCACAAATAAATAGGTCGCTTAATTATACCTACTCTATTGCAACTAATGATAGTACCCGAGAGACTGCACAGAATAAAGCAACTTTCCAGGTGTTTAGAAGATATATAGTAAACAATAATTTGAATGTGTTTAATGGTAAGTAACCTTGGCATTTCGACTTTCATGGAAAACTTAAATGGAAAAGTATTCGCGAAAGGCGAACAGGAAATTGGTATCTCACAAGAAGTGACCAACAAACCATTAGAATACTGGTCAAGTCACAGGACATTAACGGGAAATGGCACCTTGCAACTCAATTGAGACTAACAAAACTCTGGTCTACGAGTTCAGTTCTACAGGAAGTGATTGTTCCCTCGCACACTATAGTTTGCACAAAACTCAATCTCTATAGTGTTCAAAACTAATCTACCAACTAAGTACAGGACTACATTGATAGTGTGCATACATACACTACAATACAGAAGTATCAATATTGACAATGGTGCACGGTATTGAGGTACTTAACACCTCTAGTGTAGTTCAAAGAGTTCCTACTTACTGGTCGGAAATAAACTCATTGAACTTTAGGAATGCATTTCTTCAGGCTCTTTGGTTTTTAACAAATTCCTGTCACCACCCATTGTGTTCACTGAATGTGCCTGCTGGCACTAGCCTATATGCCATATGGAATGAACTTGTCTCTTCATAGTACTGAGTGGTTATCAACTTGCAAACCGTGGAGGGGATAGCCAGTATCTTAGTTTACACAACAATGCACGAGGAGACAACTTTTTTGGCTTTTCAACCAGTATTATTAATTTCCAATTAGCAGTACATGTACACCTACAGGTTTGGCTTCCTTTTTACAGGCATTTTTGCATATGGCTAGCACTTTACAAGGAGAGAGTAACAATGAGGGGAGGGGAAGATAGCCGGTGTTACAGAGGGAGGGCACAAACTATTACCAGAATGACTCTACAGAGGTTCCATGTACCCCTCTCACTGCAAGTAGTATGCAATTGAACATGTCATCAATAGGTGAAAGTTAACTTTAGTCTCAACTGGGGTGGTTGACAAGGGCAGATCCAAGGGGGGGGGGGGGGGCAACTAGGGTCAACTGCCCCCCCCCCATGACCAGTCTAGCACCCCTCAATACAAGAAAAATGTGCCCCCTGCGTCCTAAAAGTTAAGTAAAAACTGCCCGAAAAGTAAAAAAAAAAAAAAAAGGTCCCCAGAATTTCGAACCGTATAGCTATATATAACTATGGCAATGGGAGTTGGTCTCCGAAATGTAGTCGGTCAAATTCAAGAGTATGCGGCCCCTGCATGATGTTGGCGCCCCCCTTTTCAAACTGCCCCCCCTTCAGCTAGGGGCTGGATCCGCCCTTGGTGGTTGATTACATTTAAATATTTACCTTTTTGTAACAAAAGCAAATTCCAGCCCTGCTTGGTTTATATTATGTGGTACCAAAGACATGTGGCTCATGACTTTGTTAGAAAATTTCTAAGTAACCAACACCCCTCCCCATTTCTCTCTAAAATTATAAGTTCAGGTGCAAGGAGCAGGCATATAACTTGCTGGTTACCGACTTGAAAGTAATATTTACAAAATACACATCCCCAACCCCCTCTCCTATTTAGACCATAGGAAAAGCCTCTGTGGTGTTGCAATACATTCTATCCTTTGAATAAATGGGGTATTATCTCACACTAACTGATGGAACCTGATACTGCCAAAAGGTGTTGCAACCTGAAGTGACATCAGACTCAAAACAGAACACTAGATAGCCCTGTGCTACCATGAACAGTCCTCAATGGCTCCAACATTCAGAATTACAGACAAGACAGCTATGGAATGATTCTGTGGTATTTACCCACTTCATTAATACTGTTATCATGATCCACTTCAGGGTATTAGTACCCTAAGGAGCAGACTCTGCTCAGCCCCTCTTAGTCTTTAAGGCTCCAGAAGCCCAAGAGCAAGTAATACACCCAACTGACAGACATGCAGGTAAGGCTTTCAGATCGTTCAGAATTCTCTGACACTAACCAGGGTAGCTACTGCAGGGGTGTAGCAAGGATGAAATTTTTAGGGGGCCTAGGTATCAAATGGGGGGAGGGAGGGGGGGCTATCATGGCATCAATAGCCGTCCTTAATTCTTACACAATAGGACATGCACAATTTTTGGGAAGGGGGGGCCTGGTAAACATCTGGGAGACCAGTAGCTACTTGCCTTAGCTACTGCACTTGATCGTTTCATCACTTCTGGTTACATATTACAATTCATTACATTAGTGGAAGGGTCACTGGGCCTCCATTCTATTTGTTTCTACTTTCACTGACCTCCAGGGATAAATTTTGATACTATGATAGCAAGTGGCCAAGATTTATATGGTATTGCCCACAATGCTTACAGTTCAAAGTTGATCACATGTGAAGTTCTATCTATGACTGCCGAAACTAAGGCATCTATAGCATGGAAACTTTACACTGCAGATATGATGGAAAGATCATACAATCACCTAGTTTAAGAAGAGGTTTCTTTTTTTTTCCTATCAGTCTGTTACATAACCCCTGAAGGTGACAACAAGTAAGCACACAAATAACAAGACATTTTGCTTTTTTTTTTTTAAGACCAAAGTTCTTTAATTACGATCAACCCACATGGTCCGGTACAGAAAAAAAATGAGTTGACAAATTGTGAGAGACTATTACAACACACACACTCCTGTTCACTGACAAACTGGATCTCCTACACAGAACTACAAAAACAACTACATCTATTTATTTTAAGCATTCAAAATTTTGTTGTCTTGTACACGATTATTATTATTATTATCATTTTTATACACTTTGAAATATAGAATGATGGCAATCGAGTGCATTTGATAGACCCCTCCAACAAACAAATAGCTGTTGAGGGGTTGTCTATGCCCCCTCTTCAACTGAATAGTGGAAATTAAAACATAATGAAGGTGCCATTGTTTTCTTTCCCTTTTGACACACTTTTTCCTCCAAAAAGATTAATATTAACACAAAACGTAATAAGCTTCTCATTGCAAAAAGTAACATAATTCCAGACTAAATATCAAATTTGAGAAAAATATGACAAGTTCCAAATAATGTACATGTACTGAACTGCTATGAATTACACATATTTAAACCCATATCACAGGTTAATGAGCATTTCACGTATGATTTTTCCTTGCAACAGCCAAAAATGTTTGCAAGAAAAGATTTTTTTCACAGATATTTAACCAGTGAATAGCTTTTTAGTTCATTTATAATGACCAACCTTAAAAACCGCTCAAGTGAATGAAGTACAAACATAGGAAAAAACATATTGGGTCTTAAATTTTCAAGGTTGAAAGTTATTTTTATCATAATTTTTTGTCTTTTTTCTATCGTAAAACTGTTGAAGTAAAGGAGACATTTTTCACTGTGTAGTACTCCCTTCCTTGAACAAAGCAAAAACATATTAATGACAAATACACATCTAATAAGAAATGCATATACATTAGCTTTTTGTTGCATGGGGGTTCGCTTTTGTTTTTGGCTACACAAGAAAATCAGAGCCTTGGAACAACCTGTGTTACCCATGAACACCCAAACTACAAGAAATGTGGGATTTAAGGATTTTGAGCAAAAACATATACCTTTGGCTAACCTACACCAGAAAATCTCAGAAATTGAGGACAAAATTGTAAGCATGTCAATGCTACACTGCCCCCATTTATTATACTGCACACGACTACGGGTGTGTTATCCAATTTGCGTTGTTGATTCTGCAATGTTAGTACAAAACACTTTGTGAACGTTGATACAACTATGGTACTGTTCTTATGTAACTTTTGTCAATCTTTCCTTTCAAGGTCTTTGTTCTTTCATAATCCTCTAAAGCATGCAAGTTTCATACTCTTATTACTGTAATTTTATACAAATGTCACACATGGCAAAGCAATGTTTTCTTATATGCACTAAACATGTTACGTTAGTAGTAGTAGTACTGGTTTACTTGCTTAGAGGTGACCTTCAATTGCAATCAGGGTCTGTGCTAGTGTCTCACTGGGGCATGGATACATTTAAACTACAACATCCATCAAGAACATTTCAAAAAACCCCTCAGTGCTCCAGATACCACCTCAGTGCTACCACACCGTCACGTACAGTTCTTCGACAAGGATTATTTCAGTAGAAAGACAATATAAGTTTCACTCTGGCCAACCTAAATCATTTCATTTTCTTCACAGATGCAGTAATATTGCTCTTACAACTGACTTTCACTTATCTGCTTCAATTATGCAATGAATATTCTACCTTCAGATATACTTACACCTGCAGTATACAGTAGCATCATAGATAATTTCACATATGAATAGCAGTGTCAGTCACACATAAAAAGGTCCCTCAGACCGAGGTGGGATTTCTACAGGTAAATACTACTGCCCGAACTAAGGAAAGAGAACATTCCCTGTTTGAGAACTACACTCTGATGACAAAGCTCTTCCCTGGGGTTCATATTTCTGTGACCACTACACAAACCCACAAGCCAGGACAGGTAGCCAGAGGTACCCACCAACATCCTACTAGTAGCAATAGCAGACAGTAATGGAATCAACCATTTTTTGACTACCCTAGCTGATGCAGTTTCAAGGGTGCAAGAGGAACAAACTGCAATTGATCTTAAAGATTACAAGGCCAATGATCAAAATTACCATTCTAGGGGAAAAAAAAAAAAACATTTCTCTTTCATTTAATGCGCAATTGTTGTGACAAAACTGCAAATGAAAAGAAAATCATAAAAATCAACTGAAAGATAAAATAATAGCAAGAAACTGTAGGAGATGGTCAGCCTCCTCTTAAGCACTAGTTAGAGAAACTCTAACAGCAGTTCCTCACATACTACAGCTTATTTCATTTTATAGCAAGTTCCCCCCACTGCAAGGCCTTGCTTCTCATATCCTAAGAGTGCTATAATGAGTAAGGCTAATGATGATGTTAACTCATGAAGCATCATTTTCACAATTATTTTGGAAAATTCAAAACTTGGGATAATGTAGCAATGCAAAGCAATTAGGCATTTCTTTTCTTGTTACATAAAGTGACACCTTTTATTAAGAAATCCCCCTTTTACTCAGTCTACTTGTTTTTACCCTTGCACATGCAACTGGGAATATAACACTTGCACTGTCAGAAATGCGTCCTTCTGCCCCATCCTTTAATTTCACAACTAGATGGGACAATGAGGTTACACCCTTCATGAAATGTTGGTTTAGTACAAAGCATTCAATGACATGACATGTTTTTCCTCAATTTTTCGCACCCGCACACTCTTCAGCAGCTAGAAGCCCTAAACACTAACCTTACTTAACCTACTACTAGTGATCCATATATTATTATGCGTGGTCTTTTAATCGATATTTCTCCTCTCAAGTTACACAAATAGTGCTAAAAGGGGTTGGTTCACAATTTTTTGCTCTAAGTCTGAAGCTAGCATCCAAAGATAGCTTCTAACCTAAACGTTCAACCAGAGTCATTTCTCAAAATGGCAGATTCACTTCCTACAACATTTGGTGCAATCGAACTCCAATCAACTCTTCTTGAGCACCATTTCTACAAGGTGTGTTAAAAAAAAAACCCAAAAACATTCATAGGGTCTGCTCTCATGAAGGAGTAAATGTGCAAACCCAAACTACAAACTCTGAGCGTCTCCTCTTCATACTTCACAATTTTTGGCAGAAATGATGCTTTCTCTCAGTGAAATGGGAACAACTGCATCATTCCAGCCCACAACCTGATTTTTTTTCTTTTTCTTTCCTTTTTTTTTTTGATATTTTTCTTAAGGTTTTTTCTTTTTAAATATTGGAGTATTTTAACCAACTATGGATATTAACATTGCACTATAATGTTTGAAACAAAATATAAATGAAACCATGCTAAACACAAGTTTCAAACAGATCAATTTCATGCCAAGCTTTTTTCAGACACTAAACAATGCTATATGCACAAGTGTTCTTTCTGTCAACAGACCCAGAGTATTCAAGACATTCATTCATAGAGCATACTCACTGCTTAAATTGTACCTTTCTCAGATTCCCCTTCAGTGCACTATTCTTCCCAACCCCCCCCTCCCTAACCCACAATCTGATAATTTTGTACCAGCTGATTACTTCAGATGTTAAAAAGAAATGTTTGAGAAGATTATAAACCAGGATCTCTTCTCATCACAAACAGGAAAAGAAACTATATAGCCATGATATCTGATACACCCAAATACAACTAATGTGCAGTATCTGCACAGTGAACAACTTGTAAGGAAAATATTTAGAAAATGTCAAAAAAAAAATAAAATAAAATAATAATAATAACATTTGGCCTTTGTAACTTAAGGAGAGAAAATGCACAAGCTGCAGATCCGAGATTGCTGACAAAAGTAGGTACACAGTTGGTCGCACAGAGAAAATCAGAAGAGAGGGTTGTTGTCCCCTTCTCTTCTATGATACACATTTATCCTTAAAAAGTTTTTCAGTCGTTTATGGATTTCCCACAGCGATTTCACATTAGAGCTGACATTGAGGTCTGCTGGTCCAAGTTGTTGCATGGTTATCCATTCTCCACACATGAAAGGTTCATCAACAATGACAATAATAAAGCACAACTTGTCCATGCTTGCCTTCTTTCCACCCCTGAAAGAGCCAACAGAACACTTCAGCAGCAGCTGCAAGTCCACAGGGGGTTATCCCTTTCATCTGACGTCCAGGGACTTCATCATCGTTTCTGCTATCTGTCCCCAAGTGGCTTCATCACACCATGTAATTTTTCTCCATTATTGATGTCATGTTTCCCCCCCTCTCCCCCCTCCCATTTCAAATATGAGCTATTGTACAAGGAAAAACCTATGACGGCATTAACAACAAAGGTGGTGCTGAGGCAATATCAATTCCAGATCTTGAGGAAGCTGTCCCAACTACCTGTTGCCACTGCCATACCATCTTCTGTCACACCCAAACAACTTACACGGTTGTCATGGCCAGCTAAAACACCTGCAATGAAGGTATAACAGAAAATGTTGCTAGTCTACACATTTCTTTAAAAATTTTCCCCCTATGCATAACTACAATGGTCAGTGCCTGGAGATGAAAATCCCATCAAGATATATTGCAAGTAGAATGGCTTTCACGGCGGGAATCCATACTAGTAAGATAATTTCAACGAGTACCCTGTCTAAGACCTTCAACGGCGTACTCGTTGAAATCATCTTACTAAGATATATTGCTATAAAGCTCTTCACCATAAAACCCTTCTTCAGTTTTATTTAAATGGCTCTCAATTAAAAAAACTCCCTCCAAAATATGAGTCCCCACCACACATGAGATTTGACTGTGGTATAGTTCTTAAGAAATAATTGTTAGTATGGTGTCAATATTCAACTTTTGATGACCTCATGGCCTGTGACATCCACCAAGAAACAATATGGTTAAATCTATGAGCAAAGTATGGCAGCTCTCAAATGTTAGCCTTCTTGAAATACAATACAAGATTTGCCAAAGAAAAGAAATAGTACCAGTATTATGGAAAGAGCAATCAAATATCCTAAACTTTGGTGACCTCAGTCCGAAGAATGACAGCTCTCATCCCAAAATAATCACAGTACGAAATACTTCCAAGGTTTCCATTTGACTTACCCGCACGATCACCTTTAAGAGAGTCCCAGACATTGCAGTTAAAGTCGTCATATCCTGCAAGTAGCAAGCGGCCACTCCTTGAGAAAGCAACAGATGTGATTCCACAAATTATGTTGTCGTGTGAGTACATGATTAATTCTTGGTCAGCCCTGATGTCAAAAAGTCGGCAGGTTGCATCATCTGAGCCGGTGGCAAATGCATAGCCATTAGGGAAAAACTGGAAAGAAAATGGCATTTAATGAGAAATAAATGTGTGGCATGCTCTGCATTACTACTTGATATAAGAGCTGGAAAGGGCAAGGCCACATAACCTTCAGCTGGCAAAAAGACACTAAGGCCAAGAAGCAAGGGGAATCAAATCTCAAACCATTCTGATGTCATGGATGTAAGAAGACATCACAAATACTTCTATACTTTTCCTGTGAACCAAAATACAATGGAGTCCAGCAAGTCCTTTACCCCAACTCCTCGTTCACTCAATATCCACAATGGAGAACACAATTACAAAATTCACTTCTTCAAATCTGGGTACTGATAACACTTACGGTAACGGCATTTATATCTGATTCATGTCCAGTAAATGTTTGCTTGCACATCCCATCTCGTATGTCCCATAATTTTGCTGATGCATCACATGCTCCAGATACAAATGTGCGGTTATCTGGTGACAGGGACAGGCTCATTACATCTCCAGTGTGTCCTGTGAATGCTGTGGTCTGTTGTCCAGTTTCAATATCCCAAAGGCCACTGTGTAAGCAAGCAGGAATTGTGAATTAGTCCAAAGAACTCCTTCTTGGAACTTCAGTCATCTCATCATAAAAATTTTTGACAGTGTGAGCAACAACAAAACTTTGTGACCCAACAGCAGTAACCACGCACATACAAACTATAGTAGTATATTTTTTTTCAAGTTAATGGGAGGGCCCAGTTGTCTTTAGTAACAAGGACAACCACAAGACAACCATATGAGATGATTTTACCTTCAGATTTTCTTACAGTCCCAGGTAGGCTTATTTTGAAACTCCACCTCTGGTAACAATCTACATCATGAGGATGGCAGAGAATGTGATGCATATGACACTCACTAGAAAATCCTGTCCAGTATTATTCCTATTGTTAAACATTATGTATAATGCACTATCAGCTATGAATTATCCCGTGCTGTACAAAACAAGAAGTGCAAGTCAAGTACACCAAAAATTCGAGCTAGGCAATATAACCACATTTTAAGATTGGCTTAACAGCTTAAAAGTTTTTGCATGTACCCAGAAAACTTGCTATACAATCATGGACTTAAAACAAATAACATATAAAGGACTTCCAGAAGTTTTGCCACTTGGCATATTAGCAGTGTCCAAACAAAAGTAAAAGGATGAAATAGAATCTTCATAGCAACATTCATACTCACCATGACATATCACCTGAACTAGTTACTATTTGGTTGTCATCAATGAATCGGCAGCATGAAAGGTAACCTGTAAAACCACACAACGTAATTTTCAAGTTGATGATTTCAAAGCTATACATCTTCAAAGACTACTGCAATTGAGTTGCACTGTAACAAATACTGTCCTTTTATCAGAATGATCTTCTTTCTAGAGGCCACTGAAACTCTTTTGTATAATTTCTGGAGATTGAATGGAGCCTGGGCTGCACCAATAAAACTGCTTCAAGAATAGAACCCGTTTGACCTTCTTTCTCTTTTAAGTGACTGTCAGCAAAGAAACTTCAGAGTAAACTCTAGGATGTGAAGCTATAACATGACATAACTCTAAACCATGTGACTCAACTCAATTCTATAAATGTCAACTCTTGAAATCTGCCTAAGCATGTATTATTCAATTATCCTAGTATTTCTATGGATGACAAGGTACTGCATAAGCTAGATGAGTTTTTAGTGACATGTGAATTGCTTACAAAGAACATAATACTTCAATAGTTACAAAAACAATGAAAAGCCTACCAGTATGTCCAGGGAGTTCTCTACTAACTCTAACATTTCCTTCTCTGGTCTTAAGACTGTAGATTGAACATATGTTATCAAGGCCTCCACAGGCCACAAAACTTCCGGATGGAGCGTAGGCACAGGTCATAACCCAGCTTGAGCGTAGTGGGATTGCATGCACCTACAAATTAAAAACGAATGTTCCTATATTTAGCACTTTTATTAAATAACTTCAACCCCCCCAAATGTAACTTTAGTGTAATGAAAAGCCATGCTCTTCAAACATGACATGATTGCTGACATGAATGATGAATAGCCTGTGCATAAAACTTAGTGTTGTACCAAAATAACTGATACCTAGTATTTCAGTACCCAATATTGCCCAATACAAATATCGCAGAAAACGAACTAAGTGTATGGCACAAAGCATCATAGGCTTCTGTGCACCAAGGCTTAAGCCAGCGAGCCGTCCAGCCGTCATTTGGATGGCCTGTCTTTGGGCCGCAAAAAAAAAAAAAAAGGGAGAAAAAAAAATAAAACAATATTTTGTGAAAAGAAAAGTTATCGGAAAAGTACCGAGTAAATGTTATTTTAATTTTCTACACCCACGAATACACATGGCCGTTCGAACTACGGTCGTCAAAAAATAGTGGGCTACACACCTCCGCGTGCACTTTTGTTTTCAGGCCTTTATATGTTATCCTAACCCGACGTTCGCCCATCGAAATTACGCACCAGTTTGAATTACCATGCAAGATAAAAGTCGATCCCTTCAAGGATTTTCTAAGTTTGAAAGATGTAAAATTATCCGAAGTTACAAACTTGGATAAAACATATCAATCCCACTCAAATATCTAAAACATTTATTAGTTTCGTAAGAAAATATATTGTTTACCCAAAACTAGCACACAAATACATCCACGAAATGTTGATTTGTGTACATGCCGTGGAACTTTCACTGACAAGCTTCGTACATTCCACTGGTACTTGCGCGTGTTAACGGTAACATGCTACACACGTAAAGCAGCATTTCCCTGCATCCAGAGCCATTAATTAATGCTCCGCATGCAGTATACACTCAAAACATTTGCTTGCCACGGAAATCCCTAGCTACTACGTCAGTTACGTCACCCACCCATTCGTACTACTGTCTTCTGCGGCAGTTAACTATTGTGCAGTACGCAGAGCAGCAAGCTCACCTTATATTTTATCCGTACGTTCTTACGTAGCCAGCCTCGTGCTGACATCCGGGGAACACTTTAATATATCAGAAACGTTAACTTCGCACGAGCGCCATTTTGGTGCCCACTAAATGTAATAGCATGGTCGGTCCGTAACTTTTCATGAATATTAACAGTGTCAATAGTCTTATCTTAGTAATTCACACATGGCACAGGGTTGATTTTCGTAATTAGTGACACATTTAACCGTTAATGGAGGGGTGTTCTTTTTTCTTCTCTTGGTATACTCGAGCTGTTAACGGAGTGTGAGGTATAGCTTAGGCCTAGTTTAGGCTATTGCAACTCTTGTTAGGCTGTGGACTTTTTGTACAACGCAGGTGTATATTCCGAGATGACTGCTATTCTAATGTCACACTCGCAAGGAAGGGGATCCGATATATTGCGAATGTGATTTCATAACTTGAGCAGACGTTTTCGGGGAGCTTTATAAAATAAATTCTGATTTTTTAACAAAAAGTTTTGAACGCTAAATTAACTGATTCAAAGTTTCGGGAACTTATTGGTATTCGGGTTTTTTTTTATTACACATGAGTGTTCTCTGTTCCGTTTTTCATGAGCCAATGGCCGACCAGGACCTTGTAAACCAGCTACTACGTCATGATGACCTTGTGATGCTTTTCACACACAAGACGTACCGTATGTTTCGCTTGTTTGGAGAAGGGGCCCTATTAAGCTCAGTGTATATACTGAGCACTATTCATTACTTCTTCATTACTTATGCGAGCTGTGTCACTTAACAGTTGAATTCGGACGAAGGCAGCCTAGAAAATCATGAACCGGGATCGCGAATCGACCTCGGGACTTAACAAACTATTGGACAGGCCTTCATCTTAAGTTTAGGGGAGAAAGTACAGATAAGCTTACAGGCCTATAGTAAAAATTTTCGACTAGTGATGAAATTACAGATTGGTTACCGATCAAACATGCATTCTATATTGCAAAATTTAACACTGCGAGTAGTGATTTCCCCATGCACATGGAAGTACTACGCATTAGTTTATAGTAATTCGATAAGAAAACTATTATCATTAAGGAAAGTTTGCTATCGTTATAAATTCGCCAAACGAAAACACTGGCTTCAAATCCTAGCCCTTCCTAAAGTGAAATGCGACATCACACGTGGTCAGACCGGCGCGCACCCACGGTACATTCACGGTCTGATTCACTCAAGTTACGGCAGTGCTTGAAGATTGACATGCTGCGAGATCTGATGCTGATCAGCTATGGGAAGCCATCAGTGTCTGAATTTGACTTCGCTTCAGCTCTCAACTATTTCTTCCAACAACCCAGAAGGATTTAGAGATCACAATATGAGATACTTTTCTCCCTGTACATTTTTTTGTAAAATGGTAATTTTACGGACGTAAAGTCAGGAACGAATCAAAAAAACCAAACTTATGAGTCAATACCAGTACCATGCCAAATTAGCTATATATAAACAAGAAGAGAAAAGATAACCAGTTTTGTCAATAAAAGTTGCATCTGCTGTAACACCACTTTAATTACACATGTTCTTGATTTTTTTACAGAATGTCCATTACAATAACCTTTATTTTAGGGTCATGGGTGCAGGTGCCAAATGAGTGAAATGTTGCACCATTTTGCATCTAAGAAGGGTTAAAATCCATTTTTTCGGCAAAGGGGAGGGGGACACCCCCTCCCCCATGCCGCGCATCTATGGACTCCCTGATCTGAAATCCTGGCTTAAGCCCTGCTGTGCACTACCACAAAGTGTCATTTCAAAGTGTCTTACACAGCCAAAATATTCTGACTTGCAGCCAGACATAAGAAAATAATATAACCTACATATGAATTAAAGAGCCACTGATGTCAGGTGGGCTTTATTAGCATTTTAGTTTACATTTTAATTAGAATTTACATTTTACATTTACATTTTACAGTTTACAGTTTACATTTTAATTAGAATTTTACAATTCCCGATTAAGGGCAAATACAAGCACTATCTGGCGGTACACTGATGGCCAGTAATTGGTCCAACACTAGGTAAAAGATTAATTTTGCTTCAGTCTACAACCATGTAATCTCATACTGCTAATCATTATTCCACAGCATCATGCTTTAAGCAATGATTCCCCAGACTGTTTGTGATCAATCACCACATCTGCAAAAATTACAGGAATTTTCTGTGATGATGGCTTTTCTAATCAGACACTGGTAACAGTCTACACTTGAGAATCCCCTAAAAAAAAAACACATATTGAACAAGTTCCCTGAGCCACCAGATAGTATAAACAAGTCTTGCTTGAAGCAGGGCATCATGGAAAAGGGGAGTTGGATCTACCACATCACCCTTTAGTGGTGGAAGGGCACCATCCCTGGGCTCACAATTTATACCAATGGTACTTGCAGATGTAAAGTGGAGGTACAGTGGAGTGAAATATACCCAAGTTTCCAGAAAATCACACACAATTTTTGAAAAGGATTAGAAAATTGGTGAAACCTGTATTTACAGTGCATTTTACTTATTTTGAGCCTACCTATTTTGTTCAAAATGTGTGGCACTGGACAAATGCTCCCATAATATATCCAAAATAGTATCTACATCTGTGAGCAACTTGCTTCCTTCAAAAACAACAGGTGATGAGCTTCCTGAGACAATAATGGCAAAACATTTCTCATTGCTCCTTCATCAATGTGCTTACATGCTTTAGCATTTTTACATGTTCCCAAGTGTCACATAATTAAGTTGGAAAGCTGGGAGGTTTCTTCCCAGGAAATTTTGGCAACTGGAAAGAAAACACTACTTTTGCACATGAAAACAAATAAGGAGCTGTGGACAATTCAACTCTCTTCCTAAGGTATTCAATTTTTCCCAGCCCTGCATGTTCAGTTTTTTAAGTTACTAAGGCAAAACCTTGGAACAACTAAGATAGTGTTGCATTACCTTGTTTGTTGTATAGGAGTCCCATACTATCAATTTACCATCCTGTGAAGCACTCACAAGGTTTCTGCAAAAAATACCAAACTCTTGTATGTTACAATGCAAGCTGATAATCTAATTCACAGTATCTTCTATGTTTGAATTACTACTGCTACAGTGCAAGTATAGACTTTCATGTAACTTTAAGATGCTAAAAAAACCTGCCTATAGACCTTATGCACTGACGTCATGCTTCATCATTTTGGAGGAAAGTATTAAAGCACACTGCACACACAATGTAAATTTCACACACGTACACTGTAGACTTATGCATGTATCCCCTGGGACACAAATCTGCTGTCTACATTTATGTTAAGTTGCAATGATACGGGCTTGCCTCCACTGAAGGGCACACTTTCTGGTCTGTGACATCGTATGCATAAAGTCTATGAATATCACCATAAATATGAGTCCACAGGAGTCATTGTCATGTAGCCCATTACTGAGACAGACTCATTTAGACACCCATTAAAAACCACTCAAACCATTTCATTCACTGAAACTACGACCTGCTGACTAGAAGATCAAGTAAAAGAATTCGAAGATACGATCACCTGCATTACATTCACATGATGAGAAGCAGTAATATAAAGAGACAGTGAAAACCAAAACAACTGCAGGCTATCTAATGCAAAGTTAACTTAACGGGTTCCTACAGCCAATTTTTACCAACATTTGTTTTCAATCATTATCATCCCCTGCTTACATTTACAATTTCCACACCTGTTTCACACTACTGCAAACCATCCCAGGGTTTATAGCTTAAAGGTTAAGAACTGTCTAGGGCTATGCACACCAAACATTTCAAATAATGCACAACTGACCAAAACAAGACTTACCTGGAATCTGAACCCCAATGCATCGCATAAATTTTAGCCAAATGGCCTCTGAGTGTTCTACGAGTTCTCATCTGAATTCTACCTACAGCTTCCAAATTAATAGTTGCATTTGCTAAATTTGTATCTTGTACTGCTTTCCTTGCATCCTGAAATAGAAAACCAAATTCAATGAGAAAAAGTAAGAAAAAAATAAGTAATAAAAAAGGAAAAAAAGAAAAAAAAAAAGAAAAGAAAAAAAAAATCATCTTTTCTGGTTCACTTATCACTGATTTTTAAGTTTAACACTATGCTACTTCAAGCTGTTCTATTTAAACATCACAACACTTCTGAGGAAAAAAAGAAGAAAACACTATATAATTGGACTTCCCCCCATCCTTACTTTTTGTGATGGTCATAAAAAATATAAATTAAAAGCAGTCTTTCCTATCAACAACTACCAATTGATTTCCTAGCTGAGATGCAAACAATATTGCTCCATAAATTTTTAACTGAAAGCACTAGAGTGAAATGTTTTCCATACAAGAGAACTGGTTGGCAACAACAAACAATCTAAAATCAATCAAGAAAAGATGAAACACCCTACACAATTAGTCAACATGAATTCAGTTATTTCTCCCCGCCACTCTAAAGTGTTTCAAATAGAGAAAAACGAACCTATTCACTTGCTATTGTACTGGTTGCATAGCTACGGCAGCCACACAGACCCTTCAGCACTGCAGAGCGTACGTATATATTAAAACTAATTATGTAGAAGCAACCAGTTTGTTCACTGTGCACACACTGAATGCATGCACAGGGAGGTAGTGCACAAAAGATACTGGGTGGCTTGATGAGCTGAATGGAGGTCACTTGAATGCAAAGATATAGCTGAACATATGATGAAACCACATATGAACTGTAGTCAATAGACCTGCCTCAGAGGAAACGTTTTCCAATGTTTCATAACAAAACACAACAAAAAAAAAAAAAAAGAAAAAAAAAATTGTGTAGACTTCAAGCAAAACCACAAGCAGTACTACTGAAGCATACAACCTATGAACATGTCACACTCCATTGGTTACCAATTTTTCTTCTGGTAGTTTATATAGTTTTGGATAATAACTTTAACTGATTACACTGACATGCAAACCAAGGAATATTCCATTAACACAATGATCTTGGTATAAAACAGAGTTGACTGTGAATAAAATTTTAACCTATACCAAACTTCCAAGACCATGACAGTGATAACTAGATGGGTTGTACTTGCAGTCAAGTACAGATCAAAGCCACTGAGGATGGTATGACATGAAGATAAAAAACCCAAATATTTGTATCACTTGATTCCTCAATCAAATAAATATTAAGTGTGGTACAAAAGGGGCAAACAGCCTACCATGCTAACTTCTCAGACCAAAAATGTCCTGCTGTCAATGCAACTTTACCCACTGTGTAAGAAACTATCTTCCAAGCTGGCAACAGACAGCTGTAAAACATCTTTCCCCCAGATTTGGGCATTTGTGCATGCCCAGCTAAAGCTGAGACATTCAAATGAATTTAAACAGATGAGCGTGTTAAACAAACAGTGATTTTATATGGTGTGGAGTTAGTGCCAGATTTAGCCTGCGGAGCGGCATTCACATCTGGGACTCTTTTCAGATTGATCATACAGTGTTTAACAATGAAAGTCAAAACAACTGCGTAACTGCTTATCCTCCTTCAAAATGAATACTTCCTATTTGCCTCAAATGGGCTGATTATTCATACTGGAGCACGGAGAAGTTGGTGAAATCGGGGACATGGTCAAAATTTTCACTTCATGACATAGTCAAAATAACTGCGTGGCAGATGAAGAATGCTGGGTTATGTCTGCAGTGATTGTGTTCAAGAAGAGATGTATCACACTGAAAAAATTCGTAAGCCAAGCCACAAATTCATGTGACAAACTGAGCAAATCCAATAATCAAAGCAGTAGGCTTCGATTAATTATCTTCTATGATACCCCATTAACCAACCTGTTTCCTTCTCTCTCTCCCCCTTCCTCTCCTCCAACCCTCTAAGGTTTCACGGTACCGCAAAAATTTGGTACCGTCAATACCGCTACAAATGGTACCGGTAATACCGTAGTACCGGTACCAAAAGAGAAAATAGTCTGACTTTAAAAACAAGAAAATACCCGGAAAAACAACAGGTATTAACGTACGTGCCGTGTTCTGATCATCCCTGCCTTCCGCTACACTGTTAATGAATTAAGTACACTCAACACATTGGTAAACAAAAAGTGAAACCCGCCGAAAGCCAGCGTCCGAAAAACACGGGGAGCGGAGTGCGATTTTGAACCCGAAAGTCCCAAAAGAACACTCAAAACTGTACTTACAGTTACGAAAATAATTTCTAAAAATGATGAAAATCGCCTTTGTAAATTATCACCTGAAGTTTTTAGGTGGAACTTTTCCAAATTATTCCCATAAAATATTGGTTCATCAAGCCTATTTCCGACCGCAATTATTACTATCAAAACATTTTTTGCAACATTTCATGTTTTGAGTTCAAGATGCCTAACAGTATGATAGCGCCGCAATCTAGCTAGCTTTTACCCGCGTAAATCATTTACTGATATAACACTCGTAGGATGGGGACTCCTATTTTCGTGCAGATAGGCCAGCTTCACGTAGAGGTAGGCCTAACAATATAGGTACGTTCTGTACGATCTTTGGGACTGCACGAAAATATGAGAACGCCGTACTAATGAGTGTCTCAAAAATCTAAATCGACTTAAGCAAGTCTGAATTCACGCGACCACCACGACAACGTTCAATGGGATTTTACTGTGTAGTTTGTCTCACATACAGTTAAGTCAATGGACAAGTCCCATTGACTCACTGTACAAACTGTTGAAAGAACGTTCTTCCGAAGATTTCTCTCACACACAGTTATGTCAATGGAGAAGTCCCATTATCTTACTGTGTTTGAAATCGTTGAAACAACGTTCATGTCAGAGCCAGCGATGCAATGATTCTTCGTAAGCTTACAACGAATTTCTTAATGATACGATGCCTTGTGTAAGCATAGGCAAAGTGAATGATACCAACTGCTATTAGTACATAATACAAATGTATGTGCTGATAACGAACGATCGTTCGAAAACTGCACACAATGTCGAAAGAAAGCAAGCCACAAGTTAGTGTGGGAAGTATTGGTTGGGCGGAATTTCCCGTTACACGTGGTAATTTACATACATAACAGTTAAAGGGCAATTTCCGAAATTACGAGGGGAAATTTGTGACAGAAATGATGCAAAATGGTTACAGAATGAACGTTTCATGGTTACATTTTTATATTTAAAGGAACACAAGGCAGTTATCATATGGATTATAGTATTTATATTTCAGTTATATTCCATTCAATAGCAGTATTTTTAGATTTTTGTTTCGACGTATTGTCCGGTACTGTTCTCCGCGGTACTTCGGTACCTTGTAATTGGTGGTACCGTACCGTATCGGTACCGGTACATACCGGTACTCACAAAAATACCGGTATACCGTGAAACGTTACAACCCTCCCCCTTCTCTAACATTCCGGCTAAAGCTTATCAAACCATGGTTGGTTGTATCAGCATTCACAGGAGAAGGAAAATATAATAGGCCATATTGAGTCAGCCATGATGCAAGCTCACTTAAGCAAATTAAAATGGAAATTGAATGAAGAAATGGGAAAGCAGTCAAAGAAAATTTCACTAACACTTAACAGTTGAGAATGGCAACTGGTTTTGTTTCATTTTATCACTTCACACATACATATGACATATGTACAATCATGATATATGCAGAAAGTTATGTACATTAGGTGAAGGGAAGTGAACATAAACCCTTGTGGGCTTGAAGATATTTGTACAGTGCAAAGACAGACCAGCAAAACAAGGGACAGGATAGCATGGCAAAGATTCCAGACAGGAAATTTCCTTCACCTTTCCCAACAAGTAACTTACCCTTATTTCATTCTTCATCTTCTCCGCCTCCGCCCTTAGTGCTTCTGATTCATTCATTTTGAATATCTAATTAAAAAATACCTGCGAAAAAACAATAAAATTTGTATATAACAGCAGTATTAAAAAATTCTTAAGAACTTCCACTGGAGTATCAAAACTTAATGAATTCGCACAATGACAACTTATCTGACAGTTGCGGATGTCAATGACTTATCATGTCAATAATGGTTTGCATATTATCCCTTTTACCCGTTTTCTTCTTTCCAAAACTACACTGAAGGCTGAGAGAATCTATTACTCTCATAATAATGTTCAATTAATCATCCTCCACACTGCAATCACAATACCCCAAATATGTTAAACAACCTCCAAGCCAGACAGCACACATCACAACCAAACGCACAATGATGTTAATGCACAGGGTGCCTCCGAGAGGAGAAATCAGGCAGTTGCCTGGCAACCAAAGCCAGCTATCATCCTACTCACTACAGGCTCATAACTGCATGCATACTTAATGTTCACAGTACATAGTGACTGCGAGTAATTTTCTGAATGCAATAAGCATTAGACTGTACTGGTTTCTGTGAATATGTAATTTGCACACAGCAACTGTGCATCAAGGAGCAAATGGCTTACAGTACAATACAAGCAACATTGCAGGATTTGACCAGGTTAAATTTGCCATTCTGTTTATCATTGAAATCTCTCATTGCAGATGTGTGTTGTATCAGCCATGAATTGAAAAATGGATAAAATTCACAGTTTATACTGGGAGACCAGGCCACTGGTCACTAATTAATTGTTGGAGCTTAGCACAAAATTCACCCTTAATGCATTGGTTTTTTGTTTTTCTTCTTCTTACAGCAACAGTGGTAGGTGGCAATGCCAAAATCTAGAACATATTTTTCCAGTTTCTCTACAACCTACTTTTATGCTGTAGATGAGAAGTGCAATAATTTACCCTTAGTATGTGCCCTTTCTGTCACACATCTCCCAAGTTTCCCTTCTCATAGATTTCATGTGCCTACATTTAGTAAATGTACAATCATGAAATGGTACTTGTTCTGGCAATGCTTGGGTCACTAGGTGACTCAGATGTTTCATGCAATATTTAGGCTGGATTTGGCTTGCCACTACATAATACTTTACCAGCAATAATTTGGGAAGATCTTTCTTTTTTTTTTTTTTTTTGGGGGGGGGGGCATATATCATTTACTTGGCAAAATTTTTACAACTAATATTCCAATGATTACAAACAATGGCTTCAGTACTAGGCAACTATGTCATAGGTTTCCCTAAGCAATGTGGCCAAGATTTGTGCCAGACTAATAAACTTTGAATCACTAGACATAATGCTGATTTTGCATAATCTGTAGATAATTAGCATCACTTTCAATTTATACAGCAATCACATTCAACCAGTGGACTCAAATTTTGTATTTTAAAGAAGTCGTGAGTTAAAACTCTTCCTGGGTAAAAACTGTCCCCCATCAAGCCCTCCATCATGCTCCCAAATGGTAATCTACTACAGTAAATTTAATTTGTAACCCTCCTGACACTAACCACCTCTACAGCAACCTCAGCCAGGTTCATTACCACGTTCACCATTATATGTTCGTACAACATTCATTGGGGAAAGCCCAAGCTACACAAATATGGTGCTCTTCCCTACTTTATGACTGTATTTTGTTATACCAACAGAACCCCTATTACAAACTATATTACCTTAGGCAAACCAATTTTTTAGCGGGCCAAAAAACTGACGCTGATTTAAAACTGGTTTTATGTCATAAGCTTGTTCAGATACTTTACTTAAATGGAGTGCTTTAATGAAAATCCTGTAAATAAAATTTAAATAAGTATAAAATCATAATGAGTATTCAACGCAATACCATCACTGCAAATTAGAACTATTATCAGCAAGGGAAATGGACTGCTTTACTGTCAATCACACCCCTGAGAGCTACGGGAGGTGTTTGATACACTTGTTTGAAGTCTGTATGAAGAAGAAATATTTGTCCACAATAAGTTTGATTTTTGTGGGCCATAGACTGCTTCTTTTCTAGGACTTCTGATGAATTCTTAAACAAAGATCACCAAAAATTATTCATGTGCAATATGAAATGCTCTGCAAGTTCCTCTTTGTCAAAATGATTCTAGGAACAATTCCCGTCATTCTGAACATAACTGACTTGGAAGTGTTGTGATATTAGAAGCATTCCAGCTTGACCAATCAGGAGCAAGACTGTAGGGTATTCTCTTGTATGTCATGAAATTATGTTACTTTAATAGGTTGGTGATGCACCTGCTTTTCTGTGCTAATAACCAAGTGAGCAAGTAGTTACACAAGAGTGTTTACAACAAAAACAACTGCCATCAGCTCCACTGATAATGCCACACACATGCCAGAGCCTGTGCCTGCCCAGACCTGTTTTACTTTGTCAAATTAAAGTTGGTCAATCACAAGCTTCACCAAAGGGCACACTTCCATGCTTGCTACTTTGAAGAATCTTATTTTTACATTACTTCTAATGAACTATTCTCAGTATAGATAGTCTGATAGCTCAATTTTATATATGGGAAAGGGCTGATTTGCTAGGTACGTCTTTGCATTGTAATGAAGCACTTCACCCCCAGTCAAGGTGGATAAATTTGGTATGCTGGTTGGCCTAGTAGGGTTTGTGGTGAACCCTAGGTTTATTTATGGCTATTCGAACTCTTGTTTAGGCTGTGTAATCTGTTCTTGAACACTGTAGGTCCACAGGTAATTGCAGGAGAACACTTGAGATTGCCAGCATGGGAGAATGATTTCTTACAAACACTGAATAAATTCAGCCAATACTTTCCTTTCAATTTTATTCAACCAATACTTTCCTTTCAATTTTAATTCTTTTTGGGTAAGAAATTAATGATTAAAGTTGAAATTTATGGGAAAGTACAAAAAGTGCACACATTATCACTGATAGCAAAACTACAAAAGGAGGAAACCAGTTTCCTTTTGTTTTGACTTGCCCATTTTGCTTAAGAAGAAAAAGAATGAAGGTTACAATTCATACTTTGCATATTAGGAGTTGAAAATCCATTCAACCTCTTACAGAAATTGTAAGTGGGTACTAATGCATTTTCTGGAAGATCTTGTGAAAATTGGGAATTATGTTTGTACAGCTTGCATACTTCTACTGGAGAGGATCTGTCTTATGCACCACACACACCATGCAATCAAAATCAAGACTTGTATGAACAAGGGGGCAATCAATGACCCTGGACCGCCTGGCCTATCTCAACAGACCAGACTGCAGAAAATGCAAGTAGAGTTGGGCAGGGAAGGGAAGCTGAAGAATCATCTATAAAAAGAGATTGGGACTGGCATTAAAAAGCTTCCAAGCAGGTGAAACCATTATGGTATTACAATGAAGTACAGTAACCCTGGATATGACTATTTTTAAAGCTTCCTTGTTTCAGAATAAGTGTCTAGGTACCATTGTTACATTGTTACCATTGTCTTGGTGCCCTCCTACAATACTAAAACTGCCTTGAATCTTTGCTCTCTTTCAGAAAATCTACAACTTGTAGCTACCCCCCCCCCACACTCAAATAAATGCCTTGCCCCATTACTTTAAGGCCTTTTGTGTACATGGCATCATGACTGATGATTCTGTAGGTCTACCTACTGTATTGTCTGTCATTTATGTCACTAAGTAACCACAATAAGACAACATAATTCCCAGATGATTTCTAAAGTCCTTCAAGCCCTACATTTTCCAGAATATAATATGTCATCAAGACCATACTGTCACTGAACCTTCCTGACTTCAGAAATTACAGTTAGATATTTAAACCCCTGGAACAAGACAGCCAAAAGGCTTTACAGTGCTTTTTTGCCACTTGGATATGTTTCTAGTTCTTTAATTTTAGTTTCATTGTGAAGTTATTAGCCACAAAGTTTAAGATCCAAGAGCACAGATAAGACAGACTGATATCATGTAAACATGGTCAAAAATCATTTTCTAGCTTTTAACTTTGCCAGATCTAAACACCTTGTAACATACATGACAAATCATAGTTACAAGATTTATGCCAGCTGGCCTATGGTGATCTCAAATAAGCTTTGATCTCCACCTAAGCTATGAGAAACTGTCTCATCAATGTTGAGCACTCACATGCTACATATGAGATTCAGAGACACTTCCCTTCTTACAGTATCATGTTTAAAACAAGATTTTTACAGCTTGACCTCTGATGGCCTCAAATGACCTTTGGCATCCATCAAACAAGATACTGATCATGTACTCAATAAGGGATACTTGATACATGGAATTTACCTACCTTGAGAAAACACGTTTGCAAGGTTTTCATAATCTGACCTCTGGCGACCCCAATGACCTTTGAACTGCACCAAAAATGATACGGATCATCTACTCAATAAGAGATATGAGATCCCTTAGGTTCCCATCTGAATGTTTACAAGGTTTTCACACTTTGACTTCTGGTGACCCCTCCCCAAAAATACAGATCATCTACTTGATATGGGTTATCCACATGCCCAGTATGGAATTCATTGGAGTTTGCATTCTAGAGATTAATCGTGTTTACAAGCATTTATCACGGCTTTTAGTTTGACCTTCACTAAACACAACAGGGATCATGTGCTTAATATGGGGTATCCACATGCCAAGTATCAGATCCCTCACAGTTCGCCTCGATATACTGTTTACAAGCAAATGAAACATACACACACACACACCCACACAACATCACCATAGTATAGACTCCTTCAGCCTTTGGCAAGGAACTAAACAGAAATGAACTATCTATACCATGGACATTTAAAATGTCAACCATACAAAGCCCCATAATGTCTACAATGCACACACCACCTTTTTCTACCTTCATAATACCAGGTGATGATCCTTAGGAACAAGAAATTGGTTGTAATTCCTGAAATTTGGTTGCCCTCAACAATAAGCGCAACATGTTTGTGAGTTTTAAACAGTACTTCAGAATGATATACTATACTGTAACAATGAAAATAAAAACATGCTGTCCGGCGCTCAGGCAAATGCACTATAGTACTGAAGGAGAAACTTGAGAAATTACAGAGAGCAAAGGAGCATATCGATGTGTTCCCTGCACCCCTTATTGACACATGGGTGTTTATTTTAATTAGGGTACCAGACTGTGACATGACATTTATAGCCCTAATTTCATGTATCATAATTTTTGATGTAAAACCATGGGTGGAATTGTTATATTTACTTGTTCATTGTAGGCTTAGGCCTAAATGATGTTGTACAAGTTGTTTTATGAATGTTCAGATGACGTTTGACCTCAAAATAGCCCCATTGCACAGAAATTATAGGTTTCACAGTGTAACATGAACACCAAAAATATGTTTGTCCCACTAAGACTACTTATTGAGTTATTTTATATCATTTATGGGTTTTCTATAGTTAATCTGGGCAGTCTGAAGCTAAAACCTCTTGTGATTACTTAGTCAAGGGTTTCATCTCAATTCTGTGGTACAAACAATACGTTCCACGTGTAACCTAGATTGGGAGAACACCAAAGTAACATTGTATGATATTTCAAATCATAAACAAGGTGGCACAGTTTTACTACCTGTAAGTTAAAAGCTATGTTAAATACTATAGTTCAGCTAAAAATGACAACATAAAGTTTAGGAAGTAGTAGTATTTTAACTGCAAAGGTTCACTATGCAACATATTTCTGTGACACCAAAGTGGCCTGTCAAAATGCAAAATGGCTATGTTTTTCTTTTCTGTACAATTGCTTTTGTCCAAACCTATATATGCATTAAACAATTGCACAGGCTTCAATCAACCACTAAAACAAGAAAGATTTAGTATTAACTGTAGGTAATTTTTGGAAAATAAGATACTGAAATTTCACACTGTAACGGTAACACCAAATGTTACACGTGGAACCTCTCTTTCGTCGAATCCCAGGAAAGAGAAAAATGTCAGTCTCTCATAAAATATGAGTTTCAAGGGTACAATTGATACCTCATCAACCATTTAAGTTAAAATAACTGAGCAAGATAAGTGTAAAAATAAGGGAAAATCTAATTTCTGCTATGGTAGTTTAAATGTCACACTTTTTGCCCCCAAAATTGCTAATTTTAGCCAATTTTTTCATCAAAATTGGGAGGATTCATTACAATGATACTTATTTTTTGGAAGATATGCACTTACATAAATAGTGAGGACAAAATGAAAGCATAGCAAAGACCATGTGGATTAAAATAGCAAGACAGTTGCCTTTAAAAGCATATTTTACCATTGGTACCCTAATTAAAATAATCACCCACATATGAAATTTTTTTAAAAATTTAAAAGCATACTGTATTGGGATGTGATATGGCTTTGTTCAATTGGTCTCAAATCCAGCTGATTGGTTTTTCGTCTTTGCACAAAGGCAATGTATGAAAGAGGCGAAGGATTAAAACCCTCTCAATCTAAAAGTGCACTGGTTAACAATCAAGGCATTAAGGCAATTTTTTAATGATCAAAAAAGCCTTTTTCTCATGTACATCATTGAAGTTACTTACAATGCCACTATAGCTTATTCTTTTTAAGTATACCAAATCATGATACAACAATATCATGAAGGCAGTTTCCCTGCTTCACCTCTGCTTTCCCCCTCAACTAATATGGCCTTTCAAACAACCTCCCTAGGTTGAAAGATAATGGTGAAAGTCATTTATTAAACTTTAGGAGGGTTATTTCGGTGGTCTACTAGCTGGTCTTTTATGAATGATAAATTGGTGGTAATGAATCTCTCTGCATTTCACCATTATACAGTACCGAATCGTCGAGGTTAGCCTCATCGTCGAGTTGCGTAACGTCGAAGTTAGTCAATGATAGTCGAAGATCGTAAAAGCCTCAAACCCTCCCAAGGTGCAAAACAAGATCGTCCATTTCGACGATAGCTCAAATCATCGTCGAAGATCGTCAAGATTATAAACAGCAGCACAATAGTTTGCGGTTGAAAACAAAGTTACTGTGCGGTTTTGTAATTTGCTAGACATGTATTGAACTCCCAATAAAAGGAACAAACAAATTGAGGGTAATCACAATGCTCGCAATCTTCGGAGCGTATTAGCTCCACGAATGAATAGACTCAATAGACCTGGTAGGCCGATGTGCCTTAGCAGTAAATTGCGCCGGGCGTTCGATGAAGCCGGCTTGCGAGCAAATGACTACACTCATCTATCGCACCACTATAATAAGTTCATGCTAATAATTCTTAGAACCTAGTATAGATGCTTGTTTCATTAGATAAAAATAATTGTTTGAAACAAACGTGAGTATTGAATGATATCCTATGTTCCAAGTCTGTGAATGTCTGAAACACTGGTCTACAATCGTGGTTCCGAATCTCGCTCCAAGTGCGAACAACCTTCCGTTAATTCAACTTGCGTTCTGAGGTTTTGCAAATTTTCGGTGCTGCTTTGTATTTTCTTCTTGCTGTGACTCCTTTTTTTTAAAGATCTTGCTATGTGTATAACATCAATAAAAATTTACAGAAGTAAAAATATGCCTGCATAAACCGCGAAATACTGTACCACAAACTGGAAACTGAGCAAACTAGTTTCGGCACCCAGTTTCGGAAGACATCGTATAAAAGAAAAGAAAAAAAAAAAACTTGTGTCTGTGCGTCTTCTTTTTAGTGTTATATAAAGGAGGCAAAGGCAAAGTAATTAATAATAGTTTACCGTACATGCCGGCTAGACGGCCGGGAAAATGCTCATTTTGCTACCTTGCCAATTTTAAAGATCCTTTTAATAAGGACGCACTGAAATTTTGATAAGAAGGGTGGGAAACATGCTCGAACTGTCCAAATAAAGATTAGGCCTAGGCCTAGATGACAATCGTCAACAAGGGCGGGTATGTGCATTTTTTCGGGGAGGAGACCGAACCGCTTCTGCTTGAAAAAAAGCCTAATTTACCTAATGTGAGACCCGAATTTTCTACAAATCCTGCAGGCTTGGTCTCTCCGGTTGGAAGGGGGCTGGATTCCCCAGCCCACCCATTCTCAGCAGATGAGGCCTGTTTGATACAGTTGCCCTCAAAATTTGCAATCCTGTCACGGTTCCCCAAATTTCTAGTTTGCAGAAAATTCTCTTACCTTGGAAAACATGAAAGGTAATCAGTCATCCCGAACCGCCATTCTTTGAAAATATATATCCTATTATTTCCTAGTTTGTGAAATGAGCGGTGCCTTCGCCTGTGTATTAATTCATCATCACAGCATATGCCCTATAAAAAGGCGAGATGCCGCTGTCGTTTTTACGGCCATGGATGGGTGTGTCCATACCCTTCCGCTCAGAGACGGAACCGCGAGTTACGGTATACAAATTACAGCCGTAATACGATGCCGAATGACCCGTAGACAATCAGTAGACCTGCATAAATGAAACTACAACCCACTGCATTGTCTTATTTTTCAGCCCATCATTGTACTGCCTAACATCTTATAGTCCAAGACAGCACACATTATTCGCTTCAGACAGCACACATTACTCGCTTACACTTTCTAGCTAGCTCGTTGCTACATACCAAAAGTATATTGTGGCAACACACACGTACCGTCATCAATTCCTTGAGAAACCTTCGATTCGAGAATTTCCCAGGCACCTGCAATGGTCCCAACTTATTTGCATGCAACATTCTGTGCCATTGCGAGCATTGCGTATTTTCACGGACACATAATCGGTAATTAACCAGTTAAAAACACCTTTACTTGTGACGTCATTGGACTTTCCCTTTTTTTCATAGACTAACGCGTGCAAAATTTCCATTGGCTGCTACCAGTCCCCGTGAGTGTTTACCGTTAACGACCAACTGTTAAGTCCCGCCCCTACTAAGGCACACCCACCTTCAAGCACGGTCTGAATTACGTACTGTCGATGCACTATCGTGCTGTCGATTCCGCGTGTAGGCCTGATAGTGTGGTATGGTAACCTAACGAAGTAAATTTCATATCTTGGGTAACGTGCCGCTCTGCGTGAGTTAAGAACTTGATGGCATGGGCTAAAATTCTGTTTGTAGATTATCAGCAAAATCAAGCATTACGAGCTAAATTTTGTGCCATATCTTATTCATGGGTGTTGAATAAGTCTACTCTTGAGAAAATTATTCGGTAAGAGTTTGGTATCGGACGAAATATCGCTTATGTGTAAAACCCAAGATGGCGCTGGCTGTCGAAGATTGCAAAAAAATTTGAGGCGATGTGTGTGACGTCACGTAAACGTACAAGAACTAAATAGGCATACGACTTCCAAAAAAGGTTACGCAGAAATGGGCGCTGGTCGTCTATAATGAATGAGTATTAAACCCATAGCTGCGATTGGATATTTTCACGTACAGAAACTGCATTTCTCAGGCATTTGCAGTGGCCCTTATAATAATACAGTAGAATGCGATTGCAACATCTGGTGTGTGCACATTAACGTAGTACAATATTCGGCCCATGTATGAAAATGAACGGTATTTTGGGCTACAAGCTACGGCGTAAATAGCTTGTGACAGTACTTAGTGACAATGCAGATACGGTTTCCCAGGGGCCGTGTTAAAATTCGGATCATGTTAGCACATCACGCCGTGGGTGAATTTAAGGGACACCCCGGCAAAGACAGGGTAGGGGTATATATACTGCATTGCATTCCGCTGTAGGGCTCTGAGTCGGAGATTCAGGAGCCAAGTCTCGAAAATTGATTGCCGAAAGTGTAGTCTTCATTCTCTCTCCCTAAATGGACTATAATTGGATTAATATTTTTTCCTAAGGACTCGGACATCAAAGGTTCTGTAAAATAGGTAAGATTCAAAATTTAAGCAATTGCGTCGTAAAGGGTAGGGTATAGACGGAGGTGGTTCCAACGGCCACGGGCATGGCCGTACGGGCCGCCCCCCCCCCACCCCAAATGCCAGAAACCTGACTAAATCAGGCAGATATTTTGTCTCTGTCGGGCAGAAAATTGGGCAGTTAAATTAGGTCCGAAGTCGGGCAAAAATCACCGCCCCCCCCCCTAAGAAAAATAGTCCCGTAAGGCCATGGTCACGGGTGGGGTTAAAATGGGATCCATATCCATCGCAACATCAGTGTGAAATGAAAGTGCGGCAGTCTTTGTATTGTACCGGAATATAACATAACAGGTTGAAGGGCAAACGAGGGCTAATGCTCCATAAGTTGCCCTGAGCGGGCATGAGGGTGTCGGAACTAAGATGTGTTGCCATTGCAATGGCATTCTCTCTATTTTTTTTTTTTTGTTAGAAAGCAGAATGGTTGAATTTCATGGACCTGAACAGTTTAAACATTTATTCCGCGGAATATGGGGTTCCATGCAAATTCAAGACTGTTTAACCATGCGTAACATGATACGGATACTCGCGACTGAGCATGATACCTGTATTAACATATTTGTGGAAGTTTAGTCAGTTGCTGTTGTGTAGGAATTCAAAACATCGAGATCGTTAGCTCGTTATCAAACCTGAACATTAATCGACATTCTCTGACTACAAAATAAGCTTTAGTGCCATGAACCCTGCCACCCTATCCAAAGTATTTGTAGCACTACAGAGTAGCGATAATTTTGGCGTAGCTTTTTTCAGTTTTCAGCGGCACCATATCGTGCAATGGTTTCTAGATATATTTTAAAAGCCCTTGCAAATTCCAAATTTTATCATACGGGACTGCACTTCTTGTGAAAGTCAAAATCCATTTATCGATTAGAAAAAAAAACAAGAGCCCAATGGGCACTGTGGTTCCTTGCTGAATGTAATGAAACTAAGCCAACTACTGAATGAACCAGTATTTCTGTTGATTCACAAAATCTGCTCTGTAGACAATGCACATCTTGTGTTAACACATTCAAGCATAAATAAATTGTTCTGAAGAAATACAGCCTACAGGCACTTCAGGGGATATCAAAACAGACAGGATACAGTTACAATTTGTTTTATTCAATTAAGCAATCACAATTCATGCACGCTCAGTGGTATCTGATCCAAATGATCAGTAACTTGGTTCTCTTTATAAAACTAACAACCCATAGTAGCATTTAATTAACCAATTCCAATTTCCAATTCCTGCAAGCTCACATGTCCTAATCTAAGGACAAATGTTGTCTGTCTAGTGAACTTTCACAACAGTCCTCTGCTTTGTGGGCAGAGAATCTTCTGCAATATTAAAAAGCAGTATTTGATGCACGTTTTAATAATGGCAGAATTATGGATTAAAATCGTAATACTATAATTTCAATTAAAATTGAGATACTTGGCATCTCTGAAAGATGTCCCACATCTTTCAGTCATTGGGTGAATGTGATCTTAATGTGCGGGAATGATACAGTTTTGTGCTTATATTTTTGACTTGAGGAATTCTTGGGAATTTGCTTTTTAGCATCTGGTGATTTCAACTCTGACATCCAACAAAACTCATATGGGTTTTCTGCTAGATTTAATGCAACACCTCAAAGCAAAGATCTATTCAAGCTTCCTACACTGAGATATAGAGTTGAAAAGGTTTGCAAAGTTTGACCTCCAGTGACCCCAGATGACCTTTGGTCTCCACCATAATATTTTTCCCCACCATAAGGCATCCACTAAGTATGAAATTTATCCAAGCTTCCTACCTTGAGATATTGTGCTAACAACAAGGTTATCAGTTTTTGACCCTCGGTGACCCCAGATGACCTTTGACCTCCACCCAAAACTGTATGGCACAGCTTCTCACTATGGTGTATCTATGTACTAAGTATGAAATCTATCCAAGATTTTTTCCTTGAGATATTGCATTAACAAGGTTTTCAGTATTTGACTCTCAGTGACCCCAAATGACCTTTGACCTCCACCAAAAATTAAAGGATTCATCTTCTCACCATAAGTCATCCACATACCAAGTATGAAATCTATCCAAGCTTCCTACCTTGAGATATTGTTTTAACAACAAGTTTTCAGTATTTGACTGCTGGTGACCCCAGATGACCTTTGACCTCCACCAAAAGCTACAGCATTCATCTTCTCACCATAATGCATCTACATACCAAGTATGAAATTTATCCAAGCTTCCTACCTTGAGATATCGTGCAAACAAGGTTTTCGGTCTTTGACCCCTGGTGACCCCACATGACTTTTGACCTCCACCAAAAACAATAGGGCACACCTTCTTACTATGACAGATCCATATACCAAGTTTCGGTTTAGTCCAACTTTCCCTTGTTGAGTTACAGCGTACCGAAGCAAGTGTCACACACACACACACACACACACGCACACACACACATACACACACACACACGCCAAGCTGACTACATAGGTTCCTTTTGCTAACGCAAGGAACCAAAAAAGAAGTGAACTTTCAGTTTTTCCGCCCCTTGTTTTCTAAAATGTTGGGTACCTGTCAGTGGTGCATGCTGTAATATTTTCGCCAGCTGGCGTTGTCCTTTACTTTCATTAGCACCGAACGGCCTTTAACCCCGTGGTGTTCGTTAACTTATTGATTTCATGTGTATATGTAGCCCCCACCCTTTACCATTTTATGACAGCGAAGTTTTACGGCGCGGGAAAGTTTATTTGAAGCACACCAAACTAGATATACGAGACGATTGTACACCATTGTTTCAATCAAACTCTGGCCTACATTATTTCACATCGGAGTAGGCAAGATATGATCACAGAAATAAGAGCTCAGCATGAAAATTATATGTAGTACGTTCTTGGGGAAATGGAAGGCCCATTCACTCTCACAGAAAATTCGAAACAACTGTAGGCTACAACACCGTGCATGCTTGAAGTTAATATTTTATGCAAGATACCATTAGTAAACGTACTGTGCGTTAACCTTCTACGGTTCTGCCAGTAACTTGTTGCCCGTTTTGTGTACGTAGCTACGTAGGAATGAGAAGTAGTCAACTGTAGTACAAAGGGATTTCTTCGATTTATTCCTATCCATTTCAGATATTGCTTTTATATAAACTTGGCCTTTTCCATCACTGGTCATTAATGAAAGAATTGCAGTTTTTACACTTTCCACAAAGTAGGCCTATGTACTGTACTGTATGTAATGCTTGCTTAGGCAATAAGCCTACACATCAATTGCTATTTGTATGCATGGGTGATTAGCACGCTACTACAAAAGATCGCCGAATCGTCGAGATTATCGACGATCTTTTCATTGTTCGGGAAAGTTACGGTCGATATAAACCTCTCATCAATAGACGCTCTCTAGGTTAGTATTACTAGAGTTGATTTTACGATCTTCGACGATCAGAAATTTAGAGTAAAATTGCTGATGGTCGAGTATAGTCGCAGATAGTAGGTTATCGTAGCGACCGTCAACGTCGGCTAACCTCGACGATTCGGTACTGTAGTAGACTTGTAGGCCTTTATCTTTGCTTTGGAGGCAAAAATTCTGGTAGTCCACAGGCCTCCATCATAAATTTTTGTTGTCAGTGATGGCCGACCACTGTTTAAGTCCATCACTGATAATACCTGTGCTGCTACTCATTTATCCTGGACAAGTGTTCAAAGTTTGCTACAATCTTAAAGCAATATGTGGGCAAGATGCTCTGTGGATGGTATTCTACTGAAATGTTAACTGAAGGTCAACTTTCACTTGTGTGTTCATGCTAAGCCTACTGTAAGGTGTGCACACATTTGCAGTACTCATGGATAATCCCACATTTAACTCTTGCACCTTTTCTGCTGCCTAAATCAGCCAGTAACACAATAAAACACTTTCCATGTTAAAAAACCCCCAAAAACTTTATAGGAAGTCCTGTATGAAATTTTAAGTAAGTAATCCTCCTAAGGATTTTGATTACACAGCCCTCCCTGTAATAATTTATTATATTGTGAAGGCAGTTAGACAAATATTCCAAACCACTTGGGAATCAGAACCATGGCGTGTTTGCCAGGATAGTGAGCACTGGGAGACCAAACCAGTGTGCCTGGTGAAATTCTTGCATCACGATGCACTGAACACATAACATACACACGAGTTCTGTCAAATACATAAGAAAAACTCATAACTGAATGGATTGCTGTCTCCTATCTGGCAAAATCCATAATATGAACTTACTAAAAATTTTACTACTTGTGCTGAAATAAATCATTGTATGTGTAATAGTAGACAAAAACAATGTAAGAATGACAGCTTAAGTACACAATCCCTATATAGTATAGTAATTACTCACATACCCGTGTATAGTTCAGGGAACTCAAGTATAGGAAGGTATGAAGGGTGAGGTCGTGGCACTCGACCTACACTTAGGACCGAGGGAGGACGCCCCCCCGAGGTGCCATTCAACACAGAGGGTTGTTGTCCAGACAATGGCTATGTGGAGTTTGCTTTATCCCCAAGAAGTTTGTAGGGCTTTGCCCATTTAATAGTTGGGGGAAATGCTAATTATGTATTGCACTGCCCAGGGTATTAGGCAGAGAAGTGCCTATGGCATTTGAACCAGGTAAGAACTGTAAGTTGTTTTGATTACATCATTACTTAAGGAGAATTCTTTTATGGCTATTTTGTTATTTTTTGCAAAAAGGGTGCAAAATGATGTTATTTTCCTACAAAGTGTTACTACTATAAAATTGTGTTTTCAGGAACTTACTGCTACAAAATTCACGTAATATGCTGTGTTTAGAATTCAACTGAACGAAAGCACAACTAATATCTTTTATGCTACCTGTTGTGTTTAATATTTAATTCAATGAAATCAAACATGTTATTCATCTTTTATTTTCTAGGTTTTCACGCTGTGTAATATAAAATTAACTAGTTTTTTTGCAAATAACTTCATTCCAGTCTTTTTATTTTGGAATAAAATTTCAAATCTTGCACCTGGTATACTCGTACAGAGACCGGGGGGGGATACCCATAACCGCCCCATGGTTACGGTTTGCATAACATACAGTATTAAGTACAGACATGTTCATGATTTACAAGGTTACAAGAACCCTTTTTGTATACAAGAAGAAGTGTGCTCGTAACCTTGCTGTATACCAGTATAATACAACGTGTTACAGGAATTATTCTGGTATACAGCATGGTATGTACTGTACTGTAAGAATGAAAGACTTAACTAAAAAAAAATTCTTCAAGGATGGGGAAAAACCCTCCAAATTTTTACCATACTGTATATCAATTCCACAGCAAAGAGGATATGAGTGTCAAAATTTTAAGTTGATGCCACAATTTTGTTTCATCAATTGCAGGTTTCAGGGATATCTAAAACCCTAAACCTTATGAATTTGTATTTGTGTTCACTTATTTTCATTACTATTTTACCAATTTTATTTTACCAATTTTATACATTTGAGTTGTGTGGAAAATTGAGAGATTGCAAATTTACGGTAAAACTACCTCCTGTGGGTCCAAAGTAAAATCCCCACTGTATCACCGGAAAGTGCATGTGATTTCTAAATTATGTATTTTACACAGCACTGAGGAAGGCGTCTTCTCTAGTATATATAAAAAATTTGATATTCCTTCTTAATCAATCAGGTGGGGGCCCATCGAACTTACGCTCAACATTTCCCTATATAACCTGTAACATCCATGTTTTTAGTATTTTTTTTCCCAAAAATATAGTAGAATGAACCAATTTTAATAATACCCCATGCTTAATGCTAATTTATGAGTTATTCAATGAGTCATGAAAAAAAACTTGGGTAATTAAAACTAGGCTAATGAGTATAACATTTTGGACAACTTTCAACCGTAGCATCTTATATATTTTTGTCCTTTACGAGTTAAATGCAATTGCTTGATTTCAGTTGCACTATAAATTGCAAAGTACTTTTGATGGAGAAACTAATTGAGAAGAAACAGTAAAATATGGCCAATAAAAACTGGGCCAACAAGTGTAAAATTATGACTCTGAGAAAAATTGTTACAAATGTTACATTCAATACCACTAAAAATTGGAAACATCTGTAACATGTATCATTGGATTCACTTTGGATGACTTTATTCCAATTAAATTTCTTGGTTTTAATGATATTTTGAGCTTGTCCATGTTGGGTTAGAATATGAACAAGAGCCCAATGGGCACTGTGGTTCCTTGCTGTATGTAATAAAACTGAGCCAACTACTGAATGAACCAGTGTTTCTGTAGTTGCACAAAATCTGCTCTGTAGACAATGCACATCTTGTGTTAACACATTCAAGCATAAATAAATTGCTCTGAAGAAATACAGGCATTTCAAGGGATACCAACACAGACAGTATACAGTTACAATTTGTTTTATTCAATTAAGCAATCACAATTCATGCATGCTCAATGGTATCTGATCCAAATGACCAGTAACTTAGTTCTCTTTATAAGACTAACAACCCATAGTAGCATTTAATTAATCAATTCCAATTTCCAATTTCTGCAAGCTCACATGTCCTAATCTAAGGACAAATGTCTGTCTAGTGAAGTTTCACAAGTCCTCTGCTTTGTGGGCAGAGAATCTTCTGCAATATTAACAAGCAGTATTTGATGCAGGTTTTCAAAATGGCAGAAGTATGGATTAAAATCGTAATACTATAATTTCAACTAAAATTGAGATACTTGGCATCTCTGAAAGATGTCCCACATCTTTCAGTCATTGGGTGAATGTGATCTTAATGTGCTGGAATGATAGTTTTGTGCTTATATTTGACTTTAGGAATTCTTGGGAATTTGCTTTTTGGCATCTGGTGATTTCATCTCTGACATCCGACAAAACTCATATGGGTTTTCTGCTTGATTTAATGCAACACCTCAAAGTATAAATCTATTCAAGCTTCCTACACTGAGATATAGAGTTGAAAAGGTTTGCAGTTTGACCTCCAGTGACCCCAGATGACCTTTGGTCTCCACCAAAAAAATATTTTCCCCACCATAAGGCATCCACACACTAAGTATGAAATTAATCCAAGCTTCCTACCTTGAGATATTGTGCTAACAACAAGGTTATCAGTTTTTGACCCTTGGTGACCCTGGAAGATGACCTTTGACCTCCACCAAAAACTGTATGGCATAGCTTCTCACTATGGTGGATCTATATATACCAAGTATGAAATCTATCCAAGATTCTTTCCTTGAGATATTGTGTTAACAAGGTTTTCCAGTATTTGACTCTCAGTGACCCCAAATGACCTTTGACCTCCACCAAAAATGACAGGATTTATCTTCTCACCGTAAGTCATCCACATACGAAGTATGAAATTCATCCAAGCTTCCTACCTTGAGATACTGTGTTAACAACAAGTTTTCAGTGTTTGACCCTGGTGACCCCAGATGACCTTTGACCTCCACCAAAAGCTACAGCATTCATCTTCTCACCATAATGCATCCACATATTAAGTATGAAATTTATCCAAGCTTCCTACCTTGAGATATCATGCAAACAAGGTTTTCAGTCTTTGACCCCTGGTGACCCCACATGACCTTTGACCTCCACCACAAACAATAGGGCACACCTTCTCACTATGACAGATCCATATACCAAGTTTCAGTTTAGTCCAACTTTCCCTTGTTGAGACACAGCGTAGCAAGTGTCACACACACACACGCGCCAAACTGACTACATAGGTTCCTTTTGCTAATGCAAGGAACCAAAAAGGAAATATGAAATAAGGCTGTGACCGTTTAGCGATTAATCGCTAAACGATCGCATGTGTAATAAACGTTTAGTACAAAGCTACCAGCGATTAATCGCAAAACCCGTTTTTCCGTAGGAAATAAAAAACAATCTGCAGTCATTACAGAAAATTGGATGCTCCCTTTAACTTTTTGAAAAAGTGAAATACATCAAAGTTGAACTTCTAAGAAGATCCGTGTTTGCCAGGTTCATAGAAACTATGTCCCCTGCACCTCAGTAACGCATTTTACATATTCATCATGTTCAAGAGCACTTTTAAAGTCTCTTTGTTGATCACAGGTACTTGCGATTAATCGATCGCAAAACTTTGCGATTAAACGTTTAGTAATTTTACTGAACATTCATAGCCCTAATGTGAAATTAGATTTATTTGAACTAACCTAACCAGCCTTACAGAAATTACTTGTAACAACAGTAACATTCGTAACTTTTAAATGTAACGTCTGTAACAATGATCAGTGGGTGTTTATCTAACGGAATTTGATTTTTTTCAATATTGTTTGTTTGTACAGTATGTACTTAGACCAATTTCAGCAAAGAGATAGAAGACTGAACAAGTAAATTCACAGAGTTAAGCTCCTACATCAGGAGTTTAAAAGAGTGATGTCAAATGTGTAATGTTTCTTGCTTTAAATTTGGGCATTACATGCCAGATATATGATCCAAACCTCTTTCATACTAGACAATCATGTTTAGGAAGTTAACACAAAATATGAGGTCCCTCACTGTTACTTATCTGGAGACATCATGGAAACAACCAGTTTTCAAGGTATACTACTGCATTTGACCTCAGGTGGCCCCAAATGACCTTTGACCTCCATCAATATCAACATGCATCTTCACCTTACTATAGAACACTGACAGACCAAAGTATGAGGTTCATAACAGTTTCCCTACTTGATAGATCATGTTTACAAGGTTTTCACAATCTGACCCCTGACAAACCCCATATGAACTTTGACATCCACTGACAATAATAGAATTCATCTACTTAACATGGGCTATTCATGTTTTAACTGTACAATCCCTTACACTTACCCTTCCTGAGATATCAGGTCTACAAGGTTCCAACCTTTTGACCTCTCATGACCCCAAAAGACCTTTGACCTCCACCACAAGTGATATGGATAACCTTCTATATGAAACATCACCATTGTTTACCTATCTTGATATCCCATTTTTACAGGCAGTTTTCAAATTTAAACTGTTTAACCTTTCCTTGAACCCAAATGAACTATGACCTACGTCTAAAATAAATATACTCAATATGGGCCATTTATATGCTACCGTATGTATGCAAATCTTCAAGGTTATCCTTGTTGAGATATCGTTTACAAGATTTTGACCTATGGACTCTTGTGAACCCAAATAATCTTTAACCTCACAAACAACTTACGCAATTATTAGTGAAACCCGCCCCTAACTATGAAAACTTTTGCATGCGTAATCAGTGATGTTACAGGTTGAAAATCTAGAGGTCAAGGTTCAAATAGACTTAAACTGGGGTTTTTACCCATTATTTGCATATAAAAATATGTTAAAAAAGATAATTGCAGTAAACCATATATGTACAGAACTTAAATGACCTAAAATTCGAACTATGTAATGATTTGCATATCAGTATGTTGGGAAATTTCATCAACCTCACAAGATATGTATATGGGCAATTACACAGTAAACCAACACAGAATTATTATGTATGCATATTTTGTTTTGTTAATTAGTTTCATTTGTTTTATTATGTTTAGGGCTAATCCTTAGATGTACAGAGATAGCCTAAAAGTTTTCATCTTGCTACCTCAATTTTGAAAAAATATTTCTATGTAGGTCCTATGGAAAATATAACGGGCGAACATTGACATACAAAATAGAAATGGCTATTTTTCAGAAAGTTTATCATGTACATACTTTTTGCCATTATCTGAGGATGATATGTAGTAATATACAAATAATGAATGTTTATGAGTGCGATAGTATGAATAATTTCATGAGTTGAAAGATTGAACGTTCTATTCAACGAGGCGAAGCCGAGTTGAATAGGACGTTAAAGCTTTCAACGAATGAAATTATTCATACTATCACACGAATGTAAAACATTCATTATTTGTTTTATATAAGGGTTGTTTTACAATCAGGGTACATCAGGTGTCTCACAGAAGGCAAAAAATAAAGTTGTTTATTTTTCTTTAGTATGTATTTTGTTGTGTTGCAGAAAGGTCAAATTCAAGATTTTAAAAGTATAGAGGCATCAAGTGTCCACAATTTTATTTTATACAACTTTAAATATCTATGATCTAAAATTTGGCTCCTGGAACATGAAATTATCTAACTACACACATCACATTATTCTCTTGCTTAGAGTGAGTCTAGATGACATTGTTTTAAGTAAAAATGATGTGTAATGAAAATACAACTCAGTATTCTGAAGTGTGTGGCATAGGGTAAACTGGGGTAAAAACGCCCATTTTTGAGGTTTTGGTAAATATCTCTGTACTCCTTGCAGACTCTAGGAAACAAAAGTGTGGCTTTGTGCAACACATGTGTCCTTTATAATTTGCATATATAACATCATGGTTATGAAATTGATAAGGAGGAATTTTCCTCAGTTTTTGACACCAGTTTTGGCGGGCGTTTTTACCCGGGTCTCGGGGTAAAAACGCCCACCCCTATCTTTCGAAGAAAATGACTATTCCACAGGCCTATAAAAGTAAAGTCAAGTTATTACTTTTCTTTTATTTTTTGATGTTATTTTGAGGAATGTAACCTCTACTACCACAAACATCTTAAGCGCAGCTAGAGGATTATGAATATGAAGTCATTTACAGTACCTGACACAAATGTATGTGAAAGTGAAACGTTAACGTACAGCACAATGAGCATGGGCTTGCGCATTGCCTTGTCACTCTGGAGAGTCAACAGAGATACAACTGATTATAAAGGCTTTGGGTCCTTGCAAACTAACAGCCATGGTGACTTTGTGAATCTTTTTTTTTTTTTTTTTTTGCACTGCATCTTCATCTGCCACAAACAAGTTTTTGCAAAGTCAGATTCCTCTTTGAAACCCCACTGATGTGTTGTTATCGGAGTGATAGACTGCAACTTGCAATGCAAAGTGAAAAGATACTCTACGGTACTCTCTCTCTGAGTCTACTAAAGGTTATGATTTTGTTCTGGCTAACTGAAATGGTACTGTGGGGATGCATGTACTAGATGGTTAAATGAGTTAAAACATGGGATAGCATCATTTGTTCAATTTATTATATATATTTATGTATAACTGCCACATAGTCTCCTACACACTTATTTGCAGTGATGCTTTTAGATGAAATGATTCTGGAGTCCTTGGTGAAGCCACCTGAAGTGAAACTGAGGATCCTTCAGATATTAGTTTTGCCTTTTAGATGTGTCTTGGGTTGTATGTTTGTTTGCTTGTTTGTCTGTTTGTGGTGCATCTGTGGTCTCTAACTTGTACATGTATTGTACATGTGACAGCACATGTATCTGCTGGGCAATGAAGAGAAATTTTCCCACACACAGTCATCATAGTGCGATGAATGTTTAGCTGTACACAAAAAGCGCTTATCTTATAGAGTTAGAAACACCTGCAAATAGTTTTATGGCACTTATTACTGTAGTTTTCATCACACTGATTGCTAAAATTGTAATTCATTTATCAGTATCTTCAGTAGGGCTGCGACGGTTAAACGGTTAACCGGTTAACCGACCGATGGGTCGGTTAAACGGCCGCCAAATGTCGTTTCGTTTAACCGTTTTTGCATCCTAATAAATCTGTCACCGCAGTTCACCATTATACCTAAACTCGTTTATGCAGTAAACCGCAGAAGTTGCTTGCCCAAAACCACGTAACAATGGGTAAACTTTGGATGAAAAATTACAAAAGGTTTAAAAAAAGACCTTTATAATGTCAGTTGTACAGTCTGCATTGCGTTGCTTTGACTGGTATATCGATCCGTTCGCCCCATGATCTGGGAGTGGTTTGCCGAAATAATGTGACAATAAACTCTTTCACGCAACTTGTTGAAAGGATTAAAATTATCAAAGGTGCAGGGATTAAACTATGCAGTACACGCTTCAACAATCCACCATACCTTTTTAAGTGTGGAGCCACAGGTAAACTTGATAGATAAGACTTAAAAAGTTACCTCTAGACGGCAGAAAAATATATGCTTAATATCGTTCAAGATAAATGCACTTCGGGAATTTTCCCGGGCGTAACTTCCAAGGTTACGTGTTTACAGTTCATCAGTCTCAAAACATATGGAATCTGCACAAATAAGGGACCAAGCTGTGTAGCTCTGGGCTTAATTATGCAACCCTGGCTTGCAAGCCTTGTGGGTGCAACTAAAATATTTGTAACTACGTTAGCCTTCCCATTTAAGCTGACTTAATAATTTTATCAAAAGACGATTAAACATTTTTTATAATTTTTTCAACGTTAGTATAATTCCTGGAAAAGTTTCAACCCCCAAAATTCGCAAAGATGAGTGAAATTCTTTCGGCCATTTCATTTATTAACCCCAAATTATAAAATATGGAGCATTCCAATGGTGAACTTCATGAATAATCATATTATTTTCGAACATAATTAGCATGGTTCGTTGGACTTGCTGAACGAACCGGCGCACTGTACGTACGTGCATTGTACAGTACAATACAGCATTTGTAATTAGCAGAGCTGATTGAGCTTGCTGAATGAACCGGGCCGGCCGGCCAGCCATGTGCTTCGCTGCTTCGCACGTTGCATGAACGATCGTTCATGACATACCGTACGTACATTGTACAGTACAGTATTGCGTACGAGACAACTATGCCCGAGTCCCGTTATAACATTAAATATGAGGGTAGCGACCGTTACCAAAAAGTTTCGCCGTTCATAATTAGGAAGAAACTGGTATTTTTAGTAGGTATTAGGTAAAAAGGCATGCGATGTAAGGCAAGTTAAAATTCAACGTTACAATTTTTTACGGAGCATGCAGGAATACATATGGGTAAAAATTTTCACACCATTGCGACATAACAGTGCTGGAATTCTTAGCAGACACACGTATATTACGTATGAATTGCAGCAAGGTCACAAGGCACACTATAGTACACTGTATGTGGTACGTTTGTACTCGACACTGCTCTAGGCGTGTGTGATACTGTATCGCCGTAGCCGGAGAAGTGTGTCTTGAACTGCAATAATGCCAGTGATATCCATAGGCTTTTCATCTTACGGTGCTATGTTAGACCGCAAAAATCTCGAAAACTGTAATCAGTGGCATAACAAAAAGTATGCATGTTTGTGATAAGTTTGAATAAATGCGTGGTTCGCCCATGCGTACGAACTGCTTGCCAAAACATCGCAAATAATGCAAACGTTTTAACTTGCACGCTACTTCGACGATCATCACTACCGGCGCCATTTTAAATGTAGAAACTTTGGTATTTAAGTGGTGGCGCTCTTCCGAAATGTTTATTTTGTTTATATTCCTTGACTTGTTTTTATTTTCGGTTAACCGTTAACCGTTCGGTTAATAAAAACGGTTAAACAGATAGTGAATTAACCGGAAATGCACAGCCCTAATCTTCAGTAAAATAAAGGGGGGGGGTTAAATGATGATTGAAGAAAGTCAGTTACGTTTAAAAAGAAATTACCAAATTGTAACGAACTTGAATCTACAGTACAGTGAATCTACTGTAAATAATACTTGGAATTAAAATGTCAAATCTATGTAGTTGGTCTCTAATAGCTAATTCTGATAAGTAATAATAGCTGTAGGAAGGTCTATTAATGTGGTGGTTGAAGGTAAGTAAGGATTTATTTATAGCTTCATGTGAAGGATGTTGCTGGGCGTTTTTACCCCATGGCAGTTGATTTTGCCTGGGGTAAAAACGCCCACTTAAATCTCGGGCACTAAGCATATATAAAAATAGATGTTTAAATACTGATTAAGCATTCTGCTGTAAGTAACCCTTCTTAACATATATCAACTAAAAAAATGATAAAAAATAAACATCATTTACATAAGGGGTAAATACAAACTGATGACGGCTAAACCTGTGACGGGAATTTTTCAAAACTTTTTGCGTCATATTTTTTTCAAAAGTTCCTCAATACCCCTGAAATATGTTAACAAAATTTTTTCTTCTACCATTACTATATATTAGCATTGTTCTCAATATAAATATGTTCCATTCTATCACACATCATGTAATTTTTTACTGGCAGAGGAAAAAAGTTTTCCGGGCGTTTTTACCCCAGTTTACCCTATCTATTTGCCTACACAGAAGTTTCTGTTTGTCTGTACATGATAGGGGTGAAATGGTTTTATGAAGTTTTCAATTCTGAAACATTAGTACTGGGTAACAGCAGTTCTGTTTCAATGTGCTGATAACCATAGTCCGTCTACTTCTACACACCAATTTTCAAAACACTATGTTCAGCAACAGTCTAGATACTTGATGTCAAAATTATCAGTCGGAGAGGACATGTGGTTTTCGGAGAGGACAATTTGTTTGACACAGAGAAGGGATTGTGTTAACAGGGTTCTTGAGCTTAATTATTTCATAGGAATTAATGTCATGTTTGATAAGTGAAAGATGACAAATGAAACTTGTGCAATTCAAATTTCTGGATAAAGTGCATAGCCTTTTCCGTAAATGTTTTCATTTAATGTATAAGTGACTGATAACAGGTTGTACCATAAGAAGGTTCTGAAACATCAGGATAAGTTCTAGAAGTTTTATTCAAATTACTTCAATAAAAACACTGAAATTGGTTGCTTCTGAGTGCCCTTTTTTTCAAAACACTATACCTAAAAGCCAGCTATATGATGTCAATAAACTGTAACCAGTCAGAGAAGATTCCTCATTGTCGGAGAGGACACTTTTTTGACATGCTCACAGTAAATCAGTAACTGCCTTTGATTTACTGTATTATTTCAAAGTACCTGCAATAGTGCAATGTACATAACAAGGGAAAGTGTCTCATCATATTTTCTGTAACATTACAATGTATTAATATAGTTAACAGTGTGAAAAAGCTCATTTTAAGTCTACAATGGTGCAGCAGACTGATTCACTCAGTACATATACTACACAGAATTGTGATAGGTAAGTCAGTACATGCAGTAGGAAATAACACAACTGATTATAAATACAAACTGAGAAAATAAAGTGTTTTGAAGTTTTGGTTTGTTACTCCAAGATCCCCTGTTGTGAATATTTGGAGAGGCTTTTTTTTTTGGATGTAAAATTTGACCAATTATTATTTTAGATTTTTTAAAAATGTTTCTGATTCAACCTTAATAACAACTTGGAAAGCAACTATGGAAACATGTTCCAACAAGTATTGTAGTCATGCATTTTTAGCATACTGTATGCTTGCCATATGACAATATACAGTACTTCTAAAAGCAATCAAAACACTTTGGTTTGGCTGAGGTACAAACATTTGAGAGACCATGTTATTAAAAGGGTGGTCCAACCACACATTTACCTTTGATATGTTTTAGAGTGAGTAATCCAATCATTCTAGTGAAACTTCGATAAAAGTCCAGTTTGTTGATTTTGAGATACTTTCGGTTAAAGATACCCCATTTTCCTCTCACTACTGAACTTGAAGCAAGCAGGATTGACATCATCCCCGCACATTGATAAAGCAGTTTTTGCTTTTCTGTAATGCATACTCCCAGTTTAGTACTTCAAAATTTAATGCCATCGTTAAATGCATGGGGGGGGGGTAATAGTTTGAAACCTTCACATAACTGTTGCTGGGCTGACCTCTAGTGACTTCAAGGTAAAAAACAAACATTCCAGTATCCATTATAAACAAAGAAAACTAAAAAACTTTTCGCCAATGTGAGGAGATGTCACTCATTGTATTAAGTTAGCCTGCCATCGTCAATATCTCAATTGGTTAGAAGCTGAGCCGTAAAACCTCATCTACAGTAACTCTAACTCAAGAACCGTACAGTACATTGGACAGACCTTTTACCAAAATGGTAGGAATTAACAGTCCTAAAAACGTATCAAGGCTAAATTTGTGGCTGGACCACCCTTTTGACCTCTCTGAAAAATGTCATAATGTTTAACTGCAGGTCATGAAAATCTTCCTGAACTGCCTGGAAAGCAGTGTTACTAAAGCAATAGTGTCCCTGAGTAATGGGGTGTGTGTGTGTGTGGGGGGGGGGGGGGGTTGAGGGTTCACCAATGACAGTCAAAATCTCATCCTTGGGTAAGCAGTCAATTTCATCTTTGTTTAGGCCATACTGCACAAAGCAGTAGGGCAGGATCGCTTAGAGTTGACCTTTCCATTGTTTTAAGTTTCATTATCTGGATGGATTACTTGCCAGACGGGAATGCAAAACTGCCATTTTTCAGACATCTGAAAAATATGGATTCATGTGCCTCATAGTTGTTGTGTGTGACATTCACAGCTCTCAGGTACTAGAGTCCCTAGGAGTTTTATTGAGTTGGTTTGTCCATTTTGTTAGAGAATTTTACTAGGTTCAGAATGTTAACCTAGGACCATATTAATGGAAATATCTGAATGTGTCAAAATGCTTGTCCTCTCCGACATTTATGAAAAACATACTCATGGCATTGAATCTATCAACTAAGAAAGCAAGAAGGATCACTGCTGATATCAATGGTTGCCAAAATCTGCACAGCTAGGCTACATAAACTAAGTAAAACAAAAACAGGGTAAACTTAGTCTTTAATACCATACACTTTTCTGTTAGTTCGAAGACGATGTACATAAGGATACCCAGAAACATGACTATCTCTTGGACATATCCCCCAAAGCCTCCTTAATTTACTATGTTCTAGTTATGAATAACTACACCATATTCTTATAAATGGAGAGCCCCAATCATACAAAGTTTAATTTTGATATAAATCTGCAAATATGTATCCCCTAGAAAACATCATCTCTGATTTTCGGAGAGGACATACTTTTTGACATACGTAATGTATTGAGTATACTTGAGTGAAGGAGATGTAATTATGTATTTATGATGGAACAATGTTAGCACTTTTAGTACCATAAGTGGGAGCTCAAGTGCTCCTGTTTCTTAAACAGAAACATAGAAATACCATTTTTGTCGGAGAGGACACTTTTTGACGGAATTGAAAGTCTCAGTGTTGAAACTGGTCCCATATCTCAACTGAAGGAGTGAACATAATATCAATACTACATGTTTGTAGGATACAAATTACTGATTTGTGAGGCAACATTTTTTTTTACTGGGCCATATATCTGTCAGCTTAACTTGCATGATTTCGGAGAGGACATATTTTGACGGAAAATACCACCTCCTTTTCATGCAGTTTTTCATTTATTAAATTTGTTTCAATCATTGAAAGGTGTAGGCCTTTGAACAACCTTGTTGTAGTTGTAACTTCCAAATCAGAACTTTCTGTCAAACTCTCTTCTGTATTAGAGATTCATCTGGTCAAATGTTTGCAAAATTCAAATGAGACGGTGGAATTTGCCAGAAATGACACTACTCAGAATTATTTTTCCCCAAATTGTGCTTTAAATACATTTAATTTACTATTGTAGACAGGACATATACTGAACTTTTACTTAGTGTGGTAAGTCTTAATGTCAAATGTATATATTTTTAGTATGGGGGCAATAAAGTGAATTTCTGGTCGACGTACCCTGATTGTAAAACAACCCATAACACCTTAATAATTTTGCTAGTTGTTGGTTAAATTTGTGTTTTGGCGGTCACTATGGATTCGTATTTGTCCTTGTAGTAGCTCCATGGTTTGTCGTTTTCTAACTGCGCGTTTATGTAGGCCTGCCTGATGTGATATAGAGGGATTCTTTGTGACATCAAGCGAGTTGGATTCTCAGGCACTGGAGGGCAAAACACACATACGCAGTAAGCGTATTTACAGCACACGTGCACGGTATTACCATAGATACTTCTGTGACACAATGGACGCTTGTCCTTCAAAACCAAAGAGACGCGCGATCACTTGACGTTGGTGAAACAACCCAGAGTTGTTCCCCAGTACGATCCCCAGTGCTGCAGTGATTTATTGAGCCGCGGCATAGCTTGTACGTAGCGCGCTCAATGCATCGCTGACTCATTGCCGTGGGTTAGTATATACTAACCAACGGTCGAGCACCGCTATATTGATGATAGTGCCGAATCACGCATGGCATGTGACCACCAATCTTCCAATCAGATGTAGAGAAATTAATAAGGTGTTATACAATACTTAATAACTAACCCATTGGGGACACTTTTTGATCAATATTAAGCTCAGGAGACCATAAATTGTAAATGTATGTCAATGTTACACCCGTTATAAAATTGTGTTCGACCGTTATGAAAAATGCTGATAAAATGCTGAAACTCAAAAAGTTTGCCATATATATGGGCCTTGCCAATAACTTAGGTTGCTATGTTGTGATGGTTTATAATAAACATGGTAACATCAATTAATGATGTTCACAGGGTAATTTACAATTCCCTACAATTGTTTGACATACATATGCATCACATAAATGTATGTCAAATAATTTCAAATGTGCTTCATGGGTTCTATGTACATCATATTCTGATGTTACCTTGTCTATTATAAACCATCGCAACATAGCAACCTAAGTTATTGGCAAGGTCCATATATGTGGCAAACTTTTTGAGTTTCAGCATTTTATCAGCATTTTTTATAACGGTCGAACACAATTTCATAACGGGTGTAACATTGACATACATTTACAATTTATGGTCTCCTGAGCTTAATATTGATCAAAAAGTGCCCCCAATGGGTTAGTTATTAAGTATTGCTACATATCATCCTCAGATAATGGCAAAAAGTATGTACATGATAAACTTTCTGAAAAATAGCCATTTCTATTTTGTATGTCAATGTGTTACACCTGTTATGTATGTCAATGTTCGCCCATTATATTTTCCATAGGACCTACATAGAAATATTTTGTCAAAATTGAGGTAGCAAGATGGAAATTTTTTTGCTATGTCTGTACATCTAAGGATTAGCCCTGAACATAATAAAACAAATGAAACTAACATAGAATGGAAATTAATCCTTATGTGATGCTACCGTGTTGGTTTACTGCGTAAATTGCCATATATAATACAAAATATGGGGAATATGAGAATTTTTAAATGGTACATTCTAGGTCCCTAAGTTTGAGATCAAAGTTTTAATTACCTAAAAGTGGTCTTTTGTCATGATTTGCTTCTCAGTATGTTGGGGAATTTCTTCAACCCCAAGGTATGTAGAGAATATGGGGATATGGGACTTGTAACTAAATGGATTAACAATATTTTTTTTTTTTTTTGTAGACAAATCCGGACAACTAGACTTCTGGGATAACAAAACTGTTCTACAACATACCATACTGGATGAAGTCACTGGAATAACTGCTGACCTTGTCAGACTCCTACTTTCACTTACTTGGTGACCACTTTAATATCCCTCACACAATACTTACACAAAAAATAAAGAAATGGTCAAATTTTCTTGTAGGTGACAAAATCAAGGCACTGTTTTTCACTTTACCAGTTCTGAAGAATCACAATTCTCAAAGTTATTCATGACATCATAAACCAGTGTGTGACTAGATAGTTTTTGTTAGTGTTCTTACCCACAAAATGATTTTAAAAGCCCAATTATTCCTAGATAGGTTCTTGATAGCTAACTAATGTGAAATTTATTTTCCATTCATCAAATGAGCAGAAATTGTCACAAACTGTTGTAACAAGCTGTCAAATACTGCTTAACTGGCCAAATTACAATACACTCAGAATATACACCCACTGTAGCAGTAAACAAAATCTTCACTAATAAAACGTCTGCTTTCAAGCCTGTCACAAAGCCTTATGCACTAAGTATGCCTACATCTTAACACTTTCTGATTGGCTAGGCCAGGGAGTTGCTATTTGACTGGAGATTTGTCTTAACAATCTCTTTGAAGTCACCAAGTTACCGACATGCAACATAACACTCTTATCAAAACAGCTAGGTGCAATAAAACTCCGTGTGCGGTAGCCAATTTGCATACGCTGCACACACTGTACTACAGTGCTAGCTTCGGCTCTCCGTGTAAATAGCAACTAACTTAGTAAGAGTAATCTCGATGTGAGAACGTGTATAATGGTCTACTCACTTAATACAGTCGAGAATGTTAACTACAGTCAGGGTTACCCTGATTAGATTTCGCCATACCTGCGAAATACAAGCTGCATGCTTTGACTACACACACTAATGTATACAGAACAAACACTTGCCGTAAAGACGAGAACTAAAAATAAAAGCAGCAAAGACCACAAAATCGACAAAAATCACTTAACTTATTGCCAATTCACATATCTACCTAGAATATTAACGATGCTGAAATGAAAAAGGTTGTTTTGCTATCCTGACAAAGATTTCGCAGAATTGGTATATGGCATTAAGGACTAAAAGTAACCTTAAAGTGGCCATGACACGTAAATTGGAGTAACGGGAGACTAATTTAGCCTAAAGTACACAAAAAGCTCTTTCTAAAACTGTTTATCACCCTTACAGCCTTGAGCATTAAAAAGAAATTAATGTTTCAAAAAATTGCACCAAAAAATAGACTATTGAAAATGAGATTTCAAGCCAACACAATAATGACGTCATTTTAGGAACACCATCCTCCGCATACCGAACCTGGCGTACAGCATAGCCTATACATAAGTAAGAGATAGTAATGATTGTAATTCGTGGCATGTCTTGAATTTGAACTTTATTCTGTCTGTTTGGAGAGTGGTGTCGGTCTGTTACATTTTGGGGCTGCAATAGGCTATTACTAATAATTACAAAAACTCTTGATTCATAACCGAAAAAGGAAAAAACTCGGCAGTATACTGTTCGGTTCGGTCTGCGTACAGTGAGTGGACTGGCAGCAGCCAGCGAATAATACTGTGCACACGCAATCATAGCCTAGGCTACTAGTTCCACGATTTCCACTGACACTTGCACGAAAGTAACCTAAAGTTCATATTTTGACTGACTACATAAAACTTTCCAAGCTAAAGTCCCTTTCAATTGCTCCAAATGCTTCTCGTGCTCGAATTGTTGTGGTGTTGTACTTTTACCTCACCTAACACTGTCTCAAATCGATACGGTCCTGTGCGCCGTAACGAATTACTCACCCCATCTGCACCACTGACGTCTTGTTCAGTATCGCCTTCGCCTTTCTGATTTCAAATCCAAGAAAACTCACTTTACCGACAGTCCACTGACCATTCCTGTCCGATCAGGGAGTTGCCATTAGAGGACAACTCCCTGGCTCAGATCCGCCATTCCAAAGAAAGTATTAAATTTGATTTCACATGGTACCTACTACGAAACAGTGCTGGTGATACCAGGGAGTTGCTATTTGTCAAATAGCAACTCCCTGGTGATACATTGTGTAGTAACAGGTATGTTGTGTACTGTACCCATGGAAGCAGTACTTCCATGCTGTACCTATGCTGTTGTGTTGTGAATGTTTGTACATGCAGCTACTTATCATGACACCAAGACGAAAAACCTGCGTGAAATGCATTTAATTGACTGAAACAAGTGGTAAGCACGAGAAAAGGGATAACAATTCCAAAATTTACAACTTTTCACGCAGGTTTTACATTGTATTGACCTTGGTAACTGGTACAATGGAATGCAAACACTGTATCAAATGTCCGAAGGATACCACGCCAAACAACGATCAGTTCCTAAAGTGACGTCACATGACGTAACAAGATTTTGAGAATTTTTGTAAAGACTAACTTTTCAGAGCTGGAAGAGGGTGTATTTTTTCTCAATTTTCGAGCGGAAAAACAAGTTGTAAACAAACAGAATGGTTGATTTTCGTTGTAGGAAACGTATTCCTAAGAATACAGAAGGGTTTAAACCGTTAATTTACACGTGGCATAGCCACTTTAAAATTTCCGTTAGTTCCACTCACCAAAACGCGCCAAAATTCATCAACTTCAGTAAACATGGAAACAAATGGAAATTTTGCAAAATCTAGGCCTCGAAAAATGTTCTTTTCGGTAAATTGGCGCTTGGTGCCAAGTTTTTTCTCTTCGTAAAATGTACGTATACAAACATAGCTACCTACATAGTACATTCAGAAAATGCGATTCATTGCGGAAAAGCACCAAAATACTCACGTTTGAGGGCCAAAAATTGCAGTTTGACCATCAGGTTTTGTCACAATACGACTTTTAGGGTTCAACAAAAAGGAAGGAAAACTGAACTTAGTAAGTAACTCTGAAAGAAGAGGAACTTACCCATCGAAAGATTTATGTCCAAGCTTGAACTGCACATATATTACAACTGTAACACCTCACTTATTTTCTACTGCCCATGGTATAAAAATAGGGAGAGTCCCATTCGATCATCGATTTCTGTACAGAGCAATGGTTTCAAAATCATCTCAACTGATAGAGAGCGTTTGGAGCTGTCGGTAACATCCTTGTCTTCAAAGGAAATTTTACAGGTCCCCTGGGGAGCCTGTCCTTGGTGAAAATTCAAAGAGTTTGCAAAGGCAGGATTGTGTGTCTTGAGGCAGATTTAAGGACAAGGTTTATAAAACTTTTGAAGACAAATCTCCAGTCAAATAGCAACTCCCTGGCTAAGCTGCTAAGCCAAGGCAGCATGCATACAGTTACTACCTATGACTTGAACTGTTTCAAGAACATTAGGCCATGGCCGACCGCAGTAAGTACCAAACAATTTATACAAATCCCTAACTCACCGGCAATATTCTTCCTTGTATTTACATTTGGAAATCATGACAGATTGTTATACTAAAAAAGTTAAGTACTGAACTGACTTAAGTGTGAAGAAAAAATATGAGAAAAGTATATATGGACAGGAATTATGGGCAGTACATGCTGATAATGCTGGAAGGCTTACGAGTATGCTGGTAAGTTCAATCACATCAGAACATTAATAGGTTACAGCTGGGACTTGAACTTCTCTCAAATTAAAGATGCTGGGGGTAACAGATACAAATCATCCAACTCAGTGAGCAAAAATAGCTTTCAGATCAAAACAGCTGAATGTGCTACTCACTGAAGTGAATTTTTGTGACTGTAACCAACAGTCAACTGAAGTCTCAAAATTCCACTGCCCCAGCAGTAGCTGCTGTTACTCTCGGCCGGCATAAAAGGATGACTTGCATATAAATTTCCACAAGCTTAGGCTTGCAAACTGTAGGCAGTCTTTGGCAAGTGTTGTCCACTTATGATGTCACAGATCACAGGATATCCCAAAAAGTATGACAATGACCACTACAATGCTGAAAATTCATGATAACTTAAAAACCTGCAAAAAGTGGCTCAAATCTGAATTTTGCAAAAATTATTGTCAGATGTCATTACTAGACCTATGACAAATTTGAGACACATAACTTTTACCATGATACCTGGACCTGAAGATGCATTATAATGCAAATAACACTGCTTAATCTTACACCACAATCTGAAATCTTACCCTACATTTCATGAAATAATAGTGAAAATGTTTCTTACCTACTAAAAAATAAAATGTGCAAGCTACAGCGGAGGCACACCTTTACCTCCTTGTGTATGACCAATGGACCTTCACCTGTAAGGGAAGAAACACACCAATGGAAATAAGATTTACATCAAAGATGAGCACATAGGCATTTTGTAGTTCATTATCATGTATTTTTACTGTTCAACGTACACAAGACTTTCTAGTTTACTTTTAAATAATGGATATAAAACGTGTTTGGAAACATGAACATCCACTCAGAAGTTGGGACCACAATGAATGAAGCAAACTGGAATTGCCAGACAGTAGTAGCAACATGCCTTGCCTGAAGCTGAGCAAGACGAAGAGTTCTAGCACACCACACCGTTCTAGTGGGTGAGTGCCTTCCTGGTGCTAACGATGTATGCCAGATGGTACTTGCAGGCAAGTTGGGGAATTACATGGAAATAAGGAGATAATGTTCATACTGCAAGATGCATTGCCAATACGAATGCTATACCTTAGTTCATGGCCACGATGGCCGTCATGCCCAAATTCCTTTGTGGCATGCCCCCAAAGCTGGATGTACAGTACAATATTCTGGGGTCATACAATATCCGAGAATAAATTTTCCCTCATGACAAGTAACTGTTTCATTCTGACAAAAATTCTGCTCAGCTGTGTACTAGATCACAATTACCCAAAAATGCAACATTGTCTAGTGTCAGCCGCGACTGGGGGCTGTCACGTTGACAAGTTGCCTCCCTTCATAAACTGTACGCAATTCACACAAAAATATCAATGACACCAATACTTTAGGCCATGTCTGTGTTCTGTACAGGAGTTAAGTGAAACATGATGACAGCACAGTACAGCCATGAGCATGTGTAGGTCCCTAATTGTATGCAAACACCCATACATTAGGCTATGCACCTGCTCTGTAGGGAGTTGATGTTTATCACAAGAACCCAGAACATGATAGTGGAAGTTCTGTATTTTTTCGATCGCTGCTTGTGCTGCTTTGTTCCCACTTGTTACCTCATATTTTTGCAGTAGTAATGGTGGGGGCTTTTTGTGTAAAACATGCATGTTAATTTGTGTGGTGGTGAAAGTGTACCTTACACATTTATGATTTGCGCAACTTGATGATGACTGAAAAGTGGCTCCCATTAGATAAGCAGTGCACTAAAGTTCGACACTATATTTCATACTCGACTCGAGTACATACAACCATACAGGTACATACTCAACTTAAGGAAGGGTTCCATACTAGTCCACTGATCCACTGATTTGCGCACGGTATCGAACAGATATTTACAAAGACACAGTGCATGCATGCATTTAAAATGTATCGCTGTATGATACTATAACAGTTAAATCAAATGTGCGAGCCTACACGTGTTTATATAGAGGAAGTACACAGGAGGATGGTGTAAAATAGCATAGTAGCTGCACTGATGTACTACGGGCTTCAAAGTATTTGTTTTATAGTTGGTTCTGTGAGAGACTCTGGGTAAAATTTAAAATTTATGGACTAAACTGAGAAGAAATAAATAGGCCTGGGTTGCGGCAGATATATTTTACCCTTCTTATTTATCATCCTGCAATTACAGTAGTACCCACACAGGGTCGCAATGGCAAGATGGGGAAATGATCCCCTGACCATTCGTGAGCTAGAATATTCTAGTACGCATAAGCAGGGCCTAGGAACTTGAGAAAATTGTCTTCATAGGAAAATTATCCTGATTATAGGATTATCGCAAAAAATTTTTGTTTTATTATCACGATGGTCAAAAAGTCACTACCCCACAACACTAATATTGTAAAATAACATTAGGCTTCTCATTAGGCGAGAGTAATGCCATACTGACTGTACTGACATCGTTAGTAGTTTGGTGCAACTGAGTTGAGTGATATTCCTCATCAACAATGTCAATGTACAGGGCTGCCCCGACAACTGGTGTAATATCGATCGAACAAGGATGAAAATAATTCAATCTAGGTTCCAGGGCTGCTGTTTTGGGACTAGAATATAATGAATGATGCTGGCAAAGCCAGAGAAATGACAATACTAGAGAATAATAATATTGGAATCCAACACCTGTTGATAATGGCTAGTGTTTTCCTATCACAGGATGTATTGAACAAGGTCCATTTTACTGTTATCAATTGATTTTCATTCTTTGCCTCGGTGCCCTGCCATACAAAAACATTTAGCCTTAGTCAGGGTTCGTACACTTTGCTCAAGATAAAATTTAAGCATTTTCATGGTATAACTTTGTTTTTTACAAAGAACTTTTAAAACACTGAAAAAAGTTTTTCTTGCATGAAATACTTCGGCACACCTGAGGTTGACTGGAAACAAACATTTTGAAGGCTAATGGCAGCACTGATGGTAATAATAATCATTATGACCTTCCATGTTATGCTAATACTCTTACAGGGTATCTTTTCATTTTTAAGTAGGACTAGGCTAAGCTTAGGCCCTTATTTAGAAGGAGCGGATTATACGGTCACATTTAGTGACTAAGCTGGTCTAGGGCTGATAGTGTCACCCGCTTCAGATTTTAACAATATTTTGAGGATGAAAAGCCCTTCCTCTGTCCGATTTATCTTATTCTGGGGTAGGTATGTTGCAAACAAGTGTTGCACTTGTCTAGTTACGATCCTGAAGGCATTAAACACTTGTTTCACACAAGCCACCTAGCCTAACACACCATAGCATGCAAAGTGGAGCCTTTACCGGCAAAATTTTGCTGATTCCTAATCGTTTTCTGATCGTAACTTCAAAGGGTTTTGATGGTTTTATGATGAATTTGCCACTATTTTAGATGGTAAGATGTCTGTGTATGTGTTTGGTAAGTACAGGCATTCACTGGACGTGTTTGTAAAATTCAAGCACTTTTCAAGGACTATGATGCAAAAGAACAAATTCAAGTACTTTCAAGGCCTTGAAGATGAATGATTGAAATTCATGTACTTTCAAGGTTTTCAAGGACCTGTGTGAACCCTGCTTAGTGCCCTACCTGATGGCCTTGGAGCCCTCCAAAATTCATGAATGACTGAGGCCAAATGGCCATGCCCTTCTTCAACCTTAATGGGAAATATTGCGTTTGTCTGGCTTTTTATTGAATCTAACCTCGTTTACTTGCAATCAGATCTTGTTCGATGTAAGAGAGGTAACTAAGAAAGACATTCTACCCTCCAAGCACTAATTAACGAGTAATTAACCTTCCTGTAACAACTAATAGATTTGTTCACCCACACAATTATGCATGCAAAACCACACCTGCATCACCCCTGATTTGAAATCCACCAATCAAATCATTTCTATCACATTATGTTAGACAATAACAAACGCCTTCTACAGCATGTACAAAAAGTTCGGAAAATACGAACTAAGTACAGTACATTAGTGGAAATAATTACTACATGATGTCTGTATAACTGAACCAGGGGGTTTCTATTTGACAACCGAACGGAACTACCGTTATATTACAGTAGGTGGTCTTATCACCTCCCTGGTGTACTATACATAAAGTTACAGATATTCCGTAATTCCAATTGCAGCCCTTGGGCCAAGACTTAAGCCAGAAAGGCAGTCCAGGAGTCATTTGGACCCCCAAAATTTTGCATTGCCCCATATGTATAATACATTTTAATACACAAACTTCACTAGAATTTACTGTTTGGACTCCCTGATCTCACCATGCTGGCTAAAGCCCTGCCTTGGGCTTAGCAGGTTTGATTATTTTGGAAACAGCCGGATGTAAAAGAGACTGTTGTTGGTGCTTTGACATTGGTACAAAATGAAAATTTTACAAACCTGGGATGCCAGTAGTTGCCACTTGTCCAAAACAAAAGAAATATGCAGGGCCTACAAGTCTTTCGCAGATAAATTCAGGGTTTCACCTGGGTTTTAGAGAGTGTGAGGTGGTATTAGTCCAAGGGGGTAATATGGAGCCAGCTTTGGCACCAACTAGGGCTGTGACCGTTTAGCTATTAATCGTTAAACGATCGCATGTGTAATAAACGTTTAGTACAAAGCTACCAGCGATTAATCGCAAAACCCGTTTTTCCGTACAACATAAAAACAATCTGCAGTCATTACAGAAAATTAGGTGTTCACTATAACTCTCTCTGAAAAAGTGAAATACGTAATTATACAATTGGCACACACGTAAACATACAACATCAAAGTTGAGCTTCTATGAGGATCTGTGTTTCAGGTTCATGGAAACTCTCCCCCGGACGTCACTAACACATTTTACATATATTCATAATGTTCAAGAGTACGTTTAAAGTCTCTAAGTTGATCATAGGTACTTGCGATTAATCGCTAAACGATCGCAAGATTTTGTGATTAAACGTTTAGTAATTTAGCTAAACGTTCACAGCCTTAGCACCAACAGTGAGGGAGAACTATCAATACTTCTATAGCTAGTACAGTACAGGCAGCAATTAGAGCAAATTTCTGTGAGGTGGCCGCCATACAAAAAGAATGCCAGGGGAAACCCTGAAATTAACATGTTTGTAGTGACTCTCCTGTAACAACTAATAATGCACACTTATGGTGAACTAGGGAGATGACAATGTGTCTCCATGTTTGAGTTTTGAATTCCAATTTCCTGTACAGCACGGGGCGGTACAGAAACTGTGGTGTTAGTTTGTTGTGAGCAGGGTCGTTGGAATCATGGTAAGCAAGGTCAACACGTATCGCGTAATGAAAGCATGTATGACCTGACATGACCACTCTTCCTAAATGAATATGCAGCAGTACGAACGTTGCATAAGTGTGGGCGAGGCTTATCGTTCTATAATGAGCACGTTAGATACAAAAATTGCTGCATTGCTGCTTCTTTCTTTCCATATTTCGTGAGATTAGTGTTGATCTGCTGCAAGTTATAATTTGTGTTCCATGTTTGGAATGGGTAAAAGACCACCATGGGATGAAATTGGAGTCACGTCATGGTATTTTTCAAACGCAATATTTCCCTTCATTTAATTCCAGCCCTGTAATTCTCGTTAAAAATGTCCTTAATACACACACAGAATGTTTCTCTGTGTCTACGTATAACAGTAAAAATTTACGATACCTAAGCCTACTCATCTTGCTTTCTGCAACAGAGCTTATCCAGTACAATATCTGTGTAGGATATGGCATACTATAGCTCCCACTGTATAGTACAGTGCATGTAGAAACCTGTTGTAGATCGGCGATTTTACTTACCCAAGTCAAAAATCGCTTAATTGTAGTATACTGAAAATAGACACTGCACAGTTGCACAACCTATCCTAACATGTGCTGTGTATGTACTTTACCGTCTATGCTGCACACACGTTTCTCTACGTTGCTAACTTCATGCACATAAATGACATACTGTATGCCAGCGATCCTAATGTAAATACGGCTGTACGGAAGCTTCTACAGCCATATAACATGAATTACAAGAGGATTTCTGTCCTTTTAATCTTCCCGTTTTTATCTCCAACCCGTTTTTAAGTTGGAGAAACCTAACCCTGTTTGAATGAGGGTTGATTTTATTCAAGATAGAGTCAACTTTTGTGCCTGCTTATTTCATTTCTGAGGGTGTATCTTACCATGAAAAGTTCCTGTAACTATGTATTTCTCTTTATTTTGCAAGTTTAGCTAGCTAGCCTAAATTCAGGTGTGCTTATCTAAAGTTCATAACTATTGATAAATCGTGTGCTGCAAGGAGATCAAGTGGGTGTTTGCAGCCACGCATTTCTGCTTACACCTTATCTGGCTGTTAAATCTTTTGTATAGCTCATCATACTTGCGGATCATCATGCTGCAAATGTTCATAAATATCTTGTGGTCACACCAGGGGCACGCCTACAAAAAGCTGGACGCAAACACGCATTGTGTCTGTGAAAATCATACTGCAGCTAGAAATTTTCATCTTAGTCCCAAATTAAGACGACCAGGTGAGCTAGAAATTTTGGTTTTCAAAGTATGTGCGCCCGCTAAGTTTTGCAGCCATGACCAGGGGTTTTTGACTTTCAATTGTGTGTAGTGTGTACTGAGGTGCCAACTGACTTACTGAAGTAGTGCAGCAATCAATCACGTATATAGTAGCAGTAGCACATTTGAAACATGGAATTAATCGCTAATCGCTGACATCACCATAAGTCTCACTGTGATTATTTACACCTTAAAGAACATATAACACATGTATTGATACTTTGGAACAACAATTATTAGGCAAGGTTAGGCCCTTCAATCTCTGAACAAGCAGACTACTTTTGCATGTGTTGGTTAGGTTCAGCAGGTCCATCCACTAGGGCTGTGATGGTTAAACGGTTAACCAACTGATCGATCAGTTAAACCACCGCCAAATATTGTTTCATTTAACCATTTTTGTATCCTAATAAATCTGTCGCCGCAGTTCACCTTTATACCTAAATTTGTTTATGCAGTAAACTGCAGAAAATGCTTGCCCAAAACCACATATATGGGTAATTTTTGGATGAAAAATTACAAAAGGTTTAAAAAAGGCCTTCATATAATGCCGGTTGCACAGTCTGCGTTGCGCAGCTTTGACTGGTATATTGATCTGTTTGCCCCATGATCTGGGAGTGTTTTGCCAAAATAATGACAATTAACTCTTTCACACAACTTCTTAAATGGTTTAAAAATTATCAAAGGTGCAGGGATGAAACTATGCAGTACATGCTACAACAATCCAACGTACCTTTTAAAGTGTGGAGCACCGTAAACTTGATAAATAAGACTAAAAATTACTTCTAGACAGCAGAAAAATATATCCTTAATATCGTTCATTATAAATGCACTTTGAGAATTTTCCCAAGCGTAACTTCCAAAATTACATGTTTACAGTTCATCAGTTTCAAAACAAATGCAATCTGCACAAAATAATGACCAAGCTATGTAGTTCTGGGCTTAATTATGCAACCCTGGCTGGCTTGCAAGCCTTGTAGGTGCAACTAAAATATTTGTACTAAGCCTCCCCATTTAAGCTGACTGAATAATTTTAACAAGTGAAGATGAAACATTTTTATAATTTTTTCAACGGTAGTATAATTCCAGAAAAAATTGCAACCCCCAAAATTCGCCAAAAGGAGTGAAATTCTTTCCGTCATTTGATTTATTAACCCCAAATTATAAAATATGGAGCAGTCCAATGGTGAACTTCATGAATAATCATATTATTTTCGAACCTAATTAGCACGGCTGGTTGGACTTGCTGAACGAACTGGTGCACTGTATGTACATGCATTGTACAGTACAGTACTTGTAATTAGCAGAGCTGTTTGAGCTTGCTGAACAAACTGGGCCGGCCCAGCCAGACATGTGCTTCACTGCTTTGCAAGTTGCATGAACGATCCTCCATGACATACCGTACATACATTGTACAGTACACTATTGTGCACGAGACTACTATGTATGAGTCCCATTATAACATACAGTATGAGGGTAGCTGTCGTTATCGAAGTGTTTTGCCGTTCAGAATTACGATGAAACTGGTATGTTCAGCAGGTATTAGGTAAAAGGGCATGCAATGTAAGACAAGTCCAAACTCAATGTTACACTTTTTTACGGAGCATGCAGTAAAACAAGGGGGTAAAAATTTTCACACCATTACGACATACTGGTGCTCTTAGCGGACACGCATATGTATTGCAGCAAGGTCACAAGGCATACTATTGTACACTGTATGTTGTACATTTGTACTCGACACTGCTCTAGGCATGTGTGATACTGTATCACTGTAGCCGGAGAAATGCGTCTTCAACTGCGATCATGCCAGTGATATCCATAGGCTTCTCATCTTACGGTGCCATGTTAGACCGCAAAGTCCCCCAACCACATATATACATGTGTGTGTATATATATATATATATTTTCTACAATTTGGGATTTAGGCAAAAAACCGTATAAAAAAACACCACTGTTGAGAGAACTCGACCCTTAGGCCAAAAAACAGTTTTGCCTTAACGTTTTACACAGGAATGCGTAACTCTATACGCAAATCCGAATTACCACATAATGTTTATGCAATTACTCAACTGCACACCAACTTACGTGCATGTATCCGTTAACACTAAGGACTTAACGGGCCATTGAAATAACGTGCATATATATCTCAGAACCAAATGGGGGAATATAATCTTGTATTTTTTTTTCTTCTTCGCCAGTTGTATTGGCAGTATTCTGATTTCACCTAACAGGTCGATCTAGTGTTATAATATGTATATATATATATTTATAGTGTAGTAGTCTTTCGAACGCCTGTGGTTAGGACTAGGTTCAACTAACCTTGGTTACATAGGTGGCCTTACCTACTTCTTTCTTCGTTTGTTTATGCCAGCCCTGTGTATTCAGATTTATCTGTTTTAGTTTTATTACTTTGCAAAGGCCTAGGTCTTGAAATAAATCGAATATGGATGATACTTTGAGCTTAAAATTGAATTCTGTTCGGTCTGTTCAATGTACCATACATACGTCCTTGATATGGATATGACTGTTAGCATGGTCAGTCATGGCAAATGTATAGCCTACATTTAGGCTTGAGTGTTCTAGTATGCGATATCGTGATATTGCCATGGAAACCTCGGCGATATCGATACATGAAAAAGATTATCGTGGCTGCCCTAGTTCAAAGGCTGCCAAGACTTTTTTTAGAAAGTGAGATCACCCAAACTTCAGGTTGCTGTCTTACCTTGCTAGCTGTTTTACCGTCCGCCAGAATGTTCAAAATTCACCAGCAGTAGTTTGTCTCTCTTCTTGTATGACAAACCTGCTCGTCAACTTTCTGTGCCACCCTGCTGAGAAACAAGAAAATGTATTACTGTAACTAGCTGCAATCAAGAAAGATCAAAGATACTGTATATCAACAGTGCTTATGATAGGTATTTGTTCACCAAAACTATGTTAGTTTTTAGGCACAATAAGGTAGTACACTCTCAGAAATCACTGATCTGCAACAGTTTTGCAATGCAAATGAGCACAGTAACGTTACAAAAATTTAAGGCTGTGAACGTTTAGCAAAATTACTAAAAGTTTAATCGCAAAATTTTGTGATCGTTTAGCGATTAATCGAAAGCACGTAAGATTAACATAGAGACTTTAAACGTGCCCGTGAACATGATGAATATGTAAAATGCGTTAGTGACGTCCGGGGGACATAGTTTCCATGAGCCTCCAACACAAAACCTCATAGAACTAGAAGCTCAACTTTGATGTTGTATGTTTACAAGTGTGCCATTTGTATGTGTATTTACTTTTTTCAAAAAGAGTTAAAGTGAACATCCACTTTTCTGTAATGACTGCAGATTGTTTTTTATTTCGTACGGAAAAACGGGTTTTGAGATCAATCGCTGGTAGCTTTGTACTAAACATTTATTACACATGCGATCGCTTAGCGATTTATCGCTTAACGGTCACAGCCCTACAAAAATTGAAAAAATAAGTGTTTATTGCTATACAACATAAAAAAATGCATATCAGTTTTGCTTTGCAAAACAAAATCCTTCATGCAGACCCTGTCAGAAATAAAAATACCAAAGGCATATAAAAACCAAAAATCACAACATCATTTCATTTAATTTCCCACTTCTTTTTGCAGCCCTGAGCACATTCGTGCATTACTACTCAGGTAATGTCAGAAGCTACTGTACCCCTGATGAATACATGTCAAAATTTTCACTGTAGAGATGTGGCAATAAGTTAAACCTTCAGAGGAATCTGAAGGCTTACCTTCGACTAACCTTTTGTTTAAAAACAAAACTTAAGCAGATTACAGGCACATTTATGAGTTACTTAGATAAGGTTTTACGGCACAGTTTCTAACCAACTGGTTTAAGTCGGGTCGACCAAGACCTTTTTTCCAGTTGTGGCTCACTGGCTTGTTTTCCCTACTCCATTGCTTATGCGGAGTACCAAGTGCAATGGCAGTAAGTTCCATTTTCATGAGACTGCTTCTAACAGGAAGGCGCACTCAATTGAAGTTATATCTAGGCCAGGGCTCAACCGATGTGATTTTTCGCTGCCGATCTGATGTACGATGTTTTTATCACAACATCAGCCGATGTCTGATCCGATCCGATATTTTTGCTATAAATGTTTTTACATTGTTTCACAGCCCGATCCAACATTCCTTATACCTTGTGAGCATGCCTATGCATGCACATCCGCTTTATGGAATTTGGAACTTAGGTTGACGTCCAATCCTAATGACCACAATCATTGAGCAGGAAAGGAGGAACTACACCCAAATAAAATAAGCACAGCTTACCTGTGTTTCCCTCCCAGACCCATATGTTATATTACCCAAACCATTTATGCATTGTATAGAGGCTTTTTATATGACATCATAATACTCCCTGGCGCCATGTTGGAGTACATGCAACTTCGACCACACTCGACGTGCTTGCTCGATGAATGTGTACAAACCGCGTTTTCCACTGGGCACACTGTGCGGCGTGTTCAGCATACTACTGCACAAAACCATGTGTTCTTGGCATGAGTGTCCTCCAGCATGGCGAATCCGTGACGTAATTGCAAAGCCTCTATATTTACTTGATATGTTTGCTACGGTAGGCCATGTGTTTACAATTACATCATACAAAATATCATTGCAACTCACAGACAACTCTCTGAAAAAAGATGCAAACTTGCAAAGGGCGCTCGATCATTGCGTATAATTCCAATAATCCATAATTCTGATGCAGTTCGAAATACCACACAACACTGACACTGTCCTGTTTAATCTAGCCATGGATGCATGTGTACGGGAGTTTTCTTTTGAAATACAAAGTATGCTAACGTTCACTTACAGTCATTCAAAATAACATTGGCCTTGTGTTTTGTACATATGTTATGTGCGCCGGCTGTACGGTATGTTGTATGTAGTTAGTACAAGTCTGGGTCTGTCTTTACAGTAAATTCTTGCATAGATAATTACCACAAGGATCGCATATTAACTTTCACTCAGAAACTGTACTGTGTGACACAATTACACACTCAATGGGGAAATTCCATTGACTGAACGTGCTTGCGAGATTTTTTACACACAAGACTTGCATTGAACGTGTCACGAGTTGTGATTGGCCGGTTAAACATTGAGCTAATTACGATATTTTTATTAATGATGTGGCCACGTCTAAGCCCTTGTTGTTCTCCTTAAAAGTTTCCACTCACAGAACATCGGCAAGTGCAATTTGCTATATTTTACCACCAATGTTTTACCGGTAGTCCTAAACATCGACCTGATCCGATTATCGGTTAACCCCTAGTTTATATCATAAGAGCACTAGTCTGAACCTCATTTTCAACATGATAGTAATCAAAAAATGATAGTGCAGCATCACAATACTCCTGGGTTTTATGTGGACTTCCCGTCTATCAAAATGTCAGCTTTGAAACCTAAAATAGTCTTTCTTAGTGATGAGCTTTGAATTTGTGACTATTCTGAGTAAATTTCTACTGATTCTACTCAACTCGGGAATAAAGTTCCCAACCTCCCCAGCCTATCACAATCTTTCCCAATCTTTTAACAGTAAAGACTTTACATGCCTTTATTGCACACTGAAACACCAGGAAGTATTTTTGAACTCATAAGAGCATGACTTTACCAAGCACATTTCAACTACGACTACACAATATATGATGGTCAGGACTGTGAAAATATTTTTATTGCAATACTTCCCAGAGAGGCTAATGACTGAACTTCCTCAAAGACATGTTTCCAGATGAAAATACTGACATTTCAAGGACTAACAGTATTGATGTCTGTTACCTTCCCTGTAAATTACCAACTAAGATCCTTAAGTTAACAGAAATTTGCAGCACTTCACAGCCCATGAACAACTTTAAAATCACTCTACCCTTGAATGAGTATAAAAAGTACCTGTCTTTTTTAATGTTTTGATCTAAGAGGATTATGGTGAGGACATATTCTTGATAATGAAAGAAAGAAACTAGAACTGTCACTTGTCTGGCACGTAAGGATCGAGAGCATATCTTTACCATAGACCCTTTTCCAAATAGGAATTACAAAGGATTGTGGGATATAGTTCTAGTGTGTGTTGTTTTTGTCCACAGTAAAATGCCATTGACAAAAACAACCAATACCAAAACTCTATCCCATAATCCTTTGCAATTGCTAATTGGAAAAGGGTCCACGGATTTCCATTGGATAAGAGCTGAACAGAGCATGATGAAGTTGCATGAAATTCCCAGTATGACATAAACAATACAAGACTCTTAGTCCAACACAGAAACTACACACATATACTGACTGCTTTGTTTGAAATACCACAACACATTACATATATACTTGTAACAGAAAACTTTAACGCACAGTTTAAACTCGAGACTTTTCTGAAACTTGGTAATTGCCACCAGTTTGGTTGGCTGTGCCTGATTCCAACATACAGAAATTCCTTGATATCTTTGAAGTAAGAAATTGTGTCATGTGATCCTTTTCATATTGGACATTAAGTGCTAACCAACGCATGTCACTCAGAAACAAAAACTTTTCATGAAAAGCCATGTAAAGTGCATTAGGGCTGTGCATTTCCGGTTAATTCACTATCCGTTTAACCGTTTTTATTAACCGAACGGTTAACGGTTAACCGAAAATAAAAACAAGTCAAGGAATATAAACAAAATAAACATTTCGGAAGAGCGCCACCACCTAAATACCAAAGTTTCTACATTTAAAATGGCGTCGGTAGTGATGATCGTCGAAGTAGCGTGCAAGTTAAAACGTTTGCATTATTTGCGATGTTTTGGCAAGCAGTCCGTACGCATGGGCGAATCACGCATTTATTCAAGCTTATCACAAACATGCATACTTTTTGTTATGCCACTGATTACAGTTTTCGAGATTTTTGCGGTCTAACATAGCACTGTAAGATGAAAAGCCTATGGATATCACTGGCATTATTGCAGTTCAAGACACACTTCTCCGGCTACGGCGATACAGTATCACACCCGCCTAGAGCAGTGTCGAGTACAAACGTACCACATACAGTGTACTATAGTGTGCCTTGTGACCTTGCTGCAATGCATACGTAATATACGTGTGTCTGCTAAGAATTCCAGCACTGTTATGTCGTAATGGTGTGAAAATTTTTACCCATATGTATTACTGCATGCTCCGTAAAAAATTGTAACGTTGAATTTTAACTTGCCTTACATTGCATGCCTTTTTACCTAATACCTACTAAAAATACCAGTTTCTTCGTAATTATGAACGGCGAAACTTTTTGGTAACGGTCGCTACCCTTATACTTATGTTATAACGGGACTCGGGCATAGTTGTCTCGTACGCAATACTGTACTGTACAATGTACGTACGGTTTGTCATGAACGATCGTTCATGCAACGTGCGAAGCAGCGAAGCACATGGCTGGCCGGCCGGCCCGGTTCGTTCAGCAAGCTCAATCAGCTCTGCTAATTACAAATGCTGTATTGTACTGTACAATGCACGTACGTACAGTGCGCCGGTTCGTTCAGCAAGTCCAACGAACTATCCTAATTATGTTCCAAAATAATATGATTATGCATGAAGTTCACCGTTGGAATGCTCCATATTTTATAATTTGGGGGTTAATAAATGAAATAGCCGAAAGAATTTCACTCATCTTTGCGAATTTTGGGGGTTGAAACTTTTCCAGGAATTATACTAACGTTGAAAAAATTATAAAAAATGTTTAATCGTCTTTTGATAAAATTATTAAGTTAGCTTAAATTGGAAGGCTAACGTAGTTACAAATATTTTAGTTGCACCCATAAGGCTTGCAAGCCAGGGTTGCATAATTAAGTCCAGAGCTACATAGCTTGGTCCCTTTTTGTGCAGATTCCATATGTTTTGAGACTGATGAACTGTAAACACGTAACCTTGGAAGTTACGCCCGGGAAAATTCCCGAAGTGCATTTTATCTTGAACGATATTAAGCATATATTTTTCTGCCGTCTAGAGGTAACTTTTTTAGTCTTATCTATCAAGTTTACAGTGCTCCACACTTTAAAAGGTATGGTGGATTGTTGAAGCGTGTACTGCATAGTTTAATCCCTGCACCTTTGATAATTTTAATCCTTTCAAAAAGTTGCGTGAAAGAGTTTATTGTCACATTATTTCGGCAAACCACTCCCAGGTCATGGGGTGAACGGATCGATATACCAGTCAAAGCAACGCAACGCAGACTGTACAACTGACATTATAAAGGTCTTTTTTTAAACCTTTAGTAAATTTTCATCCAAAGTTTACCCATTGTTACGTGGTTTTGGGCAAGCAACTTCTGCGGTTTACTGCATAAACGAGTTTAGGTATAATGGTGAACTGCGGCGACAGATTTATTAGGATGCAAAAACGGTTAAACGAAACAACATTTGGCGGTCGTTTAACCGACCAATCGGTCGGTTAACCGGTTAACCGTTTAACCGTCGCAGCCCTACAGTGCATCATACCTTTAATGTGGACAGCAATAAATGTTAACCGGCATCATGCTGGGCCTGATAAAATAATACGGGTCTGGGAGGGGCAGTGTCTGCATTGGTATCAAAAATTTGTAAACCAATTTTTGGTGTCGTTTTGGCCAAATGGAAATCTGCAAATTTCCATGTACAAAAACTGCTATTCATTTCAGAAATTGTGTAGCAATCTCACTCAGAGGTGCATTTTTCTATGCTATACCAGGTAATGCAGACACTGAGGGGAAACAATACTCCTACAAAACTTTCTCCGCGTAATAGATCTATGACCTGGAAGGAGCCAAAGCCCCTTAAATGTGGAAGGCTTCAAAAATTCTTGAATAGCTTATTTTTGGTAATATCTGTACCTGATTTGAACATATGAACATCAGTCATTTGCTTGAATTTAGACTGGATTTAAAGTGCGGTTGAATCTTATCTAGACTGAATTAGATTAATTGGGATGGGTTGGGGGTAGGGGTGGTTCTTCTGGACCACTACATCTTGAGCTGGGGGCCTAGTTTGCACAAGGCCCATTTCTACCTGTCATGTTAACCCGAGTAAGCACGGATTTTGACTTGACCAAACAAACATCAACAGAGATCCCCAATGGACAGTAAATGGGTTACAAACTTCTTACAGTAAAAGCAACATCTTACTACAATTATTGTCAACAGGTTTCCAAGGTTCATGTACCTAACATCAAAGAACCTTCAATAAGTTAGAACACAGAATTTAATAAACAGTATCAGCAAAGATGGTGCCATGTCTCAAATGTGGGGGAGGGGCTTCTCCCCTCCAGTTTTAATAATGGGTTTTAAGATTACAATTGGAGCCTTGCCAAGCTTCTTGTTGAAACTCCCTGGTCTGTCACCCTTCTTTATACATGTGCATATTAAACCGAAATGCAAATGACCAAAACAAAGTTGATGAAACTGAACTGAAACTGTAGCCTGTAAAACAATACATAGTGAAACCCATAAAGCATAAGGCCGAAAGTCTACTCAGGGTGCTCAAAGAATTACAGCAGGCCTTGCAAGACTAACAACCTACAACAACTTGCCATTTTAAGAACTTAACTAAAGTCATTTGCCAAGTTGCTGTCACAATGCTTCACGCTGCTCTCCTTTTGTAAAAACAATTGCCAAGCAATTGTTAAGTACTGCAAAACCTGAATTACCCAGACCATTACAGCATATGGTACAAGTTGTTTTATTGACAAATATGTTCCTTTAAAAATATGAATTTTAAAACAGAACTAAACTCTACCAAAAAATCCATTCCAAATTACTTTTTGGTACAATTTTTTAGTTTTAGGTCTCAATACATCTTATGTACAACATGAACTATTCAAGCAAAGACAATGCATGTCTGTAGACCAACACATTGACCTGGATTCACCCTTGATCACATCTCAAACTAAAAAACCCCCCATTCACATTTTAAGCATTCTCCTTTTCTTCCTTTCCTTGCAATGGTGTATTTCAATTTGCAAACAGAGTGGCTGATGATACTAAGCCACTCCTGCCAGCCTTCAGAATAATACATTGAAAATGGAAACTATTTTCTGTCCAAATACTTCTCAACAGTCTTGTTAATCTCTGAACTAAAATTACACAGAAAGGGAATTTGCCTGGTCGACAACTACCTTCCAGCCTGGGACCATAATGGGCCTGTACTGGGCTTCCCAATCCACTGATTAACTAACCCAACTATGTGAATTTCAAAAAAACTGCACCCATACTCAAACTGAAATAACACTTGGCAGAAACAAATCCTCGGATCAACAACACTACACAAATTTCACTGGACTCATAAACGATTCATGTTTACCAACCTGTTGAGAATTGAAAAAAAATACTGTACCCCTTTCATAGCCTTAAAGAACATTGTTTACTTAGGGTTGACACCAAGACATTTTCTGGGACTGAAATATAAACCACCTAAGATAATACATGAAGCAAAAGAATACAACAAAGTAACATCATGTATAGGCCTATGTGGCCATTTTATTTTGAACTGGAAATAAAAAGCAAACAAAAATGAGAGAAAATCCAAATAAAAATAAAAAAACAATGGGTGCATAGCATTATCAACACTGTAGACGACATTATAAATATCAAACACTGCTTTACTGTAAAACTTACATTAAACAAATCCATGTTAACTGTGGGATCTATGCCTGAACGAATTCAGCCGCCATCACTGGTTGACACTTCATCACTGAAACCAAACCATGTTGTATACCACAAAGCTTTTTCTTATGCTTGACTTTCCAAAACATAGGCCTAGAGCTGGGGAGTAAAAGTTTGACCATGCCCTGCTGTAGCAATTGCTAACACACACTTGCCACTTCTTAGCTTAGGCTTTGCTGTGTCCTACAATTAGGCCTGGCCTACTGTAACAATATGATTCCCTGAGAGGCTAAGGGTCATGGCAATTGAAATACTGATTAAAAAAAAAAATGGTATCTCCCAGATTTTTGCAGCAACTGTTCCTACTTACAATGAACGATACATTTATCACTAGTCAACTGGTTATAGGCTCTTAACAAGCCAAATGACTATCCAACCAGCCAAACCTGCAATCAATTATGATGGTCCAACTCCACAGGCGTTCGAAACATCACGTACATATATTGCACACTATATAGGCTATATATAGGCCCTACATATATACTAAAGGGACCACAATTCGTTCACTCCATACCAATTGTACAGCATCGCGCATTCGTGAAGGTGACCGAATTCCGGTGCCACCATGCTAATAAGACAAGGTAAGCCATTTCTTCTGAGAAGAAGTATGCCCAGTGTGCTGCACTGTCAGCCAGTGCTTCCAAACTCTGAATTCATTTTTCCTGAAAAAGACTAAAATTACCTGAAATCAGCCATTTCAGAAAAAATGATTTCAGAGTGTGTAAGCACTAGCTGTGCGACTTGTGCCTAGGCCTACTCTTTCTCAGTTTTTATTCTTATTTTTATTTTATATTTCTCACCTTTTTTACTGTTTAGGATTTATCTTATGCACAAAGTTGCATCCGAAGAGGTGTTGGCTATTCTACTGAAACAGATGACATGATCGACCAAGTCTTTTGAGGTTCGTGGAAAGAGAAAGAATGTAAAAATTGACCGACATCCGTGTTTCATCCTGAGAAATGTCATACGTTGTCTTATTATATATGTATATAGTGTGCAGTATATGTAGGCTACGTAATGTTTCGAACGCCTGTGGTCCAACTCCAAGATAGCAAGAGGCAAGACAGGTTGCACTGCTGGGTATGGTTTGTAACCCAAGCCAAAAGAAACAACAGGGTCCCCTAAATCGTTTAATGACACACGCACAAACACTTCATTTATCTTTCACAAAGCTAGAGAAATTCTTTTATTCAAACCAAAATTACAGGCTAAATCTGCAAGTCATACAAAGAGGAACTAGCCTAATGTTACAATAAGTATGTTAGGCTACGTTACCCTAGCTCCAAGGCGTGTTCCTCAGTGGCAATTATTTTCTTGATTTCGCCTCTAATTTCTTCCAAAGGCTATTTTATCAATGACCAAACAAATGGATGTACCTCTCCTGTGCTCGTGCTACCAAATTTTCGATCCCACTCACTACCAACACGAACAATGCAATACTAGCACGTACACTCCGACGAGCTTGGACACAAACACTGAACAGGGTACCCGGATCCCATAACTGCAAATACCACTGCAACTATCACAATACAAACAGAGCACCGTTACATACACCGCATATGAAAGGATAGGCTTAGGCTCCATCGCTTTCACGAAACTATACGAGATTTCCTAACGAATTTTACTTTCTGGGTTACTTTAGACATCCCAAACTTACCCTAAGCGAATCTTGCAAACATCGGTAATTCCTATATATTCACATTCGTGCGGTCACATCCGTGCTAAATGATGAAAAATCCCTTGAAATTTGGGCAATGTTTTCGGAACCGGATCGCAAAATTGTCAGCTCAGGGTGCGGTTTATCAGGGTGGCCTTGCTCTGCAGAGTGAGAAACCCGTCATTTCTTTGCCAAAGAAATGAGGCCACGCATGCGCAAGTGTACTGCAGAGAGTTCACTGTCAATGTGTAAAACGAACTGTACGTTGTGCATACTAACTTGTATCGTGCACAGACGTATACTGTGTGTGAGTTTACTGTGCAGGACATCACTGACGGTGATGTGTGTAGACGGTGTTATTAGTATGTAAACATACCGCAAGTGTGATGAAAGTACTTCCCGCATATTCTTAGTTTTAAAAACAACATGAAAGAAAAGTCGAAGTACGAAATTTCAGATATAGAAATATTTGCACATTTCTTTTGCTAAGTTCTTGGAATCCGGAGAAAAACAGCCTATAGAACAACTTCAACCGTTGTCTTTTGTTGCATCTTCCCGGCATAGCAAGCATGAGACTGAACTACTTGGATTCCGAAAAGAACATTATGTAAATTACAAGTTATACATCGAATTATTTGTCAGCGCAAGGGTAAAATGAACTGGACCGGGAGGGTATTACTTAGGTAGGTGTAAGAAATTCTCATGGGTGCACAGGGCCTGAGCGAAATTCCTAAGCAGTGTCGTAGGAACCGGGGACCAGGGCCATGGCCTCAATTTTTTCGTGGGGGCCAATGTCATTTTGGTCCTGGCAAATTCCTGGCTACGCCTTTGTCAACACTGTGTGAAAAGTAGCATCTAAACTCTTTCTGGGAGTAAAATATTCCCCATGGAAAAAGCTGGGCCCCTAAAAAATTTTGCCCCCTTAAATTTTTTTCTGCGGACGCCCATGCACTGCAGCCCCAGAACTATCCCATATGGGTCATATGGGCTGGCCCATATGGGACCCATGTAAATCTTGGGTGCAAACTCATATGGGCCCCATATGTCAGTCCATATGGGGCCCATAAAGGTCCCATATTGGAATGTTACCTGGGAAAGTTCTGATTTGTATTGCAAGAGCACATATTCGGTAATTAAACACTGTGTTTTTAATGGTTAAACATATATTTTGATTATCAGTGGTGCATTTAGGGGGCCGTTTTTCTAGTATCTAATATAGGTAAACTTAGTAACACAAATTTTACTTCAAAAGTAGTATAGGTGACATCAGATTGCATGTAAGGACACCTGATTTTTCAAAAATTTTCAAAGGGAGGGACACCCCATTTCCTTAGACCCCTTCCCCAGGTCGGCGATCATACAACATTATGCATGCTCCCACCCCCACCCCCTTGAGACAAATCCTGCTTACGCCATCCTGATTATTATTGTAACAACTTCCCCAAATAATAACCAGTATGCAAGGGTAGTAACACGGCACTAAATGATTGAAGGCCTATGTAATTGGCATGCGGTGTGATAACCGATGCATGCCTATGTAATGTATTGTTGTTTCCTCTTTCTTTGAATATTTTTATTTTTGTTTTTGTTGCTCAAATTAAAATCTGAAAAATCAAATTGATCAAATGTGGTGTTTTGGTGTGGGAAGGGGGTCAAGGTCGGGTAATCGCGTCTGGTCTGGCCCCCAATGTCAAACATCTTTCTATGACGCTACAAAGGGGGACAGTCCATGACACTATGTAACAGGCCCGTGGGGCCAACAGTGGGGCAGGAACAGGGGGCCAAGGGGGCCATGCCCCCCATATGATTTATGGGGGCCAGATGTCATTTTGCCCCCCCCCAATATTGCGACAGTTTACAGTTTTGTTTTACCCGTTTTTTTTCTCGCAAGAGGACAATTTCTCTAATAAGAGTGCAAAGTTTTCGGCGCGCTACGCGCGCAGAAGAGCTACTCTTCTTTCTTCAATAGTTCCATTCTACATCGTTAGATAGCGCAAGTCCTTTCCAACTTACCAAGTAACATGTAGGAAAAGTACACAGTTAATGTAGAGGACGCAAATTTCATCCCATATCGCAAAGCCTAGTAACTGTTCTCTTGTGTGTGTCAAACGGTACTGTCAGTTGGTGAGGGACGCACGGAGCAATATTTGGCTATTTCATCGCATAGGTAAGGAAGTTTCGATACATTACATATCATCTCCTATACGCATGGGCGTGGATCATGGGGGGGACGGGGGACGCGTACCCCTCACTTTTTTTGGAAGGGGGGACATCTCCAAAAAGTCCCCTGCACTTTTTCAAAATAGCCTAGATGAAAACTAAAACTGTGAGGGTACAAAAAAGGGCCTGGGAAGTGCCATTTCCAGCGATCTGGAAGGCATTTTGGACCAAAATTTTCCCGCGCTCCGCACTGGCAGCATACTGGCCAACTCTGCCGATACCGTAAGGGGACAAATTGTAGGCCTACCGGCACACGTGGTATCTAGTGGTAGGCCTATGCACAAAAGCAACACCTTACACTTGTTTGAAGCTGTTATGTAATTCTGCATACTTGAATGATAAGTTATTTGCCAGCAATATGTGTGTGTATTTGATTTCTATATGGTTTGATTTCTGTATGGTTATTCCTACAACATTTTTCATAAAATGTATAATAATGTATCTCCTTAGGCATAGAAAATACCATATAATGTACACACCAAATCACATATTTTCACATTAAAAACACAAGTTTCTCACCGTGGGAGGGGGGCACCCCCTCCCACACCGGGGGACACCCCCTGCCACACCCTCCACCCCTTCGCGCGCAAGCGCGCTCGGGCTCGGTCGCTTCGCTCCCTCGAAAAATCTGTCGCAAATGGTGAAAAAGTCCCCCCCCCCCCACTTTTTGGAGATGGATCCACGCCCATGCCTATACGGTCTAGAACCCATACAGATTTTCTTTCTCTTTTGTTCTTAATGTTTACATAGGCCTATGTTTTTTTGTGAAAACCTACCAAAAATTTTCGCCCTTCGCGCGCTTTGCAATTTTTACAGCTTAGATTCCGGGGAAAACATTTAATCAACGCGGAACTATGCTTCTCTAGTATATACAAATTGTATGCAATATATGCCCCAAATGAAATGGTCTAGTACACAGGTTTTCTTCAAATCCCACTTATACCCGACGGCATTGGGGCTGCCGGGGATTCGGGTCGGTGGCCCCCGTCGGGCAAATCTTGACGCCACCAACTTACTAATAGTAGACTCTGGATGTGGAAAATCTCCATTACAATCAATCCACCGAAATCCATGGGGCTAACTCCACTATGAATAATTTGAATAAAGTCGGATAGATTGTGACAAACTTAATGTGTTTTAGAACAAATTCATATCAACCTTTAAAAAGTTTTCACAACAACTGCACATCTTGATGGCTGCTATCAAGCCTGGCAAGTGCCACTTCCGGCGATCTGGGATGTATTAGTATCTCAAATTTTCTCGGTTTGCTCCATGCAAACCTATGGTGGTGCTCCGCTTACATAATAAATGGGTTTGAAACTTGCAATCCTCGGACCCCAAGTCCGGCCAGCTCAGCTAATCCGTCCTCACAGAAATGTGTTTTAGAATAAAATCAAATCAAGCTTTACATTTTTTTCACAAAAATTGCAGATCTTGATTGCTGCTACCAAGCCTGGCAAGTGCCATTTCCGGCGATCTGGGATGTATTCAATCTCAAATTTTCTTGGTACGCTCCGCGCCAACCTATGGTGGCGCTCCGCTTAGATAGTAACCGGGAGTCCCCCCCCCCCTCAAAAAAAATAACTGCAGTCTTCCAGAGCCTCCCAAACAAAAAAATCTTAGCTACACCACGGCTGCATGGTTGGATATTGTAGTTGTTTCCTTTTTCTTTGAATACTTTTATTTTGCTTTAATTAAAATCGGAAAAATTATTATGAGCAAATATGATGTTTTGGTGTGGGAAGGGGTATCAAGGTCGGGAAATCGCATCTGGTCTGCCCCCCTCCCCCAATGTCAAACATCTTCTTACGCCGCTGGCCAATTTTGAAGTGAGGGGCTAATCATCAAAGCGGCCCAATATGTTCAAGAATATAAAAGGCCCAGTTCCCAGTTAAAGACAGCCCAAAATGCCCACGACAGAAAAGGTGAGGGGGATAAAGTCTCATGTACCTGAGCGGAGCACCAAGTAACATGCCTGCCACCCGGTAGTTGACACCTGGTCGGGCCCATACTTTTTCACCAACCAGAAGAAAATTCCAGTCAGAGGTGACAGGTATTTGGTGTCGGGATCTAAGTGGTTCTGTCAGGTAGCTGTTAAAACCCAGCACCACATACCTGTTACTTGACTGGAATTTTCTCCTGGGCTGTGCATGGATGCCATCCAGGGGAAGGGTTCAGATCGAGGGGAGGGGTGACATGTAATTCCTGGCTTAGGTTCAAAATGGTGGCATCTTTGACCGTGCAAAGCTTCGAACTGATTATATCTTTAGAAACCATATTTATAGTGACTTTTTCTCTGTGTTTGGCTGGGCGTACAGCAATTGCTGTCTAAGAGGGAACGACAACCTTGAGGAGGGGACGACACCCCTTGTCTGTGAGAAATTTTTAGCTTTGTGAAGTGGCTTAGACGCAATATGGAGTAGCCTATCTTTGGTAAAGCTTGGAATTAAAGTTGAACTGTCCAAGTAGTAATCCTATATGGGCCCCATATGGGCCAACATATGGGGCCCATAAAATATTTTGCACCCAGAATTCATAAGGGGCCCATATGCCTATACGACCCATATGGGATAGTTCTGGGGCCCATTTGGGGCAGTTGCCCACATGGGCCGCAGAACTATCCCATATGGGTAATATGGGCCCTTATGAATCTTGTGTTCAAACATATATGGGCCCCATATGTTGGCCCATATGGACCCCTAGGGAACCCATATGGGAATGTAGCCAGGGTGATTAGCCTACATGTTATGGAATACGGTACTCGATCATTAGTAAGTCATGTTTTTTTTTTTTTTTTTGGTCGGGTTTAATTAAAAGGTACGTTGCCTAAGGAGAGGGTGACACCTCTGTTCTTTGATATGTTTTTGACCCTCTAGATCAGTGATTCCCAACCTTTTTCAGTTCACCGAATGGCGTTGGGCAAACGCCCCCCCCCCCCGGCCATAGCATACTGTTGCCATGAATTAAACGATAATTGTAATACAAACACATGGTGAAATAAAGGGGAGGCATACACATACATTGTTTTTAGGTACGGGTCCGACACAGGGAAGCAAAGCAACAGTGCGGGATTAAAAAAACTGACTTTCTTTTGTGATGGTAAATCACAAAGTTAGGGTTAGGGAGAAACTTTTTTGAAGTTTACATATGCCAAAGGCCCACCGAAGTGTGGACAGTTCCCACAAGGGCTCCTAGTGGGAATCAGGGGCAATGTCTCAATGGGGGACCGGGGGTGAAGCCCCCGGAATCTCTGGGGTATTACCGAAATTGTCGACACAAGAATGAGACACTGTAAGTCAATTTTTTTTGACTGTCTTCCGATTATCTATATATTTAATAACCTTAAATGTTCACTAGAGATTACAGAAATCACCCACAGAGCTACTAACGAAGGTTCCCTTTGATGCTGCAGGGAGCTTTTCCTGTGGGTATAGGGGGAAGAAGGATGGCAGGGGTCGCATGGGGCTTTAAAAGACTTATACCACTCAAGCTGTCCTACGGGCAAAATTAATGAGAAAGACCAAATTGGCAAACTGTAAGTTTGCATTTTAACGTTTTTCTTGTGTTTTACTTCATAGTACATTGCAAAAGCTATCTATTATGTTACAGTTATCTGCAATTTTCACTTCTGTCAGTAAGTAATGTTGATGGACAGCACAGAAAACCTACATTGAAGGTAAAAGTGGCGGGACAATTTTTAGCCATGGCTCTTCGTTCACCACTTTCACCAGGATGCCACTTGGAATATGAGGGTTCTCGCCGAGAAAATTTTGAAATTAATCACTGTTAGATGCGATTTCGTGAAATCTAGCAATCAAGATAATTCACAAACTTTTTAGTGCACCTGAGGGGTGAGTGTTAGACCTATTCGACTTGTTGACGTCTTTTATCTCCTTTTCAAGGGAACGAATTTGAGAGCTCAGCTAAGGGAAACCTTTTGGAATCTTGTAAGGCCCGGTTTAAACTTAGTATCTCATTTTTTCAACCCCCCCCCTGCCGCCCCTTAGAGCTCATTGCCCCCATGAGTTGTGAAAATGCCCCCAGGGGACGATAACGCCCCCGTTGGGAACCACTACTCTAGACCTAAAGTGATGATATCCTTGGTAAAGCTATGAAATGTGTATAGACCTGTGATTAGAAATTATACTTATTTACTGATTTTTCCACAGGAAAGAAAACAAAAAGATACTAAGAAAATTTTACAACATGCAATGATGGTTGTATAGGTAGGCCTATATTTGAGGGCTGTCCAATATAAGGCGCAGTGGGACCACCAGGGCCCCGTAGTTTGAAGGAAACGAGGATGGATTTGAAAAATAAAGGTCAAGGTTAGCATAAGTGTTATGGGCCCTAGGGATATTTTTTTTTTACCCAGGAAACTCAAGTAATCTTACTACGTGGTCTTCTAATCACGGCCGTCGGGGTGAGGTGGGGTGGGTTAGTTTGCGGGTCTCCCCATGGTGCCAGCCGGGTAATATATGCTATGTACAGTCCAAAATACTACAGAAACATTAACTGCATACTGTCAGTTTCTTGGTATCGGGCCCTATGTTTAGTTCAAAAATTAGCTATAACATTATTTCACATGTAAGCCACTTAATAAGGTCTAGGCCAGTGGTTCCCAACCGGGGGCGTTTTGAAAAAATGGGATACTCATCTTGTAAAACAAGGTTTTACAAGATTCCAAAAGCTTTTCTCTAGCTGAAGTCTCAAATTGGTTCGCACAAAATGGAGATGAATGGAGGCAACAAATTGAGTAGTCTAATATTCCCTTCCCAGATGCCACAAAATCGCATCTACCGCAACAGTGTTTAATTTCAATCTGAAGGGGCCTCGCATCAATATGGGATCATTCAATCAGTGGCGTACGCAGAGGGGAGGGCCATTCGGCCATGCCCCCCCCCCCCTCACTGATTCCGATTTTTTTTAAATTCCTAAAAATACGTAAATTTTTAAACACAAATTTACTTCAAAAGGTAGCATATTTGGCACCAGATTGCATGTAAGGACACGAAAATTTCCAAAATTTTTCAAAGGAGAGGAGGACACCCCATTGGGCCATGCCCCCCTCACTGATGCCTTTTTTTAGTTCCTTAAAATACGTAAATTTTTCAACACAAATTTTACTTCAAAAGGTAGCATATTTGGCACCAGATTGCATGAAAGGACACCAAATTTTTCAAAAAATTTCAAAGCGGGAGGGGGCCTTAGACACCTCCCCAGGCCGGCGGTCACACAACATACTGCATCCCCCCCCCCCCTTGAGAGAAATCCTGGGTACGCCACTGCATTCAGTCTAATTTGTAGCATGATGTGGAAGGTTGAAAGTACGTTGTTGCCGTTAAACATGTTTCAAAAATTTTTACCGAGAGCTTCGCCGAAGCCATTATCGGTATAGATGGTGATTGTTAATACACTTACGACTAAAAAGCATTCTGAAAACGCCCTTGCTAGTCCTTCACACCTTTGCTATACTACGACCAGCTCTAAAAATATCCCAAAGATAGCACCATTTTGCATCTAAGCAACCTTAAATTAACAAAAATTTCTCAAAGGGGAGGGGAACCCCCTACCCTTAGACCCCTCCCCCAGGATGACACCTTTATATAGTGACAAAGGAAGGATCCCCATTGCTGTATACAAACGCATGGTGCATAAAAAGGTGAAATTTACGCGCGCCACTGCAGTTAGTAAAAACATCCAGCCAGTCGGAAAAATTAGAATTCACTGACTTATGGACATTTTCCAGCCATATACGATCAGCTCCAAAAATATCCCAAAGATAGCACCGTTTTTGCACCTAAGCAGCCTTAAATTAACAAAAATTTCTCAAAGGGGAGGTGGATCCCCCTCCCCTTAGACCCCTCCCCAGGAAGACACATTTATGCAGTGACAAAGGAAGGACCCACTGCTGTATACAAAACGCAGAGCGCATAAGCAAAGTGCAAATTTGCACGCCTCCACTCAGTTGGAAAAAACATCCAGCCAGTCGGAATTTGGGACCTTCACACCCCCAAACATATCACCCTAGCAACGGGCCTGGTCGGGTCTATGATATCCGACAATGATCCACGCTGCGAAGCGTGGTTCAGCTATTTTGGGACATGGTGGAAATAACATCTTGAAGTAATTCCGTGAACTCCGTGTATTTCGCCTGGCAGATCAGCTATGATGGTCATGTTAACTTTGAAATGATAATTCTTATTAGAACAGGGCGTCAGTCATCATAAGAGGAGGGGGGGAGGGAAGGGCCTATAAGAAGACACCCCCTCCTCAAAACCAAAGGGATTAGTTTGTGCTAAGTCATGTATGTCCCCCGCCTCCCCCCCCCCCCACATTTGAATACGGATTGATGCCCCTGACCGAAGGGGTCAGATTAAAATCGTCCTGCATATTTAACCTTTAATGTAGTTTTCTTCCATGCAGTCCATAAACACGACAAATTTACAGAAGTGACAATTGTAGGTAACTTTAACAAAATAGATAACTTTGGCAATGTACTATGAAGTAAAACTTTAAAGTGTTTTCAAAAATGCACTTTTTCGGTGCGCCAATTTCTGCTTTCTCATTATTTCTACCTGTTGGACAGCTTGATTGGCACAAGTCTTTCAATTCCCCATGCCACCCCTGCCATCCTTCTTCCTCCCGTGACAGGACAAGCCCCTTTCAGTATCAAAGGGAATTCCCGTTATTTATAATTGAAATACAAACTGATCTGAGGCTGATTTTCAATCTTTTTAGTTTGTAATTAAGGTTATGAAGATAGCCAAAATTTGACAGACAGTACGTCATTCTCGTGTCAACAATATCGCAAATACTCCACAGCTTCCGGGGCGAATCCCCTCGTCGCTCACTGGGATGCTGAACTTTGGTCTCTTTTTGGGGAACAGTCCACAACTCGATGGGGCCCTGACAAAGTCAGTTAAATACCAAAGACATTTCTCCTGTCTTGACCGCGATCAAGCCTTCCACCTTCTGTAAATCGTGGGTTCAGTAAAAGAGTCGCCATCTCAAAAGGGTGTCAGTTTCTTAAGTCCCACATTGCTGTTTTTCTACCCTGGGTCGAACCCACACGTAAAAACGATGTACGTCACGGTAGGTCTACCGTTTTATTTCAGCATATTTCGTTTTATTATCGTCGTTTCATCCATAGCAAATAGTAGACTATAGACAAGAAGGGGGGGGGGGCGTTTACCCATCCTCATTTGGTGAAAGAGGGGGTTTAGCTGGAAAAGGTTGGGGACCACTGGTCTAGGCTATCAGACTACCAGGTTTGAGAATAGGGGACACCCGGGCCTCAACTGCAATGGAGAAACATTCACTCAATGGTGAAAAGCTGTACAGAAGTAATCATTCAAGGTACGTTTCGTCAGAGAACTCACCGTTTTCCATCCGGGCCACCTTACAAAGACAAACAAAGCAGGCATGTCAATTAAAAATGGAACAAACGTAAAAATGTGAAAATTGTAATAAAGACATCATCTATTCAAGCTGTGGCAAACAGTACGGGTATGTTTTTTTTTATTGGCCACTTAACGTAAGACCTAAGTTTTTCAGGCTGGAACTGGCGGAACAAGTTCCGGTCCTGGCATGATGGGCTTTCTACACGTAGCACGTAGGGTGGTAAAAGAGGAAGCCCGGGCCGCTGTTTCAGCCTGCCAACAGCCATACTCTAGAAAAGCCACCGCTCAGGGGCCTTAATATCATCCAGGCTATAGAACTTATTGAGATATTGGGTCAGGTATACCCTTTTTTGAGCTCGCGCGGGAGGGGAGGTTCAGACATGGGTCATGCGCTGATGAACACATTGAAAACATTTGGGAAAAAATTCAGTTCCACTGGATACGTACGTAAAAATATTTAAATTGGGTTGGGTTACAGAGGGGAAAGATAAGCCATCCAGTAAGTTATCTTAACATAGCCAAGTGAGCAAACATTACCCAATAGAGCTTATGCATATGATGTCACAGAGCAGAAAGTGTTCCCTCGTTTGGAGGAAAAGTGCGTATCATTGCAAGTTACATCAGCAAATGCAGACAACTGATTTGTCAACCAATCGGATACGCGCGTAAGTCTACTACACGCGCGTGCGAAATCTACGTTCTTCGTGCACGTGTGCTTCATTGTTTTCCTCCAAACTGATGTCGCTGTGACGTCAATGCATAAGGTCTATAAAAGGCCTAACATTTTCAAATAGCCTACGTACAGTGGCGTAGCTAGACTTTTTTCCAAGGGGGGGGGGGCAAGCACCTAAATGTTCCGATTTTTTTTTGAAGACTGCATAAGGGTTCGTTCTGTATTCTGCAATGTAGGTTACAAACATACGACTTACTGTACAAGTACCACATACCAGACACAGTATTGTTCACTGATAGTGTTCTTTTGAATCTAAAACGTGAAATTGCAAAGCGTGCGAAGCGCGCGAAAATTTTTGGTAGACTTACACAAAAAATATATGTAATCAGAATTGCCAGTTTTCTGATGTTTCATGTTCCCGGAAAATTTTAAGGAGACATTTTGTGCACGTTTAAAATAGGCCTTCGAAAACTAGAAATTCTGAGGCCTACCGGCATGTATTACTGTATAACTACTGCTGTCAGCTTAATATGATCAGTTGGACGAGAAAGAACTCAGGTCGTGTAATAACTATCGTTTTACCGACACCGGACGCATCGTTTGTGTTGTAAGTGGAATTTTTTACACCATGCTGAGACATTGCGTGGGGAATTGACGCTTCATCGTGAGAGCGTGAGATTGCGTGACCCACACGCTGATTGCGTGAGAGTTGAAAGCCCTGTGTTACAGGATAGAACCACCTGGACTACCCGATGAAATAGCCAAACTTTGCTCCGTGAGTCGCTCACCAACTGATCGTACAGCATGACACACACAAGAGAACAGCAACTAGGCTTTGCGATATTGGATGGAATTTACGTCTACATAAACGGTGTACTCTGCCTACATGTTACTTGGTAAGATGGGCAGTACTTGTGCTATGTAGGTATGTGCAATGGAACTAATGAAGAAACTGGAGTGACTATACAGCGCGCGTAGCGCGCCGAAAATTTTGGGTTCATATTAGAGAAATTGTCCTCTTGAGAGCAAAAAACAGGTAAACTGTCGGGGCGACTAGTCGCCGTCGGGGACTGCATACTTTATCGTAAATTTCCGAATTTTTCATTTTTTGAGCCAGAAAACTCAAAATAAGACAAGAAATAAGTTTCTAACAGAGAGAATGAACCACCATGGCACACAAAGAAAACAGCTGTAATCACTGTTAAGCTTTCCCTCACAATATTATGCATTACAAGAGTGGCGGATGTTGCATCATTGAAATTTTGAACGTTTGGTGCAACAAACTTATTCTTGAGCGACAAATAACTGAACTTCTCTCTGTTAGAAACTTATTTCTTGTCTTATTTTGAATTTTCTATCATTCGGTATCTATACATAAATGCTGGTTTTAATAATAAGCAAGTTTTCTGTACTACAAACACAATATTATCCTTTCTAAAATATTTACGACGAAAACGTAGTTAAATGAAAATATACTATTTCTGACTTATGGGCCCTCTGCATGTTAGTCGCAATAGCGATAGCTTCTATGCCCGTATTAATTCTTCAACTGTTACAACCCAACTACAGCGGCCCTACAGAACGATTTTATTACAGGAGTAGATATATTTTTCACTGAGGTAGGGATAAATATGTAACGTAATTTTTGTATAGCCTAATATTTGATTTCAAGAGTTTTCTGAAGTTTGTACTGGGTGCGCCTCTTCAACACTTGTCTACCCTGCTTTTACTTATACCGCTTACATTTGTTAAACACAAAGGTCTCTTACTTTACGCTCTGTGGCTCACTAGAAGTGTGCGAAAGGTTCTGCTAACGGATTTTTTCGTTGGAAGTATCTTCCGTTACCCTCTTTAACTAAGCTGTACGGTACTTCCTCGATGAGTTGGGAGGGTGAAGTTATAGGCCCCAGTCTATATCCTCACGTCCCTGTGCTCTTATTCTCAGTCCAACCAGAGGGGCCAGGGGCTGTTCCCCTACAAAGTTTATGCCCTCTAGAAAATAAAAAATACTATTGCCTTAATGCATCTAAGCATATCTTTCCCCTTCGAAATATTTTCACCCCTCTGTTGTCCCCTTTCAGTACCTTGTCTGGCTATGAGTCTGATGCCGACAGTCGGCCGTCTCTGTACGGCTTCCTGAAACCGGTTCTGAATAAATTTTGTGGGGGTAGGCTTTTAAAACCACCTTTTCCTATTAACAGTTATATTAATAGCCTTATCACAGGCGGTACATTAAATTCAAAAACTATTTACTCTAGGTTAATACAAGGGGTAAGCTATGGCCACAAAGCTTATAATAGGTGGTGTTAAATAATTGGAATCAACAAAGAAGACTGGTCTTTTTACTGCGGTGCTCCCTTTCATTATTCTAAAGACAGTAGGTTAAGATGGTTTCAGTATAGTATAGTGCATAGAATAATTCCAACAAATAAATTTTTGCATATGATAAAAGTGAAAACATGCGACAAATGTGACTTTTGCCACGAATACACAGAGTCAATAGAGCATTTATTTTATGGTTGTTCTCACTCAAGTAAACTCTGGCATAATTTACATATTTCCTTAAGTAATGCTGGTATTCAAGGGGTTACTCTAGACATTTCTACGGTACTTTGGGGGTCTAACTTCAGTCGGGAATTGAATTTAATTATCATTTTAGTGAAATATTTTATTTGGAAATGTAAACAACAAAAAACCTTACCGAATCATTTTCGATTGCTTATATTTTTGAAAGATTACTTCTTGATCCAAAAGGATATTTTGTTGCGTAATATGAAAAGTCATGAGTGGGAGAAATTTTGGTCTCCATGGTTTCGTGTACTACATTTACATGATTTATAGGCCTAATAATAAGCCCTTTCCTTTCCTTTTTTCCTTTATTTTTTTTTTCTTTTCATTTTTTCTTTTTGATATATTCTTCACTTTGTATTTTGGAATTGCCCATTTACTCGTTATTTTACTCGTTATTTTTTTCTTGTTGAAATTGTTGTGTTTTGCAAGAGAAAAAAAAAATAAATAAAAAAATAAAAAAAAAAAATATTTGATTTCAAGAGTTTTCTGAAGTTTGTACTGGGTGCGCCTCTTCAACACTTGTCTACCCTGTTTTTACTTATACCGCTTACATTTGTTAAACACAAAAGTCTCTTACTTTACGCTCTGTGGCTCACTAGAAGTGTGCGAAAGGTTCTGCTAACGGATTTTTTCGTTGGAAGTATCTTCCGTTACCCTCTTTAACTAAGCTGTACGGTACTTCCTCGATGAGTTGGGAGGGTGAAGTTATAGGCCCCAGTCTATATCCTCACGTCCCTGTGCTCTTATTCTCAGTCCAACCAGAGGGGCCAGGGGCTGTTCCCCTACAAAGTTTATGCCCTCTAGAAAATAAAAAATACTATTGCCTTAATGCATCTAAGCATATCTTTCCCCTTCGAAATATTTTCACCCCTCTGTTGTCCCCTTTCAGTACCTTGTCTGGCTATGAGTCTGATGCCGACAGTCGGCCGTCTCTGTACGGCTTCCTGAAACCCGCCTCACCTTTCCACTTTTTAAGCCGTATCTTTGTACATCAATTGACCTTTTTCCAAACAGTAATTGCAAAGGCTTGTGGGATATAGTTTTTGGTACGCGTTGTTAATGTTAATGCCATTTACTGTGGCCAAAAACGATGTGTACAAAATTCTATCCCAAAATCCTTTGTAATTGCTATTTGGAAATGGGTCTATGGGAAGGACATGTACAGATCAGCTGTTTAATATGATCACCGATTTGTTTTCAGAAATCTGAGGAAACATTCGAGTTCACTTTCAAAAAAAGGGGAGGGGGGTAATTAGCTTCTCAAAATTGCGAAAAGAAGACTGGTCACACCTGGTAAGGACGGCAGTTTGCCTCCGTACAAAGGAAGCGATCCGTATTTGAAATGTTACTGGGGTAAATATGTCAGGCAGTTATCCAAGATTTCGTGACGCGTGAATATGCAGGTTCCAATGATTCAACAGTGCCGAAGGCCCCAGAGGTGCACAAAGCTCTCCTGCCGAGGGTGTGAGGTCTAGGAGTGCGCCATAGGGCCCCTGTTTGGGCCCACGAGCAACGTCCCGGTAGATATACAGACAGAGGCGGTTTTTAAGGCTGCACCGGACTCTGTAGGCTGGTAAGAATGCGAGGCCTTGAATATTTCGTGTCCACTAACTCAGTTTTGGAATTTTCTCCATTTTTGAGTTACTCTACATTACTTCTAGTTTACAGAGTACATTGCATGTAATGTAATACTATTCGAACATGGAATGAGGTCTTTCTTCAGATTACGAATATACTTGAAAACATGATTTTTTACTCAAAGATTGTACTGATGATCATTGCAAGCTGTTAATTACACCTTTTAGGGTGAGGGACCCCAGGTCATGGCCTGGTAGGCCCCTTCTAAATGAGTCGTTGTGACCATGCAGAGGAACCTCCTGAAAACCTCCTGAAGTTATGGGGAATCAAAAAAATTGTGGGCATTAAAGTGAAGCATCTATCTCCGAATGGCAATGATGCCTCCTTAACAGAGGCTGTAGTCGAGGGGTGGGCCTTTGGGCTGAACCCCTTAAAATATTTTGCCCGAAGGATTTGCAAGTAATGTCTAAGTTGTATTTACACACACCGAAGGTTGTGTGCTGCCCCATAGTTTAGTGATTACCCCTTGACTGAGACTTCAGGCTGCTGGCCAAAACAGACCACAATAATAATAATGATGATGATGATGATGATGATGATGATGATGATGATGATGATGATGATGATGATGATGATGGTGGTGGTGGTGGTGGTGGTGGTGGTGATGGTGATGGTGACGATGACGATGACGGTGACGATGACGATGACGATGACGATGACGATGACGATGACGATGATGATGAATGATTGACCTTTTTTGTGTATCAAATAACCTAAGTTAGACTAAAGGCCTATAGATTTTGGTAACACAAGAGGATTGTATGTTGGAACTATGGTTGATTAATACATACGGCATTGGATTAATAATTCCAGTCATTAGATCTCAGTGCTGCATGAAGTTATTGTAAGACCAGTGTGGGATTAGTGCTCGCGAAGCGCCCCGAAAAAAAAAACTCTTCCAACAACCGTTAGCAACGGTCTACTTAATTTCCATTATATTATTAAAAGTCTGCAAGTGGGGACCAGTGGAGAAGTCCTCTTGAAACCCTGAGATATTTTCCAAATTGTTTGCATTAGAATGAGTTGACGACTTATGGGGCTTGCGGGTGGGAATAGTAAGGGTATAAGGACCGAATGCGGCTTTGAAACAATACTTCAGTCTAACTACAGGCTGTCCTGCAGAAGTGATAATAAGGCAAATGGGCGACCAACGATAGGTGCGCCAGAAGCGCATCGAAAAACCATATGTAAAGACTCTTAGTAAAGCTTTTTCCTTTTACTTTGCAATTTCCCATTCATTTACTTAACTTCCCCCCTAATGTCCTTCGTCTAAAGTTCCTTTATTTGTAATTCATACAATGCATGGCTATATTTATGGGGGGGGGGGGATACTTGTACTTTATCCCACCCACCTATTCTGGTGAGGGGATACAAACCACTCACGGTATTCCCATGATCCCGCCTCTATCTCGGCCCATGCAAATCGGGGTCATTCTGGGACGATGCATGCCCTCAAATATTTGTTATGACCACCTCATTTTGGTCGCATCTGCTATTTCAGTGCCAGCCGCTATATTGTCGGAACCATGTCCCCTCCAAAGGTCAAGTTTGCCCATCCAAATGTGAGTTGCCCATATCTGGCTACGGGGTCCCCCCAGAATACTCAGGGTCATCCATTTTTCAACATGTTCACAAGAGTACAAACTAATTCTTTCTTAAGACTCCTCCCCCCCCCTTCCTTAGCTTACATTGAAAATAATGCTTTTTCGGCAATAGTCATCGTTTCTTATTAAACTTTGATAGCGTTCATGGGTCTGTGATCCCTTCCTTAACGTCCGTTTTTGTATTCGTGTGAAAGAAAGATATGAAAAATGATGTTCCAGTAGTTTGACCAGGAATCAGTCTTCTACGACGACCGTCTAGTTGCCTCGACGGTTTACTTGTTTTTGCCCTTACTGAAGGAGGTTCTTCAATAAAACCTCAAATTTTCAACTTTGGTTTCATTAGAACCTCGAGTTTGCTTCGCATTCTTTCCGACAACCCGTCGCCGTGTTCAGGGCTTCGGATTGCTGGAATCGATTTGGACCCTCTCCATTCGGGCAACTCCTCGTGCCACCTCGGACGTCGCTCGTCTCTCTGTGTGTTGGAAATTTTGACCATCAAACTTGAGTTGCTCAATGCTCCGGTGCAGTTTAAGATATGCGCAAGTGACGTGTTTCCAACCTGAGAAGTGAGTCGGTTGGAAAAATGTGTCTCTAGGTTACCAACCATGACAGCCCATCCCGCGGCTAAAACGTTAGGAGAAACGATCATTGCACTACTACGAGTGACCACCGTTCGTGTGGAATAGATATTTCACCGACCAAGTAGGGCCCTACTGTGTGTGCCTAGTGGTAGCACACCCGGCTGCGCATGAGCTGTGACCTTCCGAGCATCATCCAATCAAAAACAGAGAAATCCTCATCTTAGGAGTTCCTCTGATCGGAAACGCGGTGACGTCAGGTGGATCATAGTTGACAATTCACGACAGACGATCTTGAGCCATGCAGGGCTGATGTATCGAAAGGAGAGACAAACAGAGAGGCAAGTATGGCCACATACTGAACCGGGGTACCTATATAAACGTTATCTTGGGGAAATAGCGTCTTTTGACCTTTGACCATCCCTTGTGATCGGCCCCTGAGGTAAATGTAGTATCCAGTTTTGTGGGAAACATAGCCTCCCCGCCTTAATAGTTTAATTCACACCAGGGATAGCACAGTTGGCTTCTAGGTCACAACATTACAGGAATGCTATTGGTGGGATCCAACTTCGTAAGGTCATCTTCGCTCTACCATGAACTTTCAGCAGTTCAGTGGCTGCGTGATTTCGCCGTGACACAGCACGTCCCCTCCTAGGTCGCTTCAAATAATAACCAACCCACAGTTTCAAATGAACCCCGCCGTTCCTGAAATGATGACGGGGTAGTTAGCATGTGGTCCAGAGACTGAATGGTGGCTTATTTACATGACACCACTTTCCTTGCGTCTGTCGCATAAGAAAACTATCTGCGATAAGAAACTTATGGTCCATGCCTTGTCGCATGCACCAAGACACACTTTCTTATTTCTGCGACATAGTAGCAGGGTCCAGTAACCCGACCAATCAGAAAGGTGAGAATAGGTTACGAGCTTTGTAGAGATTTCATGTTGGGCAACACTGTGAGGAAGGAATGGACTCATAAATCAGAGAAACCGATTCAACACATGAGCACCAAACCTCATGCAAGAGACACATTGTAGCTGCTTGCGGAGGGCGCCATGCAAATATGAACATTAGAGATATGTGGGTCTGAGTCAAATCACTGAAGTAAATCCAAATTAGACCCAGTCAAATTAGTCGGAACCATCGGTACTTCCCACCTACATCAGGACATGAGGTTAAGGAAACCGTCACATGACCACATGTGCAACCCAGAGATAAGGCCGGGCTTGATGGACTGCCTCTGACATTCCAACATATTAAAATGATTCTTTTCAATCAAACTACAAGGTTCCAAGAGGCACTAAAACAGGCTGTCTGTCTGTCCGCAGTGACTGCGTGCGAGACCCGAGTTTTCCGTGCAGAGAATATCAGCATTCAGCCAATTTCGTACACGACAAAGACTGTTTGGCACGTGTGAGGCAATAAATATCTTTCAAGTATACTTTATGAGAAATTATGAAATGTTTTATTTCTCTAGGCTCCAAAAATGTAAAGAAAAAACACAAATGTAAAAGGCGGGGTCCAATTACACGTAGTTGGAGAAATATACCATAGCCAAGCCTTCGGCATATGAGATTGAGGGCCAGGACCCTATGGGGACAATGCCATGACCGGCTCTAAGAAACTTGTTGGGGGGGGGGGCAAAATCAGGTCCCTGTTCAGGGAGGTTCGGAAGGCCCCCCTTCCGGACAGTATTTATTTTTTAACATTGGCTAGAGGGTGGACACCTAGGTTAGCTAAGATCAGCTTACCTCACCCGAGGCTCTCGTAGAAACATAAAATCATAAAAGCATAAAAAGCGTAAAGCACAAAAATTACAAAATACAACCTAAGCATAAAGTAGTAGAAGAGGGAATTGTGGGAAAATGGAAAAGTAGTGAGACATGTAGCTGATAGAAAAAATAAAGTAAGCCATTCAATATTGATGGTCCGCTCGGGGATAGTATTGTTAGGAGGATGGTGATTATCCTATAGTTTAGTGATATCCTATTAAGCTTTCAAAAGCTCTTCAGGAACCATCTCAGGCAGTCGGCCATGCGCTGTACTTTCTTTAAAAATAAATACAATCATAAAAAACAATTAACACTCCATAGGTGTCTGAGAGACACTGGGAAATAGACAAAACGGCTTCGTGCATAATAGATAAAATGAAACATCCTAAATTATGCACATTACCAAGATTAAAGTTAAACATATTAATGTCAGGACACTTGAGCTCGAAGCGAACCCTACATCAATTTGATCGTTGATGAACTCCAGCGAAATTCAAATAGAGCTTATAGAGGATAACGAGGCAAAAGTGTATACTAATCTTTCCCAATCCTGATCCTGCAACAAAAAAATGAAAGTTACCCAAATGTTACTCAGTAATGCTACATTACCACAGGTGCACAGTTTAATAAATGAATGGCTCTGATAGCAGAATTCGTTCCATTAGAAAAATCCGCCCCTTGAAACTGCGAGTCACAACTTGGCCTATAGCGTCACGACTTAGCCGATTTTTTAATGATAGAAAACCGCAAATAATTAATTTATCGACTGAATCCGATACTAGTCACATCATGGAAATACAAATCAATCCTTAGAGATGTTTTGAAGATGGATGCCCAGTATCTTAAGGTTTACCTCCAAAATACGTCACTACACTGCTGAGAATTCGGAAATCAAGGTCAAAGTATGGATGTCCAAGATTCAAGCCGACGAAATCTGTAATGCGAATTAGAATTCGTCCATAATGACCGCCATTGAAATCGGAATTGGCTCGGAATTGGATTAGATGGACTCAGAGCCATGAAAAATAGTTCAGTCAGAAGTCTCACTAAAGTTTTGATCAACTATTTGACGTTCATTCTAAAAGCAACTGAAACAGCAGGTTAAAACATTCTCGCAACTCGGTTTAAAATTCGGGTATAATATGACTTTTGCCCCTCCGCGTTCTCCTGTGCACTGCTTCTACTGGGTTAAATTGAACATTGACTGGGGATGCCTTCAGAACTTTCAACCAATATAGCTTCGAATTAAAAAATATCGCATTGTACATTAATCCTCACACACGCCGGACAAGTATGGATTTAGAAGACTAAGCACGCATGCAGTAAGCGACTTTCTATCACTAGTGGTTAAGGTTTCAATGAATTTACCAAATAAACTTTATTCCTATTCGCCCTTTTTGGAATTTAAATTTTGAACACAAGAAAACATAAAATAAAATAGATGTCATGGAGCGACTCGCAACTTACGTTTCCGGCAATGTAATAAGGAGGCATTTTTAGCAAAAGAATGTCTTGTTCTACGCGCTAACTCATGATGGCCCCCCTATTAGACGGTGTGATATTTTATCATTTTTCTTCATCTTAAACTATATCTCTCCCATCACGCCCACCGAAGAAGTAGCCTGCGGAACAGACTCTGTAGCAGCCTTCCAAAAGATGGCGCTCTGTCAGAAATCATAATACACCCACTGTATATGTTCCGTACAGACTTCGTCTGTGTACTGTACATTAACATTAGGTAAGTAAATAACGATTGTACTTCTAGCTGATAAAACTCAACAATAGCCTGTTTACAGCAGGCTACTGAAGAAGCTGCATAGGAGCCTGAAAATCAATGAAACCACGACGCCTGGAACAATATTAAGTTACATGACCAGTAGCTGAATGATCCGGTAAACCGAAGCTGAATCTTGAAATTGTTACGAAATACATACTTGACAAATACGGAGAATTTTTGCAATAATCACATACCGTATTCATATATGACATTTGTGAGATGAAAGGGAAGAGTTCGTCCAAATTTAGAAATCTTTCATATTTATACCATCGCGTAAAACATTTTTCCTTTTTTTTAAGATTGATGACCGTGCTTTGCAAACGTTTGGGAAGGGTTACTTGCCCCGTGCCCCTACGGCGAGCCGCTAATGGACAATGCTATTGAAGCCTGTCTGAAAAAACTTCCGAAGCAAAGACAAATGTTCCTTAGAAAGTAAATGTCCGGAATAAGACAGAACAATGGAAAGAACCTACAGAGATGCCTTACAACTTCAGTGCCAAATATCCTCTTTTTTTGGTTGTAACTTTAAAAACTATTTTATTTAAAGACTGGGGCCATTTTCTTTCTCTCCACTCTCTCCTTCTTTTCTTCTCTTCAGTCTGTTTGTTTCTGTTTATCATTTTTGTGATGCTTAGATCTGCTCTGTATAAGCTCTCCTTTCTCCAGATGGTCCACGCTTTTCCTGTAGTTACCGTTAACTCAAAAAAATAATTTTTGTGTCATGAAACGAACAAACGAACTCGCTTGCTCAGTCGGTGCATAGGAGTTTTACGAAACCGACACCGTGCATTAAATAGAGGGCGTTATGAAATTTTGCAACTTTAGATTTTTATCTATTCGGTTATCTTCAGAATCGTGATAGATAAAAATTGAACAAGGGGGTTGCAGTTGCTGCACAAGGATGCAGTCTGTTCAGGAAATTTTATTCCCTCTGTAATTATATTTCTACTTTTTGCTGTTCCATGAAGTCGTTCACTCCCTTCACTGATGTACCAGTGACGGAACTGAACCAGGACGTTGCAGATTCCAGGTTGTGAGCAACTTATGGGCCGTCAAGAAAGTCAGAGACAACAAAGGAGGAATAAATTCGCCGAAAAGACTGCGCAAAATCAAAGTTGCCACCGTGAGTACTCTGTCTGCCTGTTGACACTCTTCGCATGTAAGGTTTTCAGCTGTTGAGGGTAACGAATCCAATCTGATTACAATGACATACCATGTATCGAATTCGTCGGTATGCCGGTGTAGCGGGAAAAGTGTCTTCTTTTGGAAATGCTGTCTTCTCTACAGTACTTCCACTTTTGAACGTCATTATACTTTCTTGCAAATTACAATTCCTACCAAAGACCAGATTCATGAAGTTGAGGTAATCAGAGGTGTAGTGGTCTTCAATAACAAATCAATTACACTGGCTAGTTACGTTAGCACACCGAGGATCGTGTGTCACCTTCCCCCCGCATCTCTTGTTCGGTATCACCCACTGGGTGGCACAAGGACAATAGTAGCCATTGTTTATGTGCTGTTTGTACTAAAATTCTTTCTTTAATTATCGGTCTGAAATTTACCTTCAACTGTATAACATGTAAATTACTAGAGAATATACGTAGTAGAAATTACTTATTGTTTCCGTGTTCTTGTTCAATTGGACAGTACAAGTGGGCATGTGTGATACACTAAAATGGGTGAGGGTACATTCTCCCTCTACTAGTTTTACATGCTACATGCTGTATGGAATCTCGATCAATTGTCAGCGCCTTTTTGGTCTATGCTTGCCATCACAACTCTGCAACACGACCCTAAATACTATTTTAATGCAATGAAAGTCTGGCTGTGTAAAACTTCTATGGCCTACACTGTTTTTGATTCCATGAATCCATTGCGATGAACAAATGGAAAAATGAATCATTGTGAACGTAAACGTGTTTTATTCGTTTATCAAAAGTTTTACAAGATTATTATAAAATTTGTTTAGTTTTCCAAAATTTATGAGGTGAATAATAATTCCCAAACCTATTTCTAGCGGCATTCCATGAAAAAAGCCTGAACAAAATGGAAACATCGTGGCAGCTCCCTGGTATACTAAACCCGAAGCTCTCAAAATGACCCCTGAAAAGTCGGTCCTTGTCCCGAGGGACCACATTTCCAGCGTCTACCCTGGAAAATAGGTCTCGGGGAGACGATGATTCTTAGCAAGGTAAGAATATTTGTCCCCAGGACACAAATTACTGTTATGATTCTATGCGGACGTAAAATCCAGTCTCCCCCGGACAGTTCTTCCTGTGGAGGTGGGACAATTTTTTCTCAAAAATATTGTACATAGAACACTATCTCCAGGAAAACATTGTCCGGCCAGACACATTTTCCAGAGGAGACATGATTTCCTTTTATACCGGCTTCACATTGAGGCGTACGTCTCAGTATAGCCTATACACGTGACCCTTGGTCCCTGGCCTTATAGAGTAAATGTGTGGACTAGAATAGGGAGCCTAGATACTCCTCGGATAAATTGGGTACCCCTGACATAAATTATTGGTGGAGGAACTAATGCTTATTTGCCCCCCTCCCCCCATACCCAAGTCACACTCCAACACGGAAGTCAATTTATAACATTGCTTCTATGCGTGGCCCCAGTATGATGGAAAGAGTCAGAGTTCATGGCAAGCCCATAACCAGACTTGGAGAGCAGGGGGGGGGGAATCAAGCTCAGGGGGCACCAAGTATAAGTTACTGCACAGAGCCTGGCTATGCCCGTAGAGCAGGGAGTCAAGACAAGGAGCGGGGGGGGGGAGGGCTGGCCACCAAATGTCCCCTTGGTTACGAGCCTGGTTCATGGGACTGCATGGGTAACGCTAGTATGATTTGTCTGACAGGGGGAGCAACCAGGAACCTTTCCCCAACCGCGAAGCGTTGCGGGAACGATATCGACGGAGGTGGGGGGGGGGGGGTCGTGAGGATAAAAAACCTTTGCACTATATCATTCCATTACAGGACATATTTTGCATCATAGGCTATCCGTATGTACTTGAAGAGCCGACCTGCGTGCTGAGTTGGTGTTTTTTCGGAAAATTTAATTGTTTAATTGCATAGCGCGAATTTTTGGGTTCACATAAAGGAATCTGTAATCATTTAGAACAAAAAAGTGCCAACTGTCAGGGTGGTTGACCTATCTATCACAAAACCTCCGAAGGCCTATGTCGGAAATTTCTAGTCTCTGTCGGAAATTTTTAACACCTTAGTTAAAGTTCTTACAACGGAAATTAGTAGCTAAATATTATACTCTTAGGGGTTTACTTACAACACTTCTTATGTTTTTAAGCAGAATTACACATCGAAATGGTCACTGACAAGGCCTGGAAGTGTCATTTAAGGCAATCTCGGAGATATTTTAATCTAATTTTTTTCCGCGCGCTACACGCCAGTTGATGGTGGCGCTACGCTTAGATAGTACATCATTACTTCAAGATAATAATCTGTCGGAAATTTTCTGCTTTGCCACCCCCCTCCCCCACAAAAAATATCTAGCTACGCCACTGCAATCCACTGCACCCCCTTCCCCCACAAAAAATATCTAGCTACGCCACTGCAATCCACTGAAATCCATTGGGATAAATCCACTCTGAATAATTTTGAATAAATTCGAATAGATTGTGACAAAGTTAATTTGACTAAAATAAAATCAAACTTTACATTTTTTCACCAAACTTGCATATCTTGATAGCTGCTGTGAAACCTGGTAAGCTGGCAAGTGCCATTTCCGGAGATCTTGGATGTATTAAAATATCAGACTTTCTTTGCACGCTCCTTGCCAACCCATGGTAGCGCTCCGCTTACATAGTAAAAGGGAATCAAACTTGCGAATCCGTCCTCACAGAAATGTGTTTGAGAACAAAATAAAATCAAACTTTACATTTATTCGCCAAATTGCTGTTCCTGATGGCTGCTATCAAGCCTGGTAAGTGTCATTATTTCTAGCGATGTGGGATGTATTAAAATCTCAAATTTTCGTGATATGCCGCTCCGCGCCAATCATGGTGGAGCTCCTCTTAAATAGTAGACGGGAGCCCCCTTCAAAAATCTCCAGACCCGTAACCAGGGTTGTTCCCGTTACACTTTGAAAGTAACTCTTTATAGTTACAGTTATTTCTCTAAAATTGTAACTCGTTACAGTTACTAGTTACAATGTAGAAAATGTAACTAGTTACAGTTACTTTTGACTTACAATTAACTAGTTACAAATCAAAAGTAACTAGTTACCTCAACTTGAATACATCTACGTATCAATCGAGGAGAGTGGCTTAACTAGCTTCGTGGGTGGGAGGGGGGAAGACGACCCCAAGGGGGTCTAACCTCTTCTAAGATGAAGTAATGGAAAAAGTGAAATGACCGAACAACGTACGGCGCAGAATGCACCGCTCTCCTGAGGGGTGGGATCCAGGGGACCGCCGATGGACTCCAAGTAGGGTTCGGGGGCATTGCCCGGTGGGGCTTAGAGAGCGAAACCTCAGGAGGTCCTGAAATAATTTCATAAGTGTGAACATTAGAATGAAGCATTTGACTACCTTCAAATCACATTTAATGTGAACAAAACGACCACAAAAGCCACAGGATGACTATTTTTTCAGTGTAATATAATACTCGAACTAGAGGCCGCACAATTTGATGCATGCATAGGGTTGCGGGCGGGTAGGATGAATGATGATTGGGGTTGCATTGGGCTTTGGAACAAGAATTTTTCATAAGCTGTCGTAGTGGTAGAAGGCCAATTAGAGAACATGTATCTGCGATGTGTGCGCCTGGAGTTAGGCCCGTTTCACTCCAGATGAATAATGATGGGCCCTGAAGACAGTACTAGTGCACAAGCTTACACCAGTTTCCTATAGTCCTTTTCACGTGATGTGTATGGAGTTCTTATATACCCGTGATGAGTGCGCACAGAGCGCCCCGGAAAAAGGAATTTTAAGACATTTCAGAATTCAGTAGTGGAACTAAACAATTTCTTAAATGAAATGTAAGAAAGGTTGGCCCCGGGCCCTTTTCTATTGAGTTGAATAAGAATGGGCCTCTGATGTCCCAGATTGGGTGGTGTACAACGTCAGCATCTTTTGAGAAAGCTTGGGGTTCTTGGTCTGAGAAGGAAGTCGAGGTGGCGGCCGCCTCCCCCACTAGTTACGACCGTACTGTAGGGGAGCGGAGTGCTTCGTAGCAGACAATTTTATTGTGTTGGCCCTAAACTCTATACTGCAAGTTACAAAAACACTCATGGTCGCGAAACATCGCGGACGGGGCCTGTAGGTCCTCCTCCATGGAAAATTTTGAAATAAAAAATTGGTAGATGCAATTTTCTGGCACCAAGCTTTGGTTGTTTTGAAAACTGCAGGAGTCGATACAGTTTCAGAATATGCATATCGATTGCTACAATCTTATCTCGGGACAGAGATTGCTAGATAATGAGGAAGAGGATGGGTGTCAGTGACTGCAGTGAAAAAATGAAGTGACCACATTTCATAACTTACTTTACCACACTGCATAGGAAATACAGGAGGTTTCCTTGGCAGGGAAATGGAGTATTACTCGTCAGAACCTAAGTTATAAACCTGGAAGTGCCGACTTTGGAAACTGTACACACATACTAAACTACGATCTAATAACAACATTCAACTTTGTTTTCCCAAGTGACTGAAACTCATATTCGGCCTCTTTCTTCGCCTCAAAAGTCCAGCGATCGTGAAAATTAATGTACTTTGCAGTGGCGGATCCAGGATTTGGCAAAGGGGGGGGGGGGCAGGTCATCGTGGCTTGTATAAAGATCCGACCTGGGGGAGAGGTCTCGTAGAGTGGTGTCCCTGGGGCAGTGGCAGGGTATTTTGATAGGAGGAAAAGCATGTGATGAGTAATCACCGTCCTGGGGAGGGGTGTCCCCTCCCCTTTGAGAAATTTTTGTTAATTGAAGGTTGCTCAGATGCAAAATGGTGATGTCTGTGGTGTATTTTTTGAACTGATCATATATGGCTGGAAATCGTCCATAATTCAGTGAATTTTAATTTTTGGTTGGGTGAAAGATGCTTTTCTGGGGAGGGGTCTTAGGGGAGGGGTATCCCCTCCCCTTTGAGAAATTTTTGTTAATTGAAGGTTGCTCAGGTGCAAAATGGTGATGTCTGTGCCTCTGTGGTATATTTTTTGAACTGATCATATATGGCTGGAAAGCGTTCATAATTCAGTGAATTTTATTTTTTGGTTGGGTGAAAGATGCTTTTGTGGGGAGGGGTATCCCCTCCCCTTTGAGAAATTTTTGTTAATTTGAGGTTGCTCAGATGGAAAATGGTGATGTCTGTGGTATATTTTTTGAACTGATCATATATCGCTGGAAAATGTTCGTAATTTAGTGGATTTTTAATTTTACCCTAAATTTACAGTACATTCCATTAAAATAAATTAGAAGGCTGAAATAAGACATTACAGAGTAATATTGCAGCAAGTTATAGTTAAAAGTCTAATGTTGTCGAAAATATTCCTCTAAATATTAAAGAATTCTGAAATTCCCTTGAAAGTAGAAGCAATGCTTCCAATGCTGTGGGCCTGGCCAGTAATAGACTGAAGTTAGCAATCCATAGACCCTTTTCCAAATAACAATTACAAAGGATTGTGGGAGAGAGTTTGGTATGCGTCGTTTTTGTCAGTGGCATATTACTGTGGAGAAAAACGACGCATACAAAAACACTATCCCACAATTCTTTGTAATTGCTATTTGGAAAAGGGTCTATTAATAGAGCGCTCATGAGTAACTCCTTGCAATGCCCAGAGAAAGTTACTGAGGCCAATATAAGCCAAAATGTTATCAGCTGAAAGTCAGTAGCAAAGTTATTAGCATAACACTTATTTTCTGAGGTAGAAAATAATGAACAAATTTGAGTTTCACTCTGACACATCTCATAGGCTTATTTCATTGGAATAGGACCTTGTCCTTTGTTTTATGAAGTTGAAAAACTTCAAAATTTTTTGGAAGGGGGGGGGGGGCGGGCCCTCTGGCCCCCCTAAATCCGCCCCTGCTTTGTCACGGTGTCCGACGTGGCTATTTGTAACGAGAGAGTAACGGGACCAAAATGTAACGCCGTTAAAGGTCGTGTGACATGAAAAGAACATAGTTGGATATTTGATGTAAAAAGCATCAAAAATCCAGAAAATAACCACAGTTCCCATTAAAATCCATCAAATATTGACCATTTTACAGGTAAATTTCTATTTCATACTTGTATCATGGATAAACATGAGCTAAATATGCAAATATGTGACATCAGAAGAGGGACATACCATATATGGCACATGTTAGCCTTTGTTTTTTCAACCTTAATTTCAAGGACACTGGTAGCATTGTTATTCCCTGAGGGGTTTATTATAAAAGTTAAAACTTTTTCCTTGAAAAATATTGATATCACTCACCAAACTGTAATCTGTATGATAAGTAATTAAGAGATAATTTATATAGGGTTAACAAAAGAAATCTTCACACTGTGCAACACTCCACATCATTATTTTTGCATAGGGAATTAGTTTCTTCAGAAACCATCAAACTTTGAAGACATATATTTTGAGAAAGGTAAAACATATTGAAATAATTCTAACGGATCTTTGATTGGAGGACTTAATTCTTTAACTGACAAGTGAAAGAGCTCTTTTTGTGGCATGTCACACAACCTTTAACGCAGTTACTTTTGCACTGAATTGTAACTAGTTACTTGCTCCGTTACATAATTTCAAATGTAACTCGTTACTTGACTTTGTTAAACAAAAGTAAAACGTTACAGTAAAGTTGTTACTTGTAACTCGTCACTTCCCAACAGTGCCCGTATAGCCCCCCACACAAAATCCTAGCTACGCCACTGGGAGACTTGCCTACGCAGCAGGCTGTACGGCATATTCCTCAGTCATATCCCCAACGCCTGCCAAAGTGAACACCGAACCAATTCTTTTGGATATTCATAGAAATATGTGGCCTCAGGACTAGGTTGAATGTAAGTGGATAGTTATAAGAAGGCAACATCTGGTCCCGTACGTATGATAAATCTTTCAGTAGCCTATGCCAATGGCACCCACAGAGTTGGTATGTCATTGTAATAGCAACTCCCTGGTAGTGCCCACTGCACAGGTGGTTATGCAATACAGTGATGATAGGACTCCGTCTCAGGTTTCAGTCTAGGCTTCCAGTTTACGACTGCAGAAGTTCACACACACTCAAAAACAATAGCATGAATAATGAAAGAGTACATAAATAAGTCATATTATAGTAATGAAGTTTTTCGTCTAAAATTGGACGAAGTCCTCTTCGCTTTGGAGAACGGTGGTTTGGGAAGCTGGGAGCTGAGGAAACAAAGTCCGCTCCTCGGGGTACTGACAGGCACGTAGCCACAGGGGGGCACAGGGGGCACGTGCCCCCCAAAAATGTTTCAAGAAAAGGTCTTGCACTGAAGGAGGAAAAATTTATTACGAGACCAGCCTTTTTGGAATACAAATATAAGAAGGAAAAATGGAAAATCTCGCACCATTTTGAATCTAGTGTCCTTAAAATAGGCAAAATTTTCAAAGGGGAGGGGATTGCCCTCCGCCCTTAGACCCTTCCCCAGGCCGGCGAAACTACAACATCGATGTGCCCCCACCCCAATCCCAGCAAACAAGCCCAATTGGGGCCCAACTGGGTTTTACCTGGGCTGCTTGGGCTTAAGTGGGCTTGGGTTAACGGTGGGCTTTTATTAGGGCCCTCATCGGGGCCCAATTGGGCTCAAATAAATAATAGGGTTTAAACTCAGTTGTGAAACATTGTATTGGAATGAAAATTGTTTCTTTTTTATTTTATGAAGTTAGTTAGCTTTTAAACAAAAGGAATAAATACATTTTTTTTTCTTGTGGGCTTAAATCGACTTGAGTTTAGGGCCCTCATCGGGGCCCAATTGGGCTCAAATAAAAACAGGTGTTTAAATTCAGTCGTGAAACATTGTATTGAAATAAAAATTGTTTCTTTTTTATTTTATGAAGTTTATTAGCTTTTAAACAAAAGGAATAAATACATTTTTTTTCTTGGGCTTAGGTGGGCTTGAGTTTAGGGCCCTCATCGGGGCCCAATTGGGCTCAAATAAAAAAAAGTGTTTAAACTCATATTGATGGGTTTCCCAAACCAGAGGAGCCCAAACAGGAACCGGTTGGGGCCCAGCTGGGGAAACACATTCATGTATGAATGGTATTTCACTCTTCTAAAGTTCCTATTGTTAACTTTTTGTAGCATTGGCGCTTTTAGGTTAAAGGTAGGCATGCGTATTTAAAATTAAGTTCATCTTCGAAGTTTATTTTGTTTTAATGGGCTCTAGCCTGGCTAAAGCTGGGCTAGCCCAATATGTTTGGCCCAGCTGGGGCCTAGCTGGGGCCCAGATGGGCCCAATAAGGAAAATTTTCAAAATGTAATTTCATTAAGGTGATTAAGTCTTTTTGCTTCAGAAAATGTATGCCCTAGGAATTTTATCATAAATCTTTTTTTTTTCTTTGCTAAACATGTGGGAATTTTTGGCAAAGACAATTTGAGAAAAGTATCTGTTTAAAATAATGTGATATTATTGGAACACCAGGTTTATATACCTTTCATCTTAATGGAGCATTCCAAATTTTTCAAAGAAAATTTGTGTTTATCACTTAATGCAGGTCTAATTGAAATAAAGTGAAGCTGGCAATGGTGAATTCTTGCAGAAAATCATGTTTCTCAATTTTACAATACAACATAAAGAAGGAGAAATTGAAATGTCATGAAGAAAATTGCATTCTTAATCTTTAATAATAACAAACAAGTGTCACTGAATATATATAATAGCCAAACCAAACTATTTAACTAAATATGAACATTCCAGTAATATCCTACAACCTTTGAAAGTGGCTGGCATTAGCAATGCCGGTAGCTTTTAAGGCTTGTACTGTAGAAGGAAAGTTACCTCACATTTGCAAATGCTAACCCAGCTGGACCCCCAAGTGGGACCGACCTCAGCTGGGGTAGCCCAGATGGGGCCCGACAAGCCCAGCTGGGCTAGCCCAGTTGAGTCCCACCTGGGAACACCTGACAAACACGGATTTGCCCCAGCATAAGCCCAGCATGTAGCCCAGCAGGGGCCCAGTTGGGCCCGAATACAGCCCAGATGGGCTAGCCCAGTTGGGGGCCCAACTGGTTTTGATCGGTTAACCCAATTGGGGCCTAATTAGGGCCCACACTGGCCAAATTTGGAAAGCCTTATCTGGGCATGATCATGGCCCACTCTGGCCCTGGTTGGTCAGCCCAATTGGGTCCACATTGGGGCTGGCTGACAAAACTTGTTGGGGCCCAATTGGGCAGCCAAATTTGGGCCCGATCGGTAGCCCGATTAGGACCCAATTGGGGCCCAATCTGGTGTGTTGTCTGGGATTAAATTGGTTAGTCTGGCTATATGGGCCCGCCGTCTTATCGTTTTCATTCGCTCACCAAAACTAAGCCTCTACTCTGGTCAGCACCGTGCGAAATCGGAAAAGTTCGTTTATTTATTAAAACATGATGTAATAATGCACTTCCCTTGCCTACGGCGTGCGGTAGATATAACTTGAAAAATAGCTATCTTTGCAACTTTTTGAGGTCAAAGGGTATCAAGCTTCCGTATAAGAATCGCACGTAGAATGCTATACACTGTTTCTACTGTTGACAGCAAAAGGGAAGAAAAATCATGACTCGTGTTTGTCATTTCTTTACTTAATTTCAAAACCATCATTAAATTGTATTTTATCGTGTTTAGCTTTTATTTTATGAATTCATACTAAATTGGTATGATTATTGAATCTTAAAATTAAAAAATCCCCATAAGTATTTGATTTCTTTACTTGTTTAGTAACTGAGATGTGGAAGTTGATTTGGCAAGTGCTGACGTCTGTAGAGTCCAAACTGCAAAACTCTTGATACGAGCTAATCACACCACAGTACAGAGCTGCGTAAACATTGTCGTGACTGTGCTTTCAACAAAAATATTGTGGTTAGGCCCCGGTAGGAGTTGAGACAGTGCGTGTGTATATGGGAGACACGTAGGCCATTCCAAAGGCTTTACAAAGAGTGCAAGGAAGAAAGAACAGAGGGAAAAATGGTGCTCCGTACAACTTTTCTTTTCTGTTTGATTATTTCGCAGGTAGGATGGTTGTGTGCATCCTCCTCTGGGGAAAAGGCAGGTGAGCAGCAACGGTTACTCGTTAACCCGTCAAGCTTGCGCCTTGCGCTCGATTCCGCAACATTTATCGTGGTCATGCCCGTCAGACAAGTCAAGCACTTAACAAGCTAACAACAGTTTCACTTCAGGCCTAGGCTACTAACTTAGATGACAAACTGCAATCATGTCATGTATATTGTATGTATTTATCACATTCTTAAGCCTACGTGGTTTTGATCCACATAATCTAAGGTAACCCATTTTGTTGAGTCTCAAAAACCCATTTTTGCAGATTCCCAATATAGGCCTAGCCTAGGCTAAAGAAGACACGGCAGTGACAGTTTACCAAGTCGAGCTTCGTGTAGTGTGTAGGCCTAGGGTGTACGAGCAAACACTCACACTGTCAATGCAGGGAGTTGCTATTTGACTGGAGATTTGTCTTCACAATCTCCTTGAAGTCACCAAGTTACCGACATGTAACATAACACTCTTATCAAAACAGCTAGGTGCAATAAACCTCCGTGTGCGGTAGCTAATTTGCATACGCCGCACACACTACTACAGTGCTAGCTTCGGCTCTCCGTGTAAACAGCAACTAGCCTAGTAAGAGTAATCTCGATGTGAGAACATGTATACATAATGGCCTACTCACCTATACAGTCGAATGTTAACTACAGTCTGGGTTACCCTGATTAGGTTTCGCCATAGCTGCGTAATACAAGCTGCATGCTTTGACTGCACACACTAATGTATATGGAACAAACACTTGCCGTAAAGACAACGAGAACTAAAAATAAAAGCAGCAAAGACCACAAAATCGACATAAATCACTTAATTTATTACCCATTCACATTTCTACCATAATAATAACGGTGCTGAACTGAAAAAGGTTATTTTTCTATCCCGATAAAGATTTCGCACAATTGGTATATGGCTTTATGGACTAAAAGTAATGTTAAAATTTCTGTTAGTTCCGCTCAGCAAAAACGCGCCAAAATTTGTCAACTACAGTAACCATGGAAACAAATGGAAATTTTGCAAAATCTAGGCCCCGAAAAATGCTCTTTTCGGTAAATTGGCGCTTGGTGCCACGTTTTTTCTCTTCGTGAAATGTACGTATACAAACATAGCTACCTACACAGTACGTTCAGAAAATGCGATTCATTGCGGAAAAGCACGAAAATACTCAAATCTGAGGGCCTGAAATTGCAGTTTGACCACCAAGTTTTGTCACAATACGATTGTTAGGGTTCAACAAAAAGGGAGGAAAACTTAACTTAGAAAAAACTCTGAAAGAAAAGGCACTTACCCATCGATAGATTTATGTCCAAGCTTGAACTGCACATATATTACAACTGTAACACCTCACTTATTTTCTACTGCGCATGGTATAAAAATAGGGAGAGTCCCATTAGATCATCGATTTCTGTACAGAGCAATGGTTTCAAAACCAGCTCAACCGATAGAGGGCGTTTGGAGCTGTCGGTAACATCCTTGTCTTCAAAGGATATTTTACAGGTCCCCTGGGGTGCCTGTCCTTGGTTAAAATTCAAAGAGTTTGCAAAGGCAGGATTGTGTGTCCTGAGGTAGATTTAAGGACAAGGTTCATAAAATTTTTGAAGACAAATCTCCAGTCAAATAGCAACTCCCTGGGCAATGCCACAGTGCACAACATGTGTTCAATTACAAAAAGTATTTCAAGATGACTTGATGCTGTAAAAGTGTGTGTTGATGCCATGTCGTGAGGTAAAAGGGTATGGTTTGAAGTACAATAAAACCCCATTTATCCGAAGACATCGGGAACGAATGTATTCCGGATATTGGTAAAATTCAGACGAACAGGATTTCAAATTTTGCCTCAAGTACGGTACAAGGGCTGATAAGAAAGAGTGCACATTCCCAAATAATTCCGAAAAGGCTGGCAAAATCCCCCCAAATGTTCGGTTACTATTTTTTGTGACCAATGATATGACAAAAACAAATTTCAGACTTATAAAACACAGAGATTTTATTCCCAAAATCCGAGGCTATGCTCTTCTGAATGACCAATGCTTTCTACACACAAAATGAGCGTATGTGCTGAAGAAAAGCTATAACGATCTGGAGAGGTATCTAGAGTATAAATTCAGCATAAATTTCTAAAACTATTATTGACACATTTGTAGGAGACTTTCAATCAGCAATTCACAATGTTTTTGTAAGGTCTACTTTCACTACTTTTTTTTGTGTGTGCAAAGTCAATGTGATGGGGCTGCAATCACATCCTGTGCAGTGTATCCTCATGGTGTACAACCGGGAATCGTGGCTGCACAGGTCGTCGCTGTGGTGATACCCAGTCAGCTAGTGTGGATATAGCAATTGCAATGTGGGATAGCATGTGCTGCGAGGTGCGAGCTGCATGCAATCTTTTTTATGGTTTGTGATATGAGGCAAGAGCAATGCGAGAAAAATGTCACAATTTTTGGTAGTGTATTTTATCACAACATATCTTCTCATTTAAAATGCCTCCTAATGAATGGCCAAATTTTAGATAGAAGAAGAGTTGAATTTGAGTGTCAAATGGGATATCGTAACCGATTTTTCGGTTACATGGTTTGGCGGTCATGTAATCAACACGCGACCGTGATCGATCGTTCGCATGAAATCCACAAGCCTGATGCACCACACACATTTAGAGCTCTGTTCAGAACAAAGGGATGGCTACGAGCCATTCTGGAAAATTTGTAGGGCCTATAGTGTTAAGTTTTGCCCCAGTAACAGTAACACTAACAGCAGGGCTAGAAAAAATGTTTATTTCTTGAGAACGAAGTCAAATTGTACACAATACAGTATGTATTTTCATGTACAAAAATGGTAAATTTCCCTCCAGTTGGCAAAATTTCCCTCCAAGTACCTTAATTTCCTGGGAAGAAGCCTCCCAGCTTCCTAACTTTTCCCACCTATGACTAACAGTAACATTTTGCATAACGTTAGGCCTAACACGTTAGGCAGTACTGCTTTCCAAATTTTTATGCCATACCAAATTGGCATAGGAGCCTAGTCACAATTAATTTTGCATAGCCTACTGTAAAATTATATTGGAGAAAGCAGACGCCCCAAGTTTATTTTTGCACAATTGCAGAATACCCGGGTTCTACTAATGACTGCCAGTGATTGCCAGGGACTGTAAAGTGACAGACGGTGACCACTCCACTGTAAAGTGACCGCGGGGAACCACTTTTGACAGCCTGCAGCAGCCGGAAACCTCTCCTCACCGCTTGGAACAACCTGAGGTTGTTAGAAGTTACATTTTTCTGTTGCAGATTGTTCACTTTTTGGTTCCCTTGCCGAAGGCGAAAGGACTGTGCAATCATGCTGGAGAGTGCCTGTGTGTGTACATATGAGTCTGTTTTTGTGACGCTTAGATTATAAACATGACATCTCAAGATAGCAATGATGGACATTTGTCATACTTGGTTAAATAGCTATCATACTGAGAGAAAGACACCCTCTTGTTCTCAGTGAGGTCAGAGGTCATTGAGGTCATCAGAGGTCAAAAGTCTAAAGATTGAAACAATATTCAAAGATGGATACGTTTAATGCTTGCCATCAGATTTGTCACTTGTGAGAGAGAACTAGGCTAGCTATAGGCTATGGGTTTTTTCCAGGTTGAAGGTCATCTTCTGTAGAGTGACAGCCAGGGAATGTAAAGTCATTTTATGGTTTCTTGGGGTCACTTTTCAGGCCCCGGAGGTCAGTTTACAGTCCCTGGCAGTCACTTTACAGTCTCCGGCAGTCATTTAAAGTCCCTGGCGGTCACTTTGCAGTCCCTGGTGGTCAATGGTGGGCCATGGTGGTCATAAGTAGGACCGGAATACCCCCATGAGATTGAAAATGCTTTTGTAGCCCCAACACGGTCACTGCATATCCCCATAGCCTCTTCAAGACACAGTTCGAATCCTGACTGTATAGCTATCATTGTAGCCTTGTAATAAAGACAACCTTAATTTTTACTGTGTATCCTCATGGTCTCTCAAAGGCAAGTTGTAACCTTCATACGCTAGATAATAGGAAGTTGCCTCGGAATGCGGACTTCGTATGTGCATGTGAATTTTTACAGCATATCCATTTGGCTTCTCACAAACACAAATCGATCCCTGACTGCGTATCCTTGTAGCCTTTTTATAGGTAAAGTCTAACTTTAGCAAGATACCTTGGCCCTATAATCGGTGCCCGGAAGTGGCGTCTGGTTCTCTATCCGACATTCTCAAAGAGGGCACTCTTTTTGATAGGGTTAGAGTAGTAAATGGGGCTGCTGTTCACAGCCAGAGCATAGGGTATTCAAGCTCAGCCAGCCAAACCAAGGCCTTTGTTCAACTGCGGAGGAGATTGCAAGCCTGAAGGTGGAAGTAATGCAGTGTGGTTAATTGGTTATGATGTAAGTTCCGGGCACTGATTCTAAATTTGAGCAGATACCTCAAGCGTAGCCAAAAAATAGTGGTGCAAGAATCATAGATGAGTTGTTCTCAAATTGTTGCCTGGACTCTGTAGCTGTATGTTTTCCCAACCAGAGCTCCATTTGCGGGGTGACATGGTACACTGCAAATTGGGGGGACAACATTTTCCCTTTAAGTCAGTGTGTAACATCAAAAGGCAGGGAAATCACGCCACTGACTTAGACATGCTGAAGATGTGGCATATGATACATTTCCTGTCTGGGCTGTGGGGTCCATCCACTAACTTAAAAGAAGGGTCTAAGCTCAAAATCAAGGTTTGATATGATAGAGGGATGGATATTCTTCAGCATTTTGGTGAAATTTGGAGTGAAATCTGGTGTGTGGTTCTCAAGATATTAGCAGTTACAGTTGTCACATTTTCAACACAAAGTGAACTTGAAGCAAGCACATGTGATGCCATAACCTCACATTAATGAGCACTTTTTTGTCCCTACGTCAGTTGTGTGTCTCCTGATCAAAGTAGTCGTAAGAAGCTGTTCTGAGTAAGGTACTGGCAAACCTATTTGACAGTCCTTCTGGGGGAGGTCCAAGGGGGCATTCCCCTCCTTGAGAAAATTTGGAGGTAAGATGTTGGTAGTGTACTAATGTTTGTGGGTTTTTTGAAATACATTTTTTTAAAACATTTGATATTTTATTAAAAAGTTCAAAAAATTTCACAGAGTGGACAAATACTGTAAGGGGTTTTTGTCCTTGAAAACTGAGGGTGGAAGCATACTTGAGTCCCCACATTTTGGAAGGGGGTCTGTAGGCCCCAAGCCTCCTGCTACACGTAAATGTGTCCTGAAAGACTCCTGAAAGACTATATAACTAGTCCTGCTGGTAAGCACCAGCTTATTTTGCTTACAGCAGTGAAAAACTTCCCACTAATATACCAGGACATGCATCATGCTGCCTTAAAGCAGCTGATAGGACCAGTGGTACCTATGGATGGATGAAAGATCCAGAAATGCCACACAGTATTTCAGTCCACCTCCAGTGAAGATACGGGCCCTTTCCAGCTACCAGTGCCAGCTCATTCCGTAGAAGGAGGGCAATGTGAAATTTAGGTTGGCGAAGAAGGGTTGCTATAGAAGAGGTGTTTGGAAGAAGGGCTTAGAGAGGCAGGGATTGGTGGAGTAGAGCTTGATGAAGGAGGGCATACTGAAGAGGAAACCAACAGTAAATGATCATGCAGCTCTTTGACTGCTATGAAGAAGTCCACAATCTTCACTAATCTCATCCCTCAGATGGAGTTGTTCTTGAGTTGTTGCTACGTTTTAGCCTTCAATGCCCACGGTCCATTATGTCTTTGCTACACGTACAATGCTGCTAGAAGGTCTTTTGTTGGTCATTACTGCATCCTGTTTGGACTATGTCTGTGCTACATGGGTTTGGAACATACAAGACCCTGTAGCACAAAATTTGTTGCTGGAGACCTGGAGATTATGTCAAGTGCATGGAAGTTCTCACTGCATCCTCAGTAGGTTCTAGGAGTTCTCACTGCATTCAGACATTTTTTCATTGACATAGCTCCAGTGTGATGAGGGTATTAGACTGTTAGGTTACAATTACATGTAGGGTTATCACCAGCTCAAGACTTTTTTTTTGGGGGGGGGGGGGATCCCCACCCCTTAGCCTAAAATATTTTTGGGTATTAACGAATCTGGGCAGGGGGAGGGATTCCAGCTACGCCAAATCTTAGAAAATGATTGACACATATCTGCTTCAAGCACAAATTTACAAACCAAATGTGATGTAACTATACCCCACCCTCACCTTTTTATTTCCTAGCCCAAAGTGTGGCCTGTTGGCTAAAGTTTACCCTAACATTACAGCTATAAGACTAGGCTATCTTGACTTGCAATCACAGGTTCTTGGAGAAAGTTCCTGTCTTATGTGCTCCATTAGTAGCAGATACTGTAGACTGTATTGTAGAAACAAGACTGTATGAAGTACAATTCCATTTCAAATAATGTTTTGGGGGTCTCTGACTAGAAAGTACTAAAACTATCACCTTACAAACATTTTAGGCCACAGCAGGACAAATTACACAAACTTTCAGCAACCCTTATCTAAAAGCCTTAAATTCTTTTTTATGGTACGTAGATGACAACCAGCAATTCAGTATACTTATAAACTTTTGAGAATTTCGTTCCAAAATTTAAGACTATTGTACAATCCTTGAAACCCTTTCAAATTTCATTGCTGTTTGTAGTTCACACTCTGTGTGTAGGGCTACAGTCTCAGTAGCATGCCCCATTGTCAGATTGACAGGTATGGTATCCAAAATTACTTACTTAGCATTCATTTCACAAAATATTTAGGCTTATAAGGCATGTGTAACATATTGTAACTAAGTCCTCCATAACATTTTCAAAGGTTTCCTTTAGTAAACTTGTGAGATACGTTTTTCTTCAGAGCTACTGGCCCTAGCTCATCATCCTAACATGTTATGTATGTATGGATATATGACAAGCGTATGCTATTCTTGTGTTTCTTTGAAAGCAGCCACATCCAAAGTGTACAGAGAGTCAATGTTGTACCACTATGGTATCAAGTTGTCAGTGCACAACTTAGAGTTATAGTCAAGACAATACAAGATCATAGGATTTTTGTATGGAAAGCACCAGTACCGTACAGTACATCATGTGCATTGTTTAGTCAGTGCATTACTGTTTTGTGCATTTTCTGCATTTTGTGAGAGTTAACTTAGTTGTTCTGCATGCAATACAGAGAGATCTGAAATTTGGAAAATGGGCCCAATCCCATAATCTGTGTGGGAATTTGGAATTCCCCCCCCACCCCCCCCCCCCAACAAATTTTTTTGTATGGGAAGGGATTACATTTATGTGCAATTTCTGAAAACCGCAGCTAATCTGAACCCTGGTTACAACTTAATTCTCTATAACATTAGAGGCTACGAAGATGCACAGTCAGTAATCATGTTCCTTTAGTTTTTTCAATTACTGCTTGCTTTAAAGGGCAGCAAATCTCACCCTAAACAGCACAAATTCTCCCAACTGCATTTATTTAGCAGTAAAAAGCAGTTGTCATTTTTCTGTAGCAAATTTGGCCTTACTGTGTGCAAATGGTTACTTCATTCTATTGCAATTTTTGATATAGATTGGCAGTCATAGTCCATTCCATTTCCACATGGCACATTTCATATTTTGAGAATGGCATGGCATTTGCAAGAAAGTGTTGCATTTTGAAATGCAGTAGTGGCTGTTTTGAATGCTGTTACTTTTTTAGTGATGCAAGTTGTAAGGTGAAGCTTTGCAGGAAATTGTTTTATTTTAGTTCATTTCACAAGTTTGTGTGATGTGGACATTTTGGTCTCCTGAACAGGTAACAATGGAGATACAATACTTGCCAATGAACTTTGCAAAAAAACACCAAAGGTACAATAACATTGTAAGTTTAATGTGTTGTCATGGACTCTGGTCAGTATACTTATTCCATAGAAATATTTCAAAATGTCAGAACATGGAGCCAAAGAATTGTTGACAGGTCAGCAAAATGCAGATAATTGTAAGCAGAGATTGTTATCTACCTGTAGTGTATAAAATGGTTCTTTGGCAACTCTTCTTGGGCAGTTCCCAAATGGATGATATCCCATTGAACTCTCTGTCACAGGACTTCCCAGGGGCATATTACCCCAGACAATTTACAGCTGGACAGCTCACCCCTGTCTGGGGTAATGTCTGGTCGTGAATAAAACAGGCAAAAATACAGATCTGTAGTGGTTATGCTGCATGGTAGCCATAGGTAGATAAAATCAAGAGATTTTGGTACACTTACATGAATGAAGGAAAATTACGGTAATTGGAAGGAAATGAGGCCTTTCTATTGCATATATGTACATGAAAATTTTTGGGATATATGACTGGCTTCTGAGATGAAAACATTTTCTTCCAGTTCTGTTTGCAGTAGACCTTACTACATTTGAATGTTGATCTAAGCTAACCTCAGACTGAAGGGAATAGACATCTACTAACAAAATTCACTTTGATGCTTATTCATTTTATTTCCATTCAAGCCTGAATTCACCTCAGTCGAGGTTGGCTTTGTTGAAGTATCTGCCAGTTCCTTATTAAAAGACCATTTACTCCATGCACTGACCCAATCACATTTACATACTCTATTTCAGAAAAAGAATATGACTTACTGGTTGTGACAGTAGCAACTGAAGAAACCGATGGCTTCAAGAGGTTTATGCGGTCCACCAATAAGTATGGTGTTAATGTGAAGGTGAGGTGATTGGTTTGGAGTATGATACAAGGTACTCAGTTATTGAGGATTTCTTGATTCATTAGAAATAAATTAATGGGTTGGTGTAGGGTCAACTAGATTTAAGGTTAAGGGCTTGTATCATGGAGTGATCAGGACATGGTGCTGTAGATTACTTGGGAAAACTCCTTAGGTTAAATTAACTTCTGTGTTTCTCATTGATGGGTCTACAGTACCTTCGGTTCACCCCAGTACAGGCTGTACATACCTGTTCATGGGTATCGTTAGTTTTGTTACATTCCCTGAAAGTCATTTCTCAGTTTTGTGAGTGAATGGTTACATTTATGCATAGTATCTTCTTTGCTTACCTGTTTCATGCAATATGTAAGTGCTCATAAACATTATAAGAGATACTTGATACTGACTTTTAAACATGCTTAGCCTGTTGTAGTAGTGCCACCTTGGGGAACATATGCCCCGCAGCCAGTGCCTTTGCCCACCCCCATTTCTCCCACCCTCAGTCTGCTCCAGTACAAAGGGTACATAGTTTAAAGGAGCAATCTGCTTTCACATCTTTTGCCCCCAACATTTTCTGCTCACCCCTTGCTTGCTTTTCCCCTTCTACTACTTAAAAAATTCTGGTGTTGCAGCTGACCTTTCGTACCTACCCCCACACAACTACTGTAATGTAGTGAGGAAACTTACATGATGTGTATCTGACCTCAGTAATTCAATATTTTTATATTTTTTTACCGCTTCTGAGAGTATATGTGGCCAAAAATTTATCTGAAACATGGTCATTATTTGATCCCACTTTTCAGCCTGATGTTTAATTTTTTGTCATGTTTTTGTCCACAGGTTGTTGGCATGGGTGTAGAGTGGAATGGTGGAGATATTCAACGCTGGCCTGGCGGGGGTCAGAAAATAAATCTACTCAAACAAGCTCTGGAGGAACATAAAGACAATGATAATCTAATTATTTTGTTTTCTGATAGGTAAGCCTAATAGTAGTATTTCCTAATGGGACAACACTTTTCTGGAGAAGCATTTTTAGGTCTAAAAGGTTTCACTGAGAATTGGAACCTGTGTGTATGATGGTATTTCTTTGTCAGTGGGTGGAATTAGCTTGGTGGTTTATACTGCCCTGCATCTGTGGATCAAATTCTGGTGGAACCATCTGGAAGTTTTCTGGTGACTTAACATTGATTGTTTGGCATGGCTGTTTGTAGTGGTGCAGAGGGGTTTCAAAATTTTGATTTAAAAAATGGGCTTTGGGTTGTCTGGTTTAGAAGTTGTTTTTGCAACTGTAACAATGCAACGTTGTCAGGTAGGAATAGATTGTTCTACCATTATATTTAATACACTACAGTGTAGGTAGGACATAGTATGTCATTTAGCAGTGAAGCAGACATAGTGTATTGGTTTGTCATTATGTGCAGTTGGTGCCTTTCCAAGAAATGGCATGTATTTGGCAAGGATGCTTAGGTACCCCCTGAAAAGATGCCAATTACCCCCAGTCCTATGCCTACCCAAGGTTGAAAATGCCTTCCCTCGCCCACTTTTTTTGAAAATAAGTTTTTTGCTGACAAAATTTCCAAGTGGGCGGTTCAAGTTAGGCTTAACTGGAGACCTTTCGATGACAACGCATACTGCAGACCCTCCACTTGAGGTCATGTTTTGTTCATCCTACCACATTGGAGAATATGTGGGGAGCTTTTATGTGTTGAGTATGCAAGTATGCGACACGTTTGCGCTTGCAGTAGTGTGTATTACAAAGCACAAAGTTAATACACAAGTCTCAGACAGTGATTGATTGCAAAGTTCATATATAAAGCATGTGCAACTGTGTCTTGTGCATTCTCCAGCGTAGAAGACATTTTGGTCCACTTTAAGAAATGTGATGTTGGTGAAATAGGGCCAAGCATGCGAACAACCACACTATCACGCCACTCAATATCAAAACTCAAAGAAGAGGATGTTCCATGTACTGTACATTACAAACCGAAAGGTGTCTGCATTTACTATGGGAAGATACTTCTCTTTTCTATTTTTTACAGTTATGATGTCATCTTTACCACTGGAGAGGAGGAAATTGTTGGGAAATTCCTTCAAATGAATGCAAACTTAGTCTTTTCAGCTGAAAATTCTATATGGCCCGACCCTTCCCTTGCTGTAAGTATATTTCAGTGCCCCACCAGATAAGTATTCTAAATTTGTGGCATTCAGTATTTTAACAGCCATCATCTTCTTCATTTTGTAAAGTAATATGAAGATTTATCAAAACCTCTTCAAGCAGTTCTTTTCAAATTTGATCAACTTTTAAACCTGTTTATTTTGACACTTGTATGTCAATGGATATGTATTGTAACAAAATAAACTGTCCTGACGCAGTCAGGGCCTACAGGATTTTGTTGGATGTATGGTACAAATATTTGGACAGAAGTTTTTAGTTTAGTTCTATCATAGTGCCATTTATTTTAGTGAATTCTTCCACATATACTTTCATAATCACTCTCTGTCTCCCTTTCTTTGCAGTCACAATACCCCAAGCCAGAAAATGGCTACCCTTTCTTATGCTCAGGTCTTTACATGGGGTATGCTCCTTACTTCTGGTCGGCCCTCACCTACAGTGACATCGGGGATAAAGATGATGATCAGCTTTTTTATACTCAGCTCTATTTAAGTCCAGCACGGGTGTGTAAATTCTTTCCTTTCATCTGTTATCAAATTAGCTTAAAATTAGTTTCAATGTGTATTGCTGTTAGTTAAAACTACATATTTAATTACATAAATGACATTTTCAAGCAAAATTTCAAACATTCTTTTAACATTCTTCTTTTAAAGAAGACCAGCTGCTGCCTTGGTCACAAATCCTTGAAAAGTTTATTTCACATTTAATACTTACATTTAGTTCCTGTGTGAACATCTGTAACCAAATATCTGCCTGACTTTTGTCTCCAATATTTTTCTTTTTCTTTGTTGCTCCTATCTTATCACGTTTTTTTGTCTTTGAAACAATCAGTCTTCCCAGAAAGTGTCTCACAACTGTATCCGTCCAGGCATTAGAACGTAACAAACAAAACCTTGTTGCCTTAATTGTATCAGGCTGTACGCAAACTATTGATACTGTTGTGACAGTACTTAACTAAAATCAACCAGCCTAGCCATCAAACCCTCTTCGTGGTTGAGTATCTCAGTTTCTGAAAAAAAATCTCCCCAGATTATTTGTAATAACATTTATAGATACCAGCATATTTCAGCTTAAGATTATGAAGCTTGCATTACCTGCTTCTAAGTGCATAGATGTTGTACCATTACACACAAAGCCTCAACGCTTACCCTCATTGTGTCTGTTAGCTCTTGTGGTATATATTTGGCATTGTTTGTGCAAATACTTTTTGTTGCTTGGCAGTTGTTCTAGGAAATATATACAGTGTGACCCATGTGGAAGAATCTAGATTTGTGGCGTGGAAGATTAGTACATGTGGCGTGAGGGTGTCGTGAGTATGAGTACAAATGATGTGGTTTTGGCTGTATGAGTACCAGTACACATTTCTTACACGAGTAGTTCTAATTGTACAAAACTTTGCATTAGCATCAGTGTATGACAATCCATTCATGTAAGTATGAGTACAGAGAAATATGAGTATGAGTACCAGTGTAGCATTTTTGGCTGTATGAGTACCAGTTCACATCTTTTCCCATGAGTAGTAGTAATTGTACTAACTTTGCATTAGCATCAGTGCAGACCTGCCAACCGTTCCGATTTAATCGGAACCGTTCCGATTTTTGAGTCCATACATAGCAAAAAATCGAAACGTTCCGATTTCTAGCACCCACCCCAAAATAGTACAAGAAATATCCTTGCAACATAATTATTTAAAACGCATGTCACGCACCTCATTAATGATTCGTGAATCGAACTTGTATGGGCTTTATGTGTACATATATGTAAACACTATGACCAAGACTTCAGCATTATGTATGCGACATCCGGCCTGCGCGCTAAAATGTCTCAGGATATGTGTACACTGACCATACATATCCATAAGGATCGTTGTAGTTAATGCTTTACAAAGCGACCACAGCTGCGCCTACGGACCGACCGCGAAGTCCGTGTGTCACCTGCGTTGGTACGTACGTATACGGTATATACGCAATACATAGTGCATGTTTGTTTGATAACCAGTGGGACAAATTGCAATGCTGTTGTTTGAGATTAAGAAGGATGAAAAAGAATATTTGAAGATTGAACAAAGTGCAAGTTTATGACAGTGTTCAATTTTGAACGGAAGACCAGCAACGAAGTTTTTGAGTATTAAACTTTGGACAGTAAGCTGCGAGCCTGCAGGCGTTTTTCGGTACCGTAGTTCGCCGTATCATACTAACGGTAATGCAGCGAAAGTGCAGCATAGCCAAATAGCACATGTGTGAAGTCTAGCCTAGTCTAGGCTAGGCCTGAACTTAACGGTTACGTTGATGTCTAACTTTTGAACTACGAAAGTCGCGGAGATAATGAAATAGATAGGAACTTTTTATATGAATTTTTGTCTGAATACATTGCATAAACCCCGCCAAGAATCGTTCACATAGGCCTAGGCCTAGGCCTAAATGAAGTTTGTGTCAGGCTAAGTGTGTAACATGACTAACATTACCATGCAACCTAGCCTGTCCAGCCTAACACAAGTAACATGATCTGAAAGTTTTATTTTGTGCACTCATAATGCAAAAAGGGATGTAATCAGCACTGCCGGGAACTAGTTGCTTGCATTATAGACTAACAAAACCTTAGCCTTGTCACTGTGATGGGGTGTGTTGATTTTTGCATTTTTGTTTAGGCTACAATTCCAGCTGACATAGGCCTACCAATCATCCAAATTTTTAAAATACAGCCTTAAAAATTTGTAATTTTGCTTGTTTAAAAATTTGATACATATTCCTTAAATATGCCACCATTTTGAATCTAAGAGTATTTAAACTTCAAAAAATTTCCAAAGGGGAGGGGGAACCCCCTTCCCTTAGACCCCACCCCCAGGCCGGTGGATTCTCCAGAATTGCACCGCTGTGTTCCTATTTCCAGTTTTCAAATGTTGGCAGGTCTGATCAGTGTATGACATTGATTCTTGGGAGTACGAGTACAAATCCATTCATGTTAGTATGAGTACAGACAGATATGAGTACGAGTACAAATGTACTGTTTTTGTCTGTATGAGTACCAGTATTATTATATTCCTTAAATATGCCACCATTTTGAATCTAAGAGTATTTAAACTTCAAAAAATTTCCAAAGGGGAGGGGGAACCCCCTCCCCTTAGACCCCACCCCCAGGCCGGCGGATTCTCCAGAATTGCACCGCTGTGTTCCTATTTCCAGTTTTCAAATGTTGACAAGTCTGATCAGTGTATGACATTGATTCTTTGGAGTACGAGTACAAATCCATTCATGTTAGTATGAGTACAGACAGATGTGAGTACGAGTACAAATGTACTGTTTTTGTCTGTATGAGTACCAGTACACATGTTCTCTCATGAGTAGGTACTTAACTTTGCATTAGCATCAGTGTATGACATTGAGTCTTTTGAGTAGGAGTACAAATCCATTCATGTAAGTATGAGTACAGACAAATATGAGTGTAAGTACAGTGTAGTGTTTTTGGACTGTATGAGTGCAAGTATACATCCTCTCCTTGGTGAAGTACAAAACTAGATAAGCACCAAAGTATAAGACATAACGTCCAACAATTTGAGTGTGAATATGAATATGAATGCATCTTTGTAAGTACAAGTACAGACTATGCAAAAGTATGAGTACAAGTTAGTACTCACTACAGATCTGGAAGAATGTACAGTTTGGCACGTGAAGAAAACAGTTTCAACTGTTGAACACATTTTTGATGCCCTGACAGTGTTTACTACGCTGCCAATTTTTGTAGTATTTATTCTTTGCACAAGCCAGTGAGCCACAACTGGAAAAAAGACCGTGGTTGTGGTCGTCTCGACTTGAACCAAGTGGTTGGAAACTGGGACGTTAAACTTCATCTAACTAACTTTGCACAAGTTCCCTGAAATGTAAAGATATCAAAGAACGGTTTGTTGTTATGTGGTGGCATTGTGGTTAGGAAAGGAGGGTTGAAGAAAGAAAGAGATTATAAAAAAAACATGAGAGGAGAGTGCCCTTAGCTCAGTTGAAAAAGTTGAATCACCAAAAGCAGAAAAAGTGCTAGTCTTAACAGCCGCAGTGGCTATTGTGTTCAGCTTTATGGAAGAATGCAATCATACAGCATCCATTGTGCTGGCCACTGGACATTTCCTGAGCAGCTTCATGGGTGATTGCACACACAAAATACTCTGTTGTACTTGACTTAATCCAAGGTACCCGCCATAGGCCTGCCATTGTGGGGAGTAAATTTTAAAAGTAGCTAAGGGGTATTTCCCAGCATGCAACTTATTTGTATAGTCAACTGTATATGTGATGCCTTAAGATAATTTGAATGAGGTCTTCATAATTCATATGGTGTCATAGGAGTTTTGGATAATGGGATATTGGGTAAGTACAGGAGGTGGGGGAGGGGTGGGGTAGCGGCAGAGCAGTGGCGGCATAGGCTAGAGAGAGTACAAGTGGGGACTGAAACAAAGAGACCCATATCACTATATAGATTTAGTGAAAAGAGAAGACCTAGGGAGAGGTAGGAAAGGGTGAGGGGTCGTATATAGGGTGGTGTGGAAAGAGTTCAGGAGGGGACTCGAGTAGGGCTTTCACTTTCAAGGAAAGTTTTAGAAAACTGCCAGTACTTGGGAAATTTGACTCTACCTGTTTTGTACTGGAATTTGTTTTATTCTTGTCATTAGATGGGTGGGTTATGGCATGGATATTGTGAGATATTGTATAACTTACAAAAACCATACTGCTTTTACAATCTTTGAAACCAGCTCTTGGAAATGGTCTAAGGATTCCTTGATAGTTTAGAACATATAAGTTGGAAATTTCATTTCTTAGGTGTAAAAACACAGGAATGAAGAGAATTAAAAGGTACAGGCGTTAGGATTTACCCTACAGTTTTGACCGAAACGCAATTAGAAATAAGATTATATCTCTTAAATACAATTGGAGACTGCATTTTATTGGCATTAATTCAGGCACTTGCTTTACTCAGGTTGGTCAGTGATGACTTTTCATTCATTTGTGTCTACAGTTGCTCACACAGTACTTTGTGTATTATATAGCCTTTAGCAATTTAAACTCAGTGTAAGATGTTACAGCTTTGTCTTGGAGGTGTATTTTAGGCAGGTGTGTTTTGTTTAAATTAGAGGAGGATCTAGAAATCGGGGGTGGGGGTGGGGTGGGGTGGGGGGTGGGAGATTAAAGGGCTTTAAGGTAACTGAACATCAAACGACTACTTTTAATAACATGTACAAATATACTGTTATATAGTAGTCTGAAGTGAATCGCCAAAATTTTTCATATCGATTTTTTTAGAAAACTCTTAAGTAAGTTTCAGTGCTATGAAAGTGAAGTTTAAGGAGGCACTTTGAGTTGGTTTGTGAAATTCACTAAATTGTCCAAACCTGTCAAGTTTTCTTTCCGTACTGGTGACAAATGGTCAAACTAAGATGATCCCCATATCCTACGTACAAATAAATTTTTCATGAGTGATTAATTAAGGATTCAATTCGGTTTTAAAAATTCATGACCAGACACTTTTTCGCATAAGTATTAATCATAACTGCACATAACCGTTGAAAGCAGGAGTCCAAAAATGCCAAATTTTAAGTTTTTGCAGAGTCAGATGTGAAACTTGACTAATTATGCTAATTATAAGCATCGTCATGTGGTAGTACCCTTCAGATCCTCACAAAATTATCAATATCAACTCAATGTGCCACTTTAAAATAAGTTGAAGGACAGTTCAAATCATAAATGTGTAAGATATATAAGATGTGTTAAACATGGCATGAGCACAGTGGCGCATTGCCCAGTTATGTATCATAACTTCGTTAAATTGTCGGAAATGAGCCAGCATTTAGTAGGTATTTATTTTTTACTTTCTTGCAGGATGAATGGGGTATAAAATTAGATCATTTAGCAGAACTCTTCATGAACTTAAATGGAGCCAGAGGTGAGACTTTTGCTCGTTTCCTTCCTGTCTGCTGCCCCCACTTTAGGTAGTAAGAAATATTTATATATGTGAACATCAGAGGAGGGTTGTATGAATTCATTGTGATGAACATTGTATGAACTTTAAAGTAATTGGAAACTTAGAATGCTGTAATCAAGTGGAAATTTGCTGGTTTATGATCACCTGGAAAAGTTTGAGTGATGGCTTAGGGGTAATACAACACTTTTGAGTTGGGTAAATGGTTTGGCGTAACCAAGAAATAAAATTTTAAGAGATGTGTAGGAATGCTGGTATAGGGTGACAGTTATTTATACAAGCTTTTGATGATTGAAGCCTTCCTTGTTTACAAAATACAACCCAGTACTTAAAGTGCATTTTATTATTTTTAGGAATTGCATTTTATTTTTAGGAATTCCATCTCTTCACAGTCTGGGTTAGTCCTAATTCCTTATTCATTGTAAACCTGTTCCCATGGCCGCAACATCATAACAAAACGAAGGGAGTGGTTCTCTATGCCCCCCCCCCCCCACCAATCAACCTTGCATACCCTATGATGCCTCTGGCAGCCACCTTTCATCACCATAGACCATTGTCCAAATGGCAGTTACAAAGGATTATGGGATAGAATTTTGGTATGCATTGTTTGTGGCCACAGTAAAATGTCATTGACACAAGAGATGGATAACAAAATTCTATCCCTTAATCCTTTGTTTTCACTGTTTGGAAATGGTTCAGTTAAGAAGTTGTCCAGACATCACACTTTATCTTACTGTTCATGTATCTCTCTCCAACTACTGAAAGGAATTGACCAGGAAGCATATTTCTTTTTAATTGCCCCATCTTAAACTCCAAATAGCACCCAGGAGGCAGGGGTAGTCCCCTAATTACGTGCATCTTAGAAATGAAAAGAATGCTATAAATAACTGACCATACTTGTTACAAATGAAACTTCAGAAAAAAAAATAGCAAAATAGAAACACAAACATGGAAAGGAAAAAAAGAAAGAGGCAAAAAAGCTTACTTTCATATCAAACTATCTACTCAGAAATAAAATGATGGCTCTGAAATGTTGCAAAGGGGCCCAATTGAAAAGTGTCGATCCACTTCCCACTTGTTAATGAAATCAGTTAATTTGTCATGGGTTTTTGCAATATACTATTCAACATTAGTATAAAAGATTACTTTACTCTTGGACAAAGGAAAGTTTCAACCTGTGAAATTATATTTATTTTTATGAAAGCCAGATATTTAGTTTGTTGACAGCCCTTTCACTCTGGTCATTGTAAAGCTGGAACATATCGTTAAATCATTGAGAAAAAACAGATTGGAGGATTTGAAAAAACTAAGCCTTGCAAAGATTGCCAGAGAGGAACTACTTTTTCACACTTACAAAAAAGATGGGTAACTGTCTCTGGTTCTTTCTCGTACAACGTTCACAAATCAGTAACTGTAACATGCATTTTTTGTAAAAGATTACATGAAGCATATTTTAACATGGTCTCTACCATTTACCATTTCTCTTTACTATGGAATTGTTCCCATAGCACAATTCAGCTTAATCTTGATGTATTTCTATACAAATACACTAGGGAGTTGTCCATGTAGCAAGTGTGGCACTCTCTGCCATCACTCAACTCCATCAGGGAAGTTGTAGGTGAGGGGGTGGGGGGAGGATCAGCCCTCCAACAGAAAAGTGATGGGCTAAGGACATGTAGCCCCAAAATTTGTCATGTGTCCTGAAAACTTCCATGTTCCTCTATTTATCTTCCACATTGCACAACCTGGCAGGCTCATACTGTTACCCTTGATCCAGGGTAGGGGAAATTTATATTTAATTCACATAAGTCCCAGTATGCTGTTTCCAGTTAAGAGGCAATAGAAAACTGCTTCTTAGGTGACATTACAAGTTAACCTCCCCTGCAGTCTAATCATACATCATTTTATACGCTGGCTGCAGATCTTTTTCAAGCTACCATGGCACCACTTACTTAGATTTCATTTACAGTGATAAATGTAACAATGAGATGAGTTAGCTTTGTATCATTCCTTTTTTCCTAAGGTGATGTGAAATTGCTGTTTGAGGGAGCCAATAGTATGCTTCAGAACGTTAAGTATCAGACTGTCCCAGCCATCATTCATGGTAATGGACCCTCCAAAGTAAGTCTAGCTACCTTGCCTCAAATGAGCAGGACTAACCAATTATGTTACCAAAATTCATTGTCACTGATAATGTTGGTTCAGCATGATACTTAATCTTAGAGGAGATTTGTTAGAATTATTCAAGAGAAAAATTACCAGAAATTAGTAGTGTTAAAGAGATACTTGCTAGGACTATGTCCTTTTGAAAAGTGGTTCTTGTCTGGAGTAAGTATTTTGAAAAGTGGTTCCAGATAAGTATGGTTACTTTTTAGTAAGGCTGAAACACTTATATGGGAGAAACAAAGATAATTGACTAACATTCCTTGTGTAACTTAACTATAAAAAGTTCTTGTTTCTGTCAACAAAGTTCCGTCCTGGGTATGACGTTAAACTGCATCCAGGTGGGGTGAGGAGGTGTGTGGCGAGTAGTTTGTTCCTGACTATCACCTATAAAATGCGCACGTAAGACCGATATTACTCCTCCCACGACTTGCGGGTTGTCGTCGCCACAAAACCGAGTAAGCCCCTCCATGGTTGAGCCCCCTGTGGGCAGGGGGTTGCAGAATATGCCCACGGTATTTCCTGCCTGTCGTAAGAGGTGACTAAAGGGAAGGACTTGAACTGTATTTAAACTTTGCTTGACACTATATAACACATTTGTGTTGGTGTGTCGTTAAATGTCATCTGACTAACTAAATGTCAACAAAGTTTGTATTTTCACTAATACCACAAATAATTATTGTTGCTAGCACTTTGAATATTGTTTTAATATTAAAGATTGTTATAGATCTTTCATAGTTTTTTGTAATGAACTAACATTTTGTGTGTGCCATAAGAAGTTAATATTCAGTTACTTCTATATAAAAATATTCAGTCATCTGAATGCAGTTGAATTCAATCACGTATCTAGCTAGCATCAAGTGGAATGGGCACTTTCCATATTTGGTATGTAGATTTGACATGTTAAGATGAAGAACCCTATTTTTTGTGGAGGTCAAAGGTCATTTGAGGTCACAGAGGTCAAAAACCAAAAACCTTGTAAATACAATATCTCAGGATAGCAATGCAAGACACTTTTTCACATTTGGTATACAGACTTGTCATGTCAAGAGGAAGAACCGTATTGTTTTTGGTAGAGGTCAAAGGTCACCTGAGGTCACTGGAGGTTAAACTGCAAAAAATCTCATAAATGGCGTGTAAACATGATATCTCAAGATGGCAATCACCAACACTTTTCATATTTGGTGTATAGATTTGTCGTGTTGAGAGGAAAAACCCTCTTGTTTTTGGTAAAGTTCAAAGGTCATTTGAGGTCACCGGAAGTAAAAGTCTGAAAACCTTGTTATGACGATTTCTCAAGATAGGAGGAAAGGACACTTTTCATATGTGGTATACAGATTTGTCATGTCAAGAGGAAGAACCCTATTGTTTTTGGTAGAGGTCAAAGGTCATCTGAGGTCACCAGAGTTTCAACTGCGAAAACCTTATAAACAGCTTGTAAACATGATATCTCAAGATGGCAATGACCGACACTTTTCATATTTGGTATATAGATTTTTCATGTTGAGAAGAGGAATCCTATTATTTGTGGTAGAGGTCAAAGGTCATCTGAGGTCACCAGGGGTAAAACTGCAAAAACCTTGTAAATCGCATGTAATCATATCTCAAGATGGCAATGATAGACACTTTCCCAAGAATTCCCAAGATTGTCATATGGGGTAACAGAGGTCAAAAATCAAAATTTCCCAAAAATTTCCAAGATTATTATATGGGGTCACCAGAGTCAAAAAGCAAAATTTCCCAAGAATTCCCAAGACCATTATCAGGGGTCACCAGAGGTCAAAAAGCAAAATTTCCCAAGAAGTCCCAAGATTGTCATGAGGTCACCAGATGTAAAAAAACAAGAATTCACAAGAGTGTCATCTAAGGTCACTTAAGATCAGAAAGCAAAATTTCCCAAGAATTCCCAAGATCATTATCTGGGGTCACCAGAGGTCAAAAAGCAAAATTTCCCAAGAATTTTCAAGATCCAAGATTCATTGTAGGTTAGAGGTCATCAGAGGTCTAAGACCAAATGCATTGAAAAACACGATATTTAAAGACGGGGGTGTTGGATACTTGTAATTTTTGTAAATTTGAGGGATAAATGTGAGGGATAAACCTCAGTGCAACAAAGCATCCCCATTCGACAAGGAATCACTAAGCCTTTGGGCTTTCTGGTATGGTATTAAAAGCAAGGCTTATTTCTGCTACTGCCTGCCTGCACAGGCACATGAGTGGCATGTACTAAACTGTTTACCTTTAATCTCCTCAGATCCTACTGAATACACTTGGTAATTATTTGGCCAATTACTGGACTCGAGCTAAAGGATGCCTGGCTTGTGGAGAGGGCAGGCTTGATTTACGATCTATACAGGTATGTTGATTCTTTAGAGTTTGTTCACTGACCTTAGTATGTACTTTGTGTCTGTCTCTGTCTATTGGACATTTTGGCTCTCAAGCAATTATTGTGGGGGGTCCTGGACAACCCCATTCCCTGAAAAAGTACCATGTGGGCAGTTCCCTCCTTGACACCTGTCCCCTGGACTATTCCTCCCTTTAAAAATCCCCTTTGGACAATTTCCAGCTGGGCAATTCTCTGTGTATGAAGGGTTAATCGACGCTGGACTGTGCATTAAGTGGAGGATAATACCAGATTGGGGTTCAGTGCAAGCGATGCACCAGGGTAAAGCCTGGGTGCATCTAGGAGTAGTATTCCCCGCCGGAGTGCATTATCCACTATTTAATGCATGGTCCAGCGTTGATTAACCTTGTTCATTAATACACAACAAGTTTTTGATGAAAAAGAAAGAAAATTTTTGTTTGTAAATAAATACATTTTCATTGAAAGCAAAACCCCAAGAAAAGATGACACAATGAACAACCATTGAAACAACTTTGGTGATTAACAAAGTACCATTAAACAAAATGAATTCAATAACAGTATTCATAAATCATGAGTAGAACAATGATGTCACTAAAATTGGGAAATATTGCTCTTCTTTAAAGACTTCAAAAGCCAAAAATAGGACAAAAATTAACAGTTGGTAATGTAACAAAAAGTAAATAGTTCATCGCAACCCCTTGGCAAGGAAATCTTGCATTTGTATTATGTACATTTGCACTGCCAGGGCTCGAAATAACTGACAGCACCGACGGCCATGGACGTCGGGCCCTTTCTGATGGCAGTGATGCCCCTCAGTAAATGTCTATTGAAATAACATAGACCGATGGCCATTTTGCTCATTTTGGCTGTGCCCTTTTTCAAGCTTATTTCGAGCCCTGCACTGCACAAAGAGCTGGGATGCAGTGTTCACTAGACCTAGCCTTGACTTAAGAATGGTACATTGTGTACTCGTGTGCACATGTTGTGTACATATACGTGCAGTGACCTGTCCACCTCGAAATTCAAATTGAAAGATATTGCAGCCATTGTTTTGTTATCATTTTTGGGATAATTTTCAGTTGAAAAAATGATTTTGTTTTATAATTTGCATGTTTTTACCTGTTTTCCTGTGAAATATGATATAAAACTTCTTTTTCTCTACAACAGGAGAAAGATTATCCGACTGTCATGATTGCCCTGTTTATAGAGCAGAACTCTCCTTTTATCGATGACTACTTTAATAGCATTGAAGATTTGGAGTATCCCAAGGACAAAATACATCTCTTTATTCATGTCAATGTGAGTATGGAGGTTAGGGGTCATGGCAGGTTCAATTGGGCAGGAAGTAGTCAGGGTGTGACAATATCCTATGTATTTATGAGAGAACTGATCTGATTATGAAGTGTGACCTTGTTTGTATGATGAATTATAGAAGCCTCTGTAACTGAAGTATTCTGTTGCTAAAAACCTGACAGAATGTCAGTTGGCAAAGGCAGCCTTCAAAAAGTTTATTTCTCCTTGGGGGTGAAGGGGGTGGGGGGTGAGTTGGGTTGAGGTGGACACTGAGTGGCTGGCTCTGGTGTAAAAATAAAAAAGTCACAGTATCGTAAGCTCCCTGCATGGAAATTTAGCAATAGGGAGGAAAGTTATGGAAGATGCCTTTTTGTATGTCGGTAGAAGTATAAAATTGCGGGTAAGTTGACTAGCTTTCAAGGAAATAAACAGTTTGCCAAGCTTGCTGGCAGGATGGAGGTAGGAGGAAGTTGAATCAGGGAATAATATTCAAATTTTGCGTAGCAGTTTTGAAGATTTTTTTTCCGTCTATAGTGTAAAATCACTGAAAACCCTATGGTTATGCACACAAATAAGTGCTACACATTTTTGCATGTGTGTAGCAATTTGGCCAGCTTGTGTAGCAAATTGTGATGCGATACTGGATAAATTATTCCCTGTGAATGCATGCCATGTTACTAAAGATAAGAGGATAATTTGTGTGGTAGGGATGAGGCAAATGAGTTGTACTAAGTATGCAACAACACCGGAATTACAGATGTTTAAGAACATCTTCAGTGTTATCTCTTAGCTATTCAAATTTTGTATTTTGAGTGTTTCTTCAGACTGGGGGGGGGGGGCCCATCCTAAAGTTGAAGCTTTTGCAGCCCCCCCCCTCCCAAATTAAATCATTATGGTATAGCAGTCCAGTAAGCCATGAACGGGTTTCTTGTTAGCTTTCATACAAGGGGTAACATTTTTCTGTTAAAATCTTTCACACAGGATATAGGGGCTACAAAAGAAACTCAGTTTTGTGCTAAAGTCAGTGAAGACTCAAGGAACAGTGCATTGCCTAACATGTGAAAAAGTCAGAATGTTTAAATATATGTCATCAGCATTTTCATAAGAGCATGCAAATTTTTTAATTTTGTAGTATCTGCAGAAATCCTGAAAAGAATAACTGCTCTGCAAGTGATTTCTGTTTCTCTTTAGCTAACCTGTAGCAAATCATAGTAAAATTTAAAAAGTCTTGTTCAAAATATTTTGAAATGGGGAAGATCACCCACCCTCTGTTGCATTTTGTAGTGCAACCATTGGTAGACATTGACAATGGTTTTGTTAGGTTGGATACAATTTGCTGAATTTCCTGAATTTCCTGAATTTTTTTTAAACCACATGAAGAGATTGGCCCATCCATATATTTCTGAAGCTGAACTTTGCATACCCACTGACTGGTGTCTACTTAGTCATTTGAATCGTTTGCCAATAGAGTAGAAACCAAGCAACAAATTTTTGAGGGAAGGGGTGGTAGGGGATACTGAATTGGCAGAAATGCAAGGTTGGGGGGAGGGAGTGCTCTGTCATGGCAGATGTTTGGCGCTGCTCTGGCCAATTCAGGTAGGTTCTTTTAGAAAGGTAGAATAATTTTACCTGGCCCATTGATAATTCAAATGTAACTGTATATGACTTTTAAAAGTAAAGAAATATCTGGGTAGACACTCCATATGGCAGATTTACATAGCAAACATATATTCATGAGACAGGTTTAAGAGAGAAATACTGAAATGTTCAGTATTTGGTGGAGTTTTTAAAAGCAGTTGTAACTACTTTTCACATTTTCAATACTTTTTAGTCCAAATAGACAGACATGACATTTACATCTTTTGAAAACTTAAGGATCTTTCTCAGGGTAGCCTTTTAAAAGAAGTGACTGCTGCTTAACATGCAGATACAATCACTTTTAGTTTTGCTGATGCAATCTCATGTATGCATTTTGAGCACAATATATTCAAATGGCTACAGGAAGGAAATGTTTTTAAAGAAAAATAAATCTTCGTAATATTCTCTCTTCTTGTTTTACATTAAAGGTGATGTTGCATTACCACCATGCCAAGGATTTTGCAGCCAAGTGGGAAAGTGATTATGTTACAACCAAGGTCATCATTCCAGCATATGGAAAGAGTGAAGGAGAAGCTCGTAACGAGGCCTTGTGAGTTGATCTCACCTTATAAATGAGATGCAGATTTCCCCCTTTTTTGCACACTTGTTGATGAATATGTTGAATATTTGCTTCTGCTTATTATGATTGTTAGGCCTCAGAAGCTTGGAACTGGCAAAAAAGAGCTTCCCTTTTCCAAATTCACATGGGGAAGGTGCCAAGAACACAATCCCCAGAATCACCTTCCCTGTAGTTGCACTGCTGGTGCTCTTGTTTGAATGTTTCACCCTCAGGGTGAGTTCCTTCCCTTTCTCCAAGGGGGTGGGGGATCTGTAAATTCTCCAAGGAAAGGGGAGAGGGATGTGCTAATTAAATATGTCAGATAATTTTAGCCAGAAGAGTTTTTCTTGAAGGGCTGTAAAGCCCAAGTGTCATGATTGGAGGGTGCACCTGCAGAATATTTATTGGGTCAAGTAGATGATGTCTGACACAATAATTTTTGCAAAATGAAAATTTTGGCTAATTTTTGGTAAACATGAATTTTCAGCTTTGTAGGGGTAATTGGCGTGCTTTTCTTCAGGTACGATGTATGACATCATAAATGGAATTATTACACTTGTGTATGACCATACACTGACTGCAAGTGTGTGTGCAAATATGCAAGCCCGGCCAACCATCTATGCAGGCTGGGAGTAATGACAACTGCTGCTATGGGAATTCTAGGGAGTGGCTGTTTTCTGTTTGTTGCAGTCATAAAACTTAACCTTGAACCTTAGCTCATTACACTTTTTGTTTTAGAAGCTACTCATGCTCCCAGAGCTACATGAATGCATCAGTAACGGCTAGCATCTTCAATTTTAGCGAAGTATGTTCCAATGGTAGACTATCAACGGTTCTCTGTGAGGGAATGTCTTGTTTACATTGAATAGGCTCCATTGTGCTATGGTACAGCACTAAGCCTACTGTTATGCCTATCAGCATGAACTGCCTGGAAGATGACCATACTCTTTTGAATGCTTTCTCTTTCTCCCAGCAATCACTTGAACACTTACTTTTGTAGTGTAAATCACTGCAGATAATATCCGAATGTTAATCCAACAAATGATATGTCCCAGGAGTTTTCAAATGTGCAGACTTGTTCAATAGTTTTCAAATCTTATAATGAGGAATGGAGTTGTTCAAGGACTTCAAGCTGTATGTTGTGTATGGACAGTACATTGTTGTATAGTATTTGTGCAGCATATGTATGTGGTGATTATGCATGTTAAACTGGCTGGTCGGCTTAGCCAATCAGATGACTCTTAAGAAATACACACTTGTGAAAGTCTGTGTGACAAGTTTGAGAGCAGCCATTTGATTTGTGTAGATACCTTGCTATGCTGTACTGTGTTTTTGCTTTCCACTCTGAGTAGTTGTAATTTCACCACTTCTACTTCAAGCGATATTTTGCAGCTCCTTATGACAGTTTGTGACTTTTCCTGCCAATTTTAAACACTGACTTTACACATTCTCTTAGTTATCAAGAACCTGGCTAGGAATGCATAGGATTTTGCACCTGTTGTGTGGGTACAACACTAATTCAAAATGGTGATAGTGCCACACTGTTTAATGTGTTGTACTAATGTACATTGTCTGTGGGAAGTAACAATCCTCAATTTCACGTATGATGTCATACAGAATGCTGGAATTCGTAGCTGTTTAGAACTGACATTGCAAAAGAATATAACATTTCGGTATCTACAGGAAATTTTGACTTTTATTCAAATTTTTGTGTAATTTTTGTGAGGGGAATATTTAACCACCAAGATAGTGAAACTTAGAGTCTTTTTAATTGTTATTGGGTGATAAGCCTAGCTGTAATACCAAACCTTTAATTAACTTTATACCACTTTTGTGAAAAATGCTTAATCATGATATGATGTCATATGAATGTGAAAGTTGTGAACGTTGTTTTTCCCCTCAGGGATCTGATGAATCAACTGGAATGTGATTACATGTTCACAGTGGACTCAAATGTTAGGCTGAATAACCCAGAAATACTTAAACTTCTGATTGAACAAAATAGGTAAGTATGGCATGTCAAATTGATGTCTGAATGGTGTCCTCTTGACGAAATGAACAAAATTGAAAGCTTGTTACAACTGACACCTCTCAAGGCAGTCAGCTTTAGCTCAGGTGATTATAAGTTTGATAGAAAGCTGTAAGGACTTATGGCTTATTCCTCATATTAGGCATCCTACATGCCATTTCACTTTTGAGTTCCCTTCATTGAAAAAAGTCAGTTCAAGTGGAAAAGTTAAACCTTCCTCAGTTGTGAAAAGTTTATCATACTTTGGACCAGCTATCATACTTTGGTATCCAAACTTGTGACCTTTCAGTTGTTAAGCAGTATTGCTTCTAATAATACTAAGTGTTATCCAAGGATCTGCACCTGATGCTTTTAATAAAGTTTTAGAGTTTCATGTACATGTCACAGGTTTTGCGATAATTAGACAGAGAACAAAAGAATTGTGCATCTTGAGTTTATGGGGGAATGCAAGTTGATTGTGGAATTTGGGATTGACCCTACAAGTTGCAAGATTTCTTCGCTAATGTTGTTGAAGAAAAACAAAGTAAGCTGTCTTGGATTCAGTTAGTTAGTTAGTTAGATAACATTTAACGACACACCAACACGAATGTGTTATAGAGTGTCAACTAGATAAATTCGTTTCAAGTCCTCCCCTTTAGTCGCCTCTTACGACAGGCGGGGAATACCGTGGGCATATTCTACAACCCCCAGCCCACAGGGGGCGTCTTGGATTCAGAGTTGTGATGTTAAGTGTGTAGTGTCAGTGGTCATAGGCATTGCAAGTGCATACAGCATTCTTCAAGTGCATAGAGCATTTAAAGAGGATGCGATGGGCGAGGGGGTAGGAGAGGAGGGGAGGGGGAAGGTAGGAAGGGGGGTATCAAGGATTTGGCAAGTTCAGTTACTGTTTCAAATGTGAATTCATCTCTGTACCAGTTTTTTTTGTAAGATTGACTTTCTCTTTCCATTGTTCTCTCTTTGGTTTTCAGACCTGTAATTGCACCCTTGGTCAACATCCCAGACAAGCTATGGAGCAACTTTTGGGGAGATATTAATGCTGATGGATTTTATGCTAGATCAGACGACTACATTGATATCCTGAAAGGAAACAGAAAGTAAGGAACCAAGTGGGAGAAAACTTGATTCTATTCTACCTTAATGAAGGAGAGAGCATAGGCATAATCAGACTATGGCAATGGTCTGTAGAAAGTGTAGAAATATGCTAAAAGACCCTGCGTACTGGAATGCAAAATGACAGTCAATACTAGTGAAGTTCTGATATCACCAATGTTGAAATTATCAATATCTGATATCTCAGTTTTTCATGTTGGCTTAAACTGCATACATGAACCCCATACTTTACACAGCAACATAAACCAGGGAGTTGTTAGACAAAAAATGGCATTTCATTTTTGTATGAAGTATAGGCTTGGTAGAATCAGTACAATAGTGAAAGGCTAATTTTCAGTCAATGGGTAGCGTGGGGGCCTTACAAAAAGTTAATGTAGTCAGAGCAGAAAAATATCAACAGGTAAATCTGGAGAAATGGAGAGAAGCATTTCTTGAAGGTTCTCAATATTTTATTGGCCTCTTGATTAACAAAATTGAACAGAATACCAGGGAATTAACAAATGGGGAATGAATTAAAAGAGGGAGGGGAAATACAGGTCTGGGTGAGGTGATGTCTAAAATCAAACTGATAACAAATTATACCTTGGGCTCTGAAAAACACAAATCACAAGAGCCTTTGCAAACTGTGTACAATATGATTGGTCAAAATAGTAACATCATATTCATAAATTATAATAACACTCTGTGAATGGCTAGAACGGACGAGTTCATGCAGTACTGAGCACACCTGGTGTGTGCATATTTCTGTGCGTTCTCTCTCAATAACAATAACAACTCTACTTTTGTGTCAGTCTAAAGCTGGCATGAAGCCAAGGTTAACCAGTGACATTGTCAGACGATCATAACCTTGACCATGACCTTCAACTCATAGTGCAAAGGGCATACAACACAATATAACTCGCAAGTATAAGAATAGATTATAGAAAGAAAATATTGAAGTCGGAAATATATGGAGTGACTAAAAATACGTTTCACAGTAGGATCAGCATTAAAGTTAAATTTTACAGATATCCATGAATGATGAATACCAGGAATACTTGCTGCTTCTTCTGAATCACTCTATTTGCTAAGCAATGATTAATGGATTATAACATAAAACAACTTGTTTACAATTTCCCACTTTCATGCTGTATGAAATGATGTCTTCATTGTCTTGAAACCCCAAGCCCTGCCTCCAAATCGTCTATGATGTTCAACATGATACTATACTTTCAAAGTATATTATTGTTTTTTTCTTTTTAGGCAAAATCAGCTGATTGATGTTTGTCAGTTGTATGTACAGACAAAGCCTAATGTTATATACTGCTATGCTGGAAATGTTAGGCTGTGCTGCTTTGTCTCATTTGAGAAATTTGTATCAGATACAAGTAGCAGTAATCAATTCATTGCGGTATTCTTGATAGTTAGGTGAACACAAAATCATCTACAAATTTGTGTATCAATTCTTTGGGGCTAGTATAATTGCTTCACATTTGATTGCCATTGTGCATGATGCTCTGCATAAGCAATAGAGTAGGGAAAACAATCCAGTGCCTCACAACTGGAATAAAGGCTGCGGGCCTTAAGTAAGAATTTAAGTGTGTACTCATTACAGGCTTGCCTGAAATGTATAGGTTTGTAACAATAGTGAAATTTTGAAATCATTTCTTTATAGGGGTATTTGGAATGTACCATTTGTCTCAAGTGTGTATCTGATCATGGGAAAACGAGTCAGACCACCCAACACTCCCTCCTTCACTTCTTCTGTTGGTTATGATGCTGATATGACATTCTGTTCTAACCTTAGGAACAAGGTAAAGTCTAAATATGATTTTAAGGAGAGATCCAATTAAATGAATATACAGCTGATATTACTATGAGATGAGTATGGCATAAGTAGGAAATAAGTATGGGATAAGTAGAAAATGAGTATGAATTATGTGTGATGTAAATATGATGTAAGAGTGTAAGAAAGTAAGCATGACATAAGTATGAAATAATTATGGAATGAGCAGGAAATAAGTATGAAACAAGGATTATACAAAAGAATGGCTTAAGTATGAATTAACTGTGGTATAAATATGACTTCAGTGTAAAATAAGTTTGGAATAAGTATAGAGTACTTATGAAATGAGTATATCAAAAATATGAAGTAACTATGCCATTAAGTATGAAATGAGTATGGTGTAAATGTGGGCAAGTATGGTATGTATGAAATGAGTAGAATGAAGTCAATCTTATGTATGGCAAGTATGAAGTGAATAAGGGTAAGTGTTACAAATATGAAAAAAACATGGGGTAAGTATGGGTAAGTATGAAAAGTACAAAATGAGTGTGATGTATATTAATGTGGTTAAGTATGGCATGCATGAAAATGTGATGTAAGTATGGCAAGTATGAAATGAGTATGATGTTCTTATGGGTTAGTATGACAGGTATGAAATAAGTTTGAAGTAAGTATAGGCAAATATTACAAGAGTAAAAATGAGTATAAAGAAAACCTGAAATAAGTACAGTATAAGCATGATACCATTCACAGAAACGTGAAAAGAGTTTACAATAAATTTGAAGCATGGCAGAAGTATGAATTAAGTAAAATTAATTATATCATTATGACACAAGAATAAAATAACTCTTTAAGGTGACTAAATTTTATGTAGGCATTAAAAATGGTTTTATTGAAGGTGAAAGCAATGCAGTGATGCCAAAGTAGCTGATGTTTTTTTGTTAAATTTACATGACATATAAAAGTTGGCTTAAAGTTTGAGAGACATATTCATGGATGCCATAGATGTAAAGAGCATCTCTTTCAGAGGGAATTGTAAAACTAGATGGTAGTTTGGATTGATATTTATGCCACTGCTATATCTGTTGGTTGTTTTATATTGGTAATGAAAGGAAAGGAGTAAACACATTTCAGGGTTCGAAATTAGCACTCGCCTGCTGGCCATTTTCGACTAAAAACATTGGCAGGCGAGTGAAAACCCTCCTCTCGGTAGTCCAGTTGGCGAGGCAAAAAATCGGACTACCTTCTATTCACAGTTAAAAATTATTTATTAAACAATGCACAATTCAGACCTATCTATCACTAAAAACATGGTCTCAGTTCAAGCTCAAATATATACCAGCTGTCACAATTTCATTATTTACTAACTCATTTTCCCAGTGAGGATACTGCCAGTCATTGCGTATTGATGTGACAGACTATAATATGACATCATTCTCAACATACCTTATCCGTTTCTATATTTCCGAATTAGATTCCCCGTATTCTTTTAATTCAAAAGACTATTCACATTCCCCTTTGTTTTCCCTGTCATTGGTATTAATTGCTGTTCAACAATGAATAAAACAAATTTTTAATATCGCTTTTTAATATGAAAATAGGCCGGCTAGTGAAAATAGCTTGTGGACTACCCAAAATTTTGGATCACTAGTCTGGCTGGTAAGTGAAATAAAAAGTTAGGGGAAACCCCTGCATTTAATACCATCTGTGTATCTATACTTATCATTTCAAGGGTACTAGTCTTCTTTGTATACAAGACAAAAGACATCCTCCATAGGACCTTTTTTTTTTGATGTTTTGTTGACAGGGCATTTTTATGTATGTTATGAATATTTATGAGGCTGGCCGTATCTTGAATATGGAAGATGTAGAGACCACCCACCTTCACAATGACATGTGGCAGATTGCCACCAACCCCAAGGTAAGGTTTAATATGAAATTGTATGAAAAATTTGTTCCTTGTGATTCATTTATATAAAGATGATGATAATGATAACGATAATGGTTTAAGAATTGTGAATTGTGAATTATGATTTATTGTGTATGATTATGATGATAATACTGATGATGATCATTGTTGGTGTCCTTGTTGCAATTGCCACTGCAAACTTTGTAAAACTTAATAAAAATTACATGAAATATTGAAAGAACTTAAGTAGCAAATGAAAGTGAAAAGTAATGAAAGGGTTACAGTTAAAAAAGTAATAACTCTAAAAGTGGGAAGCAATATTATTTGGTCATTCAACAGTCGGGGTAGCTCATAATATGTAGTGCATAATGCAAATCCATATTGCATATCATTTAATGTATAATACCTTATATGTACTATGTAGTGTCAGCATTGATGTCTGGGCCAATTCCTGAAATGCCTCACCATTATTTTCAAGTTTATTCCACTTGTTTGGTCAGTGGCTCTTTTTGCCATTGGGTAATCTTGATCATGTGTGTTGTCTTTACTCCTCACACAGGGAATAATTTACTGTCTAGCGGGAAATTTCTGCGAGGCTAATTTTTGATGAATCTGTATCTTGTTCACATATTTGCGGAGTGAGGAATTCGCTGTTGCAGGCAACCAACACAGTCTTGTACAAACTAAAGAAAGCATTTTCGACTTTCTTAAATTCGTGATTAGATACTTGGTCACAAAAAGTGCAAAAATTTAACCCCTGTGAAAATTTGCCACTATACAGTATCCTGTATTGCATCACAATTTGCTATACAAGCTGGTCAAATTGCTCTGCAAATGCAAAAATGTGAAGCACTTCTGTGTGTTTAACCATAGGGTTTTCACTTATGTACACTTTTGAACTAAAAAAAATGCTCGAAACTGCTATGCAAAAAAATTGGAATACTAAATTATTCCCTGTCACATGTGGCACTCTTTGGAGATTTGATGTTGCCCTTCAGTCTTTGTTTTGAAAGAAAAGTATTTGTACTCTTAACTTTTCCAATGTAATTGTTTTTCTGTCTACCTTCCATTGTTAAGTGCATTGAGATGCTTTTGTGTCATATGTATGTACTATGTAAAAGCCGAATTATTTTTACTATTATTACTCTTCAGACTTAACTGCTTGTATGTACTATCCTTTGAAGTCTTTTCAGTATAGAGCTCCTTGCTAAGTGGCACTTTGATGGAAATTGTCCAAAGTTTCAGGGTTCAAGAAATTGGTTTATTCAGTTTCATGTCCTCCTGGAGTGGCAGGGTTTTGGGAGAAGTTAGAGGTGTTTGCAAGAGGTGGGGGGGGGGGGGGGAGGGGGGAAAAAAGCCTGCAGGATGTTTTATAATGTTAATGTTTTATTCTCAACTTCAATTGTCAGCAATGGGAAGATAAATATATCCCCCCTGGTTACTGGGAAGCAAGAAAACCTGACACTGACATAGAAGAGGTGAGATTAAGTTATAATTGGCATAGAACTTACCAAACTGTAGTTAATTAAGATTAGCATAGAACTTGCCAACATAGTGTAAGTTTCAATAAGTAGTTATCATACCAGCAAGTCATTTTTAGCATAGTACTTACTATGAATACTAAGTTTTTAGTAGCATAGAATTTGACAAAACATACAACATTTTTGATCAATGAGCGTTTGTAGAGTATTTGCAGTACAGTTTGAAGTGTTGTCAATGTTTTGTCATAGCCCAGTGATGAGTGTGTAAGGATTTTTGTCCTTAACTTTCATGTTAACAGTAATATAATCTTAATTACATTGCTCATTGTGTATTATACAAATAATGCATGTTTATGAGTGCAATAGTATGAATAATTTCATGATTTGAAAGATTGAACGTTCTATTCAATGAGGCGAAGCCGAGTTGAATAGAATGTTAAAGCTTGCAACAAATGAAATTTTTCATACTATTGCATGAATGAAAAACATTTATTATTTGTTTTATATAACACCTAATAACTTTGATCTAGTCATTGGTTAAATCTGGGTTTTGGCAATCCCCAATGTTGCAGTGATTTATTGTAAGCAGCATAGCTTGTACATAGTGCGCGCAGTGCATCGCTGGCTCATTGCTGTGGATTAGTATATACTAACCAACGACCATGGGTTAGTATATATTATCCGACAATGGAGCACTACAGTCCTGATGATAGTGCCGAATCACTCATGGCATGTAACCACCAATCTTCCAATCAGATGTAGAGAAGTTAATAGGGTGTTATATAAAAGCTGCAATAACCGACTGCAGTGGCCAAGTGGTTAGAGCATCTGACTTGCAGCCGGAAGGTCTAGGGTTCAAATCCTGGCCGGTTTATACCAAAGACTTTAAAAATGGAACCTACTGCCTTGTGCTTGGTGCTCAGCATAAGCAATGGAGTAGGAAAAACAAGCCAGTGAGCTACAACTGGAAACTGGAAAGGCTGTGGTCGTCTCGACTTGAACCAATCAGTTGGAAACTGGGACATTAAACCTCATCTAACTAACTATATAAAAGCTGTTAATTTATTTCAAACATGTATATCCTGATAAGGTTGTATTGTAAATCAGCTTTAAAGAGTAAGGACCAGTTTCAACCGGTTGTAAGCTCAGTTAGGTGACAGCATTTCTGGATTACCAAAAATTGGTATGTGAGGTAAAAAAAGTTTTAAGGAACCAAGCCTGATACAATTTTTATGTGGGATTGCTCATTTTATTTTGCTGTCATATACACTGAGGACATATTATGTTTGATGACAAGACTTAGAGAGGAAAATACTTGATATCATTTGTTATTCCTCTTAATGCATTGGATATGGTAGTACATTTGACTGTCAATGGCAGTTACCCATTGTTGCGAGTACTGATATATTCCCTCCCACCCTACCACCTGCCACCTGCGTACCTGACATTCTCTTTTTGTGGAATGTTTAGTAAGTATTGGTAATAAGGATCTTTGGAGTTAGCTGCCTACAGCCTTGGGAGTCATGATTCTGAATGGGAGTTGTGACTCCTACCTTGATCTGGGAATTAGTAGAGGAACATACTCCACAACAGTGCCAGCTGCTAGTTTAACAATGAACATTGATGCACAAGAGAGATCACGCTACAGGTGTTTCACCTGCTGAGGTGCTGAAATGCCATTGTTGAGGAATTGTGATAAACTCATGGGTAAAGTTGAGACTGAATAAGGGAAAAGACAAATAGAAACAGTACTGTAACAATACTTAAAATAGTAAACCTGCATCAAGGAGTTGTGACTAGAAGGCAAATGGAGTCCCTACCTAGCCCTGTCTAGGAGTTGCAACTCCAAAGAGTTAGGTTACTTACCCATGCCTATTGGTATTATTGTTCATTCGAGCCTGTTGGTAGTAGATCTTATGCACATGATGTCACAGAACAGAAAATTTCCACTGAGGGAGTAAGCAGGTATCATTGCAACTTACACCAACAAATGTAGGCAGCTAATTTGTGTACTGGTCAAATACGTGTGTAAGTCCATTACGAGAGGGAGTGAAGTCTTAAGTCGTGGGTGCAGCGTGCTTCATTGTTTACCCTCCAAAAGGACGTCGCATGACATCAGTGCATAAGGTTAATGTTTTAAGAACTGCAAATAGAAAGTGTAAGTAAATTTTACCTTAATGTTTAAAATATGTTCCTCTTTATCATATCATTGTTGAACCATTATTCTGCCTTAAGTAATAAAAGTTGGGACTCACGTGATGGGAAAAGAATGTTTACAAGGAATATGCAGAGAAACTAAGTGATTCATGTTATTTATGGCAGTGTGGAGTTACCTATGTGAGACAAAGCTTTAATCTTTTCTAAGGGTTTCCCACTCTCTGGGAAAATAGGGAAAATCCATATATGAAATTGCCTTTCTTCTTGTTTGGGAAAAGTCAGGGAATTTGAGAAAAAAAAATCCTCATTTCAAAGAAACAGCCAGTTTGATTGGTCAAAAAGAGAAAGTGGTATGTCTCTTAAGTTTGTCTCATGTCCAGATAGGGTAGTCACTCAATAGGGCATTAAAAGTTGAAATAATTATCCTGTTAATTTGAAGTTTATAAAGTGAAATCAGAAAATATTACTTTCATGAAATGCTACTAGCACTGTTTTTGGACAAATCAAATGATTATTTATTAGAATGGTAAAAGAAGACGCCTTTTGAAGTGTATTCTAAAAACTTTAAATTTACATTTGGTTTGTACAGGTTTGTCCTGATGTCTTCAAGTTTCCTCTCATGTCTGAAACATATGCTGACCACTTAGTAGAAGAGATGGAGAATTTTGGACAATGGTCCAGTGGTCAGAATCAGGTTTGTGTACTTATTGTATTTTCACCAGCAGTATTTGGACATTCCTGACCATTTAGTTGATTGAAGAGATATAGAACTTTGGACAATGAAATAGTGGTCAGAACAAGGCTTGTTTAGTTATTGTAAAACAGCATAAACATTTGGATATTACTGACCACTTTATTGAAGCAATAGAGAACTTTGGAGGATGGCCTAATGGTCAGAACCAGGCCAGCATACTTCCTTAAATTACCAGGAATGCTCTTTGAATATTAGGGACCACTTAAACCATTTAGATGAAGAAATGGAGAACTTTGGAGAATTGTCATAGACAAACTAGCATACATATTGTAAATAAATATTTGGACTTTGCTGACCATATGGTGCAAGAGAAACTTTGGAGAATGTTCTAATGCTCATCCTATCAAAGTCATGCATTTGCAATATAAATAGTTTGACATTTTGTGATCATTACTTTGAAGACATGGATAACTTTAGAGAATGGTTCTCAGGTGAAAGGAAATGTTGGTTTATGGTTTAATGGCCAGAAAAAATGTAAAAAAAAAAATGCATCATTTTGCAAAATGGTTCTACATGGCATTTAGTAGTTGCATAGAAAAAAAAAACAATTTTATTTTATGGTGGTGTTCTTTGTTCTGATTTTATGTTCTATCAAGTGAATCTTCTTTAATGTGAAGGACTGTTCCTGTAGTATTTTTCTTTCTCTTATACAACAGGATAGCCGGTTGGAAGGGGGTTATGAAAATGTCCCCACAAGAGACATTCATATGAACCAGATTGGCTATGAAAGGCACTGGCTTTACTTTCTCAGTACCTACGTCGGACCTGTGTGTGAAAAACTCTTCTGGGGTTACAGTGGCAGGGTAAGTGATAGGGTGGGAGTTTATTGACTAGACTATGTTTGCTAGACTCCAGAAAGGAATTCTTTGTGAGGAAAGTTTTGCTTATCCCCAAAATAAGACTTTGCAAAGCTCTTTGGGTGAATCTGTGCCATCCTATTAAATTGTTTTAACTGATACACAGCAATGATTAATATGAAAATAATGGTAACCAAAACGATAATGATAATGATAACAACAACACCTTCTGTGATATGTTTGGTTGTGCTTTAGAAGGAAAAGCATGACAAACAAGTATAACTTAAGCTAAGATTTAAATAAAAATACATTGGAAGGCATTTGGTCATGTGTTCTGCATCTTTTCCAAGTGAATTTGGACACTGCTGTTAATTATAGTCAAGTCATCATATTGTTCTGTCTCCAAAGCCATAAAAACACCCTCGCTATAAACTTAGCAGTTGGTACAGAGTTTTTGCTGTTGCTCTTTGTTTGGACTGTCAGCTGGATCATCCACCTTATGTTTTCCTTTTCAGTTTAGTATAAAGTAGAAGAGTTTTGAACTGGCAACTTGGATAGATTGTTAGTAAATTATATAAAAAGTCTCCTGCAAGGAGTCTGATTGAATGCATGCTGCACTCTGTAACTTGCAAGTGGTAGTGTATTAGCATCTTCCCTGTTCGCATCTTGAAGCTCTGGGCCCAATTCATGGGCCCAGGGTATCTCGTCTTGGCTAATTAGGTCACCCATTCTGTTCAGAGTATCTACATCAGGGTCGTTCATTGCCTAACAACACACCTCTGGTATCACCTTGTTGCTCTCTTCACTCTTCTGTTGTGCTCTTTCCCGATCTTTCAAAGTCAATTGCTGAGTGTTTACAGTTGGCTCATTTCCTTGGTTATGGCCCCATTACATATCAACGAATTGCACCTTCGAATGCCTAACGAATGCCATTTTTTGCGATTCGGTGATGTTCGTGAGAATTTGTTTTGTGATCATTTGAGGTCCGTCAGATTTGTTATTCGTAAGGTGGGGGTCGTTAAAGTGATATTACCTGTTCAAGAAAAGGAAAATACATACGACCTAATGTTTTTCTTTATTTGTCAATACACTAACAATACTATTCATGGATAGAATTGTTTATGTAGTGACTGAAAATGGTAGTGTGAATGGCAAAATATAAAGAAACAGTGCGAAAACAGTCAAAATCTGCAGGCTATTTTGAGAAAAACTGTCCTCATTACAAATAGCTCAAACCACGCCTATCACAACACAATATGAATATTCAACGTATCACGCAGCTGTAGGCCTATGTACCGAAGTACTGTGCATGGGATTGTATTCCCTCTGTTCTTCATGCATTGGCTGGGAATAGAGTGATTTTGAAGGTTGTATACTGCACAGCACACTTGAGGTTTTTAAAAGAAAGCACCTGTTTTCATCATACTACCTGTGTTAGTGAATTTCACCCCTAAGAGAAGTCAAGAAGACACTTGCATACTACGCTTGTAACGGCAACCAGTTACACCTCTATACACTTGCTTACTTCCTCGCATCCCAAGTCTTTGTCCTTGAGTGGTAGGCTAGGTCTACATACCAAATTATCTACGTAAAATGGACAATGATACACCAATTTATGAAAAATGTGTCGAGTTTGTAGATGTCCATAACTAGCAAGGGCACTTGCCTGAAGTATAATAGTCTTAGTCGTAAAATTGTATGGCGCAATTGATTTCCTCTGTAAGCAATGTGTTATTTCCCTCGGTCAACTTCGATTGTTGTAAACGGTTTCTCCAAGAGTTTCCAACATGTAAAAGAATTTGTGTCTGTTGTATCAGCACACCCTGGTTGAATCAAGACAACTGTGTACATTTTAGCTGGGCAACGTAACAGGGAAAGAATGTCCAGGTAGTAGTAGCTCCATGGGTATAACCTTGCGACGGAGGGTAAGCATCTCAGGTGTCAGAGTCCAAGCTGATATCCTTGACCATCGATGGTTTGAATGATCAAGAATTGTTCAGTATTATTCATCGGAGGTAGTACTTACATATTATATCAATGGCCAGTCTCGTGGGTAAATCGAGTAAGATTTACTCGTATTTTCTTTAGTCTGCATTCAGAATCATGCAAAAACACTCTGCGATGATCACGAAAGCTCACAAACTGCACAAGTTTTACTGTCTTTCCTTTCCAGGTAGCAACCCTTGCTGATACTTAGTCCCAAGTTGTGGTGTTATCGAGTAGCTCACGAGGGCTGTAGTTTGTTCCCGAATTGGTCTGTGGGCTTCAACAGAAATTTCTCCTTTTGATTTACTATCATGGAGCCAATAAAAACTTTCCTACATCAGCTCCATGGTACTTTAGGCCTACAGTCAGTTTTCAAGTACTTGGGCTATAGGGTGAATAGCCTATCAAGTGTTCAGTGTTCGTTCGCTGGCATATCCTTTCATTGTGCTGCCTTTTGCATATTCATTTATTAGAGCACTCCCATTGGTTTGTTCACCCAGGAGTGGGATTGAATGGAATAAAGATTGTGTGGAAACATTTTTGATTTTCATAGTTTTTGTTATTTTTATGATAATTGAAACAATATTTGGAACAACTACTTCTGTGAGGGATCTTTATTTATCTTTATTGTTCGGATGGACTGCTTAAACGTTATTCCAGCACTTTGGACAAGGCAGTGTTATGTATTTCCCTTTCTTAAACAGGTAGTATCACTGCGAGTTCATTGAAATATTTTGAGCATGCACAAAACTTCCAACAGGCTTAACGGACGAAGCCTGAATGGTTGTTGTCCTGTAGTATTGCGTATTGAACGTAATTCGCCCGCTACTCGTACAGGGGTCAAAATAAGCCTTCAACCTTTGTGGGCCTGCCGGGCCCCTATCCCATGGAATCTAGGGGCCAAATGAGAAATCAAGGGGCCCAAAACTTACAAATAAAAAAGGACTGATAAAGTGTACGGGTGCTTTTTATGTGCTTGAAAACGTGTAGTATGGGTATAGTTAAGGCAAGTCGAGGCTGAAACTAGCCTGAAACCAATCTGTCCACACCCTCTTAGACCATGTTGCATGTAGGCTAGCAGGACTCGAAATAACCTGACGGCACCAACGGTCATGACCGTCGGGCCCTTTCTGATGGCCGTGATGCCCCTCAGTAAATGTCCATTGAAATAACATAGACCGACGGCCATTTCCCTCATTTTGACCGTACCCTTTTTCAAGATTTCAAGCCCTGGGCTAATGCCACATTTTCAAAATTTTCTCGTAACTCCAGAAGTTATTGCCCGTAAAATGAAGGGCACTGTTCAATTCCCGCCAACTGTCTTAGTCAGTTGATCTTGTGAGGCCTATATTACTCATGACTGATAACGGTTTATGTCTACGTGAGTGATCTTCTGTGTTGTGACAAAGCAGACTGATGAGCGATGTGAACTGATTTCAAAAATAATGTATGTTTTCGCAGGTTTTCAGTGACTGTACAAGTATTGGAATACACAGGCTGTTCGAGATATAAGATCGTTGAGTTGTGGATAGAGAGGTTCACGTGCAGACTGTACAATTAGACTTGAAATATTTAGGAGCCAACCGGGCCCCTTTCCTTGTAGAAGATACGGGCCCGAGCGAATTTCTAGGAGCATCCGGCCCACGGGCCCCCGTTATTTCGAGCCCTGCTCGTATGTTTTTCAGACATTGATGTACGGTGGGCATCCGTTGATGTGGTACAGAGAGAGGGGCCAACGCATTACTGTCGAACACAGGATGCATAGAACGTATGTATAACAGGTCGATGCCACATACTTAACGGATAAAAATTCATAGACTAACGAATGCATACAGTATAAAACGCACAGAACGTATGAATACAGTCCACCTTACAAATGTCTAACGCATCACTGCTGAAAGCAACGGGCGGTGAAAAGGCAGTGAACGGATGGTGAACAGACCGTCGAGGCCATCCAGAAAGGTCAGGCCCTTAGCAATTCTAAACCTTGCAGTACTAGTCGGACCTACGACAGAGATGGAGAGACACACAAGATTGGGACTTCAGCAAAGGTCAGCAATACGGCAGGCACAGATACACATGCTGTATGCACAACTTTTGTATGAAAGGCACAGGAGAAGGCACCGCAGGAACACAGCAGAGACAACGTTGGGTTAGGCAGTGGCTTAGTCCTCAGAGGCACATGCAGTTTGGGCTGTATGATCAGCTGATGGCACCTTTGTTGGGCATGTTGAAGATGTGATGAGCTGTGATGCAACCTGTGATCCAGTAGGGAAGAGAATGCGAACTGATATCTGTTACAGCATTCTTTGACCTCTGATGCTCTCTGCAAAGTTTGGCCTATGTTGGCATTTCTTTATGTGCGTTATTAATAGGTCATGCATTCGTTTGCTATGGTACACATCCGGTCCTCATTCGGTATTGTTTGGTGGCGTTTGGCAAACTGAATTTTTCTAGTCCGTTTCCAATTCGCAAGTCGTTCATTCGTTGTACATTCCGTTAGTTCCATGTTTGTTAGTAATTAGTTCATCAAGTAGATTTCTTTGCCGAATTGTGGCTTTCGCCAACGAATAGCAAAATTTCCATTCGTTGGTGTTCGTTTAGCATATTCCTTAATGTGTGACAGGGCCTTTATGGTGTAAGATTCAAAATGGTGGTCTTTGGCTATAGTAAGACTACCTTTCTTGTAGGTAGCCTTGGCATTGGTGTGGATGACTAAGGGTATAGTCCTTGGTAAGGGCTGTCATCCTTGGCAGACTTCTTCTGGTCATCCATGTACAGAAAGTTATTGATGTATGGGCCACGATCATTTTTGTATCCATTGTTGTTTCTCTTCAGTAGGCCACGGAGGGGAAAAGGGCTAGGTGGTGTAGTCGCACCTTTATCTTTCTCCTAAATATTTGTTCAGAGTGGTGAGTAAGTAGTGGTCACCGTAGGCTGTTATTCGTTCCAAGTTCGGGTCTTTTAAGGTCATATTTAAATAATTTGTCATAGATTTCCCATCTGTGGCATATGTAATGGAGTTGATTTGTGTGAATGCTGGATATATAGGGGGAATGGGAGAGGAAGTGGGTTTGTGGAAGGGATGTTGGGCTGATATTCTTCTTTGATCATGTCAGTGGCAAAGTTGAAAGACTGGGATACATATTCAGATAAAGAACCCAATTGTTTTTGGTAGGAGTCAGAAGTCAAGTGAGGTCATTAGAGGCCAAATATCAAAAGCATTGTAAACATGATATCTCAAGGTAGGAGGCATGGACACTTTTCATAATTGGCATGTGGAAGTGTTATACAGTAGTCATCAGATGAGCTCTATTGTTTATGACAGAGGTCAAAATTTATTTGAGGTCAGTGGAGGTGAAACAATGAAGGTCACATGGAAATTGCTTGTAAATGCTTATAGCTCAAGAAGCAAAGGATAGAAACCTTTCTTACTTGATACTGGTTTGTCATATGGAGAGGAAGAATTCAATTGTTTTTAAGGTCAGAGGTCACCAGAGGTCAGAAACTGAAAACCTTGCAAATTTTATTTTTCAAGATAGGAACCATAAATAGTAGGTTTGTCATATGGAGAGGAAGAATTCAATTGTTTTGAAGGTCAGAGGTCAGAAACTGAAAACCTTGTAAATTTTATTTTTCAAGATAGGAACCATAAATAGTTTTCATAGTTAGAATATGGATGCATTATTGTCAGTAGATGATCCCTATTGAATTGATAGAGGTCGAAGGTTATCTGAGGTCATTGGAGATCAAGTGGTGAAGACCTTATAAACTGCTTACAAACATGATATTTTAAGAGTGATATCATTGGTGCAGCCCATACTTAGCATAAGGATGCCCCGTATGGTTTAAAAGAACTTTATTGTTAAGGTCATTTGGGGTCACCAGAGGTCAAATAGTGTAACCTTAGTTAAATATGGTATTTCATGAAGGGTATATACTTTACCATCAAAATCAGTTTCTGGTCTGAAGCACCCATGTGTGGACCAGTCTAATAGCTGACTTTGATTGCTTTTGTTTAAGCTGCTAAATGGTCTTGAAGCGATTAAAGTCAGTTCTTGCTCTCACTATTGCAAAACTCTCTGATGGCTTCTCAGTAAGATTTGTCTCAATTCAGGGTTGTAACTCCTTTTGGGAGAAGTTTCAAGTGTAAAAGTTGCCTACAGTAGGAGTTAACTAGCATGACATTTCTTTAGGAACACTTGATGCTCAAATTGTGTGAATTTGAAACTCTGGAAAGCAAAAGGAGTACTTACAAATATGAAAGCAAAAGAAGTACTTAAAAATATGTTGAGAGGCAAGGAATCATCAAGCCTTTTCCCCCTTCTGGTTGGGACTTTCTATTAGTGTTAACCTGTGGGTTTAATGTTGTTAGTTTTAGAATTTTCCCAAGTCTTACAAAGTAAGATGAACAAATTTAACTCTTGACACATAATTGTCCTTTTGTGGTCATCTTTTTCTAGAACCTTTTATTCTTACAGTACAAGTTAATAAATGGCTTATTTTTCTCTACACTGGAGAAGTTTCTACAGTTATGGAAACCTGTGAAAAGTCTTGAAGTCAAATGAATTTGAAAAAAACCATTAACAACTTGTTCAAAAAAAGAAATGCCAAGAAAACAAGAAATGGGCTTTTTTTACTTCATAGAAGGTTAAGTAATATTATTAGATTATGCCTAACAAATTTTCTGTCTGTCCAAGTGTCACAAAATATTCTCAAAATATCAAAGGAAAGTTACTGATATGAGGTGTTAGTCAGAACTGTTTTTGAATAAGTCTTGAGAATTTAAAGCTTTTTTGGAAAGGATTGGGGAAATCACAGAATTGATGTGGACATTATTTGTTCTTTTGGTCATTTCATCCTTTTGGCTTGGTTTAGCTCTCCTTTTAAATAATGTAGAAATGGTAACGTTGAAAGCATTTTTGAAGCAAAGATTTGTTGACCACTTAGCAGTTCAAAAAGTTACTTTACAAAAGTTGAACATTCTTTATTTGATGCCTTTTGGAAAGCATCACTCTTATTGACTACAAAATGAAAAAGGGATGTCAGAAGGAATCATGGGGTTGTTTGCAGTTGTCTCGTATCAGTCCATTGTGGATAAATTACTAGCAAAGTTTTTCCTTCACTAGAATGTTTAAATCAAGCAAGGCACCTAAAATCAATCTGTGTTTGATGTGAATTTTACATGTCTTCTTTTTGTAGCATTTTGCCATCATGAATTTTGTAGTCCGTTACAGACCTGATGAGCAGCCAGCGCTAAGGCCCCATCATGACTCCTCTACCTACACCATCAACGTCGCCCTCAATACGCAGGGCAAGGATTATGAGGTACTCTTTCTACTTATCTTATGTATATTCATTAAGTTTCTCATTAAGCAGGTGTAATGTCATAGCTTCACATTGATGCCATTATTTTGTTATTCATTATTCTCTAACCTGTTGTGCTGAGCTTGGATAGGTTGGAGGCACTAGTAAACCCAAAGAGCATGTGAAGTCACAAACTTTTAATACTCAGAATGCATTCATAGTATAAATTAATGGTGCTGTGAATGTATCATATGTTTAGATCATGTTTAGATCATAGAAGTTAACGATCAGTCATTTTTGTGAAACCATGACATCACACTTGCTTGCTTCAAGTTCACTTTTGGAAGAAAAAGTAGGAATTTCATCTTCTAACATTTCAAGGACTGCAAATAAAGATTGAGAGAAAGAATTACCAGAATGCTATAAGTTGCTCTCTAACATAGCAGAAGAAAATATTGGGCTAGATTCTATATCCGCGAGAGGTGGCCCATGGGCCATTTGTGGCCTACGAGGTGCGCTAAAGTGGACTTCGAAAGATTGGAGGAGCCCATCATTTAGATAAGAAAACAAATTATTTAATACAGTTCTGGCTACTACCCTTGCTTTCAAAGTAAAAGCTCATGTAAAAGTGGACCTTGGCCAAAACCACTTGAGAACCACTGGTCTCGACTATGATTTCAAAATGCAAATACAATGTGTGTTACCATGTGCAGTGCAAATGTTTGAAATGGTTTCATCAATGTCCTTTTCAGGGAGGTGGAGCAAGGTTTACACGTTACAACTGTAGTTGCATTGGTCTGGAGAAAGGCTGGACCCTAATGCATCCTGGGAAGCTGACCCATCAACATGAAGGTCTACCAACCACCAATGGCACTCGTTATATTATGATTTCATTCATTGATCCATAAAGTGGCTTTTTTCAAGATGGCGTAAAGAGCAGATGAGCAATACGAAAAACTATTTGGTACTTTAGCAGTATTTACAGTCTATTTTTGTAATGTAAATTGTCTTTTTGTATCACTAGGGCACTTTTGATGGAGAATTGAAAGTAAGTTTTATACTGCCCTCACTATGGTGCTTCTTTGAAATGTCAGCTTTTCGTCATCCATTTGTGGCTTACAACAGAGCGAAAGCGTTTTGGGTCTAAATGTAGCAGTGGCCACTTTTGGCTTAAAGATTATTGTCTTGTGAAGATTATTTAGAATTAAATGTTGCCATTTAGCTTACTGAAATCTGCTGAGTATATTTGCAAGCCATTTGAGAGATTGCTGGCAAGAAATCATGGATTGTAGAAAATTTTTAATGAAGGGTGGTTTTGTAAGTTTGTATGTTAGCCTTACATTTGTAATGATCGTGAAAGCAATTGTTGGGAGGGTAGATAGAAGAAATCTCCTTAGAATTATAAAATCTAGTAGTATTAATCCCAATTGAAAGGTGGGGTGACATGTCCCCCCTTCCTACCCCATGTTTTCTACATATGACACAGTACATTTTGCCAAGGCAAGGAACTGAAGATTGAAAATTATCAGAATTTGCATGTGTAGTATTTTTTGGTTCCTGAAGTGGAAAGCTTCTGAATCATTTCCCATTGGTCTTTGCAAAACAGAAGTAGCTTCATTAGTGTGTGTGTGTGTTATTAGCACCATCTCCTCCATGCAGTAACTTTACTGTAAGGTTCATGAAGCCAAGGATACTTTAAGTACAGGAAATCACTCACCTAGAGGTTATATGAAAGTAACAACAGACAATCATAACAATTCTATCTCTTTTGAAAGGAGAAACAGAACTGATACTCATAATACCAGGCAGATAACACTTGTAGCCCACTGATAACATCCTACCAGGCAGAGTGGGAATTGGTTGTTAAAGTATCAGCTTTTCGTTTTACTAACACTCTCTTGATATTATAAACGACCTCTCTGCTTTAGGAGGTAGATTACATCAAACTCAGGATATAGAATATACTTGGGTCATTGGCGATTCGACATTACAGTAGCCAAAATAATCCACGGAACAGTAGCCAAAATTGGCCACAGAAAGGTGTTGAGAAAGACAAAAAAGTCTTATAAGGTAGGAGAAAGCCCTCCCCTCCCCATAAATAGTTGCATTCACAAACAATAAAAATAACCCCTTATGGATTCCTGTACCCCTTTTTTCCAGGGCAGTTTTCCCCAAAAGATTTCAAAAGCACCACTCTTGGAAAAAAAAATGAAAGTATTAACCTTGATAAAACTATGCAAGCTAGATGTTAAATTCAGTTCTTCAGATAATTTCAGGAAAGCTTTCAAATCAGAGATTCATGAAAGGTGCTAATGAGGTGGACTATATATGCTAATGAGGGTGATTATATTTTCCTGTCTGTAAATAAATTTGATGCATGCAAGTATAGTATATTTGCATTCCAGATAATGATAAACCATGAAGTATATTTGACTTTGTTGCCACACTGTTCTTTTGACAGTGGGGGGAAGAGGGGTAGGGATTACGGGGGATGTTAGTCAAGTAGAAGGGGGTCAATCTAATAAATTCTTTTCATAGTTTCCTTAATATCTTTTGTCCTGATATCTGGTCTAAAAAATATCTTTTTGTTATTTTTGCAGAAGAACTGGTTTTGTGTTGTGAATACATATTCTGTTGTGTTTGGAAGAGTTACTCTTTGAAATAAAACTTGAAGGATATGTGCAGTTTGTTCAATATTTTGTTTGAAACATCAGTTAATTCTGTTGTTACATCTCCTCTCGTTTTCCTATCAAGTAGTTTTTACAATGTTTCAAAACATGTCATGGAACATACTATTCAAGGAGTTCCATGCTACTTGATTCTAACACATTAAAAAGAAATAAAAAGAAAAAGATTAGAAGCAAAGGTAGGGTATATTCTAATCATATTAGGGTGGTTGCATTTGCTATTTAAATGTTACAAAAAAGTGCAAGTCGAAATGTATTTTCCAATGGAGGTGCTACCCTCCCCTTTCACAATTATTTCATGCAGGGTAGAAGATTGGAAAGTGGTTGGGGCAGGGGTTGAATAACTATCCCCTCATTGGAATGTACATTTTTACTGATTGCACAAATGTTGTTATCCAGTTTTAGTTTGCATTTCTTTTTCTTTTTCATTTTCTTTTTTTCTGTCACATATTTGCTTTCGAATATCTTGCCATACAATGTGCTAATAAGCCCAAGGGGGTGAGGAGAAGGCTTACCAGTTTGGGAACTAGTTTCACTTTTACAGGCTGTTCTTGTTTTTCAGAACAAATTTCAATGTGTTAGTAGACTTTTCAAGTTGTTTTGTCCAAATCTGGATTTTTGTCATATGAGGTAACTTTGTATTAAGGATTTATAAATGGATGTACTTAAACTGCTAAGTTTGTAAATGTTCCTAGCATTTTTGTTTTGATACCACTTGACCATTGAAAGTTCAGATATTGGCGTAGCTCTCTCTGGCTTGCATTTACTATTTTTTTTATTAATATTAGCTGAAATAGTTATTTTGCCTTTCTAATCTTGCAAAAGTACAGTGTTTGAGAAATGAACACCTTTCACATAGTAGTCTATTCAAGTCGCAGTTTGATTTTGCAAGTGGTGGCTTAGAGGCACAGGCCAGAACTTCACATTGGGCCAGGGAGGAATCTGATAAGCAGGCCTGGAGGCCAGTTATATACATTGAGAAGGTTGGCCCAATAAGTTTCTAGCCTGGTCTTTAGTTTTACAACCTTACTGACCCTGGTGGCCAGTAGGAAATGCAATCTTAAGCCATACCCTGGTCCATATTTATGTGATGTAACAGTTTTTTATCTTTGAAACGTGCCTGGTTTTAGTAAATGCACAGTCTGCTCAGGAAGGGGATCATTTGAGATAGTGGAGTGAAGTAACTGTTGCATGCATGACAAACCTACATGGCCAGTTGTGATGTTAAATTAATGTCCTCTGTGAACAATCTTTTTGGTATAAAATAGTAATATGAATGATTCTAATTCCTTTATTACTTGTGAGGAGACAACATCATCAGAAGTTTTGATTCTGTATCCATTTATGATGGTTATGCAATTCCCAAAGTTTTAATTTCATTGAAACATTCTCTTTCATTAAAGTTTCTTCATGCTGGGAAAGGAGTCAGCATAAAATTTTACATATCTTTTTACAAGAAAAGAAATTGTATAGAAACATTCATTTTAATCATAAAGTCGTAAGTGCAAGTCCATATATGCATCCATAATTTATTCAACCACATTGATGCACACTTTTGATACAATCTGAATTGAAATTTAAAAAATAAGCTATTTTTGTGTGAAATGAGAGATGACGTGTAGGAATTGGTAGAAAAGTTTAAGGTACGAGTCAAATGTAGATAGGGATAACAAAATTTTGCAAAGAACAAATTTAAAATTGTCAGCTGTTCACTTGCACTGATTACATAGTCCTGTTGGGCATAAAAATATCTGTCAGCCAGATTAACAGAGGGCAGTATGTAACATTAAAAGTTGCAAAGATGTTGGACTAAAGTGGTAACAGTATGTAAACATTGCCAATATAACAATGAAATAAGCTCAAGCATAAGCCTGGGCAGTATGTAACATCGGCTGCAAACGAATAATGCAAAGATTAATAAATAAAGTGAAATAAAACAATTTCGCTTTTTGGATGTGTTTCTGCATTGAAAAGGTAGCAATTTCTTGTGTATTTTGGATGTGACATCGCAGATCCCATGTATATTTAGGGTAAGAAAACGCGGATATTACATGTGAGGGTGAGAAAGATTTTCCTTTTCGTAAAAACATGGTTTTACTGTTGGGCGGTACACTGTTATCCCCCAAGCTGGTGATGACCAGGTTTGGAAAAATAGGCACAAAACAAACGGCAGATTGAGAGGTCAGTGGGAGGCCTGGTGTGGTAGGGAACTGATTGGGCGCTCCTTTACATTCTACTAGCACCCCATGCATGGTAGATATATTGTCGTACTGGCCTCCAGTGTATGGTAGAGAAGAACTGTAGTGACAAATATGTTTTAAGAGCGTAAATTTGAAGCATTTGACCTCAGCTCAAACCATGGTGGTGTTGAGGTTGACCTGGTTCCTGCTCGCGCCCCTCTTTACCATGCTTGACGCCCATAATTCTTGCCACGGAGCCTGATGTGCTGAAAAACGTGAGAGCATTACAGCTAGCAATGAGTAATATTTCATTTACTTATGTTACTGAGAACCAGTGCTGTAGTCGAGTCCCCACCTTTCGAGTCCGAGTCTGAGTCCTCACCTGCCGAGTCCGAGACCGAAACCGAGTCACTGGCATTCGAGTCCGGGACCAAGACCGAGTCACAAGCTCCGAGTCCGAGTCCCGAGTCCCCACTTTGGAAAAGTTTACACTAAGAGTAGGAATTCACAAATGACCAACTTTTACACGGTCTTTTATGCAATGTTATTGTGTGTTATGATATAGGCCCTGGTGTCTGAATGGCAAAACGTGGGCCACATTCGGCCCACAAGGTGTTCCAGTCCAGCCCGTCAAGCAAACTGAGACTGAAAAAGAGTCTTTGAAAATATGCGACAGCAATCGAGAATTATCAGCAGTGGCGTTGATCCATCTCCAAAGGTGGGGGGGGGGGGGGGGGACTTTCATTACTTGCAAATCGCCGTCCTGGGGGTGGGGTCTAAGGGGAGGGGTGCCCCTCCCCTTTGAGAAAAAAGGAAATTAGAAGGTGTCTTTATGCCAAATGGTGCCATATTCTGGCGCAATTTAGCTTTTTAAATCAGGGAGTTGCACCCTGTTTAAATGCAGTGGCAATTCGTAACCTATGTTATAATACAATTCATCACAGTTTTAGTTTTCATCATTTTGAAAAAGTGGGGGGACTTTTTGGAGTTGTCCCAAAAAAGTGAGGGAGACTCGTCCCCCGTCCCCCATGATCCACGCCCATGGTTACCAGTATTGAAGGCATTTTAGAAAGGGGAAATTTTTGGAATGAAAAGGGAAGAAAAACTTTCCTACATCTACTGTAACTAGTCATCATACTATTACGTCATTTAGGGCAGCCGTTCAGTTAATACAACTCCTCATGCTGCCAAGAATGTCGCCAGAGGGCTTCCACACCCCTCCCATCTTGGTAAATTTTTCAGTAGGCCTTGTTACTAAATGGAAGTGTGAAGGCTGAATTTTTGACAGCCGAATTCCCAATTTCCAACTTCAAGCCTGTGACAGAAAAATTTCGGTTAATTAGCAAGGAAATGAACATTCTGCCTGCCAAAATTATAAAATATTGCACCCTTTGCAGGTTCTCTTTTTATCTGTTTATTGGTCATGTGTTATTACTGCATTTATACCAAACATGGTACTGCTTTTGTTTCGTATGCAAGCGGAGAGGCAGGAAATTGAAGTATAGGTTGTTGAGGAAGTCGGTGTAGGCGTGAAAGCTGCTCCTAGAGGTAGGCTGGTTGTCTTTTCAATAATCGATCATTTAGTATTTCTATCAAGAGTTGCTGAAAGCTGTCAAAATTTTCTCTCGCTTACTGGTCTGCTCTTTAAGTTTCGCATCAGAAAGGGAAATCGCATCGGCCTTTTCTGTAAATGTTCTGAGAGCCCAGGGACCCTGCACGCGAAGACATATCTTTGGTACTCTTCACATAGACCTTTTTCAAATAGTAATTACAAAGCATTGTGGGATAGCCCGAGAGTTTTGGTGTGAGTCGTCTTTTGCCACTTTGCCACAGTAAAATGCCATTGACAACAAAGATGCGTACCAAAACTCTACCCCGCAATCCTTTGAAATTGCTATGTGGAAATAGGTCTATGAGAGCAGGGAGCTCTCACTGCCCCCTGATGAGAGCGTCACTCTTCTTTACGAACCCTTACTCCAAATCCAAATATGGATTGATATCTGGATATATCTGGTTAAACACAGCCTTTATATGGCCATATCAAGCCAGATGTACAGCCAGATTTAGATGCCTTGATACCTCATATCAAGTTTTATATGGCCATATCAAGCCAGACATAACTTGATACAATGCAGTTCCAGATATGTAAATAAGGTTTTACATGGCGATATCAAGCCAGATATAAATTGATACAGTGCAATTCCAGATATGTAATACAGTTTTATATGGCCATATCAAGCCAGATATAATTTGATGAAATGCCAGCCCAGATATGCAAATAAAGTTTTATATGGCCATATCAAGCCAGATATAACGGATGAAATGCCTTTCCAGATATGTTAATAAAGTTTTATATGGCCATATCAAGCCAGATATAAATTGATGAAATGTCTGTCCAAATATGTAATACAGTTTTATATGGCCATATCAAGCCAAATATAATTTGATGAAATGCCAGCCCAGATATGCAAATAAAGTTTTATATGGCCATATCAAGCCAGATATAACGGATGAAATGCCTTTCCAGATATGTTAATAAACCATATCAAGCCAGATATAAATTGATGAAATGTCTGTCCAGATATGTAATACAGTTTTATATGGCCATATCAAGCCAGATATAATTTGATGAAATGCCAGCCCATATATGCAAATAAAGTTTTATATGGCCATATCAAGCCAGATATAACATGATAAAAATCCATGCCAGATATGTAAATAAAGTTTTATATGGCCATATCAAGCCAGATATAACTTGATATGCTAGATATGCAAATGAGCATTTTGTTAGTTTGTTTTATTTTTTATTTGATTTGATTCTTGGATTATGCTTGTTACAAATTAAGACATGTTTTGGATACAGCATCACCTTCCCAGACATTGCAGTTATTTAGTGGCTACACTTTTGTTTATACCGCAGTATACTAAGTGAACTTATGCATATGATTTGCATATTTGGGCGGAGCTTGTACGTAATTCTACATTTTTCATGATTTTGGAACTTGAAAGTAAAATATGCACTACGCAGTAAACAAAATTTAGAGTCAAATACCTAATAAAGTTAAAAATAAGAAGCCCATATCACTGTGATTACACAAAATAGGAAATTTCAAGGCATTTTTCTGTTCACTGTTATGAAATAAATTGAATTTATGTACTTATGTCAATTCAACCTAATAATTTCATTAAATTCTTCATGGATCTCTTAAACATTTACTCCTTCAGGGAGCAGAACCTCCTTCAGGGACCAGATACTTACCTGGCACAGGAGTATCCCAGATTACGACGGCGAAGCTCCCAGGTGGGACCTGTTCTATTCAGCCAGTCTAGAACGGGACCACTGTAAGGTGGTGTCAGTTAAGTCAATGTTTGTCCCTTGGGGACGTTGTTACTCCTTCGGGGAGCAGAACTCCTTCGGGAGTATTGTTTGGTTTTCGCCCCTGGCTCTTCGCCAGAGAGTCAGGGGACTTTTGGAAAAAAAGGGAGCAGAACTCCTCCGGGAATATTGTTTGGTTTTCGCCCTGGCTCTTCGCCAGAGAGTCAGGGGACTTTTGGAAAAAAGGTGTTCAGTGTCTCCATGAGGAGTGGGGACTATAACTCCTAACTATGATTCATAATTAAAGCAGATACGGTCCGGATACAATTTTATCTGTGCCATATAAAGACGATCCAGATAAACTTTATCTGGACCAGATATGGTCCGTAAAAATAAGATAAAAAGTTGGGCAGATATAACACAGATGTAACCCAGAACCAGATCTAAACCATATATGACCAGATAAAAGTTTATCTGTTCCATATAAAGACTTGATCCAGATAAAACTTTATCTAGCCATATATGGCTCAGATCTGGTTCTGGCATAGATCTGGGTTATATCTGCCCAATTTTTTATCTGGCCCAGATATAAATCCCATATCTGCAGCAGATATGGGCCAGATATGAAATCCATATCTGGCCCATATATGGAATTTCATATCTGGTCCATATCTGGATTTCGAGTAAGGGAATGAGCCCCAATTCTGCAAACCGTTTCCGCTCCTGAGGGTGACTAGTACCGAACGCTTATGAAGAAGGCGAATTGAGGGTAAACATTTGACAAATAAAACAATTGTGCTGACATGACATCACATCAGTTTTGAAACCAAGTGGGTGCGCTAATAGAGTAGTGACTGGCTACATCTTGGTTACAGTGAAGTAGGATTGACGGTAAACCCGCAGCCAGAGCGACGGGGGGGGGGGGGGTAACCCCTCCCCTGGAAATATTTTTGCCCGAAGATAAAAAATCAATGCCTTTGCATTTTGATACGTCTCGCTTCCCCTCTGAAGAAATATTTCGCCCCCTTCAGTTCCTTGTCTGGCTACGGGCCTGATTGACGGGTATAGGCTTCGACAGTTGGAATTCTCTGGATTCAGACCCACCTTGAATTTTAGCTCCTACATTCACCAAGCCCTCTGCTACACCCTCCGTGAAAACCACACCATCATCAATTATCACATGCTCACTTTGTAGTCAAGTCGACGGGCAATTATTCTGACATAAGTAATCCAGTGGTGGGTGAGGGGGTAGTTAGGCAGGCCAGTTGAAATGAACTTACGAAATTTGAAGAGACGATATGCCCTTTGATACAAACATATGTAGGCCGAAAATTTTTCTCTTATTTGCCTTTTATTATTTGAACTGTACGATTGCTAATGATGATATTTCAGAGTAGAGAATATGGTACGTATCAAGCTACTTCTTACCCACCCTGGTAACCTGTCACTCAAGGCAATACAGGAGGCAGTTTGACCAAAACGATATTCTTGTTACGCTTATATGAGCCCACGGGTAGTGACCCTCCGCTCAGATAAAGCCACGACAAACCACCTTCTCCCCAGGTAAACAGTTTTCAACATAGAATTGCGCCAATTAATATGACATGATCTTATTTGTTACCCGCTCTGTCAGTCTGGATTGAGGATATTACAAAATAATGGTCAAATTGCGATACGTGTAATCAGGGAGTTGCAACTCCCTGGTGTAATCAGGGAGCTGTTATTTGGGCAGCTCCCTGGTGCAATCATCTATTGAGTGCGCATTCAGTGTCATTTATAGACAGATGAGTGTCCAGGTTTATGTCCACTATTTTGTAAATACCCCTAGAGCTTCCGGCGCCACACCCTTTTTATTCCATTCTGCTCTGCTCTGCTCTACTCTGATTCCGGGGCCACTGGACTTCACACATTCAGGTGGAAAGCTAACGATTTCGGAATGAAGCCCAAGGGCAAAATCATGGGTATGTGTCTGGCTGTGACCCGTGATGTCTTCCCGATTATTAATGTGGGCCACCAGCAAAAATAATTAAGGACCCCCAACATACGATTTTACAGTAGAAATTTTACGAATATCATCTGTACAATACAACACCATAGGCGTAGGAGACGGGGGGGGGGGGGGGCTGGGGTAGGCTTAATCGCATGCATGGGATTTTTGGTTGTCTCGTTATCTAAACGGAGCGCGACCATCGGTTGGCCGGGGGAGGGGGGACCAAGAAAAATTGACCCTAATTCTCAGACCTTACAATCTATACTTAGGCCATCTTCATGTTTCATGTTTTGTATGTTTGTCATCTCCATGGAAACATTACGTTTCTTTGGTGAGCTAATCATAGAGCTGGACCTCCTCTTGAAGGACTCACTGACTCTATAAGGATTTTGAATGAGAGAGAATCGGGACGATAGAAGGAAAAATACGCTGTGAGCAAACTTATTATGGCATGTCAATTGCATTGTTGTAACTGAAAATAACCTTCAGAACATACCGGGAAAAATAAAGAATACATTATACAAAATGAAAAAAATCCTCGAAAATCAAAGGGGGTGGGTTAACCCCCCACCCCCTTTGGATTCGCCTCTGAAATCCCATATCAGATGTAAGAATAATAAAATGCAATGCACCACCTTTAAAATGTGTCACTAAAATCTTGCCCTAAATGATTCGAAGCGGTAAACAATTAACAAATTCTTTGCTTTTCATAAAAAGAAGCATTTTGAGTATCCTGTCAATTAAAACTGCCTTCATTAATCTGCATATACAAAACCGAATCACCAAGCCCTCTTAGAGCCAGTTTCATTCAAGCCCTTAGCCAGACAACGTACTGAGGGGGGCGAGAAAGCTCCCAGACTGTTAGAAGTAAAATCATTTTCAAGGCACGAGATGTGTAAACATAAAAGGCAAATGTAATTTTTGGTCCTACAATTTCTACCAGGCGTAAATTTTTGTGGGTCCCTCCACTGTTCCTATGTTATGAATCTGTATTTTCGAACAGAGTAAGCACGTTCTCCCGATTGTTCAACTGGTCAACACATGGTTGCTTTCAGGCTATATCTGAATCTCGTTGACCCGTGATTTAACCAACCAATTTATGTACTTGTTGTCAGGCTAAAAGAATAATTGGTGGCAACGCATCTTCTCCCCAAAACCCCCTAGTTTGCTGAATGCTTCTAACCTCCAATCATTTGTTCGAGAAAAACGTATATTGTGCTAGACAAAAAGCATAATATCAGTCCTTAGAAACCTGTTGGCTAAATATCCGCCTCACGACGGCTAGATGTTGCTGAAATGAAACATGTAATCCCTAACTGTGATTAGTAAACACTGTCTTTGTAACTTTACCAAAATGAAAGCAAGATCATATATGCATTTGTACAGTATTAACAGCCCCTCTACAAGCTTCCTTGAATTCATCTCAGCATGATCATTTTTGAGAACTGCGAATTATTCAAAGGATTATTTAAAGGATTTTTTATGCAAGTAAAACCAAGTCTTGTTATGGATATATGCCATTTCCATGTCCAGACTTGAAAACAACATAGACCGGTGCGAGAATCACTCACTTGCTTTCCAATACAGGGTAACAACTTTTAATTATATTGCTCTATAACCACAAATTAATAAGGTTTTATTCACCAGTTAACAGAATGAATTGAATTCATGTAACAATCACCACGGGTGTAAGGGACACTTTCTGGGAAAGGAGGAGGAGGCTAAGCAGTTTGCCCGAAAAACTGTAGTAATCCGACCAATGGCCCGATTTTCACAAAATGTGCCAGAGAAATGGGATTTTTCTCCAAACTCCTGCGGCTACAGCTCCCCATACCCTGACTAAGTGCGCCTACATCTCTACGCCTAACAACTTTAAAAGGGAACGAACCGTGCAAAAGATTGCTGGACAACGAAGTCTACACATTGTTAACAAAGGCACTCTCAACACCTTGATAGAGCCTCTGCCCTCTTACTCAAATTTTTAAAGGGTTTGATATCATAGGAGATGTTCATATTGTATTCGTATCAATAAACGGGAACTATTTAGTGCCTAAAAATGTAATGTTTTCAAAAAAAAAAAATTACAAAACCGCAGAGAAAATCGCATAATCTGTGAAGAAGATCCTATTTCCTGGAGCGGCGAGACGCTCGGCCATGAAGACATACATGCTTACTTATTTTCAAAACCACTTAAACACACAGAGAAGAAATCTAATGGTTTGGAAAACGTAGGTAACCCATTCACATTTACCAAATCGTGGCTGTAATTTCTCCCAAACCACTGTTTTTAGCCTATATGAAAGGACATGGTATAGTTTAACGAAAACATTTAGGCATACATTCACTGTTTTGCATGAGATATTGCTACAACCGACCCCTTTTCGCTAATCTGGCTTATGTTGGCAAATAGTAATTGCAATGACAGAAACACCGTAATGTATTAATAAAGAAATAAGTCAATTAATTTAGTGAGGCTACCGTATGTGATTACACACATTTAATATAATCAGTGCAATGGTTCCACACATCCTAACAACCGAACCAAAAATTCAGATTTCTCTGATACAGCTACGAAAATAGCCTACATTGCATGGTAGGCCTATAAATATTTTCATTTACCCACTTAGTTTTAAGGGTTACACAAGGCAAGTTCTCGACATTGATAGGGACGGAGGCCATAGCCCAAAACCAGGACAAAAGCGACGGATTACTGGACGGATGGTGAAGAAACTTTTCGGCGCTATTTGGGCTGCATAAATTTGGGGCTTTTAGTGGAGAAAATTCAAAAATTTGGTATTTTTATTGAAGTAAATTTAAATTTTTTTTTTATTGAAGTAAATGTAAAAAGTGAGGTTTGCAATTTATTTTGAAAAAAAAAACCCTCTTTGAGAGTAACTCAACTAAACTGTTGGGACGACCAGTCGCCGTCAGAGATTAAAAGCTTCATCGCACACACTCATTTTCCCTAAAAAGATTAGAAAAACTTCCCGACAAGGGCCTCAACCTTTGTCGGAGGGGCCATGGCCTCATCACCCCACCTGGCCTCACCCTGATAAAGTTGCTTTAAAACATCTGAATAAATGTTGTTTGAAGTCATATGATTTTGTGAAGGGTCCTTATGTATGGGGAAAAACGTAAAATGCAGATCAAGTTTAAGTGCGACCTCTAATGACCTTTGACCTTTAAACTTTGTAAGTTCGGAAACTGAAGAAACATTCAAAGGTTGTATTTTAAAAGTCACTTGTCCATAGTGAACAGAACGCGTGGGGTAGTTTCTGGACCAGGGGTGGAGCCAGGATTTGCTCGACTGGGGGCCAAGCTCCCCGATAGGGGTGCCAGCAACCCGAAGCCTCGATAAGGGCGGTATGGTGTCGAAACGATGTTTGAAGCAAAATTTTGGCCCGCAAAGGGCGCCGAAAATTTCGGACTCTTAATGGAAAAAATTTGAGTTGGGCTTTTATCGTGGAAAGTTTGAAAAACTTTGAGTTTTTACCAAGAAAATTGGAGAAAATTTGGGGGTTTTATTGAAGAATTTGCCCAACTTTAGACCAAAATGAAGTAAGTCGTCGGGGTGACTGCCCGTTGTCGGGGACTACATATTTTATCGTAAACATCGTAGCTCCTCGACGAAACCGGAAAATTTCCCCGACGGGAGGGGGCAGCCTTCCCCGACGGGTGGCCATGGAACCCTTGCCCCCACCTGGCGCCACCACTGTTTTGGACATTTTTCTTCTCCGTCTTTACCAATGGTTTAGAATTGAATTGAAAGGTGTTGAAAACTCCTTTCAATTCAATTCGTTATTCAAATTTCTTTGTTAAGGCTACGAAAACACCCTATAAACAGATTATAATTCTTTTATTTTTGCTATATTTTGAGCACTTTAAGACTGTATAAATTGTTCAGTTCGACTCACAGCATTTCAATAAGTCTCGTCATATTAGAGTGTCAAAAATACTAAATTTTGAAAAATTGAGCTTTTAACCTTTGACCTTGAAAATTTGCATGTTCGGGAACTTTTAAAAGGTGACAACCAACCTAAAATTTAAAGTTACATTATAGAAAATAGTTTTAGCATAGTCGCTATATTTTACAAATCGTTACATGTCATTTTTCATCATTAGTGGAGCAACGGCTTCTGAAATTGAATCTCCACATTTATGAAGAAAGCAGGCTTATCTCTAGAAATGGTCCATAATGACTGCAAAACCCATCAAATTTAAGACAAAGTCTCGGAAGGACCTTCGAGCTCTGCCTGTTTCTTCGACCCTAAGGTGTGTTCGGCGCTCTAAGTGAAAGCCTTCACCCCAACACCTTACGAGGCAAATACAGCCTTCGTTGGAACGTTCTTACTTGGCATATACTCTGCTGCAGGTCCTGTTCATGGCTATGTAAAAACTACCCATAACAACATTTGATTGCTTTTTGAATATCTTACCTTCAAACCTTGATCGTCCTCAGAAAATTATACCCCCCTAATCCATAGGCGGGATTACGGGGGGGGGGGCAAGGGAGGCTCTTGCCCTCCACTTTTTCCCCGAACTTTATATAGGCCTTAATCTAGTTGGTTTTGCTACAGCAGTACTAATTTTGCCCCCCTCCCCCCCACTTTCAAACATCAAATCCCGCTACTGCCCTAACCTATATTTTCGAAATCGATTATTTTGCATTGTACTGGAATGGGGTGGGGGACGGTTACTGTCTCCGGACCTTCGAAAAAATAAAAGAAAGTACAGTTGGCTGGACAAAACATGGTAGAATTTGTATGTAATAGATTACTCTTGCAAGTTTACACTCCTGTGACGCCCATTTTTTTATGTCAAGGCTTGTCCTACTCAGACTTCAAATCCCGTTGTTTTAAAACGTGTGAAACTGTACTTATTATTTCTCGGAAATTCATGAGTCTTGACTGTTTGTAAAGACAGAATAGGTTCCAGGGATGAGGTCCTTACAACTAGCTCTAAAGCTGTGACATAGAACGCATTTGGGAGTCGTTATACTCTATCTTCGGTTTATTTGGCTTGGACTTTCGGTCTTAAGGTATTTGCCTCTATAACTTAATATACAGGTAGAGTTCCACCACTTTTTTTTTCTCAGTAGGTCATAGTTACATTTTTCTTATGAGAGAAACTTTTAAAACAAACAGGACAATACCAATATTTTAAAATAATTCGTGACAGATTGACTTGCCTTTTCTCTAAAATCTTTTTGATAACTCATATCTTAGCCTGGTAATCTACAACCTGTTTAAAGAATATACAGTGTTCACACTACATCAATATGGCGCACACGGAAAAAGGAAATAGCTCTGACCATTGGTAAACCATTTAGTCTCACCAATGCATTCAATTTCTGATATTGGCTTTGCTTTCCAAAAATATCACACTTTACAAGGGTAATAATTGATGTCTAATTTGAATATTGGAAAGTCATTTTCAAAAACATTAATCATTAGCTACAAAACAGTGAGTTTTTTAATTCGTGAACCTTATTTATTATAATTAAAGTTACCCAGCAACGTCATTTTAATTGCCTAACATTTTCGAATTATAAATCATGGTTTTAATGAGTTGAACATTTTCAGCACCACAAACGCAGTTTTCACTTAAAAGTTCAGTATTTCCCTTCAAGGTAACAATGAAGATGTGCAAGGATTGGTCCATAATCGACTATTTGATATCCGAAAGCGGTACCACTTCACCTGCACTTCTAGTGCACGAAAATTGTATCTCCTCTTTGTCTCCAGATTTAGTTTGATTGTCAAATTTATCTATGCTTTTGTCAAAATTTCTATGTTTTGTATTAGGGGAAACATATTTCCCTGAATCAGGTACTGTGCTATTTCCTTTCGATCGGCAATTTAAAATTGTCGACCATTTTCTCAAAGCTGCTCGAACTTCCTCTTCTCTGATGCAAAATAATAGGAAAATGAAAAACCCTTGAAAGGAATTGAACAGACAGAAAAGAATATTAAACGTCATTCTAATACTTCCAATGGCCAAGAATCCAAAAATCCATGAAAGGCCAACTAGTACTGAAATGGTAAATGCATTCTGTAACCGACGTAGCACCCCACTCCTGTTGGTGTGACTCTCAGAGATCTTTTTACGAGTTATCAAGAGATTCCAAATGATGATGATGTAAAGGATAATATTATAAGCCTGTAGAACACCTATCACTCCAAGTACACCAAATATGAACCAGGGTGAAGAATGCTCTGGAAAACAGCTAAAAAAGAGAAACAAGAGGTATTTTATAGTAAGACCCAGTTTTTTTTATTGAATTTATGGATGGAGAAGCATTCATCCATCATTTCGGCAGTACGCATTTGCTAAGAGTAACGCTGAAAGCAAAATAGAAATGAAAACAAAATGGTTTATAGCTTGTTTATGAAGATCTTTAACATCATCATTGCCATTTTCATCATTACCTAGCACCAAGTGTCATTCCAGACAAGTAAGGTGCAAGGTCAGCTGTTCCCCGTTTTTTGGCATGATCCTGTTCCTCTCTAAGGCATACACTCAATTTCATTTAAATTTCCTACATCAGAATTGCCTCATTTCCTTTAATTATAAAATTTAGCACACTGCCATCTCACCCAGTTTCAGTGGCTATTTGACAAATAGCACCTCCCTGGTTTCCCGATGACGCAAGTCCACCACATTAATCTTAGAAAACATATGTTCAGAATGTTTCGCCCAAAGGAATAGTTGTTATTTGTACAGGGAGGTATCGCAGCTTAATTCTGGGTTGTAACTGACAGCGCAACATCATAGGTTTTAGTGTAGGACTGAATGCCATTTTTCATTTCTTTTCTGTAATAAATGACATGTATGATCATTCCAATTACTTTTTCAATACTTTTGATTCTATTTATTTAAACGTTCTAGTTGTTTAAAGAATTCAAAAAGTAGATAAAGTGCTCATACATGTCATTTATGACAACAAAATAATTAAAAAATGTCCGCCATTTTGAAATTCAAAATGGCTGCTAAGAAAACTACCTTTCTTTTTTTCACTTCAGCACACCAAAAGTGACAAGGTATATACAGTACAATTATTTTGGTACGCAAATCTAGGTGGATTACAATTCATTTTCTACTATTTAGAAAGGTTTTAAAACAAATCTTTTTGCTGTGCAGTTGGTATTTGAGTAAAGGTAGGAAGACAAACTACAGGGACACAACGCTACTATTGAAATTCTCTTAGATCGAAATTTCACTTATTGTGCTACAGCACAGCAATTCTACAACTGTTTGCAAAATCTAAAACTGTTTGGAAGACTTATTTTGATGTTTAAAAAATGAAACTTGTACAAGGATCAGCGATCACAAATTGAATCATATACTACAATAAGTCTTCGAGGAAGTAAACATCCAAGCAATTAAGTAATTGTGCATAAAATATAGGCTATTGTTGCCATACTTACTAATCATGGGAATAGCTGTCTTTTCCCATTGTAACACTCAGGGCAACAAAGACAAATGGAATACCTATAAAATAATCAAATTTAACATCATTTTGCATTTATGTGGAAACTAAATCGACTGTAAAAAGAGCGATTTATCATTTAAAATAGGGATTAAAGTCACACTCGGTGACGTATACTGACTTAGCTTATGAAAGATAAAGTCATGTTGCACTGTGAGTAATTCGGTAGATGTGCAAATGAATAATCTATGGATCAGACATAGAACAGAATATAGGAACCTACTATAACAGAACCTACGTTTGTTAGGTTCCACATAGACAAAATGTTGACAAGACTTAAGCGTAGCTAGAAGGAACCAATCGCCTATTTGAACAACTCAGGTGATACCAGTTCATCCAGACAGGAGTATGTAATCTTTTTGACGGTGGTTTTGAAACAAAACATTGGTTAGAAAATACAACATGCATTAATATTAACATATTATATTACCCCAGGAGATGACAGCCGCTTTCGCAAGAAAATATGTCACATGGGTATTGATAACTTTCACGAGGAGAAGATACAGCTTCGTGGCTTCGATACTCATCCAGGCCATAGATGAGAGACAAAAGAAGTGAATTAGTCCTCCAAATATTATACAGGCAATACTTGGGTCTGTCCACTTTATTCCAATAAGAAAAGAGGAGTACAGACCAAGGAGGGATATGCAAAGATTCAGATGTATCCGCTTCGGTTGGCTAGTGCGAAGTTTTCTGTTTTGTAGTAGATAGGACACATAAGTGCGTTGTTTGAGTTAAAGTATATGTTTTTTTTTTGAAAAATAGAAGAATGGAGGAAAGTTTTCTACCAAATTCACTTTGATGCATCTCAGAAAGAAACCTAACCATTTGCTTTATCATACAATGAAATGGATAAAGCGTGCTTGCTTTGTTTTGTGTTTCTTTGCAATTTTTAAAACTTTTGTTAACTTATGATTTGAACGTAAACTGTATATTTAGTTTATTTGTTTATTTAGCGTAGAACTCGAGCGGGTATTTGCATTTGAGAAAAAAAAATTGACAGTATCTGAGACTAAAAAATAAAATGATGAAGGTGCTCTAGCCCTTCCCAGTATGTGTTAAAATTAGTTATTACTGCAAGGTCCAAGGTTCAAGGTTTATTTTTCACTCTCAGGACAAATAATAACAGAATATGACAGTGTATAGGAATACATATCTGAGAGTTAAGGAGGCCTAAAAAACAAAGCTTGTACAAGCAGACCTCTAAAGAACAACCAACAAACAAAAACAAATTAATGACCAAGAAAATACTGAATGAATATTAACATGAAGTGCAATAAATGCACAGTAGACAAGAACAATGTTACATCCAGATCTAAATAAGGACCAGGTCCGGAGAGGACAATAAAAATGTTTTGTAAGAAGTAGCAAATCTGGAGAGGTTGTTCCAAAGTGTGGCTTGTTAAGGGTTGTTAAGATAAATATTTGAGATGCCTCGAGTAAAGTGAGAATGCACACCACTGCTGATGACAAAAACATCACTAAAAGTGGGTGAAAGACGGTTAATGAAGTATTTATATATAAAGATTCCTAATTGATAGCAAAAAATATCCTTTAGATTCAGAATTTTAAGATTATCAAAAATAGGACGGGTGTGAGAATATCTTTCAGAATGCGTAATAGTGCGAACAGCTCTTTTTGCAGAATATAGTCTTTTTATGTATGATTATTTTTATTCACTTGGAAAAAGATGATAAAAATGAGACTCCAGGACCATTTTTAAAAATGAAATAAAGGCCACTCTGGGGTCTGCTTGGTTCAGAAAGTTCCGAGAGTACTAACTTGTTTAAAAAAATTCGTTCATAAGAAAATGTGAGTAATGACGTAAAAGGAAAATTTGAATGTAGCAACTTACTTGATTGAAAGATAAAAGGCGATTGTAATTAATAAACTCACAATCGATATAACACATCCCACAACAGTGAGAATATACAACGGTAAACTGTTGTTGCTTCCTTTTACATCCTGTATATAAAAGAAACATGAGGTCAGGAAAGCGTGACCGAATAAATTTGTGTTTTTCTTATCGATGATGAAGAAGTTGCTAAGAAAGTTAGGCCTATTGCAGAGGATGCATTAAAAAGGCTCAAGAGTGAGGGGTCGCTAGTAACAACAGTTGCACCAGCTTGGAGTATGGAACGGAATCAGACTTGCCAAACTATAGTGAGAAACATCACTTGTGCACTTAAAAACAATTAGCGAAGGACGTAGTTCATACCTACACAGGGTGTTAAAGGGGCAGGGGTAGAGGGAGAGGGATGTCAGATATTTGGAAGGGATGTTAAGGCAGTAATAATTTATCATTTCCACGAAGACTAGGCGTGAAAATGTATCGGGGCATCGCCTTTTTAACCCCTTGGCTACGGGCCTGCGAATAGCATTAAGCAGCATATGACGTACCTGATATTTCCTCTAGGTCTTGTTTTACTGCGGAACGCTGAAGGAAATCAACAACAGTTCAGGGGATTTTTCGATATTCTGTCCAAAAAAATTGACTTTATCCTAACTCAAGGAGCTCCAACCCCTTACCACCTGGCCTGTAAGCCCATGATAAGCAATGAGCATGCAGGGAAGTCATTTGCAAGAGTGCGATCTTTTTAATGTGCAAATATACCCATAAAATTATTTTGTAGATTCCGTGGGCTTAAGAGGTAGTCTAAAAATAAGTTTCGGCTTCTTGAAAGATAATGTGGTCTTAAATATGTTACTTCACTTTCATTTAGTCCTAAGAAGTGGATTTAGGCAAAAAGGATAATTTCAATTTTCAACTGAATAACAGATTATTAATGAATCATTATTGACAACTCTGCACGTATTCATTCAACTGTGTGCTTGAAAGCTTTCACGGCACGGTATTCTAATGTCCTTGGAAAGGCTTGCTGCTATAGAGATCATAAATTCAAGCTAATTGTTATAATTTTCTAACCTAATTAGTTAAAGTGGACCTAAACTCTAGAATCACAAAAATATATATTTTAGAGGTTGGAAAATAAATTTCATTCATTCAACTCCCATTTTCTTAGCTTACTCCGTTGTTGAGATATAAAATGTTAAAAGTTATTCACTTAAGTTGAAATAGTCCACTGCTCAATAATTTAATTTGTGATATCCTTCTTGTACAACTCACGTCACGTGCTTTTGTTTCCCTTTAAAATTAAGATGTTTATATGACCTTTACACATTTACTGCTTCCTTGCAAAACATATTGTAGGGATAGGGCTTAGATAGCCAAGTCACCCTACAACAGTAAGACAGTGATCACATTTTGGCACAAGAAGCAGTGGCTTTCGAAAAAAACAGACAAAAGCGAAGACGGTAATTTGAGTAGTACAAGAATGACAATCACATATTCTTGCACAATCTACCATTTTAAGTTGAGTAAATAAGCTTCAACATTCTATATCTCAGATCAAGAATGTCACGTGAAGATGGAAGTTGGACCATTTGGAGGTATTTTCAAGCGTTGTAACATATAAGTTTGAAATTTTAGACTTAAGGTACACTTTACGTAAGATTCAATTCTTTGGATATAAAAGGGTAGCTATGAAGTTAATGTGAGCACTGCTCATATACTATTATTTTGAAAGCGATCATAATTGGCGTTAAAAGCTGTTGGAGTGCTAGGCTACTGACAATGGTGAATATCATCCTCTGTAAGGCTTATAAATTGTACACGTACAATCAAAACCGCAAAATTCGCAAATTTTGGCAAGTGGTTGCAGAAACATTCGTACAACTTTGAGTCCTTGGTACTTGATTTGAAGCAACCTTTCGACGACCATCCTCCGATTCCTCGACCGTAAAGGTCATAATCCCAGAACACACATGTGCCATCTTTTTCTAAATTGTGTTTCTAAAAAGAAGAGAATGTATGTGTAGATGAGGTGTTTAAGATCTGGAGAAGAGAGGAAACTCCCATCAAGATGACATTAGCAAGTACATCAAATTGAAACGCTGTTTAAAATCTTATATCACTAAAAATGCTTAAAAAGATATATAAACATATAGGGTGACTAGGTCACACTGTTATAATACCTATCATCAGCTTTCTGTGAACCAGGGAGCTAGTCTTCCAGCTCCCTGTGAACAAAGTTATTCACTACAAAATATCCAACTTTTAAAGCTCTTCTCTGTTTTACATCGCATACTAATTGTTATTTATTAAGTTATCTTTCTTTTTACTACATGACATATCAATAAAACAATAGTGAGGCGATTAAAGCCACTGAGGTGTAACATGCCAGTGGTACTATCATATTTTTATGAGGATTTTTCACCGGCTTAAACGATTGCAAGAAGATTGTTTCATAGTAAAAGCATCTCTTCCATTAAAGACAAAAATGGACCAAGTGACAGAGATCTCAGGGATTGGAATATTTTAGTACAAGTGTTGGCTATTTCATTTCTGTGGCAAAAATTGATACGATTTTTACTGTTTGTCTCCGAAGAACTGTTACCATAAGTAATAACAATTTACCAAGTTTAAAGACCTTTTCACAGTTGTTGTTCCACTGGTCATCAAATTCGTTACCTACAATAGAAAAGCACAACAGATCCACATTCAGCAAAATCTTAATTACCAATACGGTTGTTAGTGAGCTCACAATGCCAAACAAACTTTAAGTGCAAGTTTCAAAACTTTTGAAACGGTTAACACAGTTTGTAAATTTATATATTGACCAAATAAGTCTTAAGACAAATACTGTGAATGGTGTAAAACCGCATACTACATCTTAACTGCAAATAATCTCTAGGCCTGAACATAACGTTTCACGTGACCACATCTAACCTGTTAAAATGTTGCATCAGAAACATCTACCTACGCTTTATATTGGTAAAAACATAAAAGCTTTGCATGCATATCCGCCAGGTTGGTGAAGAACGTTTAAACCCACTTTGAGTTAAAAAAGTGAAAAATCTGACGCACTGCGGACAGAAATATTTGATTTGTTATTTTACACGTTTTCTGCTTTTTGTGATTGTTTGATCTTTCGCATCTTTATTTATTTTTGCACTATAATATTATTATTTTACTATTTTAAATCGTTTTATATTATTTTACTGTGTTAGGAGGGTTTCAGCTGAAGCTAGCGCCTCGCTTAACGGCACTCTGAAAAAGGTCTGGTCAAATTTGAACCGATTGTGATCAGAGGAACACAGCACAGGAATCTGATCAATTATTTGACTAGATTTGGTTCAAAGGTGATCAGAATTGGTTCATTTTTTAACCAGATCTATTCAAATTTTTGATTAGATTCCTTTTCGGTGCCCCTCTGATCAGACCTTTTTTTTAAAAGTGTAGCCTTTTAAATTAGTAATTCAAAACGTGGGTTGGAGTAATACTTTTAAACTGCAAGAGAGTTCATTGAATCAAAATGTCTCACCGATAGTGGAGAAAACTGCATGTAAACAAAGGATCCGTTTGGTATATCTGGTATTTCACACAACGTTGACACTGAAATAATCCAAGTGTTTCTTTTTAGGTTACTTTTTGTCAGATGTGGGTCATTGAAAAGAGCTCCCTTGCGATGGACAGTAAAAGCGACTGGAAATGACAGTTGGCTGTAATCTTGAGAAAATGGAACAAAATGTTATCAATAGATACTTTCTCTGGTCCAAAACACAAGAAGGGCATTAAAGGCTTAGACGACAAGCGTTTTTCATCACCACAACTATAATGCAAACAAAATGAGTTTAAGATACAGGTTACGAGGAATTACGCAGCGCTTGGGTAGAAAAAGTACACTTTACTAGAATTAAAAAAAAACAGCAAATAGTATGCTTAAATCAAAACTTTAAAGCGACCCTTTCTCAGATGTCAAAATCACATGGCAATGGTGAGGGTACGGAAACAACGAGGGGCGTAAGTAAGAGATGTAAGTGTTCTCCAAGTTTTGTAAAGGGATGAATTTAATACTGACCATGACAACGTGATTCCCAGCTAGTTGAAAATGATTTTAAGCACAACTGATAAGTTCTTGTACACCAGGCTTACTCTTGGCCTCAGAATTTCTCTCCTTGCATGATCCTAAAGTGAATGTGGTTTGATATGGAATAAAATTGGCCTATAGAAATAAAGGGAATCTTGGAGTCTTCCATAAAGAATTTTTTAAAGAATAAGCGCTTAGAACTTTACCGAAAACTTTAGCAGATGTATTACCTGTGGGAGTATTTTCACTTACTTTTCGACAAAAGACAATCTTGTGAGAGGTGGGTGATAATGCTCGGTAATTCAATGTAGAGCTGAATTCTGTGTTGCTTGAGAAAGGCAGGGTCTGCATTTAATATGGTTTTTGAAATGTTGCTATTTCTCTCTTGCAAATATGCAAACGTAGTTGCTTGATCTAAGTTTTGTATCTGAACGACTTCAAAATTAATGTTTGGTGTGTTGACAGATAAGTTGGATCCACTTCTCTTTACTGTATCTAGTTGCTTCTCGAGAGATCTGAGGAATGATGCCGAGGTCTTAGAAGTCAAAGTGTCTTCCTCGTTTATCGATGTGGTAGTTATAACATTATCTATAGTTCTCACAACATTTCCAGTCACCTGCAGGAAATTTGAAAACGCACAACACAATTATCAACTCTGAAGAAGTTTGCCGTAATTCTCTTGAGGTATTACTTAATTAGTATTATTCTTCCAAAGCTGGATGAGATTAGATTTCCAACTCTTATGCATGTGAATACTATAACAAACGTCGACATTAAATCAGCCCCAGAACTGTTCTATGAAAATTAAATAAAATGTATTTTGGGGTCTTCTTTAATAGGAATGTTATCAGAGCACTGCTCCTTGTATTAAAAATTTCAAAATTTCAAAATTAACCTTTACATATTCTGAAACAAAGGTTTAAATGAGACTTACAGTACAAATGTATTTAGTTCGTACTGTTTTTATGTTCAACAGGCACATTTTAAAGACTCTATTTGTAAATACTTTTAATTAATGGTGAATATGAAAAGCAATGGATTTAGAGAAGCTAGCTAATTGTAACATGATCTCAAGCATGTCACGTTGGCTGTTCCGATCATCTGATGATAGAAACCAACTATAGTATTTTGTATTAGCAAACACAATCATGGTGTTAAAATTGTTGACTTCGATGTCAATCGTGGAGTAAAGAGATTGGATTTGAAGCAAACTTTTCTTTAAAGTAAAGCTCTCAAAAGTGGACTGAAAAGGTTGAATGAGGGTAACATTTCATTGTAGATACAGACTTAGCAGTCACTAGAAGGGTGTGTGTCTGTATCTTCCCCCCCCCAAAAAAAAAGTTCCCGATACTGACATTGTCACTGTAAAATTTTCGGCATGCATTTTAAATATTTAATATCTAACTCTTTTTAACTTTAAAGGCATCTCACCGTTGGTAATGTACTATTTACGTTGATTACTTTTTCCAAAACGATTGCTACATCGTCGATATCTTCTTGTCTTAATTCACCAGGAGTTGTAATATCAGTGAGATCATGGGCTATATACGTCACGTTACTCGATGACACGTCATCTGCCTCAAATCTCTTAAAATAAGGAAACGGCGTCATAATGAATGTATATAAATTTGACTAATAACACTGCGAGTACCATAGGCATAGGAAGCGGGGGTGGCGTTGGAGAGGCTAAAACCTCCAGTCAAAAATATGTGGCACAAAAGTATGCTTCTGTGCTCACTTTTCAAATTTAAAATAAAATAAAATATCAACGTTTTTGATGAATATATATATATATATATATATATATATATATATATATATATATATATATATATATATATATATATATATATATATATATATATAGAAACTGCACAAAATGTAGTAAGGAATTGCACCTACGAACCCTCAAATTTTGAAAAAGTTTCATACACCTATGGAGAATAGAGCAATATGGACAAGTAAGGAAGATCTTAATGAATCATGGTTTTTCTATACCTCACTACTGGAAAACATTGGATTTATTTTCCCTGATAAAAGCTGCAAGGACGAGACTAAAATCTTGGTTACAATTTTCAACAGATACTTTCAAGTGGCTTTACATGAGGAAGAAGTTATCATTTAATGGATACAAGATTTGGAGTGCAAAGCTATGTGGACAGTTCTACACTGGCCTACACCCAATTAGACTGAAAATTGTTTAGAGCAGCAGAAGGTTTAGCCCTACAAGCATATGTGAATGGTAAGAATGGTTAAATCTTTAAGTTGTGTGCATTGTTTTTATGGTCAACTTTGTTGTCGAAGGTGTTCCCACTTTGAAAACCACTAAGACCACCCTAGTATGCCAAATACTATTATTTAAATTTGCAACGATTTTATCATTCTAAATTAAATACTAGCGCGATATCTGGACCAAGAACGTGGAACTGTGTACGGCCATGTCGCTAGCTTTTTATACTGTGCTGAAATTTACTATGATAGATTTAGATATAAAATCATGATGGTTTATTACAAAACTGGACTGGTCATAAAAAAGATGATAACTGTTCCAGGTAGATTCCTTCAAATACATCGTACATTCATTTTTGTTATTACAATACACATATAGCTTTAATTGTATGTTATTAAAAGAAAAAAAAATAGTTGATATTATGACATTTTTAATTCTTTAGAATATTTGGCATATTTTTATTCCATTATCACTTGGGAGGCGAACTGACCCCTGGTAACTTTTTTCATTTGATAGACTGACCTTTGTTGACTTGGTAAGGTTGTCTTTTTAAACGAATTGACCAGAGTAATCTTTTAAAGTGATATAAACTAAACCTGGGTGTGTTTTGACTTGAAAAGAAAATGGTAATTGACTTGAATAGCACCTCGATGCAGTAGTGATTTGGTTTCATGAATATGGATTTAACGAATGATTACTTTTACCCGATTCTCTCTTAATTCTGTAATTGCGGACTATGAAGGAACACCTTCACATCACATTATTTGGTAACAATTCAATTAAGGCTATCTTCCATTCAACCTGGTAAGCGCTCGGTACCCTCTTTTGGTCATAAAATGGCGTTTTGCAAGATAAAATTGTTTGATTTTGTTTTATGACTTATAGTTAAGTACATGTCACAAAAACTACTACTATATTTTAAAGGCTTGTCACCTTGAAAAATTGCTGAACAAATACATGGTTGTTTTCCTTCAGAGTTGCTGAAGTCTTGAAACAGTTCATAACGATCGGTTTTTCCCACCCGGCGTCCATGAGATCACTCTCACATTTACGAGAACCTCGAGGCCTGTAATCTGATATATTTAGGGAAAGAAATGAATGCAAAAAATTTGGGACAACTTTAATGAGCACACTCTAAAAACAGTTGGGCAAACATAGCACATGATTAATTGTTAGGGAAGAAAATTGCTAAAGGTTGAGCAAAATATCACGATTTTCCCTTATTATTATTTAAATTTTGCCCAATAAATTTAGCAAAGTGTGCTACAAATGTTTCATGTGATTTGTTTCACCAACATTGGGTATTTTTGCCCAACTGTTCTTAGAGTGCATTTACGAGCGATGGAGACTCTCAAGCTGATCAAGAGATTATAAGATTTGTTTTACAATGCTGACATATGGTGACCGACCCACAAAGTTTACGACGACTCGTAAGATTGCTCCTTCCCTTTCTTTACGTGACTTCTAACACACAGAAGTTAACACATAAAAGTACATCCTACATAATATATGAAATAAAACGACCTTCAATAGCCCCTGACTTATTCGGCAAAGAATTGGCTAAAACTACTGAAAAGAATTTGAGTGAGGACTCAGTAAGAAAAGAATGCTGTTTCCGAATACCTGAGCATTTTTCCTTATTGCCCCAATTGGTTTTTCTAGATCAAAATATGAGAAGAGTTTGTTTGCACCCACTTTTGTTGCACTCATTTATGTGAGAGTAAAAGTCGTTCCCACATGTTGGAAGGGTCCCGTAAGCTTATGGAATCCAGTTGTTGGAATCTCATGCTCAAGTGCGAGAGACTTGGTATGACCGATGTGTATATAAATTGCCCCTTACTCGCTTAAAATCGCTCTCTTACCAGGTGATAAACAAAACTCTTTAGATGTTGCCTCTGAATTGACCTCTGTACTCGGAAACGTCAGTGTACCAGCGAAAGTGTCCACAGACTCTTCCATACAGGATGCTACAAAATGAAAATAAAATCATGCTCTGATCTCGCAATTCGACCAAAAAGTTTCGGTTTTTATTGTCTTGTGATACTCAAGACAATGATATCGCAGAAATTATTGTGCCAGACTCGCCACGATATACCGAAATGAATGATTTAGAAACAATAATTGCTCAATAATAAAAAATGCAAATAATCTTACATAGTGACAAATTAATTGTATGGTACGAAAGTAAGTAATCCAAAACCTTTGCAGGTACGTGTATATACCAATTAATTAATGCGTTTTCGTTAAGTGCTTCATTATTTTTGTTCTAACAATTTAAATGACACAAGGGAGAGCATTCCTTGCAGACATAGTTCGTACAAATACTCATATTTTGTTTAAAAAATAAGATTTATAAAAAAATATGCTTCAAGTGGAAACAACTCCACTGTCTTGCGTTAAGGCCTTGTAAGTTACGGAAAACGGAAAAGAAACTTAAAATTCTGTTTCTTTTCACAGGTCTCATTTACTGAATGTACTCCCAAAATTCTCAAATATCGCACCACTTTTAGATTTTATTATCACCACGTGTTATAACTCCACTGTCCTATATATTTTTATAACTTAACTAAAAAGAAACCAAGTGATGGATTCTTCTGTTAGTAAGTCGATTCACCGTTTGGTCAAAAGGCAATCTGTCATAACATGGTGTTAATAATGGTCTCAGCAAAGGGGCGACAGTAACAAACTCTTTAAAGCGAGCATTTTACATGGCAAGAGTTTAGGCTCTACCTGTGAATCATCATTTGTAAAAAAAATAGATTTATTATCTTCTGAACACAAAGTTATCCAGCCTTAGAGCGCCGGCCACGATGAGGTCACCTGTTAAGTTCCTTACTACACCAACATGATTAAATTCAAATAAATTGTCTTCTACAAGTTTTTTTTTTCAGTCAGACAGACAGGAAATCATGCATGTGATTTCAACAAAGCAGAAAGTTCTCCCTCGTTTGGAGGAAAAGCGCGTATCATTGCAATTACACCAACAAATGCAGACAGCTGATTTGTCAACCAATCGTATACGAGCTGGAGTCTACTACACGCGCGTGCGAAGTTCTGCACAGTAGTGCACAAGTGCTTCATTGCTTTCCTCAAAAATGCCGTCAAGCGTGACGGCAATGCATAAGGTCTATATTTTGTGATTGTAAGCGTGTAATCTAAAAATGTCTTTCTGAAGGTGAGGGAACATCAGTCTTCCTAGTTTATGTGCTCTATAGTTCACTTAACCACTCAAGTAATTCGTGAAAAAGTACAAGCAAAGCATTCAGAGCAATAACAGTTCAGAAATATGTTCGTACGCTTCACAACCCAGTAAATGCTTATCTCTTGTACATGTTAAAAGTAGAGGTACATTAAATGAGGTACATTCAATTTTATTTTCATCGTGTGACTTGATCTGGCCAGTAAATTAAATGTGCAGGTTACATGAAGATACATCAAGTTGGCTTGGTATGGACATGCACAACTTGATTTGAAATTTGAAGATACCTCTTTTACAGCTTACATATAGACCTAATGCATTAACGTCACTATCTACTTGACAATTGAGCCAGGCGTCAACTTTGAGAACAAGCAATTGATGTAATGCATACTACAGGTAGTTACCGGCCAACCTCAGCCGTAGACGTACTTTGATTTCTATGGTTTTTTAACGCCATGTGCATAAGGTCTATGACTTGATATGAAATCATGGTACTAGGATTCGATAAATGGATGTACAGTGTATACTGAAAAGTATGCGTCAAGTATGAAAGTTTGGCCAACTGACTTTTGCATATTCCAAGAGGTACACAGTCGATGAGTCGGTTAGTCTCATTGTTGTGGGCTTGAAATGTTAAGGAGATATTGTACATCGGCCGCGGATTATCACCTTTGCCAAACTCTACACAGAAAAATTTGCACGCTGCACAGCTTTCATCACGAGAATCCACAAAGTACTGAAGTGAAGACCATTTCCAAGGAGGGTAGGTTGACTTTAGCCACCTTTTAGACGCTTCGTTAGAATTAAAAAGATTTTCTTTGTGTAAGTACTTTGCTCCAGATCCGTCTTCATTTGTACTCATCCAACCACCCAATTTCCAAAGATTTTCCCCCTGAACTTTTCTAGAACTAAGCTTTCTGTCTATTATCATATTCAAGTCAAACAGGATGTTTCTGGAACCTCCTTCGATGACATGGAACTCGCAGTTGACAAAAACTTGGGTAGCCTTAACATATATCTCTAAAAAGGAAAAAGTACAAAGTGCAATATTGAGTGAGTTTATAAAACATCTTGCATCCTTCCTTTCCAAGAGCAGTACATAAAATAATAAAAAGTTGAAATGGAAGGATTAAGAACAATATGACTTGATCGGGCCTGATTACCAGTAACCTTTTAATGACAATATTCATGAGAATATTTTCAAGAAATTATAGTAATGTGCTTAATGATAAACCTGTTACATAACTTTCTAGGACAGTTCATAAACCACTAGAAAGACTAACAATGCCTAACTCGTTCATTTCATTCGTCCTTACTAAGATAAAAGAAATGAGTGCAATGTTCCATTTTACAAGGTTTTTTCGCTATCCAAACATCCGTTATGCAAAGGATCTTGTAACACCAGATAGGGTCTCTGAGGAATCTGTCATGCAATTAAAAATAATCCCTTTCCTAACTAAAAATGCAAAACCATGACTGTTAATATATTTTACTTTTTAACAAATCCGTTTTTATTCAAGATGGAAGTAAGGTAAAAACGTACTTTAATTATTTATTATGCAATACGCTTTCAATTGCGAGTATTGTATTTATCTACACCATGCGCTCTGAACAGAGTTACTTCACACATGTGCACGCCAGTTGCCACAACAACGAGAATACCGAGAACTGAAAGGTGGGGATAATTCCACGTTCACTAGGGGTCAACAATGGGAGCACAGAAAAACTGTGTTCATTTCTACTTTAAACAAAATCATCGTGGAAGGAAGGGTGAATCGATCTGCAATATACGGTAGTTGATATTGACTGGATCTTTGAAGAAATTCCGATTAACTTTGGAGTCTTCGTGGCTCTTTTCATTGCGCTCATTGCTTACAAAGCCGTTAATATATCTTACAAAGGATTTAATCGTACATTTGATTAATCGGGCACATCAATTTTTTAGATTTATATGCATCAGTTTTGCATGTAGGCGTTGTTCTTAACTATAGTGACTAAGTATATAAACCTTCATTGATTAATACAACAAATAAGATTAGAAACGTGTAATGTTAACATACGTGAAATCTCATTGAATACATAAAGAGCAGATGAACCAGCACAACAGGACACCAAAATGAGAGTTTTAGCTTCTCTTAGAAGAAGTACTAAATTCTCAGAAAAGTTGGAAGTTTTAGTAGAATGTGATTTAGAAACCTTTACGATAAGAACATCACAAGTTAGATAGAAACTCTTATAACTTTAAAAGCAGGTGAGTTTCACTTTTTCAAAAGCAAAACTTGCAACTAATTTTCATATTTGATGCAATATTGACCATTTTTATTGTGCAATAATAACTACATTTACAAAATGTCCTCCTTGTGCCTTACACAATCAAACCTTGTTTGTACACGCTATTTTATGACCTTTTCTTCATCAATTTATTGATGTGTTTTATACTGTTCAGTGTAGTTGAGACATTTGGAATTGATATCCCTGTTGCACACGGTTTAAACATCGAGAATTACCAAACCAACTATAACAACATTCACTGGGACACCCAACTAACAAATATCTATTAGTGGAAATATTTGTCTCAGTAGACATGATATTATGTTTTTTTCTGGTTAATTTCAGTTAATGTTAATTTATTTATTCAAATTCCGGTTGTTTGTGCAAATTGTGAACCAGCATACTTAGCCAATAAAAGTTAAAGATGAGAACACTAATTTATGGCAGTATTTGATAGCCATTGTCTAGAATTGCCAAATTTTTTATCTTATTATTCTTGACTATTGAAGTTTGAACTGATTCTGATACCGCATAAGCCTCGGTCACATACGAATAACCGATTTTGTAGGAAAAATGCATCGGAATGAGAAATTCAAATTATTTCGAAGACAACAATTAGTTACATTGCCAAGGAAATTGTCTTAGCCCCTGTAAAGGAAATGTCGTTATGAAGTAGTTCCGCCCTTTAGTCAGACTGCTCCTCTTTGATGCCAGTGGCATTTACATCGCATCTGAAAGTCATTGCTTGAAACACAACCTTGTGTATTACGTAACTACTTCATCAAGAGTAGTAAAAGAAAGTGGCGTGGATAATTCCGCTTCCCAAGGTCAGTTTTGTTTTTGCTATCTTCATTAAAGTCCCAGTAGAGTTTGTATATAGAAATCGAAAAACCGCCAAAATTCGTGATAGCACGAGAGCTGGATATATGAAGTTGGTAACGGTTTAAGAGGTTCTAACATACTATAAGAAGAAGAAGAGTCTTAGCTTCCTTCGGGAGTGACCTTTGTCCAAAATGCAGTTGTTGAATTCGGATTGCCAACTGAAATTCGAGTGCTTTCCTCGTAATGAGCAGTGCATTTGCTTGTATATTCGACAAATGGACTACAAAAACAGCATAGGACTATACACAGGTTAGTGAAGGCTTAGAACTGAATTCTAGTTAGAAACATTACCAACGCCAACAAAATTGCTGCACAACTAACATGAAAACCTCACCTGATATCCTAAGCAGAACAAGAGAACGTTGCCTGGCACAGCGAGGCAAAATACAGATATGTGAACATGCACAGCCACTGTCTGACCGTCAAGTCGCGCAGGTTGACTGCTTGTGTGTTACAGCCCATAGCTACATTTTTCGTGCATCAAGCACGCCTAACATTCGTTGTTGTTTAGTACACAATGAAAATACTGTACGCGAGTGCGTATGCAGTAGATGTACACTGGCTGCTTCGTACTGGACAGTCGTCGGCATGATGTGGTCTCGAATCTCGACAGTTGATTAATGAATATTCATAAGTGCCAACGACTGTCTACAGAGGAAACAAATTACATATTTTACAGTTGTTTGAATTCTGTTACTATTTTGTACTGTTTTTGTTTTATACCCTTTTAACTAGCTCTTTTTTCCGCTAAAAAGCGTTCTCCTGGTTATATTTTTGTCTTAAGAACATGAAGCACTGCCTGTTCTTTGCCACTGAAATTTTTCAGGAAACTCGTATTGGGACTTTAAGAGAGTATTTCATTGCCTTAGGCATTAAAAATTTAGATAGCAGTGGTATCAAGGGCGAATTCTCAGCTGAATTTTGGGGACTTTAAAAATAAGAAAAGTTATATTTGACTGAAAGTAATAAATAAAATCTTGTGTAAGAAGTAGATATAAACATAAACTTGCACTCCCGCTTCCCTTACATGACTTCTTGCCTAAATCAACTTGAACTCGAATGACCTTGACCAAATTAACCAAAAACAATACCATTCTTGTGCTCAGTAAAAGGTACCCATCTACCACGTATGAGATCATCACATATTCCCGATCTGTTTCAAGGTGCACATAGTTTAAAAATTGGTGACCTCGTCACCCTCTAGTAATCAACAAGTGACGTGAACATACTATGTATGAGATCCATCGATGTTTTACGTCTTCAGATATCCTTGCTTACAAGGTTTACAAGGTTTTTTGACAGTGTAACTCAAATGTCCTCCATCTTAATCAATACAATTCCTGAACTCAATATGAGACATCCACTTGTCAAGTAAGAGACTTGTCAATATATCCTTGTCTGAGATTTCTACAGCTTCATGTATGATGACTTCAAATGACGTTTCACCTCCACCCAAGCTATGGACTTCTCTTTTGCATTATGGATCGGTTCCTTTATTCTGTTAGGCTGCACTGGTCACATGCCATCGTAATTTATTACATTACTTTTGATTTCGGTAAGGAATCAAAAATACAAAAACTAACAGACTCAAACGATTTCAGTTCACCAATTACTACATATAGGGTCAAATTACCCTAAAAAGGTTTTGACTTATTTCTTGTTGTACATTTTCCCCCAAGATGCCTTTTCAGTGTTCGTCCTGCGTACTACTCTCTGAAAAAGTGATAGAGTTACACGCATCTAACGTTTGATAAGGGTTCAATAATCTCTCGTAACCTTTCACCTTTGGTCCTTCCCATGCATCCCCACACTTTTTGTCCCCCTCTTCAAATCAGCAAACTACTTATTTATTACTAGAATAAAATTACGAGTTTGATTATGCACCTGGGATGAACAGAAATTCATCTTCAAGATCGCACAGCGTTGAATCCAAAATATTTTCCAACGGGAATGGCCTCTACTTTCAGAACTTCAAACTCAAACAAAATTCTTAACAGCAGTCAATGCATGCAACTAAGGTGGAACACGGACGTTAGTTGAAAGAACTGCACTGTAAATAAACAGATGAGCATATTTGTCATAAAAAAGGGTCAAACTTACCGTTCTGACACAGCGGACAGCATTCTTCCGGAACGACAATGATTTCGGTTGCTGGACATCCGGCATATGGTGGACACGATTGGACAATGCAAGTTATTGTGCCATTTTTGCAAGTGCAAGCTGTGCATGAATCCACGGTTATTGATTCTTCATGATTAAGAATGCTTCCCCTAAAAACGCAAGGAATTCTGTCCAACACATCAACTGCAAAATAATCACAGCATTTAAACCAATAAAATCTTTTTAATGCAGCTGCAACATTTTGACCAGAACGAAAACTTTTTGATTCTTGCATAGCTCTTTGAAATGCCAAATATTTTTGCTAATATCTTATAAAATCACTCAACTCCCTCAGCCATCAATCGTCAAGCTGTGTATTTTTTTTACTTGACACAAAGGAACATAATGTGTAGACACCAATGCTGTTGACTCATGTCGTTGACTTAGTCTAAAGTACCACTCTTGCCCCATTATTCTTGACTTCCGACGTCACTTGACTTGAAGATAAGAAACTCACTTTCCCTTTGGAGAATAAAAAGACAATCCCCGGAGTTGAAAATCCCACTTCCCTCATGTTCTCTAAATATCTTTTGGTTAAAGAAATTTCCCAGTTAACTTATACGCAATTAATGACAGAAGACCACTTTTACGTTGTTTTACCTCGGACCTCTAATCATTTGACCTTTGTTCTCGACTCTGGGGGACAAGATAGCACTTTACTAAATATTGTTAGATAACAGTTGGGCCAATCGCTCCTGCGAAGGCTTTGGGTGAGCTCCATACGGGAATCCAAAAATAGGAGAAATTTCTGTTGTAATTGTTTTTTATTCTGGATGATTATTTTCCTCTGTAATGAAATATTAAGAGATGTTTGGTACGTGATGAATTACTTTTTAATTATTCTTCGGCCATTGAAAAAAGGTGATTAATGATTAACATGCTATAAGACATGGTATATAATATTTACTACATGTTTATTCATCCAAGTCTGAGGCACTCCTGTCGTGGGCTTGCGGCCTCTATCTCTGCGGAACTAATATGCAATAGGCTTGTGATTGACCCGAAAGTGACACTGAACAAGAAACCAGACTAGGTAACTTCTTCAGTGTCTCACTTTCATATAAGTGAGGTATTGCACCATATCGCTGCAATCCTAGCTGTAAAAAACAAGATGGCGGCACTGAATTAGGTTGATAAGCCTAAAATATATACTTTATTACAATATACCTGGTAATTATCTACATTTCATGTTCTTTTGCCTTTTCAACACAGCTGAGGTGCAAATCATTGAAAAAAAAATAATGTTAAGTCGTTTGACCTTTGAACTACTACCTTCGACCTGTGACCTTTTCTAACATGCTAAGAAGCTAATCATGCATGATAAATTATTCCGTCCCCGTGGGACTTCCTTAGCGACAGCTAGTCGGTCAGTGAGGTGTACAATTATACCTGGCGTTTTAAGGAGTGTCTGCAATACAATTTGACAGATAAACTGAGGAACCACAAACAGAGGATTACGGGTGTACCGGTGGCTGAGCACGAAACAGCAGCTCAGATTTCTAATTTTTATTTAGGCCGTTTTCATGGTTATAGGATGCTTTTCTTGGTAGTAGACTGAAGGTCTTACACCGTCGTTTTGGGGATTTGTTTAAGAGGAACGGGTGCTCCTTCCATGTAGAAAAATTGCTGGATATTCGAGTCCTTTAATGCAATTGATACAACAGTTTTTGCACTTATTTGAAATAAACCAGTATTTATTGCAAAAGTTTGATTACTTTTGTATAGTAAACAAATAAGGGTTTTCGTTTTTGGAAGGGAGGAGAATGGTTGAGGAGGGAAGAAGAATACTTCACGCCCACATTTTCGATTGGAGGGCGGTTACCTTCCCAGCCTTTTCAAATCCAGACTATTTCTTCGCATTGTCGCTTTGCCGTTCGGGATGCAGTTTGATGCAACAAGAACATTCTAAATTTTAGAGGGAATGGCGGGAAAGGTTTATGTAACCACACACAGTGAGAAACCTTGAAAAATTGCCACGTATCGATTTTCTTGTGATTGCTAAAACCTAAACGGAAAAAGGTACAGGTTTCACTTACATAGTAACATTTGCTGCAGACAGAGCTATAAAATCAACATTGGTGGAGTCGAAGGAGAGGGGGTGCGGAGTATTGGAAAGCTAAAGATTAGAGACAAAAACATGTGTACCTGTAGAAATGTGCGAAAAAAGTTTACACCACACTTTCTAACAGGCGGGGGTTTGCCTCCATTTTTGTCACTAGTAGAAAGAAGTTTGTACAAAGTGAGTAATCTCTAAAGACTAGATGGTTGTTGTTTTGCCAGGGGTTGCCCTGAAAGTGTCAGCCAACATTTGTGTTCCCTCTACAATTAAAAGTAGCGTCTAAGGGTAATCATGAAGGATCTGACAGATAGACAGATAGCGACTTGGTAAAACATAGTTACGCTGGTGATAGGACCCAGTGTCTGGTATTGAAGAAGGTTTTAACGGTTACCTTGTTTATAACAATTAATTTGCTTTCTGAGAAGGATAGGGGATAGCCAGTTGTCAGGAATAATCCTTTCGTGTGGAAAAATGGTTCGTCAAAATCAGCAGGGTCGGGACAAATAGGTTTGAGTGTTTAGCATTGTCTTAACAAACAGAATATTCTAATATTTTTCTGGGGAAACTTTAAGGTAATTACACATGTGTGTCTGTAGGCTTATAATAAACTGAAGTGATATGTACATTGCCGTAAAGTTTAATAAGTACATCTAGGAAGGAAATCTCAGTGATGGATTTCTGAAAATTAAAGTTAATTGACATGCCAACAATTTTTACAAGTCAGGCAGCAACCTTCATGGGTGCAAGCTGTAAAAGCCCGTTTCCATTCCTTCTGGACTGGATCATTTTCATGTAAATCTGATCAAATAGTCCATCTTGATTCCAGGTCGGTGCTCGATCCCCCAAACTGCATTGCATTGGATTCATCATTTAGAGATTGACATTAAAGTTACACAGAGAGTCACAGGGTGACACAGAGTGGCACAGAGTGACACGGAGTGACACGGAGTGACACGGAGTGACACAGAGTGACACGGAGTGACACGGAGTGACACAGAGTGACACGGAGTGACACAGAGTGACACGGAGTGACACGGAGTGACACGGAGTGACACGGAGTGACACGGAGTGACACGGAGTAACACGGAGTGACACGGTAACACAGGGTGTCCTCTCCTCTGAACAGAAATACTGTGCAAAGAGGGTGAGGTTTTTAATTTTTAGATTTTAGTCAATAAGAAGCAAAAGCAGGGAGTGTGAGTTGTACCAGAAGGACGTGACGTTATTGCACAATCGACTGTTTCAGATAAGTGGAACAAATTTCTACCTTTTTATCTCAGTAATTTAAAACTTTATGGAGATGGAGGTAGGACTAATGGAAATTCATTTTCCATTCTCTGTAACATGTATTATTGTAATTTTAAGAATACAAACAGATACTACTTACATGAGTAGTCGTAATAGCCAAAAAAACTTTCACTGTCCGGAATGCTATCATCCTCCTGAACATGGACAAAAGATGGACTAGTAATAAGAACGACAGAGAGCATAAGAAACACTGACCATCCTCCCTTCTCCATACTGATTAAGCTTTTAAGGTTTGGTCGGAGAGAACAGCTAGGTTACTGCCACCAATTTACCATCTTTTACACATTTGCCAGTGTAACATTACCATGATCTTCAAAGTCGTCATGGACTTAAGCTGTACTGAAAGAGCAAAAAGTCCTTGGCAATTCTTTTTAACGACGGATTTATTTACGGTTAGCATGCCATTTATATTATGAATGACAGTTCGTAACCGCACGTCGTGTTTTGGACATCAACTGCCTGTAAATAATGTCAGATGATAAAACTTCGAACAGCTTCGGTTAGCCCTATCATCCTGTAACAGGTGGAAGTGTTTACAGCAAAAGTTAAACCTCCTTCCAGTGCCGGCATGGTTCTGCTTTCTGGTAAGAATTTGTAAAATCTGTTTTAAAGAAAATATCTTACTGCATTTCTATGCAATCGCCCAGAGTTAAAGAAATTGGCCTCGCAACAAGAAGGAAGGAAGTTGTTACTATCACGTAAAATGACATTTACCATGTTAAACACATTTATGAGTTTTTCACCATTTCCGAGAGGAAGCTGGAAAGCTAGACTGGAGTCTTTTATGTAAACATTAAACACATGGGAAAATAGGTCAATGGTAACATCGTTTGGTTTATCACCTCAGTAGAAGCACTGAAGTAATAAGAAAAGGTGAGTCAATTGTGCTATACACTTTTTGAGAAAAAGTTGCAAAGAGAGTGTAAGCATGATAACTTTAGGTTGAAGAAACTCAAGGCCATTTGCAATTGTATATTGCTTTTTGTGTTATAGGGGTTACGCTAGGTTTTAATTTCTTCGGGGAGCCTTAATGGGCACTATAAAGTATGTAATCCCTAAGGTGACCAGTGGCCTCGAAAAAGTACTTTTTGGGGGGTTTAAGGTGGGCAGATTCTCATTAAAACCCAAAATGTTTTGAATATTTCTTAGTAAAACCACCTGTTTTCTTATTTTGTTTAAAAAACCCTCAACTTTTCCTGAATATAAATCCAACGTTACAAATTTTCTCCATTATAAACTCTGGTTCTCCATTCTCCCCTAAACCTGTCCCCTCTGTTGTGGTTATAGGTTTTTCGCACCCCCACTGGCGTTGCAGAGCTTGGTTGTCCCGTTGGGCAAATTTTGGCCCCACCCTGATGCCTTCTAAGGTTGTAAAAATGCCGTCTAATCAAGTATCGTCTCTCTTCTAAATCGTATCAGATTCTGCTTAGTTGTTGCTATTTGTACATAGCTTTTATATGAAATCACTATCTTAATCAAGAGCAAAATGTGTCTAAATTTGACATGACAATTTGGTCATTGTTATTGGGTTCCCCGAGTCCCCCGAGTCCCCCGAGGTGGCGATGACACCATAACAACACTATGACTTAGCATGACCCAATCTCAGGCATTAGAACCCTTCAGCGAAGGTCTGTCATACATGGCCCTGTTCCAGAAAAGTTGAATAAGCAGATACCACGCATGACAGCAAGAACTGCTTCAACATTGTTGCTTGGTACTTTTTTCGAAAAGTCCCTTCAGCTGTATTCCGAAGGGCGGAAACAAAACGTTACCTCTCAGAGTTTTTGACTCTCCGAAGGGGTTACTCCGAGTGATCTGATGATGGGACATCAAGACTTACATCTCAGCCATCATACCCTCATCATACCCAATATCCCTTTATCAGTGAGGGCAAAAACTTCCCAACAAAGCTTCAGCACAGTACACGAAAATGTGCTAAAAGTTTTATAGTCACCAAACTTTACACTCCAATAAACTTTACTGTCAATTATCCTTAAAATCAGTTTGAAGGGTCATTTAAGCCCCAGACAATGCAAAGTAATTCCCAGGAATTACTTGGTGAGCTCCTGGAATGTTAACCCAGGGAGCTGTTATTTAGACAGCTCCCTGGTTAACCTTAATTTAAAAA